>CM055821.1:16446486-17646486 GCA_029582265.1 Zoroaster sp. YZ-2022 | reverse complement strand
AACATTCATGTGTTTCAATTTAAGAAATAACAACTTGAATTAATCTCAAACATAATAGGCATCTGGTGGGAAGACCCACCCGATACTGTGGCAAATATGTTAGTTTTTTTTTTAAAGTGCAGCAGCCAAAATTATATTACGACAGCATGATTTGTGAGTTATGATGAAAAAAAAATACCATACTGAAAGCATACATTTCTTATGATGCACAGTCTTACAGTTAATTTCTGGTGTTGGGAAGGGTGGGTAAAAGTATAGAGCAAAAAAACAAATGAAAAATTATAAAATTCTTGTACTATACATTTTTATAGGTATATACATATGTGGGCTTCAAGAGATAGATTTTTTGGCAAAGAAAAAAACTCTTCATACACTTTCACAAATTATCACAACTATATCAGCCCCTTACTATAAGGGGCTTTATGTATTTTTAACAGAAATTCAAATCCATGTCGCTCAACTTTGAACATAGATCTGTATGCAGCCGTGTTAGTCAGGTAGAATAAGATATATAAATGGTAGCAGTTTTAAAACTAACTAAACTTAAAAATAGGCATAAGCTTTCGTAGCTACAGCTACTTCATCGGATGCAACTTTGAATACTTTTAAATTCACCCAATTCACCCTAAATTGATTTGAGAAAGGTCACGTGATATTACTTATATGATAATAATAAAGATCTATTGGAACCTATATACACTGTACATGTTTTACTTCAAGTGCTTCAGTAACATTCTCATGTCATGTACTTGTACCCCTAATAAGGGATGTACTCTTTGGAATTAAACTATATGTCCATCTTGGGAGGGGGAGAGGAGAGCTTTCTTTCATTATTTGTCGAAGGATGTCAAATTTGTTGTCTACTTCCGAAGGAACTTGAACGCATCTTTACTGAAGACATAGCTGAGACTTGAAAGAATAGTAGTTGCTGCTGTGGTATACCTGAGAAGAGAAATAAATTCAGAACAGGGTCGTTATAGCGTAATGTGGCTATAATTAAGTTCCTTCAAATACTGAACATGAAAAACATGTTGTCAGACAACAAAGCAAGACACATATCTAATGTTGTTGTCCTCTTTCGGCTGCTCCCGTTAGGGGTCGCCACAGCGGATCATGATCCGCATATTTGATTTGGCATAGGTTTTACGCCGGATGCCCTTCCTGACGCAACCCTCCCATTTATCCGGGCTTGGGACCGGCACTAAGCATGCACTGGCTTGTACATCCCCAGTGGCTGGGTTCAATTCGGCCCTCGCAGCAATTATGGTAAAGTGTCTTGCTCAAGGACACAAGCACCATGGTCGCGGCAAGGCTTCGAACCCACACACTCTGACGACTCAGCCATCAGAACACAAATCCGATGCACTAAACCGCTCGACCATGGCACCCCACAAGATACATATCTAATGTATCAAAAGTATACCTAGAAATGATTCCTTTCCATATGTGTTGAATAGCGATTGCCATGAAATAAATCACTCAGATTCAGAAAGTCTTCAGGTCAATTAGTACCAGCACACAATAACTTACCAGGCCTGTGGATTTCTTAGGATTATTTCTGATTTCAGGATTTTTTTTACAAATTTCCCTTTGCCTTATAATATTCCTGAAATAGAAGTAGCCACCAAGGAAAGAAAGAAGTAGCCTGTATTGTGTCCAAACCTCTAGTTTCTTGTTTGTGGGGATGTGGAGAGTCTGTTAATCTGCCAAAATTAAACATCCATTTTTCAGGATTTATTACTTTTCTCAAATCACACCCCCTGAACCTACGTGCACACTGGTTCCCAAATCTGGTGAAAAGTGTTTTTTAAATGCATTGATGCTTTGTGATATAATGTTCTAAAAATAGTGATCATGATGAGTGATTGGTTTTATGCCAAGATTAGCATGTTAACCCTAACGATCCCCATCCAGCCAAACTCCAACACCAGGGATTGTTGGAGTGTGATGGGTTGAGTACTGTGTACTTTCTGATATGGCATGTGTAAAGTGTTGGAATATGACTGGATGAGTACTGTATGTGTGCAGTAACAGTGTTGGATTTTGATTGAGTGAGGACGGTGGTTCTACTACTAGCATGCAACATTGTTAGACTTTGAGTGGAGAGAGTGTGTGTATGCAACCTGCTGTAATAAACAACTGATAAAGGTAAATATTGTACTTAGGTATGCTTGGCATTGTGTCTAACATCATACAACTAGAACCTACCATTTAATCCATAGGGTGTTTTAGTTTTTGTATAGTTAAGTTTTTAGCATGAAAAACAATTGTTGGATTATGATGGGTTGAGTACTGTGTGACTCCAGTGTTCAAACTTTACTTTGGGCCATGTGTCCCCACTCAATCAAAATCCAACAGCTAAGGGCCTGTTGGAGTTTGACGGGTTGAATACTGTTATGGCAAGTGGACTGTTGGAGTTTGATGGGTTGAGTACTGTAAACCATCAACAGTCAACCATGGTGTTGGGATTTGATCGGTTGAGGAAGGTTTCTAGTAATAATGCTTAGGGAGCTGGGGTTAATGTGCCATATATCGCAAGTGTAATTACGGCAACATGGTGCTAGCTTTTATGAATATGATCATCTGTTACATTGTGTCGTTATCAAGAAAATTATGAAAATGCATTCAGATGTTCTTTCAAATGTTGAATGTTAGTCCCCAGAGGACAACAAATCTATTGGGAAATTGTTTGACTAATATTTGTAAAAACGATATCAGCCGAGATGTTTGATGTAAAATTGTGATCATTTACGGTACATGTCGTACTCTGCCTTTTCAGGTAAGTGATATAATTGCTTAAAGAGTAATGAAATATAGTGTTCTTTACTCCGTTTACAATGAATCAAAATCTTGTACTGAGACAAGAAAGGGAGAAACCAATCAATATTTCTGCAATTTTCTTTAAAATCATTTACTGGTCTTCAAAAGTCCCTGTCGTAATTAACAATACCTCTATGCCAAAAATCACTGTGCATTTTAGAAGAAAAAAAAGAAGATTTCTCACCAGAGTGCATGAAGAAGTGGATGATCAATATAATGAAACACTGGTGCAGCCAAGGTGAAGCCAACCAGACCAAGCTGTACTACTGTGTTCAACTGAAATCACAACACATGGGGGGAAAAATGTGGTTACTTTCATCGCATCGATCGCTGATTTCATCGCATCGATCGCTACTTTCGTTGCATGGAGGCCATGGCCTCTGTTGCTCTGGTCTTGGTCTCCCATAGACATTCTGATATTCTATTGGAATACTAAAGAAAAGAGGCCTTGCCTGGTTGCCCTTACAAGAATGAATTCCAGGCCTGCTAATTTGCTTTTAAAAAATAGATTTCTTCCAAACTAGGGACAAGGTCCAAAGTCATGGTACAGCCAAGCCTTTGAGAAGCCCGGCCAGGCCCAGGCTTTTCCCCTGCCTACTGGCCTATATAATGAGCTCTGCTTGCCTGGGCTAGGCCCTCCAGAAGCCCAGGTTAGGTTGATTGGCAGGTACTGTATTGTTACAGGATTAGGACTCACAAAAGACAGATTAGGAAGCCAGGTAGCCTAGGCCTGGCCAGGCTTCTCAAAGGCTTGGCTGTACCATGACTTTGGCCTTCCTCCCTTATTTTTGGACTCATTTTGTACATGTTGTAATGACAGCTCTGTGCAGATATGAGCGTTTGTGACATCAATACCGATTCCTGCTATAAAAAATAATCTCAGATTTTCTGATATTTTTCATTGAAATAATCTGGCAAAAAAAAACACCTAAATGTACACACTGACCTTACTAATGGCGGTGGGTTTGAGCTGTACCGTGGCGTGGGTAACATCAAAGAATCTACTGACAGAACGGGGTGGTAACAGAGACTGGTACCGCAGGTAGACAACACTGCCTACTAGACTAACATCCCTGCTGATCATTAGGACGGTCAGGGGAACTAAAATGGAGAAATGTAAAGGGAAGGTACAACACTGATAATAACCACATTATCAAATAAACAAATCACTATCCAAAAGCTAACTTGGTGTCAAGTTGGTAACAAGTGTCAATCATCCTGAGAAATGATTTGATCTGAAGTGCTTTCATTTTTGACACATGAATTGTTATGTCAGTTAACCTTTAACCCTCCTACTACTACAAGGGTCAAAATCAGTCAAAATGTTGATATACTTGCCAAGGTATATCTGATGCACTTAAAAGTCAAACACTGTCAAACCTTACGTGTAGTAAGTACATTTACAGGTCAAAATGAGTCAACCGTTTTTGACTTGTAAAAGCATTGTCTGGTATTGTTCAGGGTGGTCAAAATGACAGTAAAAACCAGTCAAAAATGCCCCTGTGTGCACATTTGGGTCAACAGTCAAAACAGGCAGTTGACTGATTTTGACCTCGATAGCAACTTCCCACTAAAGTGCAGCTAGAGTAGGAGGGTTAACTTATGAATTAGCAATAATCTAAAATAATTTATCTTGGAAAGCCTGGAAGAGGGAGGGTCTCCCAAATTGGAAGAGGGAGGCTCATCCAAATCGGAAGGGGGAGGGCCTCCCAAATCGGAAAAAAAAATTGGAAGAGAGGGGGTGGCGGAAGGGAGAGGTAATGAAACATTTATTTAACCCTAACCACCCCAAACCCATCAAACTCCAACAGCTGTTTGTGTTGCATTTTGATGGACTCAGTACTGTATAGCCCATGCATGGTGTTGGATTTGGGTGGATTCCTAGCCAGGCTCCTAGGTTAGGGTTAATGCTTGGGGTAATGAGAAAAAACCTATAGGAGTGGAAGAGGATCGATCATAATTGTATTTACACTTGGCAGATTCGGGATACCCCTCAAATGAAATTTCCCTTGAACGTCCTTACCTGGAATAAGGCCACTAATTGTAAGACTCAGAGCTAGGATAGTAACCAGACACTTATCAGCTAAGGGGTCAATGATGGAACCAAGCACTGACTGTTGGTTCTTGAAGTTCCTCGCAATGAAGCCATCCAGCTGGGAAGAAAATAATAAAAGACCCCAACACATATCTTGTCATAGTATAACCAGATTCAAGTCGATGCTTAAAACTCATCTTATGTCACAACTCTTTAAAGATGATGTATATTTGTAATTGCATTGTAGGTACATGTATCTCGGTACATAATTTGTTTTCCCTATGCTATCATTGTATATTGTTTGTATTAATGTTTTTTCTTTGTTTCCGCGCCTTGAGCGCCCAGCAGGGTGGATATGTGCGCGCTAAAAATCTTTATTATTATTATTATGTATGAGATCTAAGATGACGATCCCCTTACGGGAGATCAGCTACAAACCATCCCAGGGGCCAGCCATCTGGGTGGGGGAGCATTGTAGATGAGTTTCAGGGCAAAACCCTCACTTTTAGGTAATCGGCTACAGATTAATCAATCCCACATTCAGATATTCCTTATCCCTGTATGACACACTTGTTTTGGCAATCCCACTTATGACAGGCTTATTCTGTGTTTAAAGCATCTTAGGAGTTGGGTTGATATGATGATAGTGGATTTTCACCAAGATTGTTAAAGTTTGGTATGCTTAAATTTTGACAAATGAGACTTATAAAAAGAGATGTATTGTACATGAAGCTATAAAAAGGAATTACACCACAAACTCAACCTTGCCAAAATGTATATTTCTGGAAATAAGCTTGGGCGATATCGATATTTTTCATCCACGGTATATCGGCAAACATATATCGTGATTTTCGATAGTATCGCGATTATTTTGTTCATTCATGCATGATTGCTTTAGAGCCGATAACCACAGGTATGTACCCCTCTATAAGCGTCGCAATAAATCGCAAATTTGTTTGCAGAGCGTGTGTGTACTTCTGAAGTAGTTCGCTTTTGTTTCTCACTTCCAAAAGCTGAAAAAACTGTCCTAATTTTCTTTTCCATGGAATTTCTGAATTGACTTACATTAACAATGGCGATTGTTTTTTTAATCACGATATATTTTGTTAATCGCGATTTGCCGATACCTCGATAACTTAAAAAGGTTCTCGATATCGTAATCGAATAATAAAAGGTATCGCGATATTCGATATTATCGTGTTATCACCCAAGCTTATCTGGAAACTTAAGATCACCCCAAACAATAAATTAACAACAGCTGTAATGCATATGCTATTTCTTCATTCCCATATTATTGTCTGTGTGTGTCTTTCATCTGTGACAGGGTCATATTATGCAAGCATTTGTTTAGTTTTCCAGTTGCATGTTGGCAACGTTTTGCCCCACCCCCGTCGGGTCCCATCCAGAATTCATAACGTCATTCTGTGTCATGTCTAAAAACCAATGCAATCTTTGCCTTGCTGACGACATAAGTCCTTACCAAGTCTGTGATTCCAGCGAAGGTGAACAGGCAAGCACCCATCGTGTAGCATTCATGGATCACTAAATACCCAAGGACAGGAGACAAGGCCAGCCTTGTGGTAGACAGCAGGTTTGGTATAGTGAAGATGTTCTCTTTCTAGATGGGCAACAATGCAAATGCAATTTTAAGGCACTGGCTGATTTTATGGCCAACGTTTTGATACAGCCAAGCCTTTGAGGAGCCCTGCCAGGCCTGGGCTACCTGGCCTCCTAATCTGTCTTTTGTGAGTCCTAATACTGTAACAATACATTACCTACAGTATATAGGTTGGTGAAATACAGTACCTGCCGATCAACCTAACCTGGGCTTCTGGAGGGTCTAGCCCAGCCAAGTAGAGCTCATTATAATGGCTGCAGTTGTGAACAAAAGACAGCTGAGGTGTCAGTCAAGTCTGTGTTAACAATAAGAGCTGCTTGAGGTATGTTCATTAACCCTCTTACTGTTTGACCATTTGAAACCATTCAAAATTTCCACTTACCAAAATGCCCATTGGTTTTGTACACACATGGTGATACCATTTGAACAGTGTTGGTAGCAAGCTTTACTACCATTCAAATCCATTCAAATGCATAGAGGGTCCATTGATTCACCACTTAGAAGTATCCAAACAAGGTTTTGTATTAGCTGTACTACCATTTTGAAAGATCCAAACAAGGTTTTGTATTAGCTGACCTACCATTCAAAACCATTTGGGGGAATCAATACTGTACACAGTTATTTCACCATTAAAAACCACACAAGCGAATGGTTTCAAATGGTGCATCAACTTGTATGAAAAAGGTACCAAAAGTAGGAGGGTTAAAGGGTCTTTTGTGCTCAGCTAGAGGAGTATAGGCCTCTGTGCCTGGGCAAAGCCTGGGCCTGGCTGGGCTTCTCAAAGGCTTGGCTGTACCACGAATCTGGACCTCCTCCTTAAACTGATCATTGACTGCTCTAAATAAATATTATACCTTAGGCAATTAAAAATATGAAATAAAATTAATAATATCAGTCTTCATCAAACCGTTTTCTTTTTCTTTCAAAAGTGCAGGTTAGCACTTGATTGCACTGAGCCTCCCTCCAATTATGGAACGAGGAATCATCAGATAGATTCAGTGCCAGAAGCTAAAAGCTATTATGTCAATATGATACTACTCTTTGCCCATGCAGTCTATTTCAATACAGATATCATTTGAAAACAAAACTGGTACAAATATTGTTGTCAGAGCTGCTAACTTTTTTACATTTGTTGCATCTTGTTGCATCTTATTGCATTGAGCAAAATAGGGTTAACAGAATTTGAATGAGACCAAAACGTAGTACATGTACAGTATATGAGATGGGAACACAGTGCATGTATATGAGATGGGAACACAGTACATGTATATGAGATGGGAACACAGTACATGTATATGAGATGGGAACACAGTGCATGTATATGAGATGGGAATACAGTGCATGTATATGATATGGGAACACAGTCCAGGTATATGTGGAGCCACAGATAAAAAGTTTAAAAAGTAGATTAACCTTCTAAGACTAACTTGAAACTCTTACCACATCTTTCACTCTATCTGCCATCTTCTCCTTCATTTTCTCTTTTGCCGTAGATGCTTTCCTCACATAAACATTCACGTTCCTTTCCCTGGCTTCATCACCAGTCGTACTCTGGAAGCTTGTCTCATTGCCGATATCTCCTAAAGGTTTACCCTGATGTTTCGCCTCATCTCTTCCATCATTTGGCTGCTGATGGGAATTTTGGGTGCTGTATAAAGTTGTTCGATGATGTTCATCATTTGTTATGCTTTTAATGGATGCTGAGGTTGCACCTCTCTGTGTGCTTGTCCTCCTGATGTGGCTGCTAACTACAAAGTGAAGATGCCTTCCTTGTCGACAGAAGAGGGTAGAATTCTTAAGAGATTTCAAAGGGAGTCTTTGGACTGAATGACTTACTGGAATGAAATTGGTGATTCCTGATAACACATTCATCATCTTAGTTACTTGGGTGTTCATGGTTTCTGGGAAAAAAGATATAAATAAAGGTGAATTACTGACGACGATGAAATGTGACCGGATCCTACGAAATGAGTCTTAAGGTGATGTCGGCACAAAATTGAGTTTTTATGTGGTCCTGAAAGAGCATATTCTCCTCTTCCATTTGATAAAAAAATTAAGTTCATACGTTACAAAGTACGGAAGTTATACGATAGGGGGTTATAACACATTACCTCGGCCTGCACTGTCAGAAAACCCCAAAACGAGAATATCGCACGTTTAAGTCTGGGCTTCATTTCTGGTTTTATTTATATCATTTTTCCATAGAAACCAGGTGTTTTAAGTCAATGTGGCTACAAACATACAGCAAGGACCGGGCATTCTCGGGCCAAAAAGGGGACAAAACGATCCTTTGCTGAATAATTTTGAACATTTTCCGATTTTGTTTTGGGGATTTTTTTAGTTGGGTAGATTTATTAATATGTTTTTCTAATTATTTCTTTCGAAAAAAAAAAGAAGAAGATTTTTTCGACCACACACATGCATGACTTGTGTTTACGTGTCCGTATCTCAATACAGGCATTTGTGACTTCCGACTCATTTCGTACGGTCGGGTCACAAATATGCAGTTGGTACCTGGCAACCTCTGTTAATCATAGTTACGACCATTTACGACCAATACTAATGTCAGGCCTGGAATTTCATTCTTGAAAGTGGCGGGGCCACTTTTCTTGAGTAAAATCTTTTGCCGTACTTGCACAGTTCTGACATGTGACATCATATTGTATGTATTTATGCAATTACGTGAACCTGGTTTGATCATGTAAATTGCATATATACTCCAACGTCATTGCATAAATGCATACATTATGATGTTACTCATCAGAACTGTGCACGCGCGGCAACAGATCTTAAAATGGCATTGATGAAAGGAAAGATGTGTTCAAAAATACCGACATTTGGAGAGCAAATTCTAAAGATAAAGAAATTTGTTTGAAAGTATAAAGTGAGCATTTATAGTAATGGCCGATACTTGAAGATTATACATGTATGTAAAGCTAAAGTGGGGGATTTTTTGGAAGGGAGAAATCTTAGATTTAGGAGTTGTAGAATTTGCTTTTAAAACATGATAATTTGTATGTAGGTACTATATGATGCTCTTCAGGACTGTTACAGTGAAGAAGGAAGAAAGAATGTCCAACACAATCGCCACTTGTGCAGACGACAATATGGCCAACAGTCATTACTCAAAATCTCCCAAAATATTTTCCAATCCTCACTTGACACACTTTCCTCTCCTTAACCCTAACCACCCCAAATCCTCCAAAATCCTCCAAGGGGCACTTTTTTGGGAAAATTCAGCACTGTTGGAAACTGGTACTTTCACTTCTTCAAATGGGGCAAAATTACTACCTGGCAAGAAGTACAGGCCATAAGTGCTGAATATGAAAGATCAATGAAAATGCATGGTGCATTTTGAAGATAAGGGCATGTTTCCAAAAGTGCACTGATGGATTTTGGAAGATTCAAGAAGGTTCCTAGCCATACCTAGGATAGGGGGTTACGGTTAAGGCTTAAGTGTGTCCTCTATCATCTGTTAAATCATATATTTGTCATATTTGGATAGAAAAGTGGTGGTTGTTCTAAATGTTCCATTCTTTCCCCATCGTACAATAGCAGAATCCCAGAACCCAATGTTTATAAATTGGCAGTGGATACTTTACCGGCGACGGTAAAATGATGTTTTATGATATTTCACAGGCAGATCGTATAGTGCCCTCTTTGACGCGTACTTGACTAGCCGACATTATATAAGGTATTAAATTACCGCAAATTTTGACCATGGAGTCATGGCCGAGCGGTCTACGCTACCGACTCTCACATGCAACGTCACGCGATCGAATCACGATTGCGATTTTCTTTTTTTTTCATCCCAAAAAAATAAGAATATTCTTTTTTTATTATTAAAAATTTACTTCAATTCAACATTTAAATGGATAGTACTACCTTTTCTTTTTCTGACTTGTGGCTACCGAGGATTTTTTTTTAAAGGGAAATAAAGTCCGAAATTGCAGTACCTACGGTAAAATAGCATTTCACTCAGAATTTTTACCGTCGCCGGTAAAATATCCACTGCCTTATAATATTATAAATTATGACTGGTGATGAGGATGTTTTCTCTGACGAGAAATACAGCCCCAAACCTTTTTAACCATTATAACAAGTATATGGCAATATACACAGGCCGGGCACACGGCTATCCAATTGCAATGTGTGTGTGTGTGTGTGTGTTTGTTTATTTATTTATTTAAATTATTGTCCGAAAACTGGGCTTATCTCTAACAATTAACGTTACCTGCTGATTTGAGGGCACAACGAGCTGTATAATCTTTCTTTTTTCATGATCTACATGTACTTACGTTAATACTGTGTCTTCATTTGTTCATAAATCAGCGCTTCTTATTATTTAACGAGCTAACACAGAACAAGCTTTAAAAGGAAGTAGGCTCCTAGTAATACAATAATGTCAATATGGTTTCAGTTTCGCAACTTTTTTGTTTGTGGGTGCCGCCATTTTGCTTTAGTCAGGAATCTCAGATTATCTGGCAATAACTGTAAAACACCGTAAGTTGCCATTGACACGCCTGGGAACATGATTCATGTGTGAAAAGTCTGGTTCTACTGGTAAAACAACAGTAATAGTCCTAACTGCAGCGGGACAAGACATATCCACGCGTCAATTCAAATTGATTTTGACTTTCCTTCATAGACTCTAGTCTAAGTTAGAGTAGATATTATGAAAAGAGATTGAAAGTGAAATTGTTGCTGGCGAATCGAGTATGGAGGTAATGGCATCAATTTTAGAGAAAATAATTGTTAACGTTAACAGTTAGTTATTCAGTATTCTTATCATCAATAAGGAACTCCCCTGTTCATGTTTTTCCTCGTATATGGAGTAATCTCCCAATCCACGTTAAGGACTCCTTGATACTTGATTCATTTCAGTGTTTTAATCGTAAATTATGTGCACATTTTCATGATGGTTAAATGTCTATTTCTGTTTGTCTATTAGTTGCTTTTGACCTAAATTTTGTTATGAATATTGGTTGAGTGGGGAAGTTTGGCTGAGCCGGGATTCGAGCCCGGGACCTCTGCTCTGGATTGCCGTTCCAGCGCTGGAAGTGGAACGGTGGTCCAGGGGTCTCGGGTTTGGGTCCTGGTTCGGTCAGATTTCTTTGCTGAACTAATGTCCATTTCAAATTATACCTGTCAGTTTCCTTTCTTTCATGATTGTTTGTGTGTCTGTGTTACCTGTCTGTCTGTTAATATGGTTGTTTGTTTTCTGTATAATAGTTTGTTAGTTATTTTTGATATTTGTTTGTTTACAATGTGTTGTCTGAATGTTTGTCGTTTGTTTGTTGTTTCTTAATATGGTTGTTTGTGTTCCATTTGTATTTGGCTGTTTGTATAATTGTAATTTTGCTTGTCTGTTTGCATGTGTACGGTTTCTTGTCGGGGTGTTTTGCTACTTTTATATTTTCATTTAAATTCATTTACTTATTTAGCAGATATTTATTTACTTATTTAATTTTTCATATATACTACCCTGAATTATGGCATGTAAAATATATACGTTATTTTTAATTTCCAGATTTTTTTATAACTTCTCATATTACTTGTATTTAATAGTTTATTTTTTATTTGGAAAGTTATTTCATGTTACCAACCTAGGATTGGATGACCAGGCTTTCGAGTCACAGTGTTTTCACTTTTGTTCATCCTGGCCACCTTAGATTGGATTGTCTCTTCTCTGCTTGTTGAACTCCCTCCCACTTCCCTCTTCCCCAATCCGCTCCCCTTCTATACCTTCCTCATCCCCTCCCCCACCCACATCTCTTCCCCATCTCATTCTTACCTACCGTACCTATACATCTATTCTTTTTGATTGGTATTTGTTATACAATTTATCTCTCATCTTGACTGTCCCTGATGTATGCCCTTTCTTACTTTGAATGTACATGTTTGTATTTTGAATGTTTTGGCCGAATAAATAATAATAATAATAATAATAATAATATCAATATCGATTTTGTAGGTATGTGACTATCACGCGCTGATGGGTGCACCCCACTAAATAGTGAGGAATTCATGCGCCAAGCTGTTTATCATAAAGTGTATGTCCTCAAATTTTTCTGAAAAACAAAGATTTGAGGCCCATACATTTGATGGATTGTGTAAAAATGGCCCAATATCATAACCTGGGGGTCCTTGGCTTTCAACTTTGAGTATTTTGGACACACTAGGCCCTGAAAAAGTGGTCCTAATTTGATTTCAAGCGTAAGGCCTTTTTCCAAAATGGCTGTTTTTCAGTGTGGACGTTTTCACTACTGTAGAGGGTGGTTTTCATTGGGATGAGGATAACTTCCTGGAAACCTGGACTTTAGACAGTAAATAGAGCAGAAAATATAAGGTTATATATCAATCAATATTTTTTCTTTTGGTTTTAAAAACTGTGGGACTTTTAAATTTTTTTTAACGATTTTTGAATATTTTGTGTTTAACACTGTTTACTATGGAAGTTTATTTAGTGGGGTGCACAAGTGTCTCCATTTACCTGTGACGTCAATTTGTTGAATCCCAGAGAGCGCGCCTCCCGAAGCGTTATGAAAAACGCGCTGTGATTGGCTTAGAGGGGGAATCCCATTGGGGAAACCCCTTTCTGACGTAGAGAATTCTCGAGCAGGAGCCTCGTTTTCGAATTTTTCCAATCGGTAGTGTTTAACGTTTTCTAGCGAGATGCTTCTGTGACCGTTGAATTTTGTCGTGAAAAACCGTCAAAATACAGGATCAAGGTGAGTTTTGATAGCTTATCCATCTATATCACTTGTTTCTATGTATAGTTTTGTATATCTCCATTAAATTTCATGGCTGTAAGAAGTTGCGAAGGTGTTCTACGAAGCTCCGAAATATTTTCTGACGAAACCGAAGGAAAAAAAAATCGTAAAATGGCGTCCGAATTGACTGTATGTACATGTACAGTATGTATGAATGTATGGTTGGATCTTCCCACTGTTATTCATTCATTTTAAGACACTTTCTCAACTCTAAAATGATGTAGATATCGATAAAATAGTGAATTAATATATCTAGATTTTTATTTAGGCCTTGATTTGGGATGAATTTGGTTATTTTTATACGGATGGCAATGGATTAGAAGCCCCTTCGATTTTACACTCTAGCTATAATTAGAGGTATCCGCGGTCACGTGACATGTTTCTTGACGCTGAATGGTTTCATGGCTCTGCCTCTGTTTACAAAACAAAAGTACATGTAAAAGTGGCTTTTGTCATCTTTTTGGCTTGAATCATGAGTTAGGCCCCCAAAAAAATAATAGTTCTGCTTTCGGTTAGCCGACCGACCCTAACTTTACGGGGGGGGGGGGGGGGGGGACCGAAGTGACCGAAGGGGGGTAAAAAATATATAAAATAATAAAAAATTAATAAAAGGGCCCTGATTGGCTTTTCTGTAAAAACATTTCCTACCTATCTACCATATTTTGAAATGGCATGTAATCGGAAGCAGAACTTTTTTTTTTTGCCTTAGTTACATGTACTGTTTTTTGTCACAAATTACTTAATATACATTTTTTCTTCTTTCAGTATATCGGTTGAACACAATGCAATAAGATGCCACCAGCGAAGAAGAGAAAAAAGAATCCTAATGCAAAACCGGGAATAGCCAGGGAATATTTGAACAAGACATTCAGTACCGTTCCCAATGGAAATGATGTTTTAAATGGACATGTTCTTTATCTGTATTTATTGAATGATTCAAGTGTTGGTAGAACTGATCGAGCAGTGAAGGAAATATTTTCAGAAGGCCGGGCTTCTTCCATTCCGGTACTAACAGGAAAAATAAGCTCACTTGTGAAAAGAACTCTTCTTAAATACAAGAAACTTACCAATGCGAGTGAATTTGATAAGTTCAAGGATGGCTGTAATGAACCCTTCTCTACTGCAATTGTGTGTAGAAAACATTCGATATCTTCTAACAGTGACACACCGGTACCTAGTCAATCAAATTCTTCTCGTAGTTTTTTGCTTGTCCATATACCACATTAAGTTTGTTTCATTTCGCGCATTATATTGCGCATAGTAAATGTGGAAAATAGACACCCGACAAAAAATGATTTTTCGACCCCATTGACGGATTGCTCCACCATTTTGGATAGCTAGTAAGAGAGAGGAGTCCTACAGGAACAATTTGGTATATTGGAATTGGTGGAGCAACCCGTCCTTGATAGTTTTTTTGCTTGTCCATACACCACATTAATTTTGTTTCATTTTGCGCATTATATTGCGCATAGTAAATGTGGAAAATAGACGCCCGACATACTGATTTTTCGACCCCATTGCTCCCACATTTTGGATAGCTAGTAAGAGAGAGGAGTCCTACATACAGGCCAATTTGGTATATTGGAATTGGTGGCGCAACCCGTCCTTGATAGTTTTTTGCTTGTCCATATACCACATAAATTTTGTTTCATTTCGCGCATTATATTGCGCATAGTAAATGTGGAAAATAGACACCCGACAAAAATTGATTTTTCGACCCCATTGACGGATTGCTCCACCATTTTGGATAGCTAGTAAGAGAGAGGATTCCTACAGGAACAATTTGGTATATTGGAATTGGTGGAGCAACCCGTCCTTGATGGTGCATTTTCACGTTAAATAGTACCGTGATTATAATGCTATTTCGCGCCCATTACACTATGTGCGCTATTGCCGAAATTTCTTCAGCCACCACTGTCTGGAAATAACGTCCTATTTCGACCCCTAGGACGGGTTGCTCCAGCAATTTACGATATTGGTAAGAGTGAGGGGACCTTGCTTATCATTTTGATATGCTTAGATTGGTGGAGCAACCCGTTCTTGACAGGGTTTTTGTTTTTGTATACATTGAACCATGCATAGAAAACAACGTACGCGTGTGAGGAAGTTGTAGAATAAACACGTAACACGTTAGTGCAATATGTAATGTAATAACTGTTATGCGTTCCGTCGTTCCGTGTTTTACCAACGTCCTCTGGGGTTCTTTGAGTGTCTAAATTCATCTGTGAAGGTTTTAAATAATTCTGCCTGGTCCTATTAATATAGTTGCCCCTATGCATGTACGATGACTGTGTTGGTGACTAATTGGGAAGTTGACAAGATCAGACTGACATGACTGAGGAAGTCATCGTATACCAAAAATGCCTGATTTTTCATTAAACAAATATTCTGGAATAATTTGAAGTATGTCTGTCATCATCTATGTTCTCCACCTTACTAAGCAGGTAAGATTAGATTATTAGTTATAATGAACGAGAAAAAGTGGCAGTTGGATACATTCTTCTTTGTTTTCACAGAATGGAATGGAAGACATCTTAATGTATGACATCGCTTTGTTAACTGGATTTGACTTTAACGGGAGGTCAAAGGTCACATTCAATCCACCAGTGTCTCCTTCAAATCCTGGTGATTCACTGGTTCTGAGACCTCTAAGTACAGCGGACTTTGATAGAGGTTTGTTTTTCACAGCTGAGCTCTTTTAACCCTCCTATAGGTTTAACAATCAAAGACACTCAAAATAGGGTTTTCAGTTTGTATATGCTTGACCGAAGCCCACCACACGTACAGTGCATCGCCCGCAACAAAAAACATCAAAATTTTAAATCAAAAGTTTTTACTACTTTTACCTGTCAAAATCTTACATGTAATAGCTCATTGGAAAGCTTATAGTTTCAGCTATCCAACAATTATGTACATAAAATAGCAATCGGAAGTACGTGCGAAAGCCTAGGTTTTTATGAATGAACCACTCTCGTCCCGCCCAGCCTTTCGCGAAGTGTTCCGAGATCGGGCGCATTCGGCGCGTAAAATTTGCCGCGCTCTGCTGAGGGCATCCACTTCAGAGCTGTCTCTGCGCCCGAGTACATTGTGATTGACATGAAAACGGGTTTCCCTATTGAGTCAAAGGGCTCCTTTAACATACCCATGCTTGCTCGATCTCCATAACTACTCTACAACCGAAGTTATGAAGAGATAAAAAGTAAACACCGTTGAAAGGTAAGAGCGGTGTCTGAGTGAATTTTACACTTCTTTTCTATCATGTGTGAAAGTTTTGAGCTGTAATTTTGTTTAGTTTTGAGCAGAGAGTGTATTTTTTACACCCTTTCAAAAGCTCTTATGAGGGAAACGAGCACGAACACTGTGCGTGTGTATCACGGTGTGTGTAGGCTGATTCAACGGTTTTGGTGTCATTAGGGATGTACACAGTGTATGGACAGTCGCGCTTCATCGAATGCTGTATATTTGATTAAATAAAACAGGATTCCTCAAAAACTACTCGTCCGATTTTCTTGATTTAAAAACCATTGTATTTCTTTCATCAAGACCTTTAATTTGATATAAATATTGAGCATATTGGTTTAGGAATAATTATTCACCTGAAACCCTACTCAAAATTTGTATTTAACTCCCAACCCATTGACTTTGTGCAGTGCACTCAAATAAATGCAAGGACATGTGGCTGTGGTAGGAGGTCAAACCAAAACCACTCAACTGTATATGAGTCTGCTGCTAACTTATGCAGTACATACACGGCTCAGTGTGACTCTGCATATAACTTATGTAGGACATACACAAGTGTGTTTGACTTTGCCACTAACTTATGTAGGACTACAATTGGCAATGCAACCAAAAATACTCAAGTGACTGTCTGTGGGTGCGGTGCTTACTGGGCCAAATTTCAGCCTGGGCATAGGAGGGTTAAGGATTTGTTTAAATGATGTTTACTTTTTTAAAATCACAAACTTGAATCTACCGACCATGTTTGTGAAATTAAGTTGTTATAATGGGATGGTTGGGATTTGCACTTTTGCAAATCTGATTTTTTTCTGATTTTTTTTCTTGGAATAATTCAAAAAAGTTATAAATAAAGCATAAATAAATTGACTTTTGAAGTGTTATCATACATACATGTACCTCTCAACTGACCCGCGAGTTGCGGATTTGGCCTGCGAATCAACTTCCGAACCTCTGAATTAAAAAAATTTGTGTAACAAAAAAATGTAACAATTAAAAAATAAATTACACGTACACCCACACACACTAATATTCGCCCAAAATTGAACATGTTGTCGGCACAGATTGAATACACATCGCCAATCCCGACTGGGGACGGACGTAGTGTTGTCTGTTTTTGCTACAACGGCACATACAACCAGACAGCATGGCCGCCCAAGTTCGTATCGACTGTACAGTATCTAGTATGCATGTATACAATAATGGATTAATTTGTTTTTCTCTACACCGACGTGTGAATAGCACTGTATACTCAGTGTTTTCCAAGTGTCTGTGAAAAAACTTCACAGGCGACTCGGGTGGGATTCGAACCCATGACTTCCTGCTTACTAGTGCAGATGCCTTAACCTCACGACCACCGAGCTTGCCCGATGACGTTTGGCCGTCTAGAATCCTATATAGCAGTGGGTGCCACGATATTTATAGGTTGATGAAATTCTTGCGTCGGATGATAAACAATTGATTTAATTTTGCCCTTCACTGACGTGTGTATAGCACTGTATAATCAGTGCTTTCCGAGTGTCTGTGAAAAAACTTCACAGGCGACTCGGGTGGGATTCGAACCCATGACCTCCTGCTTACTAGTGCAGATGCCTTAACCTCACGACCACCGAGCTTGCCCGATGACGATTGGCTGGCTAGAATCCTATATAGCAACGGGTTCCGTGATATATAGGTTGGTGAAATTCTTGCATCGGGTGATAAATAATTGATTTAATTTTGCCCTTCACCGACGTGTGTATAGCACTGTATACTCGGTGCTTTCCGAGTGGAAAAAACTTCACAGGCGACTCGGGTGGGATTTGAACCCATGACCTCCTGCTTACTAGTGCAGACGCCTTAACCTCTTGACCACCGAGCTTGCCCGATGACGATTGGCTGGCTAGAATCCTATATACCAGTGGGTGCCACTGCTATATAGGTTGATGGAAAATATTTATAGGTTGATGGGGGAAAAAAAATAATAATAATAATCCTGACGCAAGAATTTCATCAACCTATAAATATACAATAATGAACGAACATTGTAAATATGACCAGTTAATGGGCTCTTCTAAGTTGGGAACAATATTATATATTGACAGAAATGGAGACTTAAAAATGTATTTTTAATGATTTTTTTAGGCAAAGATTGTTTTACTTTTATGTTATCCTCAATTGTGTTGTACATTTGTAACGGAGTATTTTACATTGTTTACCACTTTTTTTATTTTTAACAGAATTAAACTTGATTTCACAGGTTAATTAGTTTATCATATATTTCTTGAAAACTAAAAGAATTTAAAGAATGTTCGATACCAAAAAACCAAATATCCTAAAATAACTTAAATTTCCTAAAATAACTTAAATTTCCTTTGTAAAATTTTAATCAGGTTTTATCCAGCTCCTAAGTGAACTTACAGGAGTCGGGGAAATAACACAGGAAAAATATTTAGGTAAGTGCATATTTTATGGTGCTGAGATGGTTAACCGGCCGTGACACTTGTGTCCTTGAGCAAGACACTTAACCATAATTGCTTATAGGGGCAGAGGCAGTTTAACAACTGCCTTGTTCTGGACTAGTTACCCCTACCAGTCCTATGCGCACCGTGAAGAGGCTGGTTATTAACTTGTCTTGTTTCGGTGCAAGGGGCTGGTTTCTTCAGTATGGAGTCGTTGTAACAACTCAATGACTTAGTAGCCCCCACCTTGGAGTGGCCATTGGCCTTGTGTGGGGCGAATTGCGTAAAAAAAATTAAAAAAATTTAAATGACCGAAACTGCACTAATTGTTTTATAAATTTGCTAACCGTCTAACCTAAACCAATGCTTCAAAAAATACGACCAACAATTTTGGAAGAAATTGCTGCCCATTTTGTTGTTCTAGACTTTCTCTTTTGCCGATTTGATTATTAAATAATCATTGCGGGAAGTTTATTGATGCTTTTTGAATGAAGTTAGTTCGTTAGTCCTCTTCATACCTAGTGGGACATAAGGCCACAATGATCTCTCTCCATTTGGTCCTGTCCTTTGCGACATACTGTGCCTCTCCCCAAGTAAGATTCATCTCAGCAACCTCTGCCATAACTGTTCTTTGCCAGGTAGTTTTCGGTCTTCCTGGTTTTCCCCTTCCAGGTGGTGTCCATCGCAATGCTATTTTAGGGATACGATCCTGGTCCATCCTGAGCACATGGCCTAACCATCGGATACGTCGGCATTTGATTTGAGATCTTATTTGGCCAGAAGATGCGGCAGATTCTCCGAAGGCAACCATTGTGAAAAGATTTTGATTGAAAATATACATGTGTACACATTGTGCCATTTGCTGACGATCTGTAGTTTGTGTGGCCGCCAGGTACCGACTTTTGGTAAACCGGTTAACTGACCGTGGAAGATTCGGTTAAACGGTTAGCAAACTAACCGGTAACTCCCAGCACTAATGTTTTATCAACAGATCTTTTTTTCTTTGTGCTGTAGAAAGATTCAATGATATGAAAAGGTCGAAGAGTTACTATGTAACTGTCGTGGAGAATACAGACACAAATCAGGTGGTAGCAGCAGCGACACTGGTACTTGAGCAGAAATTCATCCATGAATGTGCACTAGTAAGTTATAATAATAATAATGTGGACTTATATGGTGCATGTATCCACCAAACTGGTGCTCGAGGCGCATTACATTATTACCCCTGCTCACCAGGCTCATAAATCATTCCTGAAACCATCTTGGCTCCCTGGGGAGTATACAGCTCAATTGCTGCCATTTCAGCGCATATGGGCTAATCAAACACGACAACCAACTCTGCCCTCACAGATACCCATTTACCCCTGGGTGGAGAGAAGCAATTATGGTAAAGTGTCTTGCTCAAGGACACAAGCACCCCGGTCGCAGCTGGGATTCGAACCCACATTCTGACGACTCGGCCATCAGAACACAAATCCGATGCACTAAACCGCTCGACCATGGCACTCCATGAAGCCACAGTATGGTCATTTTCCATTCAGATGTTTCAATTATAAAAAAGCAATATGCATTTGACAAGCAAGATTACCGTGATTACCGGCTAAAAGTTGTTATGGAAAATGCTAGTTGGTAACTGATTGGTATTGGTAACCTAAACAATAAAACACGCTAAGCATGTTATGAACTGCTTATATTAACTGCTTACATGTATACACTGTATTTTTCTTTGCTCGCTTCCCTTATTATATAATATTTCAGGTCAGTTTCTCCCTATATATAAACGGAAAGCGAGCAAAGAAAAGTTGGCTGATGCCGGACTCGAACCCGCGACCTCTCAAATACCGTATGAGCACTCTACCAACTGAGCTAACCAGCCCCTATGTTGGTGGGTGGTCCACTTATGCCAATTATCTATTGCTCTATGGAGCCAGGTCAGAGGCCAAACCATGTCTGCCGAGTAGCCAGGGATCAAGCCCTGGTTAGATGCAAACAACCCGGGTAACGGCAGTAGCGGGGATCACACAACTTGGGACACAAGCCTTTTATGTGGTTGTACACAAAGTAGATTTATAGGGAGAAACTGACTTGAAATATTATATAAACGGAAAGCGAGCAAAGAAAAATTGGCTGTTGCCGGACTCGAACCCGCGACCTCTCGAATACCGTATGAGCGCTCTACCAACTGAGCTAACCAGCCCCTATGTTGGTGGGCGGTCCACTTATGCCAATTATCTATTGCTCTATGGGGCCAGGTCAGAGGCCAAACCATATCTGCCGAGTAGCCAGGGATCAAGCCCCGGTTGGATACAAACAACCTGGGTAACGGCAGTAGCGGGGATCACACAACTTGGGACATAAGCCTTTTATGTGGTTGTACACAAAGTAGATTTATAGGGAGAAACTGACCTGAAATATTATATAAACGGAAAGCGAGCAAAGAAAAATTGGCTGATGCCGGACTCGAACCCGCGACCTCTCGAATACCGTACGAGCGCTCTACCAACTGAGCTAACCAGCCCCTATGTTGGTGGGCGGTCCACTTATCCCAATTATCTCTTGCTCTATGGGGCATATATATATATATATATATATATATATATATATATACATATACATATACATATACATATACATATACATATACATATATACATATACATATACATATACATATATATACATATACATACATATACATATATTTACATATATATACATATATATACATATATATAAATTAAATCTGAGGGTGGCCTTAGCTTTCGATCCAGACTTTCATATATATATATATATATAAAGCAATTTTCTGCAAATAAATCATGCAAAATAAATCTTGCAATTTTGTTTTTAAAAAATATGTATTTTTTGTACTACACAGAGAGGGAGAATTGAAGAGGTTGTAGTGAATTCAGATTATAGGGGAAAACAACTTGGCAAACTGTAAGTATTTCCCTGGCAGGATTAGGGTGGCTGAAAAGGGGGAGGGAGAACATTGCCAAAAAATGGGATGAGAGATAGAAAAACATTGTTAATTTAAATGTATGCATGTCAACAAAAAAGTGGGAGAGGGTCCCCTTTTCATCCCTTTCTCTTCTTGGATCAGCGAGTGGTAAATATATTGTTCCACTTTGAAGAAAACATACATGGACCACTAACCAATGCTAAAATTGCAAACCAATCATTTATTTCTGCCATTAAAATCAACTGTTCTGACATGTTACACAGTAGATTTGAAGGGAATCGTTTTTAAGAGTGAATAGAATTTTTTTGAAACGACCCATTCAGGCCACTCCAGGCCATTAGCTGTTGCCAGTGGCCTCCTATGGTTACCCTTCTGTGCACTGTCACACCACTGAGATTGCAGGGTAAGGTGATCTCCCATTGATACATTGCAGGCCATACTAATATGTTCAAACATTTACAGTGGCCTTGAGTGGCACACAGTTGATTTTGTAAGATTGCTTGGAAAGGACAGCAGGCTTGTACATGTATGTACTGAAGGTTGCTCAAGAACAGAATTTTGTGGATTGGAGTGGCCTCCATGTGTAGGAGGGTTAATTTCATTAGTCAACTGCATAATTTTTTAACCCTCCTACAATCAGTGCAATTTTTGAACAACCCATTCAGGCCACTCTAAGCCATTAGCTGTTGCCAGTGGCCTCCTATGGTTACCCTTCTGTGCACTGTCACACCACTGAGATTACAGGGTAAAGTGGTCTCCCATTGATACATTGCAGGCCATACTAATTTATGTTCAAACATTTACAGTGGCCTTGGGTTGCACACAGTTGATTTTGTAAGATTACTTGGAAAGGACAGCAGACTTGTATGTACTAGAGGTTGGTGAAGAACATTGAAAATTTAGTGGACCGGAGTGGCCTCCGTGTGTGTACCAATTGACTGATTAATTCAATTTGTAACTCAAGAAATGCATTTTATTGATTTCAAATAAGCAATTAATTTCTTGATTGTCTGTCAACAATTTGTTTATACTTCTTAAAATTCATATGTTTGAAATGGTTGTTACATTTAGTTTTGGTAAAAGTTCTGATATGATAAGTTATCCCTTATATTTTTGCCCCCAGACTCATGTCGTCATTAACTCTTCTAAGTCAGGACCTAGGATGCTACAAGACTACACTTGAGTGTGCAGAGGGCAATATTCCATTCTATGAGAAGTTTGGCTACGTCAAAGACAAAGAGGTCTACATGCAGAACAGGCATTAAAACCCCCACATGACACCTGTGATAAAAAGACAGTGGCCAATTTCAAACAGCTGTTAAAACCCTTGTATACATGCAGTCTCCAAAATGCCACAAAAACAAAAACTGCTAAGTACACAATGCTTTTTGTGTGCATGCCTCAAAATATTGCATACTGTACACAAGAATGGTACATGGATACCCCAAAATGCCCCTGGGACAAACACAAAGTGTTCTGACCTTCACACAGTATGTGTATACCCCAAGTTACTGCACTGGTTTATTTCAAGTTAGCCTTGCAATGAAACAAAGCAGGTGGCTGCTTCAGTTTACCTCATCTCTCTGAAGAGCCTTGGGGTATGCCATTAATCATGAGATAAGAAAGTGCGTACCACAATATGTCCCAGTTGAGACATTTTGAAGTATGGGTCCACTTTGTGAAGAACTACACTGATAATAGGAGGGTTTTAAACCAGATATAATTGCTGAGCAGTAAGCAAGGTTTTCTTGGTTACCAATGAATTATGTGTACAAAATATGCAGACCTTGGCTGGTTGTCTGCATAATACTGCTCACCATAAATATCTGCTTAATAGTAAACCTTTCTGCTTAGAGAGGAGGGCCAAAGTCATGGTACAGCCAAGCCTTTAAGAAGCCAGGCCCAGGCTTTGCTGAGGCCTATGGGCCTATATAATGCCCTAACTGAGCACAAAAGACCCTTTACTAATGAATAGATCTCAAATAGCTCTTATTGTTAACGCAGACTTGACTGACACCTCAGCTGTATTTTGTTTCCAACTCCAGCCCGTATAATGAGCTAGGCTAGGCCCTCCAGAAGCCCATGTTATGTTGATTGGCAGGTACTGTATTGTTACAGGATTAGGAGGCCAGGTAGCCCAGGCCTGGCAGGGCTGGCAATGCTGATTGGTTACTTAAAAAAATATGCGAACAAAAGTTTTAATATTAACAAAATATTTAAATTTTTAACAAAATATTTAAATACTATAATGCCTATATGGAATTTTTGTACACATCAAATGTTCGGATGAATTGGACGGTGTCTCTACTGCAGTTCTCGCTATTCTTAGCAATGATATCACACTATCACCTAATTCGCATATCCAAGATTTTTGGATGTTGAAATCTGAAATTGTCCAGTTCATGGGTGAGAGAGCATTGGGTATGAGGTATTCAGAAACTGCTTGAAAGCCCCAGGGATGAGGTTAGTCCAAAAGCACTTGTGGAATTCTAATATAATCTCTCTTAAATGAGGGTACTTCCGAAAGAATGATTTCTCAGGATGTCATGTACTTGGTAAAATGATTGTATTGCCAATTTTACACTAGGGTATTATTATTATTTTTGTTGTTTTAGATAACTTGATAATTAACCCTAACCTTCCCAAATCCTCCAAAATCCTCTTTGCTAAAGTGAAGGATTTTGAAGGACTGAGGTTATTAGGCATACTTGCCTTTCCATGGTACATGTACATCCATGTTTGTTGTAGTGATTGCAAGGTCAGTGCTTGGGTCAGTGGACACTGTTTATTGCTCCATGCATGCAGGGAGGGTCCCTGGCCATGTACATGTATCACAAATTAGAAACACATGTGTGCATACATGTCATGTGCTTGCTTTACTACTGAAGGATTTTGGAGGATTCTGGTTATGTGTAAGCAAATGGGCCTAGGGAGTTAGGGTTTTAATGTGAGACAAATTTGCATGTAGGCTTAAAAATAATTAAAATAATAAAATAAACATTTATATGCCAGTATCCATCAGAAACACACACACACACACACAGGGTCTTTTTCCGTAATTGTGGGGACATGCACTCACTTTTAGACACAGTTGTGGGGACCAAAAATGCTATGGGGACATGAAAATGTCCCCACAGATACTGTGTTCTTGCCTACCCTTTTGTTATAAGTCCCCACAACCTTGCGAAGGCCTACCCACAAAAGCTTGACCCAAAATAATTGTTTTAGCTATTCTAGAACAGGTAGTTGTACACTTAGTCAATTACGGAGGAAATATTATGAATATTATTCCAAACTGATGAGCCAGTATGAAAAACATCAATTACAAAGACTGTACAATGTTGAATGTACAGTACATCTATAGTCTACTCAGGTAGTGTGATCTGGTTGGAACCAGTGTGAACCAGATCTATTTCATTGAGTATAAGAATACTGCAGGTTTTTGTTAGT
Source organism: Zoroaster sp. YZ-2022 (assembly GCA_029582265.1). NCBI lineage: Eukaryota > Metazoa > Echinodermata > Asteroidea > Forcipulatida > Zoroasteridae > Zoroaster > Zoroaster sp. YZ-2022. The sequence goes on along the minus strand of CM055821.1, from coordinate 17,621,153 downwards.
GCAATCCTTATTTTAGTTAACTTTGTATAAATAGTTCAGAATTGCTTTGATTGTGATAAGATATGTGTCTGGCTCTGGCAAAACCCTAAACTTGGACCCAATTTTCAAAAGTGAGATTTTGGTATAGTTTGATTCTCTAGATTTTCCTCTTTCATTTGATACCAGATTTGTAGAAAACAAAAAAAAATTCCCCCTGATTTCTACAAATCTGGTATTAGGGTTTTGCCAGAGCCAGTAACATATATATATATATACCATGAGGATGTGAATGAGAAAGGAAACTGTATCACTAAATATGCAGAATTAGTGACGTTTTTTGTAGGTATCTGCTGTGTACAAATATCCGATTTCTGGTCTCCCCAAAATTGCTGGATCAATTGGAATTCTATGACCAGAAACCTTAGTAGTGAAAATGCATCCAATGTTATTCATGATAGGGTCCTTTTGCCATCAAGGAAGCGCTACGCATAAATGATCATTGATTGAGAGAAGAATGTGTTGTACGGTACCGTTGCATACACGCATAAAGTGTACGCACCGTGTTCACTTTTAACATGCACGTATGTATTGGTACTTCTTCCAGTTAATGATCTCTAGAGGAATTGGGTTGAATATAGAGCAGGTTGAATATAGGGGATTTTTATACTGCAGAGTGTCTTGAACCAAAAAGTTTTCAGTGGCATAGCCAGTGGGGGGAAGGGGACAGAAATTTTCAGGGATAAAATAAGGATGTCAAAAATTTGGCAAAAGACAAGACAAACTGGAACAGAAAAAAACCCATTTATTTATACTCGGTACTTGTTTTTATACCACGATGTGATTGTGTATTTTAGTTACTAATTTTCATTACAATTCCTGCAGCGTAAGTGAAGAGTAGGGCCTACACATGATGTCATGAAAGGTCATATGAGTACAAGTGTTACTTAAACTTAAATACTCTGAACCTTAAAATAGGGACAAAAATGGCTTTTGCCCCCCAACCCCCACACTAAGAAGGCTGGCTATATGCCTGTATGTTTTAGTGGTTGTTTTTAAATTAATTAAGCAACAGCACATCACATAATTTATCATTCATGGACAGCCATATTGGTTTGTCCCAGATAAATGCATGTGGCCAAACTAAGGCTGGAAGTATTTTTAATTTTTAATTTAATAATAATAATGTCGGGCATTTTAAAGCACTTTTAAACAAGGTATCAAAGCGCTGTACGTTATTACCCCTGCTCATCAGGTGCATAAATCATTCCAGAAACCATCTCAGCTCCCTGGGGAGTATACAGCTCAATTGCTGCCATTTCGTCGCATATGGGCTAATCAAACACAAGAACCAACTCTGCCCTCACAGGCACCCATTTACTCCTGGGTGGAGAGAAGCATTTATGGTAAAGTGTCTTGCTCAAGGACACAAGTACCACGGTCGCAGTTGGGATTCGAACCCACATTCTGACGACTCGGCCATCAGAACACAAATCCGATGCACTAAACCGCTCGACCATGGCACTCCACTATTTGGTAATGGGAATCGGCACAAATTGTTATTGCTTACAGGTAATATTAGTCTATTGTGATGATTTAAAAGTTACATATGTGACTGGACCACTTACAAAATGAGTTTTAAGGAATTTGTTTTACTTTTTAGATTTAAAAAAAAAAGCCTTTATCATCTTCAATATATGCCATATGTCAATATCTTGTGAATTAAGACTTGTGGGGTGAAATAAAGTGACAATTACTACTAATTTGCATTGTGCAAAGTCATGATTAACCTTCCTACTACAAGGGTCAAAATGATGATATACTTGCCAAGGTATATCTAGTGCACTTAAAAATCGAACACTGTCAAACCTTAATGTGTAGTAAGTACATTTACAGGTCAAAATGAGTCGACCGTTTTTGACTGGTAAAAGCATTGTCTGGTATTGTTCAGGGTGGTCAAAATGACAGTAAAAAAACCAGTCAAAAATGCCCCCGTGTGCACATTTAGGTCAACAGTTAAAACAGGCAGTTGACTGATTTTGACCACCATAGCTACTTCCCACTAAAGTGCAGCTGGAGTAGGAAGTTTTTAAGGGCCTGTAACACTAACAAAGCTGTGGCTACATCAGATTCATTTTGTAAGATTATGTGGAATGATATTGCATTATTTTTACTAAATTAAAATTTTTGTTCTACTTAAGGTCAGAAGGGTTTTAAATATTTTAAGGTGATATTTTGCACATATTTATCAAAAGTTTGTTCTGTAGATTCCCATAGCATTATGTGGGTTAGAGTGAGTGATATACCAGCATTCTAATAATGATATATTTTATTATTTTATTTAATTGTTCAAATTTTTTAAATCTTTTACTATCACCTGAAAAACTGTCAATAATTAGAGAGCTGTTAGTTTTCGTATATATTTTTCCATAGAAAAGAGAAAATATACTAAATCAACATCTATGAGGTAAAATGTATTTTAAATTATTATTAATACACTCACTGGCCAAAAGTATTGCAACATGAATTTGTACGAGCCATTGCCTAGACGGATGGCCGCAATTATCAGGTCACGTGGTTACCCGACAAAGTATTGAAGGACTTTGTTTCCGAACAAGAACAGTAAAAAAGAACATTGACTTCAAAACACAGGCACTTTCAAGAAGTCTTAAGTAGTGTAAATAAAATAAAATAAATTATTGTAACACAGTTCTCCAAACTGAACTTTGGTGTGAATTTCAATGTATATAAGTCTCATTCCTCGCAAGTTATTATTTAATTATTTCAAGGATATGTAATTGTATACTGTTTACCAATAATGTGCCTTGATATTTGCTGTAGTACAGCAGTAATTCAATTGTTTTCATTTTAATAAACTTCAAACTTGGAGCCTTAAAAATGTTGGTAGGTGGTACTTTATTTGTAATGTGTGATTGTCTGATTGTCTGATCAGAGAAGCCAAGTAGGCTTGGGGACGATAACATGATATCAAATATCGCAAAACCTATTTTTTGTTCGATTATGATATTGAGAACCTTTTGAAGTTATTGAGATATCAGCAAATCGCGATTAAAAAAAAAAGCGATTGTGAGCAGAGTCAGAAATTCCATGGAAGCAAAATACAATATATCGTGGATGAAAAAAAAAATCGATATCGCCCAAGCCGAGTCACTGCAAAGGCACAAATTTGGTAAATTATTCTCTTGGGCAAGGATCTATCATTCCAATTAGATTACAGTTTATCTATAATCCACCTGGATGTACACATTTTCCCTCCCCTCCCCACCTTGTGCCCATCCCCACAGGTACAATGGGTACAGCATTGGTATTGGCAGAAGTATGCTTGCTTTATTTGAATAATGACATGCATGCCACAACTTAAAGCTTATTACATTTGTCGTTATTTAAGGCAAAAAAAAAAAAGTCTCTGGTCGGCTTCAAAATCGGCGCATTGACGCATCTTTTTTCTTTTTTTTGTCAACAGGGAAATATGCGGGGACCATATTTCCCATATACATGGTGGCTAAGAGAGGCCTCACAAATCTAGCAAACGTTCATACCCCTATGTGAAAAAATCGTTTTAAAGCACAGTACGGCAGAATTCCAATCAATCCAATAATTTTGGCTGCAATTGGACATCATTTCATAGCAAAAAGAAAATTAAAAATCCTGACGCGTGGGTCTGAGACGACGTGAGCGGAGACCAGAAACCCTTTATTTTGGCCTAACCAAGAAAATTATGAAAATGCATTCAGATTTTTTTCAATCGTTGAATATTCTAACATGGAAAGAGTACTCTTTTCAGTAAACTACTAAAAAAATATTGGCAATATTTTCACTTCTTAACCCTCCTATAGGTTTAACACTCAAAGACACTCAAAATTTGTATGTCTCTCTTAACCCATTGACTTTGTGCAGTGCACTCAAATACATGCAAACACATGTGGCTGTGTGATAGGAGGTCAAACCCAAAGACACTCAAAATTTGTATGTAACTCCCAACCCATTGACTTTGTGCAGTGCACAAAGGTCAAACCAAAACCACTGACAGTACATACACAGCTCTGTGTGACTCTGGTTTGACCTACCAATTGGCAATGCAACCAAAAATACTCAAGTGAGCGTCTGTGGGTGCCGTGCTAACTGGGCCAAATTTCAGCCTGGGCATAGGAGGGTTAATGGGGCAATATCGTCACAATCAACAGGGTATGGTATCAGAGAGTGCTAGTTTTAGATTAACTCAGTGACAGAAAATAAGACCCCATATGATAAGGTCATATGTGACCCGCTCTGTGAAAAAGGGTGACATGTCGCACCATGCGTTTACATGTAATGGGCGATGAAATGTTGAGAGGGTGTTTTTTTTCTTTTAACATCTGATTTTTGGTTATGTTTTTTTTACATCATTAGGATCTAAATTTTCTTAACATGTTTACATAAACGTCAATTTCAATCAATAAAATATTATTGTGAGTACTTTGTTTCAAATATATCATTTGTTTTCATTTTCCTAACACTAAATTGTGTTAATTATGCACATTAGCGATTATTAAAAATGCCATATCTCCATAATGCAATATGCTACACACATCTAACATATACCAAATTAAAGCTGATTATGTATTCTTTCCAGCTACATAGAAATGTATATTTGTCAAATTTGCGTCTTGTGACTCATTTTCACAGAGCGGGTCACATATTACCATTGCTGCTTCATAAATGAGCCAGTAATTTTCAGTCACCGTGTTCATCTTAAACTGGGACACCGATTCCATGCCCTAATGAAAGTCTGCTCTTATCGTGACAATACTGTCCCTTTCAAACAAATGTTAATTAGTTAATTATTTAACTGAGTGAGAAAACAGTACAAATCCAACAGTGCCAACAATGTTGAGCTTTCAGTAATATTTAAATAGATTAAACTTACAACTATTTATTGAAAACTGCAAACCAAACGTGTTCTGAAGAAAGTTCTTGGATTTGTAGAAGCATCCCTTTCAGATAAATCTGTCTAATCTTTGTAGGGAATTGAAGAAAATTGAGGGATGTTTGTCTTTACTTGTACAGTTCGTACGCAAATTCCTCTGTGTGTGTGGCATCGTAGCATGCCGAGATAGAGTCTATTTCCAAGGCAAATTCCCCATCGATGGCATCAGCCATTGTCAGTCCGATGGAGTTGACCATCTCCAGATCAACTGCCGCCTGTTTGTCCTGGATACGCCCTCGGCTGGACAAGAAGAACTTGGAAAAAGGGATCTGTTAGGATATCAAAAAAAGACACTTGAAAGTCAGATTTCTATCCAACTATGTTGGTGGAATTGAAAATGACATAGTAATTTAACCCTAACTCCCTAGGCCCATTTGCTTACACATAACCTGAATCCTCCAAAGTCCTTCAGTAGTAAAGCAAGCACATGACATGTATGCACACATGTGTTTCTAATCTGTGATGCATGTACATGGCCAGGGACCCTCTCTACATGCATAAAGCAATAAACAGTGTCCACTGACACAAGCATTGACCTTGCAATCACTACAACAAACGTGGATGTACATGTACCATGGAAAGGCAAGTATGCAAGGATTTTGGAGGATTTGGGAAGGTTAGGGTTAATTATCAAGTTATCTAAAACAAAACAAAAAATAATAATACCCTAGTGTAAAATTGGCAATACAATCATTGGAAAGGCAAGTATGCCTAATACCCTCAATCCTCCAAAATCCTTCACTTTAGCAATGAGCATGTAGCATGTAACCTCAATCCTTCAAAATCCTTCACTTTAGCAAAGAGGATTTTGGAGGATTTGGGAAGGTTAGGGTTGTACAAAGAAATAATATCCCTAAGTTTGACACTTCTAACAAAGTACGTTTACATAAGGCCAATAACTACTATTTTGCATTTATACTACAGGTCCTTTAGGTTGGTAAGCAGTTTGCAACAGCTAATTCTCTATTTATTACAGTACGTTCAGGTTAAAGCTATTTAACACTATTGGCAATCTAAATTGCTGCGTAACTCATCTGAAAGTATTCTTACTTTCTTCGGATCAAAACATTAAAAGATTCAGCTTATTTACACTATGTTGTTACCGAGAAAATAATGAAAATGCATTAAGATTTGTTGAATTCATTCTGTCTCTGGAGGACAAAACTGATTTCAAGGGATGTTTCATACCGTCATAAACTTTACACCAAGTTAGTTCCTTGTAAATGTGTGATCATTTTTGTTTGAGAAAGAGGGATTTAAGCCAAACGGCATGATTTTTAACCCTAACCACCACCATATCCTGCAAAATCCTCCAAGGGGCACTTTTTGGGAAAATCTCAGCACTGTTGGAAACTGGTACTTTCACCTCTTCAAATGGGGCAAAATTACTACCTGGCAAGAAGTACAGGCCATAAGTGCTGAATATGAAAGATCAATGAAAATGCATGGTGCATTTTGAAGTGCACTGATGGATTTTGGAGGATTCAGGAAAGTTCCTAGCCAGAGTACCCAGGGGGTTAGGTTAAGATACAAATATGATCCCCTAGCATTTAAGGTACATGTACAAAGAAAGTTGTAGCACTGATTTTCTTCTCATACTACAGTCAAACCTGTGTCAAGTGGCCACACGAGACAATGAAAAATGGCCACACTGAACAGGTGGCCACTATGTGCCGGTTTTTAAATAGTACGGTATAATGTGGTGGGGGGGGGGGGGGGGCTACTCATGGCCCTGGTTTTTTCCTGATTTCAACCCTTTTCAATCCAATAATATGCTCACAGAGACATCCTGCCAATAAGGCCCACCCCGAGTGAACAAGAAGTAACTCCAGATATCGTCATGGTAATCAGTGAAGTAACCCTCGGTCATTATGTTAACCATGTATGCCCGTCCGTCGCCCCGTAGACGCAAGTTGAGCGAGTTGAAAGCAGTCAGGTCCATGTGCTTTTTGCGGTTGAATGATCCCTGCAAGAGCAACAGAGCAAAGAATGACATTTTATATTTTACATTGTAAAACGAGAATACACAAATTAAAATAACAAGATAATATACTACTCAAAACAATTTAGGGAACACCGGAATAATCTCAGTTAAAGCAAGATCATTTATTTCAGATAAACACAATGTTTCACAGAATTGATGAGAAACAACTGCACAATGAAACAGATGATAAAGGATGCATGTAGTGATTACACATTTCATGACATGACTACTGAAAGAGAGAGGGGGTTGCAAATGAAAATCCCGGTTCATGGAACATTTCAATAACGGGTGTGACCACCTCTTGCAGTAAATCCGGTGTTCCCTAAATTGTTTTGAGTAGTATATATTAATTATGAAGTCAAATGTCCCACAATTGCACTTGTATAAAAAGGGCATAAATCTTTTTCAAACATATTTTAGTAATTTATAATGTAATAACGCAATATATTGTTTCATTTGAATAAAATCTTTGAAAAGAAATAACTTTTATGTCATTGCATAACATTAGTTTTCTGAATTTATCTTCAAATCATTTTACATTTTTGTTCTCAGTCTCTAATTATGTCAAAACTTACAAACTGTTGTCTTGTCTTCAGAGAACAGTAACCACTCCTGGCTGTTTCCCCGTCGCGCGGGACTGTTGTGCACAACTCCCCATGAAATAAGAGTTTATTATTGCGGCTTTCGGCTATACTGGCCCAACTGCTGCCACCTATGGTCTGGTCTGTTTGAACCTGTAAGCTCTTAAAGCTGTCTTTGCCTGCAAAGTGCCACAGGGTACGAGAAGTGTCAAACATCGTGTCCAAATTCGAGCAGCGGAGTTTGTCGTATATCTCCTGGCTGAACAACTGGACGTTTCGCTTCCAAAACTTGGAGTAGGGTTCCTTCTCGTCACGCGAGTCTCCGCTCTGGCTTTGCTTATGTCGACGATGCACCAAGGAAGGTGCTGTACTCTGACTCGCCAGAAGAGTTCCACGATTGCCCAGTAAAAGTCTAGTTCTTGATGCACACTGAATGAACAATGCACCCTTGAAGGAATTCATTTTGTTCAACTGCAGAACGTAAAACAGACGACTTAGAGGCTACATTCGTAGGAAAAGTCTCACAAAAGACATCGAAATCCTAAATCTCAGTGTAGCCTTCTGAAAGCCTCCAGTTGAGTCGTCTCAGATATGATCTACGATGAATCTAGAATATGACAAATAAAGAATATATTGTAATGTATTTGCTAATACACTTGTGGCACTACATTGTTTTACTGCTCATGAATACTGAGGCTATTCACCACTACATGTATACAGGTCAAGGGTCACTCTATGTTTTAAAACAGTTTCTTCCAATATGTCATTCTTAATTTATAGCTTACATTCCCACATTAAATAACTCCACACCACTTAAATTTACAATGATTGTGAGTGTTCCGATTGTGAGTGTTCCGATTGCGAGTTCCCCACCCAAATCCTGTCTATTGGACCCCCTACCCACAGCTTTGGTCAAAAACTTGAATACTCTATTAGTTGGGCCCATAATCCGGATGACCAACATGTCACTTGCTGGAGGTCAGTTTCCAGACAGCTTCAAAACAGCCTTGATCACTCCTGCAATTAAAAAACAAACACTGGACTGTATTATGAAAAATTATCACCCTATATCAAACCTATCTTTTGTGTCAAAGGTAACTGAGAAAGTCATTGCTAGAAGGCTAAATGTACACTTGTCGAAAAATCAGCTGCGGGAGTGTCAGCAATCCGCGTACAGAAAGTTTCATCGTGTGGAAACGGCCCTTCTCAAAGTCCACAACGATATCATGCGCGCAGTCGACAGCAAAAATGCTGTACTATTGGTCCTACTCGACCTCTCAGCGGCCTTTGACACCATCGATCATAATGTACTTATCCGGAGATTGACTAGTAATTTTGGTATTCAGGGTTCAGCTCTTAGCTGGTTTCAATCATATCTTCATAATCGTCGCCAAATAGTTCAAATTCAAGGAGAGTCATCGATGGAGGCCAATGTTAATTATGGAGTCCCCCAGGGTTCTGTCCTTGGTCCCATGCTATTTACCCTCTACACATCACCTCTAGGTCAAATTGCAAGACAACATGATTTACAATCACATTTCTATGCAGATGACACACAATTATACACCACATTTAGTCCCAACATCGAAGGTAATGACGACATGTTACATTCATTCACCAGCTGCCTCCATGACTTCCAAAATTGGATGCTGGAAAATTTTCTGAAATTCAATCCTCAAAAGACAAAGTTCATAATCATCTCTTCTCCACAACTCAGACACAAAATCCAAATCCAAAACATACAGATTGGCAATGGTGAAGTTATACCAAGCACAGACGTGCGTAATTTTGGTGTGCTGTTCGATCAATGCATGAACTTAGAGAAGCACGTATTGAGCATTTGCCAGACATCGTATATGCATCTTAGGCGCATAGCAAAAATTAGGCGTTTGCCGTCTACAAAGGCAGCAGAGCAGCTCATCCATGCTTTTCATCACCTCTAGACTTAACTTTTGTAATAGCTTGCTTGTTGGTCTTCCATCGTTTACAATCAGTACAAAACGCTGCAGCGCATCTCTTGGCAGGTACCAAGATATCAAATCATATAACTCCCATCCTGTACAAACTTCACTGGCTACCAATTAATCAGCGTATTCGATTCAAAATAATCCTTGTAACATTCAAGGCACTCCATTGTTCTGCTTCACTCTATATCCAGAACATGCTGAGGCCCCGCACTGTCAGACCATAGAGGAAGTGTTTTCCTTCCTCCATGATCAGACCAGGTTTAAGGTCGACCAACAAACATGCTCTTTGTTCCCCGGACTCGCTTAGCCATTTATGGGGACAGGGCATTTTCCTGTATCACACCTAGGCTGTAGAACTCCCTACCAGAAGACCTCAGGGAAATACAAAATATCTCTCTCTTTCAGCAGCGACTCAAAACATATCTGTTTACACTTGCTTTTACATCTATTTGAGAATTTTCATTTCCTTTAGACCGGCGCCTTTGAATGTTTTACAGAGTATGTACGCCTTACAAATGCTGTGATATTATTATTATTATTATTATTAAAAATCATGATTTAAAAAAATCGGATGTTGTTAATTAAATGATTCAGATATTGTTTTAAGGCCCAAATCATATTTTGCATTACAAACCCATTTTGGCAAAATGGATATTGGGCAAAATGAGGCAAGAATGTTCGTGTTGTGTTTTTTCTACAGTGTCAAAAAGACAAATTGTCGCATCACAAGCTTTGACAAAAGTGATAATGGGGGACTTTGGTAAGTAGATGTAAGACACTAAGTGTTTTGTGTGGTTGTACTGTGGGCAACTTTGTATGTTCAATATTAACATTTAGGGGCCATATTCAAGGTGATAACATGTTGTTGCATGCATTCACACAATGTGTGTTTTAGTCGGCATGTCGGCAGTGAATGGTAGTCGGCATGTTGGCAGTCAGGGGACCATGCACAAATCAGGTCATTAACCTTAACTCCCTAGGCCCATTTGCTTACACATAACCTGAATCCTCCCTAACTCCCTAGGCCCATTTGCTTACACGTAACCTGAATCATTCCTAACTCCCTTGGCCCATTTGCTTACACATAACCTGAATCCTCCAAAATCCTTCAGTAGTAAAGCAAGCACATGACATGTATGCACACATGTGTTTCTAATCTGTGATACATGTACATGGCCAGGGAACCTCCCTGCATGCATGGAGCAATAAACAGTGTCCACTGACACAAGACAAGCATTGACCTTGCAATCACTACAACAAACATGGATGTATATGTACCATGGAAAGGCAAGTATGCCTAATAACCTCAATCCTCCAAAATCCTTCACTTTAGCAAAGAGCATGTAGCATGTAACCTCAATCCTTCAAAATCCTTCACTTTAGCAAAGAGCATGTTGCATGTAACCTCAATCCTTCAAAATCCTTCACTTTAGCAAAGAGGATTTTGGAGGATTTGGGAAGGTTAGGGTTAACCCTCCTATTACTACAGGGGTCAAAATCAGTCAAAATGTTGATATACTTGCCAAGGTATATCTAGTGCACTTAAAAGTCAAACACTGTCAAACCTTGACGTTGTAGTAAGTATATTTACAGGTCAAAATGAGTCAACCATTTTTGACTGGTAAAAGTATTGCCTGGTATTGTTCAGGATGGCCCCTGTGTGCACATGTGGGTCAACAGTCAAACCAGATAGTTGACAGGTTTTGACCTCTATAGCTACTTGCCTCTAATGTGCAGCTATAAATAGGAGGGTTAACCTGCAGTAAAGACCAAGCGTCAAACTTTTATTCCCATTCATAAATACCTGTATCGATTTCATTTTCAAAATGTAAAAAAAGAATTGTTGAATAACGCCAAATAGAAATGGGCAAATTCACGTTCTGGGGACACACAAAACACTTTCACGTGTACATGAGTCAGTCGCGTAATGTGAAACAATCTTCATCACTCTGATTGGTTCAAATCCGTGTTGCACATTGCACAAAACAGCTGGGGAACAGATTTGAAAAACCATGTCTTTATCATCCGTTAACACACCCCCACGTGATTTTGTGTTGTCCAATCGGATTGAATAAACTGTCTTGAGAATAATCTGTTGTTTGTGGTGGGAACAAGCCAGATATGCTCGACTACTACTAGTAGGCCTACTATGATGACTATGACCGGCCCACAGCTGAGGCCCCGGGTATGAGGATGGCACTTTTTGGCAGTGCCAGTGAGTGAGTGGCAGTGCAGCAAAGGTCATCGGGGTAAAGACTTCAAACTTGTATTTTTTTTTCAGATTCCCCCATCATTTAACACTGGCCCCTTTAATCATACCTATACAGTATACAGTTATACAAAATTGGTTAGAACTTGGTGGGTTCCACTGTATTACAGTAACTGTAATACAGTGGAACCCACCAAGTTCTAACCAATTTTGTTCGCGTTCCAAAGTTTGCCGCCACCAAGCGCATGAAATTAATTACCTTGCTTACATTATTTGGTACCGCAACTTTCTAACGTTACGCACGATTTCCCCAGTTGTAGTTGTACCTTATCTTTGCATAAAAAACTACATCAATGATCAAAACCATACATTTGAGAAACTTACATTTTGCAGCCATTAACTTAAGTAAGTTCACATAATTATTCTCACGTTACGTATACGTCTGGGTACCATCCGGCTCCGACTATAAATATATCGTACCTGATTTTGTTTCGAGAAGTTGGCTACACGCTCTACACAAATTACCAGCTACACTAGCTATAGCAGATTACCGACCAGTCGTACGAGTCGTTATAGCCGGCAATACACAGCATAATTATAATACACCTGTTTGGACCGAAAGTAAAGGTCAGATAAGCTTCGTGCCTGTGAGAGAAATTTCAGATATTTCATTTTCTTTACGATCATGTATAAATTTTTCTATTTTGGTCCAGGAGATACGATTTTTGTCTTTATCCCGCCACTAGAGTGCGGTCTGAGCATTTTATGACGTCACTAATCATATTTTGGAAAGGTCTGATACCTCTTATTAATTCTTGTACATGTAGGCCTATAGGCCTGATTCGATGAAATGCATGTATGCCTATATACAAAACTGTGGCATGTTGGGGGTAACGCCCACATACGGTGACGAACGCTTATGGCATACGTAAGCTTGTCAACCGGACACGTTTATCCCGGCCTGCAAAGCAGCATCCCGCAGGACTTCTTAACCCGCTAGGAAGTTTATATTTTAACTATTAGAGGGTTAGTTTAAAGTTTCTTATTATACAAAACTGACGAAAACAAGGTTATGTGACATTGGTATTCATGAATAATAATTACAAAGAGCCACATTCATGTTTGTGTAACGTTTATCATGCTGAAACTCGAATATGATACAAATACATCTCAGGTAACATATTGACATACAAATCAAAAACTGCACTTGTTGATCTAGTAAAGCATAAGCCTCATCGCTAATAGCACTGAAGCAACTGCCGCAAAGCATACAGGGATACAAAAAGGGGCATCTGTTTGGCGCAGCTTTTGTGACGTCAATAATATTTTGTTTGTCCGCGCAGCACGCAGTGGCGCTGTTGCACCCACAGACATCCCACAATTCCTTGCAGCTGATATTATAGCGATAAGGCTTATTATTCATGCTCGTTGCAGAGGAAATTCGAACACTGTATTCCTATGGAAGAGCACGGGTGTAAGGCCCCTTATAGCTGTACAGCATTGAACATGCACTTAATGGTGCTACCAAAAAGCATACAGTATAGGCCTACATTTAAAGCTCCACAGCTCTGTGTACAGTTCGAAAATGGTTACATGCAGCAACTCAACGAACCCGACATTAAGCCAAATCACTGCCTTAAGAAGTCCTTGCCACTCATAGATGCCAAGCCAGACCACAGCAACTGTCAAGAAGAGGTACAGCTGCCAGCCCCGTACGCCGCCTCTCGCCTCCATTTTATCCAGTCCAATCGCGTCGTCAAGCCCATTCCTCGACACATCAGGAGGCTCTTTGGACATCCAAAGTGTCGCCGACTCCTCTTCGCACGGACTCTGGCAACCATCGTTAGGAGGATACCTTTGCACATCCACCGTTAACAACTCATAGATTAAGAACTTGATTGTAGATGCTGTCGTCCCCAACAAAGTTCTATGTACATAATACAGTGTAACTAATGTACACACATTATTTAAGATTTCTCAAAGGAAGGGCACACTAGAGTTTAAGTTATATGTATAGACTACAGCTATTTATTGAAAACTAATTGACATATATTGTTATATGTACATGTAGTTAGGATGTGTCCCGTTCGTTGGTACGTGATCCGATCTGTGTTATTGTATGGTCTTTAATAAAAGGAAGGTACACCTTTGTTAAAGGTGGAATGTACAACATATTGGTCATTACCTGGTTACAAAGATACTGATTTAAAGGGGCAATACCGTCAAGATCAGAGCAGACTTTCAACAGGAAATCCGTGTCCAAATTTTAGATGAACTCAGAGATCGCATCCTGCTATCTGGGACAGCCCGCGCTGGTGGGGTATATAAAAAACACACTAGGACACCGATTCCATGCCCTGTGGAAAGTCTGCTTTGATCGTGACAATGAGCATAAATTTAACCAACGTTGTGTCTTCCCTGTACCGTAATTACCTGATATGTATTACAAATTTGATAACGATCGGGGCACAGCCTAAATCCATTTTCCACATCAGAATTCTTACAAACACCAACTGAATGTAAATGCGTTAAAATTTCCTAATGTCAACTCAAGTTTGAAACATGCTTTCCTCTATACGACTGGATAAACGTATCCATTTTTTGTTGTATTGTTTCATTGTCTTCAGCCAATTTCCAACACCTTTCGTCACACCTTACGTCACAGAGTTCCACTCTACCATCCAACATCGCTGGTACATCACCAGGAATGTCAGCCTCCGCCAGAAAGGTGCGGAGTCTACAAAAGCAGAAACATCAGCAACTTCAGCGAATGCTCGAGGAGCCAAACGAGAAAGGCTAATAACACACAATCGCCACTGAAGGACTTTCTTGTGTCACTCTGATAAATCAATTGATGTCTATTTGTCCAATAGGGTGATTTAAAATTAGTGCAGGGTTTCTTAACGGGAATATATATCATTGGTAATGTTGGCAAAAGTTATTTTACATGTATTTCCACAAATCTTTTAATAACATTGCTCCAATTTATATTTCTGAACTGCTTAAAGTCTACACTCCGTCACGCAATTTGCGCTCCAGCAACATGTCACTCCTAAAGGAACCAACTTCAAAACGGAACTGGGGTGATAGGTCTTTTCTGTCGCGGCTCCGAGACTCTGGAATCATCTTCCAACTAAACTCAAATCTTGCCATATAGTATAACTAGATTTAAGTCGCTGGTTAAAACTCATCTTATGTCACAATTCTTCAAAGATGATGTATATTTGTAATTGCATTGTAGGTACATGTATCTCAGTACATAATTTTTTTCTATGCTATCATTGTATATTGTTTGTATTCATGTTTCCGCGCCTTGAGCGCCCAGCAGGGTGGATATGTGCGCGCTACAAATCTTTATCATCATCATCATCATCATCATCATCATCATCATCATCATCATCATAATCATCATCATCATCATCATCATCATCATCATCATCATCATCATCATCATCAATATATACATACATGTTACATGTACATCCAACAACCAAAGTCTCATCCTATTTTGAGCACAGACCTGACACCAAAGAAAATCCACCAATCCAGGTTCGGCCATAGTCCTGCCCACACCTGCCCGTCACGCACCTGTATAAAGCAAAGCGCGTGATCAACATAGTAACAATTGTCATCAATGATGATCATGGAAAGGCGTGACCCTAATGGTTAATCTGTGCGGTTGGATTGCCATGCTGGATTGCCATGCTGGATAGGTGTGTTAATTTTGAGGGATAATTTGTCCGGTTTTTTTTCCAAGGAGATACCCAGAGATATACAGTACATGTATTTTTATGTCGAAAACGTCCCACCTTCATTTTTGTTTTAGAAAGCACGATTACAATTAATTTATTTTGTACATGGCCCAATGAAGACTAAGTGATTTACAAGCTTTACAAGTCAATTTAATATCACATTGATTTCCATACTCTCTAAAACAAACTGTTCACACAAATTATAGTATAAAGGTTGTAAATAGAAAGATTATTATTTAAGAACAATACTCTATAGATAATATAAAACAAAACAATATTTGTACTAGTCATACATGAAAACAACGAGCTTTTGCGTAACAACCTTAAAAGTAATACATTAATGTATGTTGTTTGGTAATTTCCAGTAGTACATATTAAGAAAAATTAGGAGACCGGCATTATTACTATTATTATTATTATTATTATTATTAATAATAATAATAAGAATAATAATAAGAATAAGAATAAGAATAAGAATAATAAGAATAATAAGAATAATAAGAATAATAAGGATAATAATAATAATAATAATAATAATAATAATAATAATAATAATAATAATAATAATAATAATAATAATAATAATAATAATAATAATAATAATAATAATAATAATAATAATAATAATAATAATAATAATAATAATAATAATAATAATAATAATAAACATTTGTAATCCGTCAAAAGAGACGCTCATGGCGCAGTGACACATCATGCAGTGTAAACAAGAAAACAAAATACATGGTAGAACAATGCAATATAAATTACAAGGAACAATGGTTGTAAAAAAAAAAGGCAGACTGGCCCTGGTCAGAATATGCTAGGCAAAGACGATATTCTGACAACAAGGAAAAACCCTGCATTCACAACCAAGCAAACAAGGATGATTTGCAAAAAATGTAAACACCGAAGCGATGCTCTTCACATATTAAACAAAAACAAAAGGTACATTCTTAAAACTAAAGTGTTGAATCAACAATTTAAAGAGTTCGGTCAGTGACAACTCTTTATAAAGTTGGATTTAACTTTTAAAAGTGTTGAATTAACATTGATAAAGTTAGACTTAACTTGACTCCGTGTTAATTCAACACTTTCTTTTAGTTGAATTTAATTTTATAAAGAGTAGTCACTGACCGAACTCTTATATGGTTGATTCAACACGCTAGTTTTAAGAGTGTACATACACTGTATAGTACTATATTGTTTCCACTCAGATCGCCAGCAACTTGACGGTATTTTACAGAGGGCTAAGGGTCCATGGAGGCCGTTTAAGGTATGACGAAATTATCCAAATTCAAAAGTATGGTGTTTGTCCGAATGGGGAGAAGCTAAGCTTTAATTTGGATATAAATTTATCGGCCTCCCTTGAAAACTTTAAAAGTTATTCCCGACCTTAGAAATTCTGTAAATTAAGCATCAATATAGCCGGCGAAACTTGCATTGCTCTCTGTACATGTAGAAAAATCTTTATATGAATGGGGAAAATAGTGTATAATTTTGGAGTAGTTGGACCACTGAAATTGAAAAGGGCATTGGTTGTTTTCAAAATTGCACACAATTATTCTTGACAATGTGTAATAAATTAAAGAAATGTTCTTGCATGAAACTCACATCAAAAGAGAAAGGTATTTAAGGAAATTGCTGAGTCTCATAGTTTCATGTGAGAGATGTCTGAGAGAGGCCTCCCCAGGGAGCAGGACTAACAACTTATACAAGTACATGTATTGTGTCATGAATATTGTGCATTTTTCCTGTGAAATAATTGTCTATGTAAGTTGATTTGTATCTAAGAAGGGTACAAAATTAAGGGAAAGTGCAGTAAACAATCACTACTTGACGTTAATTTGTGCACAAACTGAAGATTTTTTGAGAAAACATAAATCACAAAATATGGCAATGGCATAAAATTTCAACTGAAAAATTGCCATAACCTTAACTGAATTTTCCTATACTTATTTACATTCTAAATACATTTTAGTGACATCTGTTCATATTTTGTTAGAAAAGTGTCGAGTTGTTTACTGTCCAAAGTATGTTCACATAACTAACGTTAACGTTAAGTTAAACAGGCACAGTGCAACTACATTAACGTTACCAGCCAACCCAACGCTTAAAAAATGGCTTTTCTTGTATAAAAACACGAAGATAAATACAGGAAATCCTCTTAACAATTAAATTCAAGATACCTACCCTTTATGACTATGTTGGCGATCCATTTTTACACTCCCTTTGTGTTATTTTTGTTTTGTTTTAGTATGTTCAACTATTATACAATTCTTGAGAGACTAAAAACATTATTGAGAGTATAGGTTAAAACTATACATGTACATGTACGTGTAATTATAAAGTTGTCATGTTTCGTAGATATTATATTTTTTTAAAGTCTGAATAACACCTTTATAGCCATTTTCCACAAAAAAATTAATAAGGTTTTATTTATTTATTTATTTTTTTGGAGAAAAATAAGTTCATAAGAAAGTGACTTCTATAGTTTGTGATTACTTTGTGCGAGTCGATGGGAAATTTTCGCCCATTTCATCCTCGCGGTATGGCGCATAATTTAAAATCCAGAGGTGTCCAGGTGCCGCCGAGTATTCCTTTGAATGACACTGGAGGAGAATCCTTCGGGTTCTTGAAGGTAAACTGATGCAGCAGGAAAGTGAAGAAGATGAAGAGTTCCATCTTAGCGAGATGTTCACCGAGACAGACACGACGCCCTTTGAATTGAAAATCAAGCGATTTTTAAAGAAACGCACTTGTGAATGAGTCCATTTTATTTCACAAAATGTGTACATGTATAGTGGTTTATAAGATTGGCTCATTATTATAATGTGTACATGTAGTGGTTTATAAGATTGGCTCATTATTATAATGTGTACATGTAGTGGTTTATAAGATTGGCTCATTATTATAATGTTTAAATGGAAGATACATTTGTAATAACCCGATTACAAGAAGACCTAATCACCTGAAACGTGGGCAATCCAGAGTCTTGAGAAGAGGGGGAAAGTATTGTAAATTTGTATGCATAAGCGATAAAAGGGTGAGAAACATGCCCTTTGCCACCCCTGGATCCACCAATGAATTCCGAAAGCTTAATCTGATTTGAAGTTTGATTTGAACCAATCATTCCGACAAATTATTACATGTATAACAGAATTACTGTTATGAGAAAAACAAGTTTTCCAGATGCCAATTTTCGGCTCCAAGTGTGTTCCGTAGCTAATGTGACACCTTTCTCATGGCTCCGCATCAGAAACTTTCACAGGTCGGTTGCCTATAAAGGCATATCTTGATTGCCTATAAAGGCATATCTTGATTCAAAGAAAGTAAGCCGGCATACGCATTGAAGCCAACTTAACTAATGTTGTACATTCCCTGTAATAGGCTACCTGTACCGTATTAATTTACAGACCTCTACCATGAGTTGAAACTATTCCGTTTTATAACTTTTCACTTGCCTATTCCAAACGGAGTGAACTCCTGCTGACAAATCAGCTTGCCGTCTTTGTCAAGGAATCGCTCCGGACGAAACTCCTTAGGCTTTTCCCACACCAAAGGATCGTAGTGGTGATGCCATATGTTGGAGACAACTGTAGTGTCCTTCGGGATGTTGAACCTTAAAATGGTAAAGAATGTTATTCTCTGTTTTAACAATTATTTACAGTGTATAGATCTTACAGGATCTTATTTTGTTCAATGTCTCATTGGAAAGCGAATGGACACAAAACATAGGCCTATATCAATCAGTTAAATCCAATTTTAGGGTTAAACGTATATAGCCAACTTGAATCAACAGAAAGAATATCTAACCCCATAAACGTCGTGTCCTCAGAGGTGTAATGAGGAATACCCAGAGGCACTATGGTGCTGATGCGTTGAATCTCACAGAGGACTGCCTCCGTGTATGGTAGATTGGGTTTGTCTGACAATTTTGGGAATCGATTACCCCCAGTGACGCCATCCAACTCCTTCTGTACCCAGCTCTGTATCTTGGGGTAAGCCATCATATACAATAAGCTCCAGCGCAGGGTAGTATTAGTAGTCTCACTTCCAGCCACGAACAGGTCTCCCACTGTCGGTTTTAAGTTTGCCATCTTAACTCCAGCAAACTCGTCACCGATCTTTTTCTTAATTTCTGTCTCCTTAAGAAACATGTCGATAAGATCGCGGGGATTTTCTGCGTCATAGTCCAGGTTGTGCTCCTCCACCATCAAACGTAGTTGTTCTATGTTTTTCCGAGCAGCGTCGATGTACCTTTTCACAAAAGGTAGGATGGTTAGTTTTGAGACTAGCGGTGAGAATTCAACGATGCCACCGGCCCCGGCTCCTTCCAGGATGTCCTCTGTATTCTTCAATAGACTTCTAAACATCGGGTCGGTGTACTGGAACCTTTTCCCAAAAACCACTGAACAAATGATGTTCGATACGGCGTTGGATAGCAAGTGTTTCGGATCGAATGAAGCACCTCTTTGTTTCTTTAATTCCTCAATGAATAACTCTACCTCGGTTGCGATATTCTCCTCAAAGCTTTTCTTCCCAACTCCGAGCCCTCTCAAAACTGTGGAGCAAAACCTCCTTAACTCGGTCCAGGTGTCACCAGATGAAGTTATAACACCTGCACACATATAAGTTCAAACTGTATTTTCTTTTAAATAGTAATAAAGACTTAAGTGATACAATGACAACTTAGTTTTTGTAGCGTTTTGTCTGCGCAATCGTGAAATTAAAACGGTATTGCTTTGAACGTAACGCTGATGGCGGTTTCAGAGTCTTTGCGGCCGCCTATTTCTTTGTATAGAAATTCTTATAACTAAAGTTTTGTAAAGCGCTAAAATACTATCCAACACCCATAGCAGACAACACTCGGCAAAATTGTGGTAATGAGCAAGGACCAAACTTAAACATCATTTACACACATTTGACATGCAGGAACTACACTCACTGGCCAAAAGTATTGCAACATGCTCAAAATAGCACTTTACAAGTAACAGGTGAAATGATCATTTAATCCGATTTCATCGATCGTGTATTACATAATTTCCGAGCAAGAACAGTAAAAAAGAACATCAACTTCAAAACACAGGCACTTTCAAGAAGTCTTAAGTAGTGTAAATAAAATAAAATAAATTATTGTAACACAGTTCTCCAAACTGAACTTTGGGGATGTTGCAATACTTATGGCCAGTGAGTGTAGTTGAAATTGTGTATATATTTAGATATATTTGACTCAGTTGAAAAACAATTTGCAAGATAACAAAATCGACACTAAAGTGGAAAAATACACCGAAAAATGTAACCAACCGGTTCTTTTCAGAACCATTCACAACTTAAAAAAGAATTTTACAAGGTGTCACCGCGAACAGTCTACTTATAAATACAGTCATTGTCACAATCACAAGCACAACATCCGCCATAGCTTAGGGAAAGGTCCAAAAATGTCAATATTGTCAAGGTAGTACAGAGAGTACTACCCGGTACTTTTCAAGACCCTCCCCCCTCAAAGTAGTACTTATCAACATTTTATTTTACGACTTAATTGATATTGATGAATGTGACCGTGTACATGTCCAGTAAATACAAGTAGTACCCTCTATGTGACCGTGTACATGTCCAGTAAATACATGTAGTACCCTCTATGTGACCGTGTACATGTCCAGTAAATACATGTAGTACCCTCTATGTGACCGTGTACATGTCCAGTAAATACATGTAGTACCGCCTATGTGACCGTGTACATGTCCAGTAAATACATGTAGTACCCTCTATGTGACCGTGTACATGTCCAGTAAATACATGTAGTACCCTCTATGTGACCGTGTACATGTCCAGTAAATACATGTAGTACCCTCTATGCGACCGTGTACATGTCCAGTAAATACATGTAGTACCGCCTATGCGACCGTGTACATGTCCAGTAAATACATGTAGTACCCTCTATGTGACCGTGTACATGTCCAGTAAATACATGTAGTACCCTCTATGCGACCGTGTACATGTCCAGTAAATACATGTAGTACCCTCTATGTGACCGTGTACATGTCCAGTAAATACATGTAGTACCCTCTATGTGACCGTGTACATGTCCAGTAAATACGTGTAGTACCCTATATGTGACCGTGTACATGTCCAGTAAATACATGTAGTACCCTCTATGTGACCGTGTACATGTCCAGTAAATACATGTAGTACCCTCTATGTGACCGTGTACATGTCTAGTAAATACAAGTAGTACCCTCTATGTGACCGTGTACATGTCCAGTAATACATGTTCATTAGTACCCTCTATGTGACCGTGTACATGGAGTCTAGTAAATACATGTAGTACCTCCTATGTGACCGTGTACATGTCCAGTAAATACATGTAGTACCTTCTATGTGACTGTGTACATGTCCAGTAATACATGTTCATTAGTACCCTATATGTGACCGTGTACATGGAGTCTAGTAAATACATGTAGTACCCTCTATGTGACCGTGTACATGTCCAGTAAATACATGTAGTACCGCCTATGTGACCGTGTACATGTCCAGTAAATACATGTAGTACCCTCTGTGACTGTATGTCCAGTAATACATGTTCAGTACCCTCTATGTGACCGTGTACATGGAGTCTAGTAAATACATGTAGTACCCTCTATGTGACTGTGTACATGTCCAGTAATACATGTTCAGTACCCTCTATGTGACCGTGTACATGGAGTCTAGTAAATACATGTAGTACCCTCTATGTGACTGTGTACATGTCCAGTAATACATGTTCATTAGTACCCTCTTTGTGACCGTGTACATGGAGTCTAGTAAATACATGTAGTACCCTCTATGTGACTGTGTACATGTCCAGTAATACATGTTCATTAGTACCCTCTTTGTGACCGTGTACATGGAGTCTAGTAAATACATGTAGTACCCTCTATGTGACTGTGTACATGTCCAGTAATACATGTTCATTAGTACCCTCTTTGTGACCGTGTACATGGAGTCTAGTAAATACATGTAGTACCTCCTATGTGACCGTGTACATGTCCAGTAAATACATGTAGTACCCTCTATGTGACTGTGTACATGTCCAGTAATACATGTTCATTAGTACCCTCTATGTGACCGTGTACATGGAGTCTAGTAAATACATGTAGTACCCTCTATGTGACCGTGTACATGGAGTCTAGTAAATACATGTAGTACCCTCTATGTGACTGTGTACATGTCCAGTAAATACATGTAGTACCCCATACAACGAGTAGGCCTGTGATATCTGTTCGCATGATAAAAATGTATTTTTATGAGCATTACATTTTTACCGCTGATTTTTGGTACAAAGTGAAGTGAATGCCTGTGATATGTATCTATTTTTTGAATTAATTTTTTTTCCCGTTTATAAATATCAAGATTTTCAACACCATCTAAAGCACTACGCGGCCGCCGACCCTTCCCCGCTACTACCGTGAAAATGTTGGCAACTTTTGACGGTCCCTTAAACACAGCACGTCCGTTCAACCATAATAAAGAACATTCCTGGCGGTCACGCGTACACAGAATGGTATGTTGCGTGGTGCCAAGCCTTCCCCCATGCACAATACTTCTGATACCTATTAGTATTATATAGACCCACATGACATATGTAAAACTGCAAATACATGTTTAACTGTGGTATGTTTACTTGTGATATAGGCCAAATTAAGAATTTTCAAAATGGCCGCCAAAAAAGGAGTTTCCTAAAAATATAATGTACACTGTCTTCAGATTGCTTCTAGCTATTAGGAAACACGTGACTTTTTTTTAATACATAGTTGATAACTAACCACTGCCACCAAACATCTTTGCACTGACATAGAGTGTCGGCCTGGCGCTCATTTGATGCTGACTAAATGCCTCCTTTATCGTGTTGTACCCGTGCAGAATCACCACCAAATTACCCGCAACATTGACACTGATAACATTGCCATATCTGTGGATATATGGTTAAAATAATGAAGAAAAAGGTTCAACCGAGACGCTTAGACCTTATGCGACTAAACAGCTATAGGTTATCAAATTTCGGGGTATTTGAGACAATGCAGTTTAGCCAATCACCCCCTCCCCCCATATTTTCCTCCGTTCGATCTGCTTTTCAAGTAGCGGAACGTAGAATAGCAGATGACCACCAGTAAAAAAAAAAGTACAATCAGCATTTCTGATAGCCAAAAAACACTCACCGAAAATTTAAAAAAACCCAGAAAAATGCATTTTACAAAAACGTTAATTCTGCTGTTTGACCCGGTCAAATAGCAAGAACTCTTTTGGACCTCCATAATTGAGACCTATATTGGTATCCTTATTCGCAGAATATAGGGATTCAATCGGGATAAAAGTATCTCCCAATCGGGATATGAGTAGCCTATAGTTGACATCGACCCCCATGAACGTATTAAAGCAAAAATATGATACAGTATCTCACTCCCCATAAGTTCAATGTGATCAAAAATAATTGGCCCTGGGTGCGAAAAATCTTACAAAAGGCATATCATGTACGTATTACCAAACGTCGGTACCTTGCAGTTAAATTGGAAAACAGAACATGCGGATCTTCCCCGGACATAGCCATCTGCGGCAGGTAGCCAAGAAGCGGCCATCCCCTGGGTCCAGGGGGAAGATTTCGTGGTCGGCGAATGATGTAAAACAACAGAAGAAACGTGACGAAACCGATTAGAATCGATTGCATATTGAGCAGGCTGCTGCCGTCAATAAACGCCATCTTGCCTGGACGTGTTCAATGTTAATTGTGCAATATTTTATGCATATAGGGCTCACGTGTATATTATTTCGTGAAAAGACTTCAAAGTCCTGTCCTCCCTGCAGTCCTAAATGTACGTTAAATAATCTCTTGACAGCAGTACTATATTTGTCTGCATATTCTATTAAAAAACAGACATATTCAAGGTTATTCATCCGTCCAGTTGCAGTTTGAAAGCTAGCTATGCCTTTTGCAAATCATCTGAGCGCAATCCTCATTGTGACTTATTTCAATACGTTTCATATGACTAAAAATACAAGAAAGGATCTGCACTTTTTTCTTTCACGCCTACATGTTTGTGTTGCATTCCAAAATATGCGTCTATATTATACCCCATAAAAATGAGTGTTCACAGCCAAGTAAGAGCCAGTGCTTTAATAGATGGGTTCTAAAGCAACTGTAACTTTTTTTTAAATATAAATAATCAAAAAGGGAAAGGAAATCAGGAAACAAATTAACTGAAATCGCTTTTAGTCTTCAAACTTTAGGGAAATCTTTCTTTTTCTCTGAACCCCCTTTTCCGCAAATTCACAGTTTCCTTTGAATATGCGGCCAAAACAAATCTGTGCAGCTTACCCCGCTACAACACTACATGTACTTATCTATAGAACAATACACTATGTAAAATCACGGAGGAAAGAAGAGCACATTCCTCCATGATAAAATGAATGTTATTATGTTAGTTTTTCTTTTCAAGGATTTATTTATTATTATTTAGGAGGATTAGATTATTTTAACAGGATCCGGGATGGATTCACTGTTCTTTCTTTCCTATAGGATTTTCATCTGAGCATGCACATGACTCTATACCCCCTTACATATACACTGCACACTCTTATACACAAAACCAACTCACACACACATGTATTATTGGATTACAGGCAGTGACCTCACGCTGTACTGCGTTGGCTACCGAGTGAGATTCAACCAAATTCGCCTTCAAACAAACCTTGGGTGAAGGTGCGAATTGAAGGGTGATTAACCCTCCTGGGCATTAAGTAGAAAACTTTACACTAACTCATTAGTGGATGTATTGCTGCACACATTATAATTACCTCATTTGCATATAGCCAATTAACATCCACACCACTTTAGTTACATAAAAGCTGTTCTACAACCATGCTACAACCAACCAGTGGCGCGGAAATCATCACAGTGGTGCAATCTGTGTGTATCATGCAACCGTGTGTGTCTTTCAATACACCCACTCACTGAGCTATCCTTTTGTACACAGCAATATAAACACACACACACACACGGATTTAAGAACTGGAGTACATCCGCTACCTCCTAGCAGGGTACACAGACACACACACACGGTTTGTGTATGCAAACAGAACATTATGCGAGATTTCACATGTAACCCGATACACCTTCAACTCCGGCATTCTCATACATGTAGAGTGGGTCAAGGGTGACAAAGTCAAGTGGTGTCTGGTTTTTTGGTCGAGTATTAAAGGGGCAGTGCACAAAAAACCACTTTTTGAGAACTGCAGTACATCCACTCCCTCCTCGCAGGGTTTTAACTTGCTTAACTTTTTCTTTACAAACCCCACTCCTATGGGGTTGTCACATATACACTGTAATAGAGGACAATCTGTACGAAAGTGTGTTCTTAATGTGGGACCATCCTTGATAGCGTGCTCATACTCATCTAGTCAGCTCAATTTCCTTCCACCCTCGGTTTGGACTTGTGGATTCGTAGTTGTATAGAAGAACATGAAGATATTTGGTGTGTTATTCACTAGAGCCGGAAGTCAGCGGTGTAAAGTTTCGTCAAAGGTTGGGGTTGCGACCGTTGAGATGTAAAATTTCCAATTAATTCCACTATGACCACCCCCTGACCATCATCCCTACACCTGCATTCAGCAAGATTTTCAACATTCAGAAAACAAAAATTTAATGTTGGGAAACATTTAGGACAATTTAGGACATTCATGAGAGATTTTTGTTGTTGTAATTTGTGTACACTTGAAAACATAAAGCGCCCGCTACCGAGGAATTGATTATTGAATGCTTCTGAAACGCCATTACCTTAAACGCAGCTAGTGGTCTAGTGGATAAGACTCTTGACTTGTAAGTATAGGAGGTTATAAGTTCAAGCCCAGGATGTCTTGGTTCGAGTATAGTGTTTTTTATTTTAATTCTGACTGATGTCAATCTAATGTTTATGTCTGAGGTTTATAAATAAACTCAAACACAATAACAGTAATTATTTGATTACTTAATGATAAAAACACGAGATTAAGAAAGAGTCTATAATGTTTGGTACAACACATAATGATGACACTACTGTTAACACAGTAAATAATAAAAGAGGTATATAATTAAACTCAAATGCAACTAATTTAAGCACAGCAAGTGTTCCGGTAGATAATACTTTTGACTTGTAAGTAGGAGGTCCTAAGTACAAGCCTAGTGTTGTTTATTTTTATTCTGATTGATATCATTCTAAGGTTTATATCTAAGGTTTATAATTAAACAGCAAATGGTCTAGCGGATACTAATGTTGACATGTAGGTTCAAATCCAGTGTAAGTCTTGTTTTTTACTCGGACTGTTATTATTCTAATGTTTATAATTAATGTTGTGATTTTTAATTTTGTTTTGTCAAGATCTGAGAAACTTGTCCGTAGGGGCGCAAGGGAGTTCTTCAGCGCCCTCCGAATCATCGTTGATTTCTTCCTAAATTTTCCTTCTAGAGTTTCTCCGCTTTCTCGCCTACAACGTTTTAGGTCTGCTCCTCGTTGCGTTGGCCTGCTCACGACGTTCGGAGATTACTTGTTCAAGCCTGTCCTGGCTGCCTTGTTCAACAGTGTATTACAGCCGCTGGCCGTGTTTTTTATTTACAACCTGGGATTGGCGCTGAGGACAATTTTCAAACCTTTGATTGACATCTTAGGCGGATTGTTTACACAGGTTGCAATGCTCTTGAGAGCATTCAGGCTAGTTGAGATAAACTGGAGGGCGAGACCAATAAGGGACAGCCACAGGGGTTTGGAGGAAGTTTAAAGAGTACATTCAAAAATAATTATTATATGTAAAAGGCTGATTCAATATTTTTTTTAACATTCTTACACAGGAGTACAATTTTTATTTCCTTTATGTGTAAAAGTTTTCCTTAGTTTATTTTAAATTGATCTGCTCATTTCAGAGAAATCTTTGAGTTCATACTTTGCCACACAAGTTTATAGAGGTTAGCATTCTCTCCCAAAGGACACTATTCCAAGTTTAGTTTGATTGTATCATACATTTGTGTGAATTTTTTTAAATTATTTAATTACATTTTTATTAAATGCATTATTTCCTCTGAATCATAGTTATTTTTCTCACCTGTCTTAAATATGCACTACCATCGTGTTTTCCACGTCACACTTCGAGGCTTGTGCATTAGCTACCAACCAAGGTCAAAGTTGAACATCGGGGAAAATATGGCAGCCGCACGGCCAGATATGGCGTAATTTAATGTGATTGATCATTTTGACCGTTGCTGTATTTTTTGTCATGAAATAAAAGCATCAAATACAATTTGCAAAAAACAATATATAATTCGTCACCGTTTTCAGGAAGCGCCACATATCTCAAATGGCGTGATTGAGATTTACATTTTATACTGTGCTTAGCTTAAAACTGCAAATCTGCAATATGGTTTGCAGTTTAAAACCCCTTACATAATTCTGTACAAGTTTAACCTTTCCATTGACTAACTAATTTATTTTAAAATTTTGGCTAATTGCCATAGTAACTAGTCAAAGATATGTGTCTCTTGGTGAAACCTAAACAAATTTTTAAAATTGAGAAATAATTTTTTTCGACCCGTTTCAATTTTCCGTAGTGACGTAGTAATGATGTCATTGATCATAGTTTTGATATGTGGGTCATTCCATGAACGTGGGACACTTTTGTTTTCCATGTATTTCAGATATTGGGGCCTGTGTTATTCCTTACATCGTACGAGCTGATGATTATAACTTTCACCTATTGTTGCATCTCATGCACACCTAATATGACAACAAACAAAAATTTCTTAGGTCTCCCCTATTTTGATCCATTAACTTTAGTCAGTATAATACGCAACCTAACAAGACACGGTGTCCCCTTGTAATTTTGTTACATCGTTAACCTCTTATCAGGTGAAGCAGGAAGTAAATGAATGACACTAGTTTTAATGTTTGTATCTATTATTTTAAAAGATGACAATCTACAAAACTATGATAAATAAGGTAACAAAACTTTTTTTTTTTTCTTTATTTAAATTTTGACCTCCATGTCACACTTTTGGGTCCCACGTTCATGGAATGACCCATGTATATATACTCAAACGCAAAAGAAACTTACCACTTGTTTGAAATGTAATAAAATTGTAACAGTTCAAAATAAAACAAACCAACAATTGCTAATTGAAACATTGGCATTTTATTGATGACATGTCAAGTTTTTGACCACGATAAACCCAGTGGCGTAGCTGGCTATGTTCGCCAGGGGGGGGGGGGCGAATCGGATCCCAGGGGACCCACCAATCAGATTTTACAGATTTTTAGGGCCCCCTCTTTACCTGGGGCCGTGGGCAACTACCCTTTTGCCCTTATGTAAAAGCGGCCCTGTATACAGGGCCGGATTTATAAGGGGGCAAAGGGGCAGTGCCCCAGGCCCCACTGCCAGAGGGCCCCAGACTAAGGACTTCCTTTATAAAAAATTGTAATAATTATAAAATTAGTTTTATATTTTTTCGAAGAAATGCGGTTTATCATTCATTTTAGTTCATTTTTATTTGTCATGTAATTTAATTTCTATGTCGAGGGGCCCCGAACCTGAAGTGCCCTGGCCCCTCAAGGTCTAAATCCGGCCCTGCCTGTATAGTCCTGCCTGCTGGTGGGCCCGTCAGTCAGTCCCATAAGCATGTGAAAACAATTCGCATGTGTTAGGGGGGGGCCCACTTATTCTGGAACTGGAGCCAGGGCGGGCGGGCGGCCCCCCCCGCTAGCTACGCCACTGGATAAACCATCTCATCAGTACATAACAGCAGAGGGTGCAAAGTCAGTCCCCTTTCAATAGCGTGTGTGGCCACCATTGTTTTGGATACAGGCAGTGCATCGTCGGCGCATACTGCCTACCAGTCTTTGGATGGATTGCTGCTGGATTCTGTCCCACTCAGTCCTCAATGTCTCAAGCAGCTCTGCCCGTGTCCTGGCCCTGCCAACTACGCGTCTCCCAAGCTCATCCCACAGGTGCTCTATGGGATTCAGGTCAGGGGAGAGCGCAGGCCACTGCATGGTGTTGATGTTCTCGCCTTGGAGAAATGCAGTGGTAAAGCGAGCAGCATGGGGACGAGCGTTGTCATGCTGAAAGGTTCTCAGTTCTGGGTGGTCTAGCAGGAATGGCAGCAGATGAGGTCGCAGGATGTTATCCACATACCGCTGGGCGTTAAGATTCCCATCCACAACCACCAGTGGCGTCCTGTACCGGCCTGATATGGCGGCCCACACCATCACACTTGGGCCACCCCACCTGTTGGCTTGACGCACGCAACAATCGGCATATCGCTCGCCAGTTCTTCTCCAGACACGCTCACGCCCATCAGGACTGTCCACACAGAACCTTGACTCATCGCTGAAAGCGATCTCGTTCCACTGCGCCAAGGTCCACCGCTGATGCTGCTGGCACCATCTCTGTCGGTTGCGGCGATGGGCAGCCGTCATCACGGGGCCTCTGTATGGTCTTCTGGCAGTCAGACCATAGTCATGCAGTCGTCTTCGTGCAGTATCATTGGAGATCCGTGGGTTTGCACGCCCCGGAGTTTCTGCCGCAGTGCGGGATGCTGGACGGAATCGATCCCGCAGGTGACTAATTAGGACCATCTGCCTGTCCTGCCTTGCAGTGGTGACTCTTGGCCTCCCTGATCGAGGTCTGTCATCTGCAGAGTTGTGGAGGGTGTCTCTCTCCACCAGGGCCGATATCGTCTGGTGTGAACAGCCAAGGCGACGTGCCACCTCACGGTAGCTCAGTCCGCCTTGCAGCATGCCCAGGGCACGCTGCCGTTGATCCATTGACAATCGTGGCATGTTCATTGAAATGCCCATTTTGCACTGGCCTTTTTAAAGCCAATATCAAGACATCAAGTGCAGCTCATTAAAATCATCCCATACCCCTTGGCTAATCCCTGACAGTCAAAACAGCTGTTTAACAGCTGTGCCATGAAGTGACCATTGAAGGTTCAAGTGACCATGCGTGACCGTTTTGTCTGACAGTGAGGACACTATTGTCCACAAATAAGTTCACACATTTACTACACGCAGTGTTATTGTTGATATTTAAAGGTTTAAAAGGTGGTAAGTTTCTTTTGCGTTTCAGTATATTTCAAAGAACATTTCATGCACAGGAACCATGTCAAAATTCCCATTCACATTGCCTCCAAATCTCAACACGAGGCCTGATTTTTCATGAAATAAATATCTTGGAAAAATTTGAAGTATACATAATTTATGTCCATCATCATCCATTTGTTCTCCACCTTACTGAGCAGGCAAGATTACATTATATAGCTTTAACACCCTATTTTTATTTTTTCCCCCAGATTTGTCAAATTATACATCAAATTGAAGCTATGAGATATAACCTTTTAAAATCGTAGTGTGCCACTAATTTGACCATCAAAGCATTTATGGTAACTCATTTCACAAGAATTACAAGCTATTAATGTAAGGAATTCAATTGTGTTTTTTGTTTTCTAATAGGTCATTTAGTTCTTCAGATATTGGCTGTTGAACTTGGAAAAGTTGTGAGGTCATACTTGGGTCATCCTCTTTACATTGATACCTAACAGTGCCCGGCCAAAAGGGTCTGACCACTAGAAACTGACCATTACATTTGGGGCGTTTTTAACAGCATGTACACTGTATATATGACAATAATAATATTAAAAAAATTATAACAAATATAAGGACCCCAATGGCCGGATCAAGGTGACCTTTGAGGTCATCCTTGGGTCATCCTCTATACATTGATACCTAACAGTGCCCGGCCAAAAGGGTCTGACCACTAGAAACTGACCATTACATTTGGGGCGTTATTAACAGCATATGTACACTGTACATGTATATATGACAATAAAATATAGTAAATATTTAAAAATTAATAAAAATTATAAGGACCCCAATGGCCGGGTCAAGGTGACCATTGCGGTCATCCTTGGGTCATCCTCTTTACATTGATACCAAACAGTGCCCGGCCAAAAGGGTCTGACCACTAGAAACTGACCATTACATTTGG
The DNA here is from genome assembly GCA_029582265.1 of Zoroaster sp. YZ-2022. Taxonomy (NCBI): domain Eukaryota; kingdom Metazoa; phylum Echinodermata; class Asteroidea; order Forcipulatida; family Zoroasteridae; genus Zoroaster; species Zoroaster sp. YZ-2022. Next base: position 17,589,656 of record CM055821.1, on the reverse strand, counting down.
GGCGTTTTTAACACCATGTACACTGTATAATTATATGACAATAAAAATATTAAAAAATTAATAAAAAATATAAGGACCCCAATAGCCGGATCAAGGTGACCTTTGAGGTCATCCTTGGGTCATCCTCTATACATTGATACCTAACAGTGCCCGGCCAAAAGGGTCTGACCACTAGAAACTGACCATTACATTTGGGGCGTTTTTAACAGTATGTACCCTGTATATAGTAAATATTTAAAAATTTATAAAAAATATAAGGACCCCATTGGCCGGATCAAGGTGACTATTGAGGTCATCTTTGGGTCATCCTCTTTACATTGATACCTAACAGTGCCCGGCCAAAAGGGTCTGACCACTAGAAACTGACCATTACATTTGGGGCGTTTTTAACAGTATGTACCCTGTATATAGTAAATATTTAAAAATTAATAAAAAATATAAGGACCCCATTGGCCGGGTCAAGGTGACTATTGAGGTCATCCTTGGGTCATCCTCTTTACATTGATACCTAACAGTGCCCGGCCAAAAGGGACTGACCACTAGAAACTGACCATTACATTTGGGGCGTTATTAACAGCATATGTACACTGTACATGTATATATGACAATAAAATATAGTAAATATTTAAAAATTAATAAAAATTATAAGGACCCCAATGGCCGGGTCAAGGTGACCATTGAGGTCATCCTTGGGTCATCCTCTTTACATTGATACCAAACAGTGCCCGGCCAAAAGGGTCTGACCACTAGAAACTGACCATTACATTTGGGGCGTTTTTAACAGCATGTACACTGTATATATGACAATAAAAATATTTAAAAATTAATAAAAAATATAAGGACCCCAATGGCCGGATCAAGGTGACCATTGAGGTCATCCTTGGGTCATCCTCTTTACATTGATACCAAACAGTGCCCGGCCAAAAGGGTCTGACCACTAGAAACTGACCATTACATTTGGGGCGTTTTTAACAGTATGTACCCTGTATATAGTAAATATTTAAAAATTAATAAAAAATATAAGGACCCCATTGGCCGGGTCAAGGTGACTATTGAGGTCATCCTTGGGTCATCCTCTTTACATTGATACCTAACAGTGCCCGGCCAAAAGGGACTGACCACTACAAACTGACCATTACATTTGGGGCGTTATTAACAGCATATGTACACTGTAGATGTATATATGACAATAAAATATAGTAAATATTTAAAAATTAATAAAAATTGTAAGGACCCCAATGGCCGGGTCAAGGTGACCATTGCGGTCATCCTTGGGTCATCCTCTTTACATTGATACCAAACAGTGCCCGGCCAAAAGGGTCTGACCACTAGAAACTGACCATTACATTTGGGGCGTTTTTAACAGCATGTACACTGTATAATTATATGACAATAAAAATATTAAAAAATTAATAAAAAATATAAGGACCCCAATAGCCGGATCAAGGTGACCTTTGAGGTCATCCTTGGGTCATCCTCTATACATTGATACCTAACAGTGCCCGGCCAAAAGGGTCTGACCACTAGAAACTGACCATTACATTTGGGGCGTTTTTAACAGTATGTACCCTGTATATAGTAAATATTTAAAAATTAATAAAAAATATAAGGACCCCATTGGCCAGGTCAAGGTGACTATTGAGGTCATCCTTGGGCCATCCTCTTTACATTGATACCTAACAGTGCCCGGCCAAAATGGTCTGACCACTAGAAACTGACCATTACATTTGGGGTGTTTTTAACAGCATGTACACTGTATATATGACAATAAAAATATTTAAAAATTAATAAAAAATATAAGGACCCCAATGGCCGGATCAAGGTGACTATTGAGGTCATCCTTGGGTCATCCTCTTTACAGTGATACCTAACAGTGCCCGGCCAAAATGGTCTGACCACTAGAAACTGACCATTACATTTGGGGCGTTTTTAACAGCATGTACACTGTATATATGACAATAAAAATATTTAAAAATTAATAAAAAATATAAGGACCCCAATGGCCGGATCAAGGTGACCTTTGAGGTCATCCTTGGGTCATCCTCTATACATTGATACCTAACAGTGCCCGGCCAAAAGGGTCTGACCACTAGAAACTGACCGAATGCAATTGTCCCATATACTAGGACATGCATTAAATCGAATGTCAAACCAGTAACCGTTACTTGTTTGATATTGAATGTCAAACGTCGAATAAGTAACCAACTTCACGCCGGTCGCAAAATGTACGTTAACTTATACTAGAAGTAGAAGTAGAATGCACTTCCTCGTAGTAAGCTACTGCCTCCGAGTGAGAATACAAAACTCCCAATACAACAAGACAATCTTCGAGGCGTCTTTTGTTTTAATTATTTCAATAATATTTACATTTTCGGTGTGCATATATGCCTTTCAGCGTCCTGTATATGACTCACACAATTGCTGAAAAAGTTGTCAATACTCAGCGTAGCTTCACCCATCGCACATCAATAACAGGCGAGACGTTTGATGTGTACGTGTGTGTACGTATCTGACCGACCGTCTCGAACGAAAAATCAGCTTTTACACAAGGTACCAGACTAAAGCTCAATTTTCGGCCAGGACGAAAATCGGCTCGATCTTCGTTGACAACTGCCTTGTTGACGTCCTTTATATGAAACTTATGTCTTCAATATATGAAAATGTCCATGTCTTCAATATTTATATGAAATGTCCATGTCTTCAATATTTGAAGTTACGTCCATTATACAGAGGGCGCTGTTCAAAACTTTTATATTTGTGTTGGTCTTTTATATATTTGTTTTTGACACTTTATATATATATTTTTGATCCTTTTTATATTTGTCTGTGATCCTTTATATATTTGTATTTGTCCTTTATACATGTATATGGTTTTGCTCTTAAATATATGAGTTTGCTCTTAAATATATGGTTTTGCTCTTAAATATATGAGTTTGCTCTTAAATATATGAGTTTGCTCTTAAATATATGGGTTTGCTCTTAAATATATGGATTTGCTCTTAAATATATGGATTTGCTCTTCTATATTTAGTTTAGTCTTATATATTTGTAAATGCTCATTTAGTCATATACGGCACCTCATATTTGTGTATAAATTCATTAATATCACTTCAAAAAAGGTCCAAACTTGGTGTGAGTTTTATGTCAAATCGTTATCATATAAAACCTAATTGGTTTGCTTGTATTTCCCGCACATCCTTTGCGCCGCGGTTGTGTGTTGGGCGCCCTCAACGGGCGGCTCATACTAACCGCGGCGCGTACAAGAAAACTAACGTCTATGAATGACGACTGTGAATGAAGACTATAAGGTTGCCAACATATACGTTACAAAATTGATATTTACCAGATTATAGAATTAACTAATTATTATCTTTAAAACTTCCCTTACTGTAAAGTTGCATGGTATACGTATCGATCATCCTGAGAAATGTATTAGCCGAAGTGCTTTCATCTTAGAGAAATTTGCAGAGCTGTAGGCGGGGTGGGTGGGGGGGGGGGAGGGCTTGTAGAACGGGATGTGTGTCCCTATTAAAAGGGTGTACCCATTGAGTATTACAAGGAAATCATCATGGCTTCCAAGTTCATTTTGTTGTCCCGCCAAAGTGCCTCTACATGTGCCGCAGTGCCAGCCCACAGAAAGAAATCCTTGCAGTACACCATCACCGACTTAAAAAAAAATGTGGATAAACACCGAGCTATGCTACACAAAATATACACGATATCAAATTAGCTCACACAATGAATGAAACAGCTGTATGTACATAAGGGACAAACGTAAAGTGACATGATTTGTGATTGATTCAATTGGGTTAAAACAATAATAATACAAAATATTATATTCAGAAAGTTAGTCAGAGGTAATGACCAGGCATTGGGGAGCGTTGAATCTTCTAGGCGAACCCAGCGTGATAACCACCTTAGCACCCTTCTGGGGGAATCGGCAGACCCCCGTTCCCTCCTTTACTTTCCCGCACCGTAACCAACTATCGAATAGGGGAGAGACATGGCGGCCCCCAAACCGTTGCTGCTGCCGCAACTGCCATGTCCCTGAATTAGGTATGTTCAGTTCTAGGGCTTCGAACCGGTGCGTCCCAGCTCTGGAAGTCCCGCGATTGACACTTCCAGTGGTCCGGCCAACGTGCTGCGCCATCTGGACCATGTTGGTATTAGATAGGTTAAATTAAACCTACTTAAATAAAGGGTTGGAATTGTACTGCACTACACAATAAAAGAAAAAACCCGCTGGCAGGATTCGAACCAGGGTCGTTCGCATTGAAATCAGGCGTCTTATCCATTAGACCACCGCGGCGCTTCGTATGATTATTCAAAAATGAAATTTATCATGATTAATACTATGAGTTTTTTGAGTTTAGATCTTTCAATTCATATTCAATTCTTCATGTTGCCGATACATAAATATTCAGTTCTTGAATATTTAATAATAGTGATACAACAATGGCAGATTCAACTCTTGAACAGGTTATAGAGTGTTCGGATGGTGTTGTTTGCGTTAGCTGTGTGGACCTGAGAACACAAGATATCCACACAATACACCTCCTTGAGACGGTATGTGGACTTACACACGTCCACATAAGGTTTTCACGAATTACAAAATCTCAATTTTCTCAAAAATGAAAAAGGAAGCATTTTTGTAGTTGTCATTTTTTGTCGCAAAATGGAGTAGATTACGTACAATCGAAAAAACTGAGACAAAATCCGCTCATAATAACAAGAACATTCAGTGCAAATGGCAATGATTTGAAAATGTGTTTTTCTTAACTAATGAGAAGAAAAGAACGTCCACATAGGACAAAAGGGACATTATTATAGTCCTCGGTCGGAACAATAGAGGAAGACAAAAGGTGCTCCTTGGTGGATACCAATTTAATCAACTGTACACTAGAAATAATGTCTTATGTTCAGTCAAAAACCAAATCATCAGATTCAATTTTCAAATAGGTTGAATATATTTTAATTTTGTATTACTTTATTTTATTTATTTTGCCTTACTGAACTTTCTGTAAATATTATTGTGCATTTTGGTGTTTTGTAGATAAGTAATAAATGGAGTTACAAAAGATATCTTTTAAATGTTTTCAACATAACTTTTATTTTTACACATATCAAAATTTCCCTGACCGTGCTTCGATACTGGGACCTCTTGCTTGGCAGTCAGGCATTCTACCAACTGAGCTATCTGTTTCTTGTATGATTCGTAGGTTAAACATATTATTTTAAATGTTTTCAACATAAATTATTTATTACAAAAATCAAAAATACCATGATCGTGATTCGATCCTAGGACAACGTTAGGATAACGTAGGTTAACGATATATTTTAAATGTTTTCAACATAAGTTCTATTTTTATAAAAAACTAAATTTCCCTAATTGTGATTCAATCCTAAGACCTCTTGCTTGCCAGTTGGATACTCTATCAACTGAGCCAACTGTTTCTTATAGGTCCTATATGTTGTATGTTAAACATATATTTGAATACATGTGTTAAATGTTTTATAAACATAAATTTATTTAAAAAATAAAACACTATTTCCTTGCTCATGATTCGATCCTGTGACATTATGCTCGTCATTCAGGTAATCTAGCAACAGAGCTATCTGTTTCTTCTAATTGCATCATGTAGCTTAAATATATATCTTTAAATGTTTTTAACATAAATTCTTTTTTAACATTATCAAAATTTCCCTGACCGTGATTGGATCCTGTGAACTCTTGCTTGGTAGTCAGGTTACTCTATAATATACCAACTGAGCTAAGTGTTTCTTATATATTTTTAATGTTTTCAACATAAATTCTTTTTTACAAAAATCAAAATATCCCCGATCGTGCTTCGATCTTCGAACCAATTGTTTGGCAGTCATGGACACCACCAACTCAGCTAACTGTTTCTTAATTATATGTTTTGTATCAACTGAGACAACTGAGCTATCTGTTTGTTATATATTTCGTATGTTAAAAATATATTTGAACACATGTTTTAAATTTTTAAAACATAAATTCTTAAATAAAAAACAAAAAAAGACGTTTCCCTGATCATGATAGCTTATGACTGGCAGTCAGGCATTCTACCAACTGAGCTAACTGTTTCTTATTTATTTCGTAGGTTAAACTTATATTTTAAATGTCATTTAACATAATTTTTTTTTAAATCATCAATTCCTTGATTGTGATTCGACACTGGGATGTCTTGCTTGGCAGTTAGGTATACTCTATCAACTGAGCTTTTTCTTATATATCTCATAGATTAGGCCTTAACATATATTTTAAAGATGGACTTCAACGAGAGCTCGTACACTAAATCGTCTCCTGAGTCTTGTTTATGTTGTGTTTAGTTATTATTTCATTATCAGTACGATGGTTTTATTCCCCGTTATTTTGTTTAATTTTGATTGTAAAAAATAGCCCCCCTTCTTAGATTTCTGAGCGAGTGGTTTTTTCTCGCCGTTGGCTGCGCGCTTTCATGGTTCCCAGCAAAGGCCCATAGAAATACAATACGAAATGAACGGTGAAATACCAGCGGCCACGTAAACCAGCGTAAGTGTGACGTACTATCTGGGGCATAAATAAAGGAAGCCGTTTTTGTCTTTGTGTTTGGCAATGGGGATTTTACTTGCTCGAAGCTGATACACATGATTTTTTCCCGTTTTGACGATTTTGTGTAAGACGGCATAATGCCTAGCACATGTGCTGTTGGTGGATGTACAAGAAGTGCCACCAAGAATCCAGAGGTTAGTTTTTTCCGATTTCCGCGGAATCCGGCGGCTTCCAAGGAGTGGGTGAAGTTCGTGAACAATACACGAAAGGATTTCACGTTGACAAAATGGTCGTTGATTTGTTCAGCCCATTTTACGGGCGACTGTAGAGATTCTTCCAGTCAAGTGAAAGAAAGTTTTGGTTTGGATACCAAATATCGTTTGAAGCAAGGCTCTGTTCCAACTTTGAAAGCGTCAGGCTTGCTTTCGTTTCGTACACGTCGCTTTTTAATGCACTTTGCTGGGGAACACTCATGACATGTGGGCATAAGCAGCGAATGCCAGTCCTTGATTGTACGTCACAACTACGATATGAATTATTCATGAGTTCGGGCTTTTTGCGAAACACGACTTTTCTAGATAGTGAAATGCTGATCAAAATGATTTTTTTTTACATTAAGAAATTACTTTATTTGAATTTTAATCATATAGAAGTAATCATTACACACTTCTTGTAAGCCTAACAGCATCAAAACACTGTAATATATTCCGTTGAAGTCCATCTTTAAATATAAATATATAAATATATAATTAAATCCTTTTTAACAAAAATCTAAATTTTGTTGATCGCGATTCGATCCTGTGTTTTAATTACCTGCATTTTCCGAAAATTTCGTTTCATTTAAAGTTATTCACGTATTTCAAAATTACCCTCACAAAAAGAACAGGGCAGAGGAAAGATGGCCGCCGTATATATGCATTTTGTCACAATCCAGGATTGTGCTAAAATAGGGGCGTAACCCAGGTCGTACAGCCTCCCACTTTTACACATCATATTTGGGGAAAAACAATTGCAAGTTGGTAATTTATTTAAAATTAAGTAATTTTCGTCGAGTTGTAACCTCCAGTTCTTTTCAGAACTAATTACTACTCAATTGAGAATTTCACATGGTGTCACCGCAATTCGTCTATAGGCCTACTTATCCTCTTCACCATGCAAAGTTTTACCTAATTTTCTTTTCTTTACATGTCCCTCATTTAGCCTAAATTCAAAACCGATCGACGCCAATGGACGGTAAAATGGAGTGGCGGATTCTTGTTCCAGTGTCCCAAGAAGTCTGTCAAAATTTGTAGATTCGCCTCTGTGCGAGCGCGTACCTGGGCCTTTGCCTTCCAGCATTCAGGGTCACGAAATTGTTTCGATTCTGGGCGCTTTGTGGTGAGTTATCATGAGCGCTTTATGAATATTTAGTTATTTTTTAACATTTATTTATGGGCCATAAAAAAGTGTGCATGGGAGAATTTGATAGACTGTACATACCCCCACTCTAAAAAGTGGGGGACATGTTCCCCCGTCCCGCACCGATCAATGCCCATGCCCACATGATAAGGTCATAATACCCGACGCTGCTGCACAAATGAGCTAGTAATTTTCACTCACTGTGTTAATCTGAAAATAGGTTACCGATTCCATGCCCTGTTCAAAGTCTGCTCTGATCGTGAAGATATTGCCCCTTTAAAACGGAGTTAGTTGATTAAATTTTTGATAACATCAGAAATGATATAGATTGGTGAAATTCTTGCGTCGGGAGATAAACAATATTGATTTAATTTTGCCCTACACTGACGTGTGTATAGCACTGTATGCTCAGTGCTTTCCGAGTGTCTGTGAAAAAAAGTACACAGGCGACTCGGGCGGGATTCGAACCCACGACCTCCTGCTTACTAGTGCAGACGTCTTAACCTCTCGACCACCGAGCTTGCTCGATAACGGGAATGCTCTCCTTTATATGGTCTTCCGCAGAATCAAATATCTCGTCTTCAGCACATACAAAACACAGCAGCTCGTGTTGTGACTTTGTCCAGAAAGTCATGCCATATCACGCCAATCTTGAAAGAACTGCACTGGCTTCCTGTTTCACAGAGAATTGTTTTTAAACTTATGCTAATTGTTCACAAATCTTTTAATAACATTGCTCCAATTTATATTTCTGAACTACTTAAAGTCTACACTCCATCACGCAATTTGCATGTCACATGTCACATCTCAAGGAACCAACTTCAAAACGGAACTGGGGTGATAGGTCGTTTTCTGTCGCAGCTCCGAGACTCTGGAATCATCTTCCAACTAAACTCAAATCTTGTCATAGTATAACCAGATTCAAGTCGATGCTTAAAACTCATCTTATGTCACAACTCTTCAAAGATGATGTATATTTGTAATTGCATTGTAGGTACATGTATCTCGGTACATAATTTGTTTTCCCTATGCTATCATTGTATATTGTTTGTATTAATGTTTTTTCTTTGTTTCCGCGCCTTGAGCGCCCAGCAGGGTGGATATGTGCGCGCTAAAAATCTTTATTATTATTATTATTATTAAGTGTATGAGCTTTATAAAACTACATGTATAAGCCTAGGTGCCATACTTGAATGTACCGATTATTGAGTTGTGTGTAGGCCTACGTGTGGTGTGTAGATCGCTACACGATGCATGGGAGTGAAAACCAACCGCATATTGAGCACCAAATGTGACTGGTACCCAGTAATAGTCCCTCCTATTCACTTCCGTGTATATTACAACAGATTACCATGTCCATGTCAAAAGTGAAGAATAAAAGTAACATGTATCATTATCAATTGTAAAATGGGTTCAAGAACGTCAACACTCCTTCAGAAGGAGGAAATTGAGGAAATTCAAAAGGAAACAGGATGTAAGTCATTCCAGTAAGATTGCCATTTAAGACTAAGATAAAGACGAGAAAAATATTATTAATTTCTAAAAATGTTGATATGCCTTAAAAAGTAACAAAACCAGTCTGCCGGTCATGACTTGAAAATGAAATGGTAACACTAACTCAGTAACTGTCATGTCACACCACACTGACAGTGACACTGTTGTAACACTACAGTAGCCCAGGTTGGACTTTCACCTTCGTGGTTACTAACTACGGTGACGTCCAGGATTTAACAAAAAAATTGCTTATACGGAAAAGAAACATTTTGTGTAAAATCACAAATTGCTGATTTTTTTTTACCTGTGTGAAGCTGCATCTCAGCTTGCCCCACCAGTGTGGCACGGACACGCCCCCTTGGCCTATGCCACACTGGTGGGGCTACATCTCAGCGAGGTTTGAATTTCAAAATGTTCACTAAGTGTTATTAATGAGATAATCCCAAGGTCAAGGACAGGTTTAACGTTAAAGAATTACGTAAGTTTTGATAACAGTTCGTCATGACAAAAAATATGCCAGTGTCAGCACAGGTGCGTCGGCAAACATACAATCGTGATGAACACACATAAAACCTGCTGCATGGAATATATTATGCGTGAAACTTGGAAATAACACAAAGATTTCTTCAACGTTAAATCTGGATTTTTCTTTCGATAAAATGACTTAGTAAAAATGATATTTTGAAATTCGAACCTTAGCACTTGTCATTATAGTTGTTCATGGAAGTTTAGTACTGAGTTTCAGCCTCTCCACATAGGTAAGATTTAAAAGATGTTTTCTGTGCGGCGACTGACCTGATATTTGATCGTAACAGCAGCTTTCCTTCCTCCATGGTTTATCAATACCTCTATGACCTCTGACCTGCAAGTAGTGATGCTACTATATATATTAGATCATCACCTGATCACTAATCAGTGATCATGGCCTGTTAGTCGCCGTACTCGCAATAAACCTAACGTTATACTGCACATTATTAACCCTAACTACTCCAAGTCCATCAAAATCCACCACCTGGTTTTGCTTGATTTTGGTGGATTCGGTACTCCCATGGAAGAAGGAAAATATTTTCCTTCCTCCATGGTACTCCACACAGACCACAATATGTGACCCGCTCCATCGTAATGAGGAATGTCCCCCAACTTTGACATTTTGAGATATGCATACAAGGTTACCGAGTTTTTAACCCTAACGGACTAGGCCCTTTTGCTTACACATAGCCCAAATCCTCCTATATCCTTCAGTATTAGAGAGTCAAAAGCTCAATTAGTACCCAAATCCTCCTGGTTTTTCTTAATATGGCTAACGGCCCGAATCCTTCCAGATCCTCCTGTGACAGAATGGTTAAACTAATGATTTTTTTTAGGGTAGTGTGCTGGGGGCCCATGGTATGGGACCGTACTCAAGTTCCCTCAGCCCTATGTTCCCTCATCCCAAAATAGACCCTATGTTCCCTCAGCCCTATGTTCCCTCATCCCAAAATAGACCCTATGTTCCCTCAGCCCTATGTTCCCTCATCCCAAAATAGACCCTATTTTGGGATGAGGAACATAGGGTTGAGGGAACATAGGGTTGAGGGAACATAGGGCCTAATTTGGATTTAAAAAAAATGTTAGGCATTGAGGGAACATAGGGCTGAGGGAACATAGGCATGACCCCCATGGTATATGATGTTTGTTTATAATTATTATATAATTATTATGTTTTCATCACTATGATATTACATAATTCTGCATTGATATTAAAATCAAGTCAACTTCCATATTGTTGATATTTATTGACCTGTATAATAAAGTAAATTTGGCTTATTATTATTATAATTCCTTTATAAAATTACCCTCAAACAAATGGAAGTGCCCGTGCTACATATGACCTTTTCATACCAGGACAATGGTCATACTCATAGAAATTCCATTGGTGTGCACACTAAGCATAATTATGTGTTTCTTATCAGTAATACATAATAGGCCTCGATCTTTACCGCGGCCACCGCGGCCAATGGCCGCATGCCCGTCCAACTTGGCCGCAATGCCCCCTCAAAAAGTACACATGTCGCGGCCAACTTGGCCAGCGTGCCCTTTTGTATTTACCTCTACATCCCATCATGACAATCATACATCACGGACATTGTGTAGATGATCCATGCATACAAACACCATTCAACAAACGGCGGTGAAAATAATACACGTCTTTTTATCGTTATTGTCGTTTGTTCGTACATCACGCGTCGTAGCTTGCATGCTAGCTAGCTCCCATGTCGATGTCAGATCAGACTCACACCTGAGTCAGATACCAGCGCTTATTTTTATGAATAAAAATGTTCTGACCATTCACATGCAACGTTTTTACACGCCATCTCAAAAAACTTCGCTCAAAAGTAAGATGCCTTCACACGATCGTGTAAAAAGCGCAAAAACAATGCTTTTTTCAAGGAAGGCTCAAAATGCCAAAAGCTTGAAAGTAGACGTGTATACACTGGCTGTAAATAAATGTAAATTAAAGGTTTGAAATGATTGGCCTTGGTGTCCCCTTGAGTTGGCCTTGGTGCCCTGTGGAATTTTGATGAGGGCAAGGCCAAAGTGGCCTGCCCCTTTTTTGCCCAAGATCGAGGCCTGACATAAACATACAATGCCTAGGGACCCCCAGCACTGACCCCTTGACCTTGCAATAGACCCACTTAACTTGTTACACGTACCTTGCCAATAATATTTAAAAAAATTGTTTAGGCTTCATCACATTCCCCTCCCCCAGCAGCCCAGATCCTTCTGAATCCCATTTTGGCCAAGCTGCATAAGAAGACCCTAATCCTTCCCTTTCCTCATAATATGTCAAATACAGCCTGATAGCCCAATTCCTTTTAATCCTCTCATAGCAGAAACCCACTATGGCCCAAATCCTTCTGGATCCTCCTCCACTGAAAAGTCCTAATAGCCCCAGTCCTTCGGAATCCTTCACTTTGGCAAAGAGGATATAGTTAAGGATTTGGGCTGGTTATGGTTAATGGGCTTTCCAATGATACCAAAATTATGTTCGGGAGTAATTCCATTCCGAAATTATAAAACGATAAAGACGACTTACCGATGCGACTGTTGTAGAAATAATTTTCGAGAAAACGGGCTTTGAAAAAAAGACTCCGCTCACACACTGAAAAAATAATTCATATCGTGTGTTGAGCGCGTAGTGCTAGCCGTCGTAGTGTATGTAACATCAGTTTTTACAGAAAGGCCATGACACTGAAAATGCCCAGATTATGTTTTTTAATTACTATCTAGATGTTTTATACTAATATCTTCATGTATTTTCGAATTATAAAACCCTGGAATCACCCTATGACGTTACGAATAACAAACATGAACATGAACTACATACAACGCTGCTATACGCGTACATGTATACGTTTGCCGGGACGGCCATTGCTTGTATGTACTGTGTGGACATACGCGCATACTATGCATGTGGAATACACGCGGTCAGACCGGTTGCCTAGCCTGTGCGCCAGCGCCTTCGATACGCGTATACGAACACACCACTCAGTCTAGTTACAGACCCTCTGTGTTACATTAACTTGACGTTCGTTAAAAGACCGTTTGCCAAACTTTATTACGTCAACTTACTAGGAACTTTTGTTGGGTTGGTATTTTGTATCCAGGCTAGATTTAGTCATGTCAAATCTAAAAATAAACAGATGATGACATGACCTTTCCAATGGTACTGCACATGCATGGTTGGTATTAATCAGAACGTTCGAAACAACTCATCGAAAAGGCATTAAAAGTTCTTGTTTTGGGAGCTCACAGTGACGGTTTGTGGGGAAAAAGAGCCACAAACACACTCCAGAAATCGTGTTTATTTTCAACTTTCTTTACCTTTCTTCAAAAATGTAAAAGGACTGGGACAAACTTTGATATTTGGACTATCCAAAAATACCAAAACCTCGAAATCGAATTTTATGTGATTTTTCAAGATGTAAACACTTCAGGAGTCGATTATGCGGAAACGGACTTTGGGGGACATTCCTCATTACGATAGAGCGGATCACATATAATGTAGCCTATCCCTCAAGCTGTCCTCCTTACACTATTTTATATACTACGTCAGGTTCATCCCGATGAAACCTTCTTTACCCCCATACATTCAATATGCTGAATAAAATGATGCATTTTTCCACCATTACCCTTCCGTTTTCATTTTACCTAATCAAGGGTCCACCGACCAGTGTGAGATTACATAGAAACAGAAAGTGAAACGGGAAGGGAAATGGTGGAAAAATGCATAATTTTATTCAACATATTGATTGTATGGGAGGAAATGAGGTTTCATCGGTAGAACTCTGACGTAGTGTATACGAAGGAAGAAGTTCATAGAGCTAAGTATAGCCCAGCGAATAAAGCATGTAGCCATGTGTACTAAATCCATCAAACTCCACCGGCTGCTTTTGTTGGATTCAGGACTGTGTATAGCCAAACCATGGATGCCTTGCATTTGCCACTGCACCAATTCCATCAAAGTACAAACCATTGTGGTACCTTTTTACTGCATGTTGATGGATTTTGGAGGATTTGGGATGGTTTCTAGCCAAAAATGCCTAGAAACAGACTTTGACAGGGCATGGAATTAGTGTCCTAGTTTTATATGAACTCAGTGACTGAAAATAATACCCCACGAGTGCACGCTGGCCTAGATAACGGGATGTGATAAGATCATTATTACCGTGGTTGATGCATACTATCATTAGGCATTATACAGCCACTGGCTCAATATTTATGTATCAGCCACAATAATATGGTCTTATTACACTCTGTTATCTAGGCCAGCGTGCATCAAAGTGCATCAAAATTAACATTGCAGTGAAGAAGTTGGGAGCAGTCACAATTTTTTATTTGGCAGTATCAATACAATTGAGGCAAACAAATTGTGTGTTGTGTTTTTTTCTACAGTTTCAAAACGACAGATTGTACGACTTTACAGTCGCTTCACAAGCTTGGACAAAAGTGATAATGGGGCACTTAGGTAAGTACCAAGTAGACGCCAGAACTCAGAAAGGAAGTTGTAGGTAAACATCTGATCACTTCAGATGCCTTAAGTTGAGAATACATACAGTTGAAAAGAACAAACTGTTATTGTATAAAATTATTCTCTTAACCCTCCTAATAACAGTCCATTTTGTGGGTTGACAGACCCACCAAAACCCTTCATCTGTCAGTTTTTTAAAGGTGGAATAACCGAGTAGAACATTGCACATCACTGGCTAGTACTTTTTACCTTTCAATACCAAAGGGTTTCCAAAGATAACTATGTAAGAATTAACCCTAACCCTCCTAAATCCTCTATAATCCTCCGGAGGATTTGGAGGATTTTGGAGGAATGAGGCACGTTCGAAAATCACCAATTGGAGGATTATGGAGGATTGAGGAGGGTCGTGCATTTGATAGTGGAGGATTGAGGAAGCATGGTTCAAAGAGATCCTGGAGGATTGAGGGCATAATGGAAATTTACTTTGGATAAATGTGGAGGATTATGGAGGATTGTGAAGGATTGACAGAAACATAATCTTGTATCCTCCGGAGGATTTGGAGGATTTTGGAGGAATGAGGCACGTTCGAAAATCACCAATTGGAGGATTATGGAGGATTGAGGAGG
Organism: Zoroaster sp. YZ-2022; assembly: GCA_029582265.1. Lineage (NCBI taxonomy): Eukaryota > Metazoa > Echinodermata > Asteroidea > Forcipulatida > Zoroasteridae > Zoroaster > Zoroaster sp. YZ-2022. Next base: position 17,574,573 of record CM055821.1, on the reverse strand, counting down.
GTCGTGCATTTGATAGTGGAGGATTATGAAGGATTGAGGCAGTGAGTTTCATGCACAAACACATTTCGGAGGATTATGAAGGATTGAGGAAGGTACCTGGTAATTAAGGCTAGGGAGTTAGGGTTAATTAATATTTTTTTTGTTACTGAAGTCGAGAAGATCTTCTGAGAATACCTGAGCTGGCGATCAACCCTCTTGGTGACCGCATCATCCATGCCTTCTTCATGGACAGCCCAGACAGTAAGATCAACTTCCGCCAATTCATGAGGACGCTGTCACTGTTTCGACCAATCAAGAGCCATGACAGGGATGTTGAAAACCCTTGCAATAGCCGGGAAAACAAATTGAGATGTAAGTTCAGCTAGGCTCTCCTCAAAGATAAGTTTAAAAGACTGTCAATTGCATATTAACCCTCCTACTTCTGGTACCTTTTTCATATAAGTTGATCCACCATTTGAAACCATTCGATTTTGTGGTTTTGAACGGTGAAATAACTGTGTACAGTATTGATTTCCCCAAATGGTTTTGAATGGTAGGTCAGCTAATACAAAACCTTGTTTGGATCTTTCCAAATGGTAGTACAGCTAATACAAAACCTTGTTTGGATACTTCTAAGTGGTGAATCAATGGACCCTCTATGCATTTCAATGGATTTGAATGGTAGTAAAGCTTGCTACCAACACTGTTCAAATGGTATCACCATGTGTGTACAAAACCAATGGGCATTTTGGTAAGTGGAAATTTTGAATGGTTTCAAATGGTCAAACAGTAGGAGGGTTAATTAAGTTATTAATTAGGAGCTCTGCGTATGTGTGAAACTTCAGGCCCATTGTTGTGTAAACAATCCGTAATCTGTTAGATCCTGTTGCATTAAGCAGAAAACAAAATATCTTTTGTTCTTACTGATGGATTTTGTTTCACTTAGCAAGCTTCATACTTGGACAACATACTAATGTTGTTGCATTGGGCAAGGTGTCTAGGTATTTAAGGGGGTTAATGAAGAGCTGCATATCCCTCCTACTATTGCTGCACTTTAGTGGAAAGTTGCTGTAGAGGTCAAAACCAGTCAACTGCCTGTTTTGACTGTTGACCCAAATGTGCACACAGAGGCATTTTTGACTGGTTTTTACTGTAATTTTGACCACCCTCAACAATACCAGACAATGCTTTTACCAGTCAAAAACAGTCGACTTATTTTGACCTATAAATGTACTTACTACACGTAAAGTTTGACAGTGTTTGATTTTTAAGTGCACTAGATATACCTTGGGAAGTATTTCAACATTTTGACTGATTTTGACCCTTGTAGTCGTAGGAGGGATATGGATGTTTGAATCTTCAGAGCCCTTATCCACCCTGAGCTCAAAATAATTACTTGTCTTCATTTTATAATGAATGTCACTCATAAAACATTTCACATTATGAAACATTGTTATAAACAAGATATACATTTTAATTTGACGTCCGCATTGGCCATTTGGCATTTTTTGCCCAGTGCCATGTCTGTGTTTTGTTGGCAATAGCACCGATGGGAAAACACCACCTGTTTAAAAGGGAACACTGTTTTATTTCCACAGTTGCATTCCGCATGTACGATCTGGACAACAGCGGCATAGTGACAAGAGATGAGCTACTAGTTATTCTTCAGATGATGGTCGGATCTAACATAACCGAGGAACAGCTCGGATCCATCGCTGACAGAGCAATCGCTGAGGCAGATGACGATGCCAGTGGTGCTATCACATATGAAAATTTTGTCAAGGTGAGTGTTCTTTATTTTCCTTATCACAGCAGTGGCGGATTTAGGGGGTGCGCAACGGGTGCGCGCCCCCCCTTATTTTTGCTGAGTAAAAAATTTTTTTTAAAAATAATAAATACCTTGTATAGGGTCTCGCGCTACGCACTCGCATTTTTCAACGTTGAAATTAGCCCTCAAAGTTTGCGCCCCCCCTTTCTTAAAGTCCTGGATCCGCCTCTGCACAGTTTGACATGAATTTAATAAAACAATGAAAAGTGTGTGTGGGAAAAAATGGCAGATCTCCTGTTTTATAGTCCAGACTTACTTAAAGGTAAGGTACAACATTGGTTTTTGATAATGTACATTAATTTAAACCTTGTTTTCGAGAAATGTATCAAAAAACCAACCTTTGAAAGTTAAAACGGCCTTCACACTGACCAAACAAAAATCTAAACGTACACTATTTGGTATCGCAATTAACAGTGGTTTGCTGGACAAATTCCAGGAAAAAGTGGTCCAGTGAAAACCTTGACTGTACTGGACCAGTGACTTGTTCCTCCCTTATCGCTGTGTTAACCCTAACCACCCCAAATCCTGCAAAATCCTCCAAGGGGCACTTTTTGGGAAAATTCAGCACTGTTGGAAACTGGTACTTTCACCTCCCTCAAATGGGGCAAAATTACTACCTGGCAAGTACAGGCCGTTAGTGATGAGTGTGAAAGATCAACGAAAACGCATGGTGCATTTTGAAGATAAGAGCATGTTTCCAAAAGTGCACTGATGGATTTTGGAGGATTCAGGAAGGTTCCTAGCCAGAATACCAAGGGGGTTAGGGTTAATGTAGCTTTATTTGTGAATGATGTTTTGGTCCAGTTAAAAACGTAGTGAACTTTTGACCCCTGTACATGGGAAATATATGCGAACCTTGCATCTCGGTCTTGCTGCTGATCATTATTCACATTTCCCCCATATGTTACTGTGTAGTTTGTAATTGAACGATCTATGTAGTTGTGTTTTTAAACTGAACGCAAATTTGTTTAAGCATGGCTAACTGTTGTTCATTGTGGTTGTAACATTGATAGACAATATCTGGGGAGGTGAGGTCAGTTTTACAGTATTTTGTTCTTAGGTAGACCAGCGTGCATTAGGCAAACCTTTTGCAAAGAGATCTATTATAGTGAACATTTCATGTGGATCCTATGATATTTGTTACAGCTATTGTATAGCTTTTATAAAGTTGATTATGTAAATTTGATGTGAATTAATATGGGGTGTTCTTCTATTCCTTCAGGCTCTTGAGAGATCAGATGTGGAGCAAATGATGAGTATCCGATTCCTTAATTAAAACCCTCCTTCTACTACAAGGGTCAAAATCAGTCAACATGTTGATATACTTGCCAAGGTATATCTAGTGCACCTAACCAGTTCGCGTCGGAGGCCGTGTATACACGCAATTTCTTTTTGGACAGCGGATCGGAGAGCGTCTAAACACGCCACAGGATTCTCGGGAATATTTGTATAGATTCCCGGTCGACGTGGCAACGAGCCATAAGCATACGGTGGAAGATGCGGTCTCCCCGGTCACACTCTGATGAGCACCATTGGTCGTGTTTGTGCGGTAAAAATAAACCCGCCACGGGGTTCGGAAAAACTTTTTTATTCCCGGTGCGAACTGGTTAAAAGTCAAACACTGTCAAACCTTACGTGTAGTAAGTACACTTACCGGTCAAAATGAGTCGACTGTTTTTGATTGGTAAAAGCATTGTCTGGTATTTGTTTAGGGTGGTCAAAATGACAGTAAAAACCAGTTAAAAATTAACCCCGTGTGCACATTTGGGTCAACAGTCAAAACAGGCAGTTGACTGGTTTTGACCTCTGTAGCAACTTCCCACTAACATGCAGCAATAGTAGGAGGGTTAATGATGTACTCATTCCAGTTCCTGGTCTGGAATTTCATCATCGTATGGGCAAGGCCACTTTCCCTGAGTAATGGGCACTTCCATATAAATATCAAACTGTTCATGGGAGAGAGGCAGTGGCTTCCATGTAATTCCATGCCTGCAATTCACTCCAATCTCAGTGTGTGGGCCGTCCATACAGCTCTTCAGTGGAAAACATCACTCATGTTTATTGGTAATACTTGATTTATTTGTAACGTCCTTTTATTAGAGAGAACACGACAAACGTTTGACACTTCTAAATATAGGTGCCAGAGGCATACATACAGTTCAAACGTTAATGTGCAAAAATGCATTTACGAAAGGGTTTGCCATGAAGTCATTCTAAAACTCTGATCAGACAGTTATTTTGTGAAATATCTCATTAACCCTCCTACAATCAGTGCAATTATTGAAACAACTCATTCAGGCCACTCCAAGCCATTAGCTGTTGCCAGTGGCCTCCTATGGTTACCCTTCTGTGCACTGTCACACCACTGAGATTGCAGGGTAAAGTGGTCTCCCATTGATACATTGCAGGCCATACTAATATGTTCAAACATTTACAGTGGCCTTGGGTGGCACACAGTTGATTTTGTAAGATTACTTGGAAAGGACAGCAGGCTTGTACATGTATGTACTGAAGGTTGCAGAATTTAGTGGATCGGAGTGGCCTCCATAATAATAATAATAATAATGTATAGATTTATATAGCGCACGTATCCACCAACTAAGTGGCGCTCAAGGCGCATTATATTATTATCCCTGCTCATAAGGCTCATAAGGCTCATAAATCATTCCTGAAACCATCTCAGCTCCCTGGGGAGTATACAGCTCAATTGCTGCCATTTCTAGCGCATAGAGAGCAAACCATCTCTGCCTTCACAGGTACCCATTTAACCCCTGGGTGGAGAGAAGCAATTATGGTTAAGTGTCTTGCTCAAGGACACAGGTGTCACGGCTGGGGCTCGAACCCACACTCTGCTGCTGGCAACACCAGAACTTGAGTTCAGTGCGCTAGACCGCTCAGCCACGACAATCCACTTTACGTGCATTATACAACACACGGGACCTACGGCTTTACGTCCCATCCGAAGGACGAAGCAATTATGGTTAAGTACCTTGCTCAAGGATACAAGTGTCACGACCGGGGCTCGAACCCACACCCTGCTGCTGGCAACACCAGAACTTGAGTTCGGTGCGCTAGACCGCTCGGCCACGACACTCCACGTGTAGAAGGGTTAAGGGGGTATACCGTCACGATCAGAGCAGGCTTGCGGCTTGACATTGAATCCCGAACTGATAGTTTTAGATTAACTCAGATGAACCCAGTAACTGAAAATAATACCTCACGAGCATGCGCTGGCCTAGATAACAGGGCACACCATTTATTATGTATATGTACTGTGTACAATATCATAACTACAGGTTCATAGCCTCATATGCAGCCACTGGCTTATTACTTATGCAGTAGTCATGGTAATGGATCTGGTGTGCCCTGTAATTATCTAGGCCACTGCATGCTCGTGAGGTATTATTTTCAGTCACTGGGTTCATCTGAGTTAATCTAAAACTATCAGTTCCGGATTCAATGTCAAGCCGCAAGCACATGACATGTATGCACACATGTGTTTCTAATCTGTGATACATGTACATGACCAGGGACCCTCCCTGCATGCATGGAGCAATAAACTGACCCAAGCACTGACCTTGCAATCACTACAACAAACATGGATGTACATGTACCATGGAAAGGCAAGTATGCCTAATAACCTCAATCCTCCAAAATCCTTCACTTTAGCAAAGAGCATGTAGCCTCATTCCTTCAAAATCCTTCACTTTAGCAATGAGGATTTTGGAGGATTTGGGAAGGTTAGGGTTAATAACTTTATTTCTACAGGGGATGATAGCTATTTTTCAGTATCAGAGGAAATGGCCAGAATGGACGCTTAAATCTAGAAATAACACAGGCTGTTTGCCAAAATTAAACCTGTTTTTCTGGTATTTTGTTAGGTTGGAAAATCATTATCTGTCTGTTTTTTTAGTGGTGTAAATACAATGTTAATATACTACTGAAAACAATTTAGAGAACACCGGAATAATCTCAGTTAAAGCAAGATCATTTATTTCAGATAAGGACAATGTTTTACAGAATTGATGAGAAACAACTGCACAATGAAACAGATGATAAAGGATGCATGTAGTGATTACACATTTCATGACATGACTACTGAAAGAGAGAGGGGGTTGCAAATGAAAATCCCGGTTCATGGAACATTTCAAACCTATTTGATGTTAAAAATCTGGTGTTCCCTAAATTGTTTTGAGTAGTATATATCTTAGCACTCAAAACTCTTAACCATGAACAGTACCAAGTACATTGTGGTTCACTTTAGGATTCAGGTCATGGAGGTCAAACCTTATTAGTTTCAGAACACTTTTTCTATTTTGCCGTGTAATTATTAACTGGTTTAATAAAAATGTCAATGACGTAGAGGTCAAACAAAACAATACCCTCAACCTCTGTGCGTGGCCAGGTGTTAATTTCCCCTCATGTATTGTCCATTGTAGACTAACTGTTCTTTTGAAAAGTGTGATTTAATTTTTTTTTATTGGTGTAAAACAAAGTTAGAGGTGTGATTCTGTGTCAATCCAACACATTCCTTAACCATGAGGATTTCAGTATAAGGTAACAACTTTGCAAAGTCTCATCAAAATCGGTGACAATGATTTGTGAACTTTTCATTATAATTATGTTGTGGAACACTAGTAACAGATTATATTTATTTAGTTTATGATGTTCCTGTGAAAATAGTTTTAGAAGACCCTTCCTTACTCCTGACTTCTCCAGAGTGGAAATTGAGCTGACAGGATGAAGGCAGATCTGTTACAATGTGACAATTAATGTGTGACAGCGGACAAAATAAAGTGCTGTCCAGAAAATTGACATAGTATTAGTAACCAAATAATAAAGTAATAATGAATGTGATGGTATTGCATTTTGTATAAAATTACTGTTTTATTTTGGTAAAACGTGAACTGTAACGAGGGCCTTAACTGAAAGATTTAAGTATTTTGTTGGCTTAGCAATGTTGCCAGCTATTTAGCTTTATAGAATTTGTAATTCAAATGATCAAATTGTTAATGAAAGTTAATGTAAAGGTGATGATGGTATACAACTTCACTAGAAACAATATTGTCTGAGGTGCTGTCAATTGTGAGAAAAGTGAAATAATTTCCGGTTGGAATGTGCTCTTTCTTAAATTTCACATTAGAATGAATGAATAAAAATTGTTTTGTGAACAACACAATGTGAAAAACGTTTGGTGATTGTGTGATGTATATCTTTAATGTATACATGTATCAGTTTTGCCAACATTACCCAATGTTTAAATTTTCCAAGGATGATTTTTAAGAGTGGGAGGACAAGGAGACATTATCAAGTGCCATTGGTCAGTCTATTTTTCATTTCCTTTTGATTATTTGCATTCTCTGTAAATTTTAGCTTCAATGTAAAAAAAAATGTTCTATTTTTTAAATTGGAATATGGAATATTTATATGTTAAGAGAAAGAAAATAAAGTCTCAAGTTTAAGTAATGTGTCTTCTTTTCTTTAAACTTCTTTTGGTTGTAAAGTTCATTGTGGCATCTTTGGTTTTAAAGTTCATTTTGGCAGTTTTTATGACACTTGCAATTCTGTCATATTCTTATTGTACACATAGTTTTCAGAATTGTCCACAAGGCCAGCAGGGTACAAATTTGTGACTTTAAAAAATGTGAATGAATTTTAATAGGCTTCCAGCTCTCAATCTATGCGCTGAAAATAACACAGGTTTGGGTTATTTCAGGAAGGCCTCTTCGCATAAAACACTAAAATTCCAAAGGTAGATCAGGTGTGATTTCAAATGGTAATTTCTCCGTCTAAATATCTTTACAGTAGCCCCTTCTTAAAAATGAAATAAAACTAATAATACCACAATGCTTAGCTTACATACTAAAGAGGGCGCTCTTCAGTGCCCATAGGAAGCTTCGAAGGTAGAGCTATAGATTGGATAACGTTAAGCAGACCATCTGCACGAATAACCAGTATCAGCAGATTCGACCAGCAAACTCTGTCTAAAAAAAGAAGCTTCAACCAGCATCCCCAACGATAATTTAAGTCATTATAATCGCTTTGAAGTGCTTGTAGTAATAACATGGAGGTAGGCCAATTGGACGTGCTAGATTTAGTGGAAGAAAGGATTGAATTGGAGAGGGGAACAACAGGTTCGTTTTCTTTGAATTTCTGTTGTGTCTGTCTGTGTGTTTGGCCATGTTTTGGCATGGCAAACTGGACCATTGCACTACCGTAAGCCGGTCGACATAGCGTGTTAATATCTTTTTGCAAAACAATTTTTCTAAATATTACAAATTTGTGTTCAAAGTTGATATCTTGTATATATGTCAGTCACTGGATATGTAAACAAATTGCTCAAAATATCCCCAAACCTCACTTGACTTCATTACTCATGTTACATGTAACGGTATTTAGTAACATATTTGCAGGAAACTCAGTAGGCCTACTACTATTCCTTTTAATTTGACAGAAAGGTGACATCTGTTCACTACAATGGTTCTTCCTCCATTTCTACATTCTTTCTTGAATAATTAGTAGCTGGTGTCGTATAAAATTAACTTAGGCCTACCATATTTAAATTTTTTTTTATTATAATTTGTTCTTGTAAACTTGACAAACATGTAACAGTTTTTGTTTTCTTTAAGATCTGAAAGCACATAAGACAAACTTTCTCAGGAGTCAGGATGATTGATACGTGATACTAAGTTTTTACATCATTTGATAATGCTATACCTTCCCTTTTAAATATTTATTATACAGCTGACACAAAGCCCAGCGAGATTTGGCCGGGATTGTAGGTGCACCTTGACTACATGCACTTCACCTTTTGTTGGTCCTCTATCATATTTTATAGAGAGAAAAGTGGTGGTTGTAGTGTACATTCTTTCAAATTTGTCTTTGAAATTCAGGACTAGGGTTTAATATTAAAGGTGGCCGTGACCAGCCGCACGTACCTCGTGATTCTGGGATCTTTGTTACCAAGATCAGAGATGATGGAGCTGCAGCTAAGGATGGAAGGCTACAGAAAGGTGACAAGATTCTAGAGGTAGGAGACCAGGGCATTACGCTCATTTTACCAGCCCTGAAAAGAGTAAATTGTTACTAGCCTGCTACAGTTGGTTGTTAATTATTTTGCCGATCAGCTCGGCTACTGTAAAACCAGTGTAAATAGTTACTAGCCATTGAAAGCCAGGCTTCTGTCATACTTCATCCCAAGAAGCTATGGGGCGCCGTTTGTCAAATAATTATTTAGCCCATTTTAAGCATGGTTGTTACCATGGTTTAGCTCAATTATATGTAAACCATATATTTGTTTTCATGGCAGTTTTATGGTAAATTACATACCATTAACCTTCCTACTGTTTGACCATTTGAAACCATTCAAAATTTCCACTTAACAAAATGCCCATTGGTTTTGTACACACATGGTGATACCATTTGAACAGTGTTGGTAGCAAGCTTTACTACCATTCAAATCCATTCAAATGCGTTAGAGGGTCCATTGATTCACCACTTAAGCCGTGTTCGCATTGGACTTTTTTTGGTTAAGTTTCAGCCACGTCTTGTCAACTTAACAATATTAAGTCCAATGCGGACGGACGGTAATCTTCCGCGACTGCTAACTTACCGTGACAAAATTGTCAAGTTAACAGGCCGAATCGAGTAGCGGTAAGTTAACAATGCTAACTTGACAGCGATGAAAAGTCCAATGCGGACAGGCTCGTTGTGGTAACTTAACAATGCATTCACGTGACTTCCTGTGTATTGCTGTGAGTGACCTCTGACATCTGACTTTCGCGCGTAACTGTGTACAGCAAGCTGCACTCGACTCATGTTTCACGGAAAGTTTCACTGAACTGCTTCAGGATGGATGCCCACACCCGGGAATTGTATTGCATCCCGTCGAAGCCTTCCTGGTGGCCTTCTTCCCCCCAAATTGCTATCAAAACTGATGTCTCATTTTGAGACCAATTGGGGCTCCTTTTTCTCTTCTTTTCGCCTCCTTCCTTGGCAGATTTTGTGTTCTTCTCCGAACTATTTTTCTGCGACATTTTCGAAGAAAAATGAACGATAAATCGAAAAAAAGGTACGCTGTTATTTTGTATGGCACGAGAGTATGAAATTGACGTGACGCGTTTGTCAGTGTTCCCGCGTAAGGTCAGATCCGCTTCCGGAAAGGTCAATGGAGAGCGCCCTCTAAAGAGCGCCCTCTCGAGGTTTGCCTTGCCGAGCAGTTAAGTTACCGCGCCTCGAAATAATCCAAGTGCGGACATTGATAACTTAACAGGAAGGAATGTTGACAATCATCCGCAGTAAGTTACCGCAGAATTTAGTCCAATGCGAACACGGCTTTAGAAGTATCCAAACAAGGTTTTGTATTAGCTGTACTACCATTTGGAAAGATCCAAACAAGGTTTTGTATTAGCTGACCTACCATTCAAAACCATTTGGGGGAATCAATACTGTGCGCAGTTATTTCACCATTCAAAACCACAAAAGCGAATGGTTTCAAATGGTGGATCAACTTGTATGAAAAAGGTACCAGAAGTAGGAGGGTTAAACAAACAATTTGTGACAACTTTATGGTTTATAAACCATGGAAAACTACTGGTGTGATGTAATTTCTTGGTTTATAAATAATGAAATTACACGATTGCACACATGGGATTTACGCCCATGTTTATAAAGCATGAAAATGTACGCAATAGCTCATTTTCATTATTTATCAACCATAGAAAAGGGTGTATTTTTGTAATTTCCATGGTTTGTAAACCATGAAAATGCACGCCATTGTTCATTTTTCATTATTTGTAACCCATAGAAAAATCTTGTAATTTTCATTATATATAAACCATGAAATTGCACGCAATGTTTCATTTTCATTATAAACCATAGAAAAGTGTGCAATCATGTAATTTTCATTATTTATAAACCATGACATTACTACACCAGTATAGTTTCCATGGTTTATAAACCATAAAGTTGTCGCAAAATGTTATTTTAACCCTAACGATCCCCATCCAGCCAAACTCCAACACCAGGGATTGTTGGAGTTTGATGGGTTGAGTACTGTGTACTTCTGATATGGCATGTGTAAAGTGTTGGAATATGGCTGGATGAGTACTGTATGTGTGCAGTAACAGTGTTGGATTTTGATTGAGTGAGGACGGTGGTTCTACTACTAGCATGCAACATTGTTGGACTTTGAGTGGAGAGAGTGTGTGTATGCAACCTGCTGTAATAAACAACTGATAAAGGTAAATATTGTACTTAGGTATGCTTGGCATTGTGTCTAACATCATACAACTAGAACCTACCATTTATTCCATAGGGTGTTGTAGTTTTTGTATAGTTAATTTTTTTAACATGAAAACAATTGTTGGATTATGATGGGTTGAGTACTGTGTGACTCCAGTGTTCAAACTTTACTTTGGGCCATGTGTCCCCACTCAATCAAAATCCAACAGCTAAGGGCCTGTTGGAGTTTGACGGGTTGAGTACTGTAAACCAGCAACAGTCAACCATGGTGTTGGGATTTGATAGGTTGAGGAAGGTTTCTAGTAAAAATGCTTAGGGAGTTAGGGTTAATGGCAGGGTTTTCCCTTAACTTTTTTTTTCACTTGCCGGCCGGGCTAGTAAACCAAACTTTTCACTAGCCCGCAAGCCTTTTCACTCGCCCGTATGTTTTTTAAAATACTTTTAATCAAATCACTGTTTTTAGTAATTTAGGCATTTTGCATCAGAACGTGCATTATAAACAACAGTTGACAGTTACCTTATTATTATGTGTATATTTGTTTCTGAGGCAATACTAATGTTTCTTTAATTAATAACGGATTCTATTCTAATAACAGAGGAAAAGATCAGGCACATTAGTGTACAGTAATGCTTTTGCTTTAATTCTGAAATGAAGAAGGCTCATTTCATATTTTATTTCTAACCAACTGAACACAACAATAATGAAAACATTAAAAAATCAGGGCACCAAGGCAATTTTTAAGATTTTCAAAGGGCATCACGGCAATGATAAAAAAGCGTAAAGGGCACCAAGGCAATCTTTTAAAAGATTTTTTTTAAAACCAATGAAAAATTAACACACTCCAATTCAGCACATGCCAATAAGACTAAAGTTTCCTTTATCTGTCTCCGTTTGGGTTTTATTACATGTAGGCCTACATGAAAACAGTAACACTTACAGTTTATGTCACCAATTAAAAATAAATAAAAAACACAATGTTAACCCGAAAAAAACATCAAGTTTTATGCATTTGGATGTGGCAGTATTCAGTTCGCTCTTTTTTTTTATTTGCTAGTCGACCCTTTGACAGCATGTTGACGACCACCAAAAGCCCTGGCCACGTAATGTACATACGTACGGTACAGCGACACGACGATCGATGCGTCGATGCTATATCCCCATGCACACACGCACACGCTGCATGCATGTCTAGGTACAGACTCGGCATGTATTATTTACGTTGCATGCGCCCCAACGCCACACCATGTGGATGCTATTTTTAGCTGGTACCCGCGAATGCCTGGCGTAGTGTTTATGTTGTGGGTACTTTTGACACCAACCAAAGTATTAGCAAGGGCCAAGTTCGTACAACGACCAAGCGGCCGATATTGCCTGGTAACCGCTATATCATTTTGGTCATGAGTACCAGGTAATTTTGACTATTTTGTTCCCAAATGGTCGTTGCGTGAACTTGGTCTTAGCAGCGCAGCCACCAGTCGCGCAATCAAGCATGGCGGCGATACATTTTTTTCCGTGAGAACGTAGTAAATACTATGTGTAAACAAGTGGGCACAACGGCAATGCAGGGAAAAAGCACAGCAACTCGTTGCCGTGAAAAGTGGCATTTTTAAAGGGCATCATGGCAGAGGGTGAGGGCATTGACGGCAATTGCCGTCGATGCCGTCATGTAATTTCAGGGCTGACATAGGCCAATCGGTGACAATATTTTGACTCGCCCAGCGGGCTACTGAAGGAAGGGTTTTGACTCGCCCGCCGCCGTTTTCACTCGCATTTGGCGAGCGGGCGACCGCTAAGGTCGAACCCTGTTAATGGTTTGTAAACCATAAAAACAGCCATGAACACAAATCCATGGTTTATATAATTGAGCTAAACTATGGTAAAACCATGCTTAAAGGGGCAGCATCATCACGATCAGAGCAGACTTTCATAAGGGCATGCAATCGGTGTTCTAGTTTAATTAACCCTAACTCCCTTGGCACATTTGCTTACACATAACCTGAATCCTCCAAAATCCTTCAGTAGTAAAGCAAGCACATGACATGTATGCACACATGTGTTTCTAATCTGTGATACATGTACATGGCCAGGGACCCTCCCTGCATGCATGGAGCAATAAATAGTGTCCACTGACCCAAGCACTGACCTTGCAATCACTACAACAAACATGGATGTACATGTACTATGGAAAGGCAAGTATGCCTAATAACCTCAATCCTCCAAAATGCTTCACTTTAGCAAAGAGCATGTAGCATGTAACCTCAATCCTTCAAAATCCTTCACTTTAGCAAAGAGGATTTTGTAGGATTTGGGAAGGTTAGGGTTAAGATGAGCACAGTGATTGGAATTTTCTGGCTCATTTATGCAGCAGCAATGGTAATACATGTATGACCTTATTATGTGGGTATTATTTTAAGTAATTGAGCTAATCTAAATCTAACATTCCGATTCCATGCCCTGTTGATCGTGACGATAATGCCCCTTTAACCCTCCTATGCTCAGGCTGAAATTTGGCCCAGTCAGCAGCACTCACAGACAGTCACTTGAGTATTTTTGTGTGCATTGCCAATTAGTAGGTCAAACCACAGAGTCACACAGAGCTGTGTATGAGTGCACTGCACAAAGTCAATGGGTTGGGAGTTACATACAAATTGAGTGTCTTTGGGTTTGACCTCCTATCACACAGCCACATGTGTTTGCATGTATTTGAGTGCACTGCACAAAGTCAATGGGTTAAGAGAGACATACAAATTTTTAGTGCCTTTGAGTGTTAAACCTATAGGAGGGTTAAAATGGGCTAAAGAATTATCTGACAAACTGCACCCCATAAGAAGCATTTATTATAATTGTTTATTTATTTTTATTTTTTTAAGTTCAGTTATTTAACCCTAACCTTCCAAAATCCTCCAAAATCCTCCAAATTCCTCATTACTAAAGTGAAGGATTTTGAAGGATTGAGGTTACATGCTACGTGGTCTTTGCTAAAGTGAAGGATTTTAGAGGATTGATCATTATTAGGTATACTTGCCTTTTCATGGTACATGTACATCCATGTTTGTTGTAGTGATTGCAAGGTCAGTGCTTGGGTCAGTGGACACTGTTTATTGCTCCATGCATGCAGGGAGGGTCCCTGGTCATATACATGTATCACAGATTAGAAACACATGTGTGCATACATGTCATGTGCTTGCTTTACTACTGAAGGATTTTGGAGGATTCAGGTTATGTGTAAGCAAATGGGCCTAGGGAGTTGGGATAATTTAATTTTTTAATTGTTTATTTTGTATTTATTTTTATTTTTAAATTGTGTTATTAATATAATTTGTTTTAATGATTTTTTTGGGGGGGAGTGTTTTTTCTCTCAAATATCTGGTATCATCTGTTATGAATACATAATTTGCATGAGGGTAAACATGTCTAGATTTCACAATTCTGATTTTCCATCATTAAATTGGAAATTCATGGGAAAGTGTTACATTACTGAAACATGAGTTTTTAAAGGTGTTTTTGTACATTATTATGTATTGTACATCTATATATACATCTCAAGTCATACATGTATACATGTATATACATCTCAAGTTAAATATTTTGTTTCAAGGCATGTTGTTTTTATGTTGTGAAAAACGTCTAAAATTGCATGTAATTAACCCTAACCCCTTAGGTATTCTGGCTCCTCCAAAATCCATCAGTGCGCTTTTGCAAATATGCCCTTATCTTCAAAATGCACCAAGCATTTTCGTTGATCATTCATATTCAGCACTGATGGCCTGTACTTCTTGCCAAGCAGTAAGTTTGCCTTATTTGAAGAGGTGAAAGTACCAGTTTCCACTAGTGCAAAATTTTTCAAAAAAAGTGCCCCTTGGAGGATTTTGCAGGATTTCGGGTGGTTAGGGTTAAATATTGTGAATGTACATCAATAACAATCTTGAATATATCTCTTTGAGTTTGCTGTTTGCACTAAGCAAAGTATTAACCCGTACCACCCCGCTAAATGCAACAGAATGCAACAAATTCTTTTAAATCTTTTTGAAGTGAGCAGAGAACCAAAGATCTTTTGTTCTTGCTGATGGATCTTGTTGCACTCAGCAGGCATCACACGTGGACAGCAGGGTTTCTAGCCAGTTATTAACCCTCCTATGCCCAGGCTGAAATTTGGCCCAGTCAGCACGGCACTCACAGACAGTCACTTGAGTATTTTTGGGTGCATTGCCAATTGGTAGGTCAAACCACGGAGTCACAGAGAGCTGTGTATGAGTGCACTGCACAAAGTCAATGGGTTGGGAGTTACATACAAATTTTGAGTGTCTTTGGGTTTGACCTCCTATCACACAGCCACATGTGTTTGCATGTATTTGAGTGCACTGCACAAAGTCAATGGGTTAAGAGAGACATACAAATTTTGAGTGTCTTTGAGTGTTAAACCTATAGGAGGGTTAAAATGGTTAGGGTTAATATGTACCCAATTACAAAATTACTGAATAAGAATACAAAAGCTCACTTGATGTGAAGTAGTTCTGTCTAACATTCTGTCATTTTTCAGAAAATGTGAAATGTATTTGAAATTTGAAATGGATCATGGATATGATTCATTTTCCACATTAGATTGAATTCAAATAAATCATCTGAATACATTTTTCACTATTTTTATTTTATTATAATTTGGTTTTGGTCTAACAAAGTCAGCAGAATAAAATCTGAAAAGACTAGTGTAAAAAAAAATCATAACAACCAAACAATTAAAATAGATGAAACGGTTAAAGACTGACAAAACTGATTGAAATTTATTACCAAAAGTATTATTGCATTAAACATTTTACAAACGGGGAGACAAAGTACGATGTACTAGTTTATGACACAATGAAATGAACTGAAAGTAACTTTCCCAGGTTGGTTTCTGCACCTTTCTTGTGCGTACATACATTTTTTCCAGTAGTACATAATCCGTTTAAATACATGTACTTGTAAAGAAGTGCATTTAAAATGAAGACAAAATTGTCTACCACCTAAGACTGTTGCAAACTGCCTACCAGCCGTGACACTTGTGTCCTTGAGCAAGACACTTAACCATAATTGCTTCTCTCCACCCAGGGGTTAAATGGGTACCTGTGAGGGCAGAGTTGGTTGATTAGCCCTATATGCGCTGTAATGGCAGCAATTGAGCTGTATACTCCCCAGGGAGCTGAGATGGTTTCAGGAATGATTTATGAGCCTTATGAGCAGGGGTAATAATATAATGCGCCTTGAGCACCACTTAGTTGGTGGATACGTGCGCTATATAAGTCCACTCATTATTATTATTATTATTATTACCGACCAAAAGGACCTGTAATAAAAATGCCCAAAATTGTGCTTTGAAGGTGTTAATAGTGGCCTCATCATGTTTCAATCCTAGGGCTGTGCCGGTTATCCGGGTATCCGGATAGCTGACCGAAACGGTCATTACCCAGTTCCATTTTTCGGTTCCAATTACCCGTAAACGACTTTTTAAAATTTGGACTTAACATTTGAGCGGTGCAAACAGAAATCTGTGACTCTTGAACAATGTACTTGTACAGACAATTACCTTTAAATTCAAGAGATTACACTCCAATAAAGAAAAGATCGATAGTATGGAATCCTCTGTATTAGGCAAAAAAAAATTTTGTTGAGTTGCCCTCCAGTGAAAATATTTGAAGGGGTCGGTCGGGATTTTTTTTTTTTTTTTTTTTTTTTTTTTTTTTCCTTTTTCCTTTTTCCTTTTCCTTGACTGTCATTTTAAGATTGAAATGCATTGGAACTGAAACCACATACCATGTTTTTAATTTGTATACCTATCAGCAAGGAATTTTGCTTCAGAATAAAAGTATCCCAAGCATTTTTGTTGTACTTTTCGCTGTGATTGACACAGCAAATTCATATTGCGTGCAATGCTCAATATGCAACATGTGAGGGCCATTCGATTTGAAACGCGGTAGATCGAGTCGCAATCGTTGACACACATACAGTGCGGGGAGCCAGTGCACAACGTGTGAGGGCCATTCGATTGGAAAACGTGTAGATTTGGGTCGCAATCATTGGCACACAGTGTGTGCGAAGGCAGTGCACCATGTGAGAGCCGGGGCCATTCGATTTGAAAACATGTAGATTGAGTCTTGGGTACCGGTAAATTTACCGGTAAAAAAAGTGGAAAATTTCACAAATCAAAAGTATTATGTTTTATACCAAAAAATTGGTAAGTTTCATTAATAAATAGGCCTATGAATGACGGGGGTAAAACAAAATTTTTTAAAAACCCGACCCGAGATTTCAGCACTTTTGGGTCGGTCGGTGGAGGGCAACTCAACAATTTTTTTTTTTTTTTGGCCTTATAAAAGTCAATTTGTTACCATTTACAGTACATGTATTTGTACACCACCAGACGCATGTTTTCAACAAAAACGAAAACGGGTATCTGGGTATCCGAAGTTTCCTGATTTCGGGTATCCGGTTCCAAAAATATCTGAAAACGCACAGCCCTATTGAATCCTAGCAGGGTCTTTCTGAAAGGCAAAGTGACAGAGACACAAGAACACATTATTAAAACCCTCAACAAGTCAGCTTTCTTAGATGTCTTTATTCAATGTATTCAAGCCTGCATTTAACCACACATTAAATGCATCCCAAGGGATCCAACCTGATTTGACAAAACTCACGCTGGTGTTGGCGTTGGGACTTGATCCGTCAATCTGCATCATTGATAATTATTCAAATACACATAATAGACTTGAGCAAGTCTTAATAATGCCTTCCCGTCGTGCGGTAATTGCGACTTGACCTTTCCCCGGGGTGACCCCTACTGAACCCTCACATCGAAGGTCATCACCATCATCCCCCCTGCTCTTCCTGCAGATAAATGACAAGGATGTTCGTAGTGTTCCTCACCAGGATGCAGTCAATGAATTTGTGAGTGCCGGCGAGTCTGTCTCACTGGTCGTACAGCACGGTGCCGAAGATTTACTAAGGGTATGTGTCAGAGAGCCTTTATACATACTGTGCATGTTGTGAGCAGAGGGGATTTGGCCATAAGGAAACACAAATTAGCGTCAGTGTGTGTTTGTGTGGGGGTGGCATACTAAATATGTCATGTTCGGCTGTGGTGTAGGGCAGGAGGTGAAGGGAAAAATAGAGTATTAAAAATAGAGTATTAAAAATAGAGTATTAAAAATAGAACATCTTTAGCTAAAATTGCAATGTGTGACTTGGCAGCTTATAATGAGTGGGAAGTAGTCAAAAATATTTATTCAAGGTTATTTTAATTCAGTATGCCTACTCTTTTGGAATAAAGAGATACACTTTGGCCCGGGCATCAATTATATCTGATGTACATTGTAATTCTTCCAACAGGAACAATACGAGAAATCGGTGGCAGCCAAGAAAGCCCTAGCTCCTGCCAGCTCCATCTGGAAGTGGATAGCCCTCGTAAGTGTCGGAGTAGCCACAGTTGGCGCAATATATTTCATCGTCAAGCACCGTAAACACTGAGCCAAAGTGTATGTTTCAAAGGTGGTGTTAAAAATCACTTGGAAAATCCAACTCATTCACCAGAATTGCTTATTTGGATAAAATTATGCCGTCAAATCTCTTTTAACATGACACTTTGCAACCGTCAAATTCAATAATTTGTCAGGCAAGCCTACTATATATTGTACATATCATTCCCAACTTTGATTTGGATCGTTTTTGCAAAACTTTGAACTGGATCTCAACAGTGTTTTGTTTGACAAATTTCGGACAAAAGTCTTGGATAAAAGAGGTTTGACTGCCCTCTGGATTAAAGAGAATTGGTGACAAACCTTTGTACTTCAGTTTTGTGTGTATTCTTTTAAATTTTGAATGTCAGCTGTAGGTGAATGTGTTAAGAAACTATAGTATAAATCAAAAATATATAAATTATTTGTTGATGTTATATTCATTTTTTGAATGAATGGTATTTTGCACTGATGTTCTGCACGGAAATTAAGGACAATCCTAAGTTCAAAACCCACAAATTTCAAATTGCATGTGCTTGGCGCACAATCAAAATCCACTTTTCATCAAAAATTGTCAGGTTCCAAGTGGAGAGTAATTTGTAAAAATGTAAATTTGTTTTCAAATAACTGCTCAGATTCGTATATAAGAATTACATAATTAAATATATACAGTTACATGTACTTTTTGATCTGCTCATTCGGTAGACTGTACAAGTTTAATTGATGCAAACCAATTAAATAAAACAATATTTGAACAAGGATGTTATTTTCCACTTCCCCATGGATTAGCACTGTATACTCGGTGCTGTTGAGTTTCTGCATGTTAAAATCCGCAGGCTACCCGAGTGGTACCCGAACCCACAACCTCCTGCTGACTAGTGCAGACATCTTAACCTCTCAACCATCGAGCTAGCCTAATGATAATTGGTGGGTACAGCTAGTACAGCAATTTACATTTATTTTTGGAATTCTTGCGACAGGGATATTCTGGAATAAGAATTTTGTTATGCCACTCACCAATGTGGTGTAGCGCGACATTATACTACGTGCGTTCTTGACCTCTTGTCTACTGACCTTGCCGAATGATGATTGGCCGGCTACATCCCTATAGAGAACCAAAGTAATGATGTCACATTAACAAAATCACTGAACCAGTATATGTTATGAAAAATAACAAAATGATTGTTTTAGAACTAGTGAGCTGGTTGTCATGACAGTGTGACAAGGATATAAGGTAGTGGGAACCCCAAGTTATTGTTTGATTTCTTAAAGAATATCCACGATGTAAGAATTTCATCAATAGATTTGAACCATATACAATTTCCATATACTATATGAAAAGAGTTGGATGAATCTAAATGCATACATGTACATGTGTACTAACACTCAAATTCCTATTTTGTTTTTTGCTATATTGAAGTACACTACTAATCGAGATTCATATTTCAGTTTAACCAGACAATATTCAGTTTTTCATTTGCTTTCATTTTAAGACTTTTAAGTGTACATTTAATATCAAAAGAGTATATATAAAAACCAATTTAAAAACAACAAAAAATGCACATTAAAGCATATTTATACACAGCTGTGGCAATTTCGTGTCTAAACTTTGCCCATTTCAGTTAAATACCAAACTACTAGATGAGTGTAATGGGGATCACTTGTTATTATATGCAGATAAATATCTGTTGCAATAAGTCTCCAATCAATGTCGACCTCGTCATCACATTTAAATGTTAATTTGAAACAATGTTTAAGACATGATATATGTTCAAACCACTCAATCAAACATTTGTTCTAAAAGTGTGTTTGGCAGTCTCCCGTTCTGTCCCTCTGAACTTGACTGATGCTGAAAATAGACCTTGGCTACTTGTGACTCATTACAGCATGCGGGGTCACATTGAGTCTCTGAGGCATATGGGAGTTATTCATGTACTGTACTGATCAAGGTTTCAAATGACACAGGTCGCAAGCTCCATCATTCACAAACTTAGGCTCTTTTCCCTTGCTGTTGTTTTTGTAATGACTTTTTCTAATAGCTTTTTATATTTTATTTTATTTTTTTTACAGAATTCAATTTAATGCTAATTTTTGTATTTTGTAGGTTTGCAAAATAGTTTCAGATATTCGAGTTGAATTTTGTTGAAGACCCGAGAGTTTTTTGCTTGATATTAAAATGGTAGTTGCACCTTCTACACTGTATGTGTTAACCAATTCACCATTTAACAACTCGTAATATTTCTGAATTTTTAAGAATGCATGTACATGACTGTATGTACTTACAATTTTCCCTGGTTCAATAAACCATACCTACAGCAATAGTCTGTTTGATTTAAGGGATGGTACAACATTGGGTATAACCAGATTATCTAAATGTTTACAAGTGTAAAACATTTTGAAAAATTATTTTCATGTCTTAATTTTAAGAGAAGGAAAAATGTATTGCCATACAGCAACACTTGATTTTGCCCGTACACCGCTGTATGTATGAAGAACTGCATACTCAGTGCTTTCCGAGTGTCTGTGAAAGAACTCCACAGGCGACTTGGGTGGGATTTGAACCCACGACCTCCTGCTTACTAGTGCAGATGTCTTGAAAAAAAAGGGAAAAAAACATGCATCAGCTTTTTGTTGTTTCTTCAAAAATGTGAGACTTGCTGTGATGAGGATTTAACAGAATATTTTTTACGATGTATTTCTTGTAAAGAAGAGGATTGACATAAACTTAAGTTTCCAAATACCATTGTTGTGGCATCTCTTGAAATTGTATCAGAAAGTTTTTGTCAAAAAATAAATGAGATTCATCTTTGAGATAAAATTATGAAGCTATGACATATGTTGTGTGGTTTTAAATATTCACTAAGATGGATGGACTGCAGTGTGTGTGGGAAGGGAGCGGGGCTGGTGGCGGGGGGGGGGGTTAGGGTTTATAACAATGAGTTTGTTTGGGTTAAAGTTTTGGTATGTTTGATTTTTATGTGATAATAACTGTTTGGGAAAGTTAGAGAAATTATTTAAGGACAGGTTTGGACTACCACAACTCTTCATTGATTGAATGGTGAATTGTTTGAATGTTATTTAGATTCATGGGGTTTGTGAATAGACTTGGTGCAATAGACCAGCCAAATAATCCAACATGCCAAATCACCTCTGATACTTGCCAGAACATTTATCTTTATCTCTGGAAATCAATAAAAGATATTGCTATTTAGAAGTCTGTGGTGTGTTATCCTTGATAATTTGTTGATAGATTTGGTGAATTGTACCATAGAATCAGTTTCATAGATAGATTAGAGGACTATCTACAGATAATTCGAGTCCAAAACAATGGTTATTTTATGTACATCATCTGTGTTTTGTACATCATCTGTGTTGCTATTGCCGCAAAACCAGTCACGGGCATTTTTGTCTGGTTTTTACTGTCATTTTGACCAGTCAAAAACAGTTGACCCATTTTGACCTGTAAATGTACTTACTACACATAAGGTTTGACAGTGTTTGACTTTTAAGTGCACTAGATATACCTTGGCAAGTATATCAACATTTCGACTGATGTTGACCCTTGTAGTAGTAGGACGGTTAATAATTTAACAGTTTATGTTTTGGATACACTTATTTGTGCGGACGGCTGTTGTATGCGGTGTTACGAAAATACAGTGAGCTACAGTCCATTTCATGACACGAACGCATGGTGGCGCTATTAATAAAAAAAATCCGCGAGTAATCACAGCCGAGGCCCAGCCCACCTACTACTAGATACTGCTGCTCATATTTTTACTAACTGGATTGGAAGTGACTGAAGAAGCTAGGTACCTCCCCGTATAACTGTACAGTATTCGGTCTCACAGGGCCAGGTTAGGGCCGATGCGTTGCATGAAGGGGACTCGGGTTCCCTATTAGTATTAGCGCGGAGTGTATGGTCTGTCCATTCTGCCAAGGAACCCCACTCTCGGCTCTCAAGGGGGATTAAGTAGCCTACTTCTATTGGTTGTATTTTAAAAAAGGTATTAATTATAACACATTATTTCAACCAAAACAGAATGATAAACGGTTAGGATTAGCTCAGAGAACCGATCCTTGTAAAAATATAATGAGAGCTGGGTATGAAGAAAGACGTTAATTAGCCTCCTGCAACCTTTTTGATAATTAAGTTGCAACTCTTTTCAGAAGTTAATATAATACACCACTGGTCGTAGACACCATCAGGTCCTACGTAGCGGTTTGCTGATAACCTCAATTAGAATCTATACAATCTATAGAATTCACGGTGCCTGGACAGTCAACCCATTTACCACAAATGCTCGGCTGTAGTGGTGTGTAATCCTTTCTACAACTTGGTTTCTTTGAGGTGCCGCACTTAAATATTCCACTTGATGGGCGGTACCTTTACCTCTAAATTGTGAATGAGATTCAACTTGACGAGTATTTATAACAATTCTGACGAGGTTGTATGAAAGCCAGATGCGTTTTGTCAACTGCATCATTCGATCTTGATTCTCATCGGCAAGTATAAAACATTACGCTCCGAGCAATATTCTATCGTATTACGCCTTTTTGAGTTTGGTTTGATTTCAATTCATGGATCTCAAGATCGCCACCGCCCTGAATCTCTCCCCTGAGGTAGTCTGGTTCAACCGACAGTCCTACGCCGAAGAGATTACCTCGCTATCGTCGGACGGTCAGGGTAGTTGGCCGTTTAACTACGGTGCCTACTTCCCAGATAAGACGCCGCATAACTTCAGTAGTGACGGGATCCAACGTCCGAGACTTGATGAGGCAGATAGCACCGGTGATGACTCCCAAGCTCCCTTTACTAACGAACACATGATGTTGGATGGCAGCATTGATTTTAGTAAGCACAATATTTCTTTCATTTGAATCGACCAGGTTCAACAAAATACAACATATTTTCCTTCCGCATGTGGTAAAATACACAGCACAATCTTAACTGTAGTTCCTATCATACTTATGTATTTATACTTGTTTATCTTTTACATAATTTCTAGCGACAGATCATCTCCTCACACCACCTATGTCACCCATGAGTTCATCACTCGACCAGCATCATGTCGTAACAGACACCAGTCTCTCACCGTCTCTAGCAGCCGGCCTTTCACCAGCAACCCTCCCATCCCTGGCCTCCTTTCCGGTGTTGATGGTCACCTCATCCCCCGTGCAGATGGAGACGCTTCTTGCTCCAGTCACCGTCTCCCGCCTGCAGAACTTCAGCACACGACGCCGCCAGATCAAACTGGCAGCATGGCAGAGAGTGACACTACAGTATGCCTTCTCGGTAGATTGCAGGCATCCAGGGCGGGGGAAGCTTAGGGAATTATCTCAGCGAACACACCTTCCAGCGTCCACTGTTTCGGTAAGATATTTGTTTTCATATTTTGTGTTCTTTAAACAGTTGTTTATTCTGCATGATTGCCTAGTTCTGTGTACTTTCGATTTCTCTCAACTTCTTTCGATTTTTCGATTTTTCGATTTCTTCTTTTTCTCGATTTCTTTCAACTTCTTTCTTTCTTGTACCTCATTCTTTCGGTATGATTACATTATGTCATTACTTATTCCATGTTCTTCTTCATCAACAGAAGTGGTTTATGAAGCAGCGTCGATTCCTCAGACTCAAGCTCAAGTTCGGATTCTCTGTCTTCGGCCCAGCAGGTTCCCACACTGCTCGAACTCTGAAGATCTCCACCACCGGACACTACAGAGGACATTGAAGCACATTTATGTCTTATTTTATAAACATATTACAATTTTTGGGAAGCAGTACCTGTACCTACTAAATTAAAATTTTAATTGTGAACTCTATTGTTGAAAACGCACTATTTTGTGAGATACTAGTAAATTATTTAAATGTTTGTAAATATTTCAGCGGTATGGTTTTTTAAATAAGTTAATAAAAATAACATTCTCCTGAGGACGATCAGAGCATACTGATCGAAACGTCGAGTTGTACCTCCAGTTCTTTTCAGAACTAATTACTACTCAATTGAGATTCCACATGGTGTCACCGCAATTAGTCTTACTTATCATCCTCACCATGCAAAAACTACAAGTTTTACCTAAAAATAACAATTTCATTGTTTTGTTGGGGTTAACACTGTTATGCACAAATACATTATTTAATTTGAATATATTATATATATTTTTGGGGCAGCTCAATCTATCTTTCTAATAATTTGTTTGTCGTTGAAAATTGAATAATTTCGTAAATTAACACTGTATTTCTTCAAAATGAAAATTTCATTGAAACATTTAAACATGGGAAATTGATAATTTTTCTTGTTACAAGTTTTGAGGCTTTGCATGGTGGAATATCGATATCGTTTCGGTTTGCGGTAACACCATGTGTTTATCTCAACTAACGTGAAGCTGAGATACAGGTTCTGAAAAGAACCGTATCGCACAACTCGTATCTCAACCTTCGTTAAGTGAGAAAGGTTCAAGGGAGAACCAATTTCGGGCAACTCGTTTTTCTCTACTGTCGCTAAGTGAGAAATATGGTTCAGGGAGAACCACGGGGACTTCACGGGTTAATATGGTTCAGGGAGAACCATAGGGACTTCACGGGTTATTCTCAACGTTTCGATTAGCCTGCTCTAATCTTCTTCAGGAGAATGAAGAGGTTTGCCGATGCAACTCCTTAAGTAGTATTTGCTGGGATTATGTGTAGAATGGGAAGTGTTCCGATTGGTGCTACTGTTGTGTGATGTGTTGTGATTGGTTGCCACCGTGGCATTGTTCTTGTTGTGTGTGTTTCCGCCTGCTGTGTGTGAGTTGCCTGCTCGCTGAGGCGTATCAGTTGACAGTGGGGTGTTGGTGGATGGTAGGATTGAATGCCAAATGTTGCTGATGAAATAGCCGATGTCCTGGGGGACAGTGTCATGTTTATGAATCTCAATAGCCTCTCTGATACGACGGGTGTACCAGTGCTTTTCCGGGGCTATGATCTTTGCATTCTGCCAGTCAATGATATGGTCCAAATCGGTGGAGTGTTTGATGATCGCAGATTTGTCACATTCCCCTCTGCGGCCGTGGGCCTTGTGTTCCTTGAGCCTGGTCGTAAGGTCTCTGCCGGTCTCGCCAATGTACACTTTCCCACAAGTACAAGGAATTCGGTAGACCCCAGCTTGACGGCTGGGATCATGTCTGTCCTTGTGGGTGTGTAACTTCGTTTCCAACTTGTTTCGAGTCCGGTAGTAGACCTTAATGTCAGCTTCCCTCAGGATACGCTGAATCTTGTGTGAAGTGTGGCCGATGTACGGTAGCACGGCAATGGGTTTTCGGTTGCGTCAGAGGATCGTGGAGCGTTCCTATTCGGGAGGAACTTAAGCTTATCAGGTCTGTACCCATTGTCTCTTAACACGGCGTTAAGATGTTTCAACTCGGATGGCAAGTGCTCTTTATCACTGATAGTGTGTGCCCTTCGAAGTAGGGTGCGATTCACGGAGGATTTCACGGATGGTGGGTGGAACGACCGGGCATTTAGGTAGCGGTCTGTGTGTGTGGGTTTTCTGTAAACCGAATGCCCAAGTGAGCCATCAACCCGTTTGGAAATGAGTACATCAAGGAAAGGCAACGAGTCGGATGTCTCAGTTTCCATGGTGAATTGAATGCTCGGATGTTGCTGGTTGAGGTGACCGAGGAAGTCACTCAGTTTGTCGGAACCGTGCTGCCAAATGATGAAAGTATCATCTACGTATCGAAGCCATAGTTTGGGTTTGTATCGTGCCGTCTCGAGTGCTTTCTGTTCGAAATCTTCCATGAAGATGTTTGCTAGGACCGGGGATATCGGGGATCCCATTGAGTGCCCAAAGACTGTTGATAGTAAGTCTCTCTCCATTGGAAGTATGTGGATTTCACACATAATGAAAGTAGATCTACGATTTGATCTGGCGTTAGGCTGGTTCGTTCCGGGAGCGTGCTATCATGTTCGAGTATCGACTTGGTTACGAGGATAGCCTCGTCTGTCGGTACATTGGTGAATAATGACTTGACGTCAAAACTCACTAGCGTGTCGGAAGGCTGTAATATGGTTCCCTTTATGATGTTGATAAACCCTGCTGAATTGGGTACATGGTGGGGCGTCTTACCCACGAGTGGGTGTAAGAGCCTTGTCAAGTGTTGGGCGAGGTTATACGTGGGGGAACCTCGGGATGAGACAATCGGTCGGAGCGGTCTGTCTGGTTTATGAATCTTTGGTAGGCCAAAGAATCTTGGGCATTTCGAGCTGGACGGACGGAGGTGCCTGTATAGTGCTTTGGGTAAGGCTAGGTTTAAGGAAAGAAGTTTTGCGGCGACTTTCCTTTCTGCTAACGGAATCGGGTTCTTTTTGAGGCGGGTGTAGGTATCCGTGTCGAGGATATCCTGAACCTTCTGATCGTATTCTGAGCGGTCCATCACTACTGTGGCATTACCCTTGTCTGCCTTTAGAATGTGTATCGAAGAGTCATTACGGAGGTTATTGACAGCCTGATATTCCAGTCTTGTGATATTGGATTTCGGGGGCTTCACGTTTTTTAAGATCTGGTGTATCTGAATACGGATATCGTCTGCCTTTTGTTTCTCGAGCTTTCGGATGGAAGGTTCAATAGACTGTATGAATTCTTCCACGGGAATCTTTTAAGTAAACTTGAATAATTGGATTAAATTATGAAATACTGTACCCATGGTTGTAATTATATGTACACTACTGAATACAAAAACAAGTGCATGTATTAACATCTCAAACGTGCACCAGTTTTAATAAACATTTTTCAAGCTAAGGTGTTTCTGTCTGCATGCTATATATGTTTTCCGTAGACTATAAACAGCGCCCACTATATTAAAGACCTGATGATTTGTCCAGCTACAGTACAGACGCGACTCACTTTTGTTATCAACCTCTGGGTACATGTACGTTTTTACAATTACAATTGGTCAACGTTTGCAGCAGCATTAGCGGCCTAGCCACGGTGGGGGGGGGGGGGACCTGGGGGAACGTGTCCCTCACAAATTGCCGGTGCCCCCCACGAAAAATCCTCATAGTGCCCTTAAAAAAATAAAATAAAAATAAAAGGGAAAACCCATACCCCCTGGGCCCCCCACTGAAAAGCAATGGCCCCCCCTGTGCCCTCCCACTGAAAAAGTCCTGGCTACGCCGCTGAGCAGCATTGAATTGTGCAATGCAAGGACTTTAGTGTGCCGGTTGTATTTTAACCAACATCGGGATAACAATTATGTGTAAAGAATTCAACATTCACAATCTGACGTAATCTTACTGTAGAAACGAGTATGCCGAAACATTTCCAAATTTACTCTAAGTCGTGTGGCCAACACTGATTTTAACACTGCCCTCTGTCGGGCACGAACGCTGGATTGTGTAAAAATGGACAACCTGGGGGCCTTGACTCCCAACTTGGAGTATTTTGGAGACGCTAGGCCCTGAAAAGGTGGTTCTAATTTGATTTCAGGCGTAAGGCCTTTTTCCAAAATGGATGCTTTTCAGTATGGATGCTTTTCAGACTGGATTCCATTGGGATGATAATAACGCGACAGTGAGTCTGGACTATCCACATTAAATTGAGAAGAAAATAAAAGTATTAATGATTTTTGAATATTTTGTATTTAGCATTGGTTGCACAAAAAGTCCTCATACCCGTGCGTCGGCATTTTTATTATTTTTTTGCTATGAAACGATGTCCAATTGCAGCCAAAATTGCTAGATCAATTGGAATTCTGCCGTGCTGTGCTTTAAACGACTTTTTCACATAGGGGTATGGACGTTTGCCCAGTTTGTGAGGCCTCTCTTAGTCACCATACTTTGTGTATGGGAAATTTGGTCCCCGTATACAATGTATCACATATTTCCCTGATGGCAAACAAAAATATGGCCGAAAAAAGCGCATCACCGCACCGATTTTGAAGCCGACTGATGACCAGAAACCGGATACTTTTTTTGGCCTTAGTAAAACCACTATTTTCGCCAGGTGTAAACTGATACAATAATCAATCATCATGAGAAATGATTTAGTCTTTTATTATTTAGTCTTTTACTTTGGAAACTAAAATGTTGAGATGAGCGTTCGTGAGCACAATACGAATGTTGTATACCTTTCCTTCAGACAGACCGTAAAATGGCGCCGCAAAATGCACGCGACGGTGAAGTGTATTTCACCGCTAGAGGGCTACGATGTGATTGTCAGAAAAGCATTGTCAAAACGTGGAAACCCATAACTGAGCCCAAATTTCCACGGGTAAGCTGCGTCTATGCAGCTAAATATTTTATTGATCGCCATCATGCATAACCGTATACATATATTAACCTTTCACCAAACGTGCATTTAGGTTTTTAACAAATTCAGTTTTTACCAAACACTTCCCGCCATTTTCTCCTCGTGCCATCTCACTACTAACAGGGAAGGTACACAAAATATTGTAATTCTGGCAAAGCTCTATCTGTGAATAGGCTTACTCATTTACGAGATTATAGTGAACGTGTACATGTCTGTATGATTTATTCGTATTCATTCTAACGTGGAATTGTGTGTCTAACTCTTTTTGATAAGCTCAGTTTTGAAATAATTTCATGAGACTGTCGCCATTTGATTATTAAAGGGAGGAACATTCACCATTAAAAAAAAAGACTCTACCTTGCCAGTACGCATACATTTTTTTTAAATCAAGATATGCCTCTTATACATACAAGCAACTGGTGACAGTTTTTTGGTCTTTTACGTGAAAATCGTATCACCTCAGACAACATTTATTTCTAGGGAAGATTGATGCCAATCATCGACCGGTTTGATATTTTTTTAAATACCAACAATGCTGTACTTTATCTTTAAATCCTCTGTAAAGAGCATCTATTTCAACTGCACTTATATACGTGTGAACCTAACGGTATTTACATGTCGCCATGGTGATCCAGCCGAATATGATAATATAACTCTGTCGCAATATCAGTCTTCAAGTGACGTATGGCGTATTTTATATGCGGGTATGCTTTAGGCCTATATTATTTTATTAATAATTTAAGTGTGTACATTTACTGTGTACTATCACATTGTGTACTTGTGTAGAATGAATGGACTTAGCTATAGCAGTAGCTGAATCTAGGTATTATTTTCTATTTAAGTAGATGTGTAGTGTGTGTGAGTAGGCGTGTCTCCTATTAGTACACAACGCCTACAGTAGTAGAATCTAGGTACCCGGTATTTTGTATTAATAAGTAGATGTGTGGCGTATGTGAGTAGGCGTGTCTCCGA
Organism: Zoroaster sp. YZ-2022; assembly: GCA_029582265.1. Lineage (NCBI taxonomy): Eukaryota > Metazoa > Echinodermata > Asteroidea > Forcipulatida > Zoroasteridae > Zoroaster > Zoroaster sp. YZ-2022. The sequence continues at coordinate 17,544,780 of CM055821.1, read as the reverse complement.
TTATATTCGACTACAATGGTGCGCTTGCAAGAAGCTTAGCTATTGCATCGTCATACTGGGGACCGTCAGCCAAGCGCGGGAAACATACCTTATATATTACTGAAAGAGCTTTGTCTTCATTTATTCGTGGACCATGCGTTAGCCGACGCGCTGGTAATACTAATTAAACTGCTGCTTGCCTTTGGACAGCTGACACAACAAGCGCGTGTGTGGTTTGCTCTTTGACTGTGGCCGATTTTTTTTTCACCAGTCATCGGTTTTTACCCGCTCAGATGCTCGGAAACCACCCTGTCATTGATTGAGGATTCACGAGCGGCCAAGAGAAGCGCCGGGCTTTTTGGAGGGGACTGCTTGTAACATTTCACCCGTGGATCCTATGCCAGTGAAAATATTTCCCTTATCTCGTATCTCAATATTATTGAATGGGGAATATCGCTTGCGATAAAACTGAAACAGAGAACCCAGTTAATCGACAGGAAGAATCATGATCATCCAACATTTTCTTCTCGGTTCCAATCCGATTTGACGGTCACTGGAACTGGATCATTGGAGCGGTATATAGCCACATGCATGGGAAGATAGTTACATATCCTGTGGGCTAATGGTGTATACTGACAGACGAGCCGGTAAATCACACAAAAGTGCAACCTATTATAGGCGTAATGATGAGATTATAGGTATGGACTTTACTGCCTAACTGTTCGAATTTCGTATTTTACTCATCACCACCAACCACGACAAGAAATTGGATTTATTTAATGTCAGAAGTGACTTATACCTACTGAAATTCGTGACTGACAAGATGCTCACACACCACCTTTAAGATACTTATTGAGCTATTAAAAACACCAGTAACTACATAAACCACGGCTCCAACGCTCAAACTCCAGGAGTTATTTTTTAAAGAGAGCTCTCTTCTGCGGCCGGATTTTGCTCCACTTGAACTTAAAGATAATGGAGATGCACTTAAGTGGTTTGTTCCTGCAGCGTACGCCTTAGCGCGTATAGTATGCAAGGTGGGGATATCTTCGCCAATGGTTTTCGTACCCGTCCGTCTACCTACCGTACCGTTGCACCTCCGAATTCAACCGTGACAAACCCTCAGTGGTCTTCCCAACACCAGAACGTCTCGAAGCCCTACGTTCCAGGTTTATTTGACAAGATGGAGTGCTTGCATAAGGTAGGTGGACGCTTCCTTACAATTTGTAACGTTTAGGGCTAAATTATGTATCAGAAAGAACTGAAGTCTGAACACTTAAGCCGATCATCATGCACTTGGATTATAAAGCTTACACAACACTTATTAGACATATTATAGGCTTGTATTTTCTCCTTGATGATTAACCCTAACCCCCTAGTATCCTCCAAAATCCATCAGTGCACTTTTAGAAACATGCCCTTATCTTCAAAATGCACCATGTATTTTCGTTGATCTTTCATATTCAGCACTTATGGCCTGTACTTCTTGCCAGGTAGTAATTTTATCCCATTTGAAGAGGTGAAAGTACCAGTTTCCAACAGTGCTGAATTTTCCCCAAAAAGTGCCCTTTGGAGGATTTTGCAGGATTTTGAGTAGTTAGGGTTAAAGATAAACTTTATAGGCTCAGTGACGAATCCTGCCTGCAGTGCAGGTGCAATAATCATGCATCTGAATGTCTGCTTAAGTGTAATGGATGAGCGGCGGAAGTGGGTTGAACGATGGAGCGTACAGTACTGATGGTTTCTCGTTCCAAGCTCGAGGACAATGCGCATCAAAACGTTTATTTACTCATAATCTAGAGGTCAATATCATTTATTAGATTCCATTTTTTAAATGTGCTCTTACTGCACTTATATTGCATTTTCAAGCATAGAGAGGAACATACAAGTAAAGGTTATTTCATGATGGCTGAGCAAGTGCATATACGCCTATAGGAACGCTTTTTTTGACTTATCGCACATTTTCCAGTGTGCTAAGGCCGGAGTAAGAATTTCCTTTTAATAAGGTGCAATTTGTATTTTTAAAGGTGATATATAAATACTCGATAAGTGTAATGGAGAGATTTATTCAATATATAAAGAGGGGAAATAACATAATTGAACAGTTTCTGTTTCTGACTCAAAACTGCAAACGTAAGCCTCCACTAATTATTGTAGATCACCCATTAATGGGAAGGTATAGCAACAAATTATTTTGGCAATATTAGTAAAACTGCTTCCACACATAGGCCTATGTTTACTTTCTTTGAATCAATACCTGAGAAATTGTCAGCTCAATTCGTTATCTATTAAAGGCCATCAATTGTGAAAGTGTGAAAAGAATTCACGATTTTTACCAATAAAAAAAGCTGAGAATGAGCCATACAATCAACTGAACCAATTGTATATTTTTCGTGTTGTGAAATAAAAGCACATCAGAAACACTCATTTCTCAAGATGATTGGCACCATTACCAACTTCACAATATGTTGGCATTCATATTAATAATTCAGGTAATTGTGGTTATCATGCATATTATATACCACTGTTGTACCGGTATCCTACCTTTACTGTGCCCGTCACGGTCTGTATGCAAGTATACATTATGTATTCGTATAACAGTGTATACGACCCAGGGAAAAATTTATAGAGTACTAATGAACTAAATAGATGCTGTAGATTTCAATTACCATGTGTGAACTGTTTGTATACAACATCACAACTGAATACAAATATTGACAATCCAATAGTGGACATTGACATTTAAAAGGGAATAATTTGGAATATTGACGGTCTAAGTGCAAATGCTTCGTGGCCTATTTTTACGCACAGGTAAATTTCATTAGTGCTCTGTACGTTTGAGATGTACGTCCGGCGGTCGTCGACATCATTGGCCAACGAAAGACTCTACTTGGATAGCCTCACCCCCCCCCCCCATAATCTCCACCCATGTCTTTTATTATGTAATTATGTACCACCCTGGTAAATATTATATTCTTGCGTTCATTAAAGAAGGGATGACCAAGGACATCGGCCAGGGTCCTTGACTGACGAAAAGATATTACCAAAAGACAAACCATGAATGGTTATAGGGGTATACGGAAAGTGGAATGCCATTATCATTTGTAGGAACCATCTGCGTCGTGCAGTAGGCCTACATGCTGCATATAATGATAACAAGACTTCCTATTGTTTTCAGATATACATTTTGTATCAACATTAATACATGATGTCGTTGGATAACTGTGTCTACAATTTTATTCGACGAGGAATTGTCTTATAGTTATACTCAATAAAGTACCAGTTACAACTATATAAAGATGTATTAAACCCCTCCAACCCTCCCTCCCCCCCAAACAAAAAATAATAAAAATAAAAATAAATAAATGTATTCGGCTGGAGTCACACTGCTGATTATAAATGGAACAGACCCATTGTTATTTACTCTCTACACACTGCTTAGGCCAAACACTCGAAAAACATGTTTGGGGTCTGCTCCATTTTCTTCTTCCAAAACCCACAAACAGTTTTTGTTATGAATTGTGTGGGTAACAGACTTCTGGTATTGAATATGCCAACGAATGAACCATGACCTCCAGAGAAGGTTTTAGAACCTACCGTTACATGTTAATTGAAAATGTATTTATAGTCTGACTTGCTCTGTATACACTGCCTTAGGCAAACATTTGAAACAGATGTGCTGGTCTGCTGTTATTTTGTTCATCCACATAGCAAAAACACAGTTTTGTTTTAATGAATTGTGTATTAATTATGACAACGAATGAACCATGGAATTGAGGTTGAGTTGTCATTTAGTAGTATGGGTTGTCGTGTAATTATCACTTCATCAATTAATTTCTCTAGCTAGCCCATCTGTTATGAAAGCAAAACATCAGTTGTTAAATAATAGAAACGTGGGTAGGTTACGGTAGCACGTAGACGGGATGATGGCCAAGCACAGGTTTTCAATGGCGAATGACCGGTAGATCTGACCAATTTAACGTATAAAACGTAGGGTCACTATATAAAGAAGTAATAGTGAGTCGGTTAAAACTCAACATAAAGAACCCAAACCAACCGTTTCTGTTTTAGTTTTTTTTTATGTAAAAATCTCGTACACAAGCAAATTGTTGTTATTTAAACAGGGACATGCCCATCAGCCCATCTACTAAAGTTCGTCTGAATACGTCAAAACTTTTTGAGATATCTTGGAAACTAATAAGTTGTCATTTGTCGTCATGGTGACCTTTGACCTTTCGAATCTTCACCACACTCAATATTTTCATACACATGTTTGTGTACGCGGGGAAACCGATGACTCCCTGTCGTTTTCTAGTTGTTGGACTCGACTTCCTAGCGACGTCGCATTGGTTTTGTAAACAAAAAGCGACCGGTAACATCACCGACAAACGAGGACCTTTGTTTTTTGTTGGTGGCGGATGTACGGTAATATGTAGAACTATGATTAATAATAATAATAATAATAATAAATTGCTGCCATTACAGCGCATATAGGGCTAATCAACCAACTCTGATTAGTATCCAACCTGTGTCACGCTGGTAAGTGTGGAATTATTCTTGGAATTTGGATCCGGTGGCTGATTTGTATTCAGTACAAATGTAATTTCGGGATTAATTGCACCGTTGTGGATATGCGCCACTACAATCCCATTGTGACTTCGCGCTGCCGTTCGCAATGAATTATTGTGAACGTTCCCAAAAGGTTGATTTGTTTTGACGCATTCTGTGCATATATCTGTATTAGGTTGTATCATACAGCTATAGCACTTTGACAGATGAAAGGGTCTGTTTTGCGCATAATTAGATCGAATTAAAACGTCATGCCCTGCTACCAGAGGCTTCGTTTGACTGATTCCCCCGCTCGGTGGATGCTTTGTATCGTGCCTGTCACGTAAATTGACAACATGGGCGAAAAGGGGTTACGCCGCGACGATGTCAAATATTTCAATTAAGCCTATTTAATCTGTACGAATATTCGCCTATATATAGGCATATGTTTATATTGATATAGGACAATCCAAGCTTTTGGTCAAAGTTGTTTTAGGTATCGCCTGGCCTAATAATGATCTTTTGCCTTATTTATGTTTAGCTGAGGTTATAAATTTGCAATTTGGTAAATCAAAATAATGTTTTTATTTCTGATTAAATTAGGACTATAAGCCGATTGAAGCGGATTAAAAAGCAAGCCTTCAATAAACCGTAATTAATAACAAATTAGATTGCTTAAAGCCACTCATACGTATACATAGTGTGACGTTGATGATGGTATCAAACATCCCTTTCAATTTTTTCAGTCTGAGTTGCTTTTGTTTTAGTAAAATTAATAATTTCCCCATAGAATCTTCGACTTCGGGAAGCAATGGCACGAAAAATAAATCGAACGCATTTGCATTATTATTTCGTTAAAGGGGCGATATCGTCCACGATCAACAGGGCATGCTCGTTTTAGATTAACTCAGTGACTGAAATTAATACCCCACATGATAAGGTCATATTACCGTAGCTGCTGCATAAATGAGTCAGTAATTTTCAGTCAGAGTTCATCTTAAACTATGGGACACCGATTCCACGCCCTGTTGAAAGCCTGCTTTGATTGTGACGATATTTCCCCTTTAACGGTACATCATTGCAATTAGCTGAAACCTTCACAGGTTTGCAGTGTACCGGTACCGGTAGATTTTTTGAATCTTACAAAGTATGGATGTATTTACATATATTTTTCCCCAATAATTTTATATACTGACTTAACATCTAACGAACAATGAATTATTAAGATGATCAAATCTACAAGTTTAACAACAAGAGTGGTGCTTTTGTAAAACTTACACAAATAACGTTCCCCCCAGAAAAATATAAATAGAAAATAACAACACCACCATTGTCATAATGAATTGGAGAATCCAGGGGAAGGGGTATGTGGCCCTCTTTATTGCCACATTAGGGCCTATATTTTATAGATGTATCGCCCGTGTTTAATCGGCAGTTTTCCGGAGATTTTTGTTTTCATTTGAACATTGATAATTTCCTTTTAGAAATGAAAATTACAAATACTTTGAAATATTTTTTTAAACAAAATATTTGTAATTTTGGTACAAAGTCCTACTGTAAGACCAAGATCCTGACAATTATTTAAAAAATTATGTATTTTTTTCACTTCCTCATGTAAAATAGCAATGGTATATGACGCCAATTGAATTGTATTTTACGACGAATCATAATAACAATAGAGAGTGGTGACAATGACAGCATCATCAAGGCGGTACATGCACAGGGGCGGATCCAGACTTCAGTGATGAGGGGGAGGGTTCAACTCCAGAAAGACTGACATTTCTGATTTGGTTTTCCTGTATTTTATTTCGCTCGTGCACGTGGGGTAATTTGTGTGCATCCTAATCCTAAAAGAGCCATATTGCGCGCATTTTTCTTTGTTTGTCTTCTTTTTGGCGGGAAATGTTTCTGCAGATTGTTTGAGTGGTAACTATTTTATATGCCAAATTCCTTCCATCATTGGGAAACACGACATATACATCTTTAACTTACCTTACCTTTTGTATGCCTCATATGCGGTAATGAACTCTACCCGCTTTTTTGTATGTTGCGAATAAATTTTTAATTGAATTTAATTTAGATTCTGGCATCGCCCCTCATGTCAAAATGTCACGACAAGTTAGTCAGCAAGTAATTAACATTTTTGTTGTCGTCAAAACAACGTGCGTCAATCTGTAAATCTCTCTATAAAATGATTTCATATACAATGGGGGGTAATTTCACCTTTTCCGTTTCTGGATCATTAAATTAACATTTGAATCACCAGAATTTGTTTGCAGTGTACTCTCAAACCCTCTCAGATAAAAAATGGGTTTAATTTAATTTCGTTACCGTCGTGGGAACACTGCAGGGTGTTATCTGTAATAACGTTTCTTCAGCGCTGTTAATTGTGCATAATGCTGAATAAAATTACACTGGTATACTGCAGTCCACTCAATGCGTTAACATCATTAGCAAATGTTACAGAGATATATTGGCATTGTGATTACTATGTTTTGTTAACGGGATTGTACACCATTGGTCAAATATAAATACATCCATACTTAATGATAATGAAAAGGCATGTACAAAGGCAATCTGTGGGAATTAGCTAATTTCATTGTGTCGTTAACGGAAAAATAGTGGAAATGCATTCAGATTTGCTTGTGTGCATTCTAATATACACCCATCACAACTTCTAAGTTCCCCCTAATATTTTTTAGAATATCTCAACAAGTATTGCATGAATTTTAAAAATTCAAAAAGCAAATGACAGAATGACATGTTCTACACAGCTCGTAATGAAATGGTTGAAATTCAATCATGCATGCACAATTGACAGTGATTTGAATGAAAATTCAGCTGAAAAAAAAGTTGCAGTACAAAGCATTGCTTCAACGGCATGTTACACATGTAGTTTTCTGTAAGAACTCAGTTATGGAGAATAATGGGGGAGGACCAATTCCATATTAAACTCTTGCTCTATCCTTCTAAAACAATGGACATGCATGTTGCATGTTGCTCTTTGAATATTCTTTTCTTATTATGAAACAGCCATCAATACCACTGTTATTGCACTACCTTTAAGTATTTTTATTTGTTTTAAATGGAGCAATAAATTAAAAAACAATAACGGATTGGACACAAAAATATTTAGAAATACGAGATTTAGAAATACGAGCCCCCCCCCCCCCCGCCATCCTCCCCCAATAAAAACCATCAAAGCAAATTCATTATCAATTGTATAACAACATCTTGGGCAAAACACAAGGTAATCTATGACATAAATGAGCTTAAATAATAATAATAATATTACTTCAAACCTTGCCTTCCTTCAGCAAACGCCGGAATGAAGAGTTTGAAGGAGTGGTGAAAGGGACACCATTTAAAAAAGAAGGAGCTCTGTAGCTAAAACTGTTTTTAAAGATTTCACATTAAGGTTTGGGAATAATAAATTTACCATGTGTAATTGCCCGAGTTGTTGGTCGATCGCCAGGCTGGATCGGGTTAAGTCTCTGGCAGAGACAGTCCGGAGCAACACCAATGGAAGCCTTAAAAGCCTGGCAGGCAAGTTGGAAGTGGATGCGCTGGGCAACTGTCATTGTATTGAGATTACTAAAAAGTAAGTTAGTGGGTGAAAGGGGTGGAAGCTTAAGAACAATGCGAAGTGCTCTATTTTGGAGTTTTTGAATTTTGGAGACAAGAGTGGGTTTGGCACCCCACACAATACAGCAGTAGTCTATGTAGGGTAGAACCAAGGCATTGTATAATGAAAAAGCTTTTGGCTGGTCAACAAATTTTCTTGTTCTGGTGAGCAAAGAAATTGAAGAACTTAATTTATTGCAAACTTTTTTCACATGTTCAGAGAAATTGAGTTTGTTGTCCGTTAGTACCCCTAGGTGTTTATGAAAATCAACTTGTATTTTTTGGCCAGAAATAAAAATTTCGAGGGGATTGCTCTTTTTAAGTTTTTGAGCAGTACCAACTAGCATAACTTTGGTTTTTTGAGGATTTAAAATAAGTTTGTTAGCCTGCAGCCATTTTGTCAGATTAAGAAGATCTGAGTTCAATTTAGTTTCAATGAGACTAGTATTTTTATCACCATAATAAATGAGTGTATCATCTGCATACATATCAATGTTGCAGTGATCAAGACATTTCGGCAAGTCATTAATGTACAATGAAAAAAGTAAGGGCCCCAGGATTGATCCCTGGGGTATTCCAGATGTTACAGGATTAACTAAAGAAAGTTTGGATTTGTAACAGACTTGCTGCGTCCTTCCAGATAAATAAGATGCTAGCCAATCAACAGCTGAGGTAGATAAACCATAAAAAGAACGTTTGCGTAAAAGAATAGCGCGGTTGACTGTATCAACAGCTTTCTGTAAATCAATGAATAAAGAACCAATTAAATTACCATTGTTAGTGTGATGGAGCCAGTTATCATGAGCATGAGCTACTGCTGCAAGTGTGGAGTACCCAGGTCTAAAAGTAAAACCAAACTGATTAGAAGACAGAAGGTCATTTGAAGTAAGCTATGAGAGGAATTGTGAGTGGACAGCTTTTTCAATGACTTTTGAAACCAACGGCAAAATCGAAATGGGCCGGTAATTATTGAGCACTTTGCGATTACCTGTTTTAAAAATGGGGATAACTTTGGCCATTTTCCACGATTGAGGAATGGTACAGGTGGAAAGGGTTAAATTGAATATGTGTGTCAAGGGGAGGGCGATGACAGGCGCTGCCAGCTTAAAGAGCCTACCATCGATGTTGTCCAGACCAGCAGACTTCCCAGGATCCAGCCTAACAATCTCCTTAAAGTAGACCTATAAAGCCAGAATACACTGACATATCACACAGATGTCTATAAAAACATCTGCTTGTGGAAGTTTCAGCTTATGTCATTGTGTCGTTAATGGCCCTGTCACACTGTTGCGTATGAGAGAAACGTAAGAGTTGCGTATGAAAATTCATAATATAATTTTCATACGCACAAAAAGCCCTTGAAAATACAGAATTGTGCGTATACTTACCGTATTGAACCTATGAGTAGCGTATGGCAAGCGTATTGACAGCGTATGGACAGCGAATGTCAGCAAATGCCAGCGTATGAACAGCGTATGTCAGCGTATGAACAGCGTATGACCAGCGTATGGCCAGCGTTCTCAGTATGGCTAGCGTATGAGTAGCGTATGAACTGCGCATGCCCAGCGTACCGCCTATCACGTGACAAAGTGCCTATATAATCGGCGGCCTTTCCACAACGTATGGCAACTTATGTCCAGCGTACTCGACCTATGAGTAACGTACCTATATCGTACCTCTAGCGTATTCAGCGTATGCCTAGCGTATGCTTAGCGTATTAACCATACGTCCGCATACGCACAAAATTTTTAAGCATGCTTATGGTGCCCTCACACCATAGCGATCACCAGTTGCGTATGGTTGCGAATAAAAAATAGTGGTCATAAGTTCCGAACGCAACTCACACGCAACTAATAGGTTTTATAGGTTTGAAGTACGCAACAAGCACGCAGGTGATCGCAGACACACGCAGAGTAAGTTCAGAAATTTTGAACATGTTCAATAATTCTCTGCGAATGCCTGCGATCAAATTATACGCAACAGGGACGCTACGCACGAAACACGATCGCAACACGATCGCAACAGGTACGCAACTCATAAGTTATGAACGCAGGTGATCGCAGGTCCAAATTTGAGGTATCTGGCCAGGTTTTGGTAGCGTACATGTTGCGAATGTGTTGCGTACCTGTTGCGATCATGTTGCGATCGTGTTGCATGCCTGTTGCAATCCTGTTGCGTGTGTAGCGTACCCCAACCTATTGTGCGTATTCCCAGCGTATCCCCAACCTATGCCCTGCGTATCCAACCTATTAGTTGCGTGTGAGTTGCGTGTTAGTTGCGTACTACATGCGTGTTGAGAAATGGTATAAATAGTGGGCCTTTTCTAGATCGGTGTCAGTTGTTGGTGGACCTCCGAGGTGACCAAATCAGTACTGAAGAAAATACTGAATCGGCTCCGCTTTTATAGGTTTTTATCACGTGACCGATATTCGCAACTAGCACGCAACTAGCACGCAGGTCCAACGCAACTTGTAAGTTTTGAACGCAACTCAAACGCAACTCGTAAGTTCTGCACGCAACTCACACGCAACTCGCACGCAACTCGTACGCAGGTGATCGCAGATATTGGGGGATCATAAGTTCAGTTCGCAACCCACACGCAACCCACACGCAACCCACACGCAACCCACACGCAACTCACACGCAACCCATAGGTTGAATAGGTTAGAAATTGACAAAATTGTTGATTTGGGTTGCGTTTGGTGCGTATAAAAATATTTTTTACACGCAACTCATAGGTTTCAGCATACGCTATGGTGTGAGGGCACCATTAAAAATTTATTTCTGCCTCAGCGTATGCCAGCGTATGCCAGCGTATGCCACCGTGCTTGAAACGTATACAACCTATGCCTAACGTACCCCTAGCGTATGTCACCGTATACCAGCGTATGAGTGATAATTTTCATACGCTGGCATACGCTAGTACGATACGCAACAGTGTGACAGGGCCATAACGAGATATAATAGTGCATTTAGATTGTTCGTATCCACAGGACAAATGTCTATGTGCAAAATCATTTGATTATGAAGGATAATTGTATTTAATTAATGCAAAATAAATGTTACTGGCCTTACGTTTCGAACCTAGCAGGTTCTTTCTTAAAAGGCCTTTGAGAAAGAACCTGCTAGGTTCGAAACGTTCATTTTGCCAATAACATTTATTTTGCATTTATACTACAGGTCCTTTAAGTTGGTGAGCAGTTTGCAACAATTAATTATCTATATATTTAATTAAAACACAACCAGCAAAAGTGAAAGTTTGAGCTCAATTGGGCTGTATTACATGGGTTGTTTAATAGACCTGGTAATATCCATTAACAGTGGTTCATTCTGTACAGTATTAGGGCCTACAGTATTTTGATGGATAGTAATGCTGCGCAATGAAGTGGGTTTGTTGGTACTCATAGCATGGAGGAAGAAAGAGAAGTAAAGATTGTTTGCGGTATTGTTTGCGGTGACACCATGTAGAAATTCTCTTTTGAGTAGTAAATAGTTCAGAAAAGAACCGGTTGGTAATAACTCGACGTTTAAATTATTACACTGGGTCGTACTAATCCAATGCTGTAATTTGCTTTTAAGTTTAAGAAAACCAGGTAGGAAGGTAACAGACCGGGTGTAAAGTGTATCTGACGCTATTATTTGGCCCTTTTGTTAGGCTTTGCCAATTGAAATGTGTTTTACAACGAATTATAATAACAATAGAGAGTGCATGGTAACAATGACAGCGTCGTCAAGGCGGTACATGCCCAGGGGCGGATCCCGACTTCAGCGAGGGGGAGGGTTCAACTCCAGAAAGACTGACATTTCTGATTTGGTTCTACTGTGTTTTATTTCGCTTGTGCATGTGGGGGTAATTTGTGATCCTAAAAGAGCCATATTGTGCGCACTTTAGAATGGTGGGAAATGTTTCTGCAGATTGTTTGAGTGGTAACAATTTTATATACCGCATTCCTCCTATCATTGAGAAAAAACAACATAGTTACTCTCATGAAATCGTCGTTATGGAAAACATGATTGATTCCTGATGGGCCGACCTGATTAAATTTGTTTCTTCATAATTATTGTCTCGTTTGGGTTCATCGAGCCTACACGTTCTGCGTCAGCGCCCCATGGGTGCTTTTGATGAATCCTCGTTGCAGTTAATGAAATATATATGATTAAGATTCCCATTTATTAAAAAGTGTATCCCAGACTGTTGTAAAGATGCACACCCCAGATAACATATTTCTCGCATTGACCCTGATCTTACGAGGCAACGCGATCTGATTTTCTTTCTAGTCACTGGGGATATTTTCTGTAGGGGCCATACTCATTAGGGAACCGGATCGATTTCCACTCGATCTGTTATGGAAACTCTTCAATGTCCACTGTGGTTTTATAAAATAATAGCCGGCCTCTGCGCCCTGATACGAGAACATCTAGAGCTATTTGGTGAGCCGTGTAGGCGAATAACGTGTACGGACATTATCTCACATCAGCTACCCGACAGAGATGTACAAAACGGTTTGTCAGTTGGCCCAGTCTTGCATGATGTAAATGAATTTCTTTTCATGTAGCATTCTCCACCGTTTCCAGATCCTTTCAGATGATTTTGAAACAGACTCAATTTGTGACTGCATTAAAGGGAAGTTACTTTGTTTGAATGCATTTGACAACCAACCTTTATTGCGTTGTGTCGTTAACGAAAAATTAATGAAAATGCGTTACATTTTGCTGAATTCATTAGGATGTGGAATGTCTGTCTCTAGAAGTCGCAAATTCAGTCCACGAAATATACTTTACAAACTGTGATGAACATTTATTTATTTTGGTATTACCAAAAGTGTATAAATTTCTTTGAAATCAAATGCAGTTAGATTTTTTATTTATTTATTTATTGTATTTATTTATTTATTTTAAATTTTTTGTTAAAGGGACAGTATCGTCACGATCAGAGCAGATTTTCAACAAGGCATGGAATCGATGTTCCCAGTTTAAGATGAATACAGTGACTAAAAATTACTGACTCATTTATGACCATAATCATGCATGGAATTATTTTCAGTCACTGAGTTATTCTAAAAAAGCACTCCGATTCCATGTCCTGTTGACCTGACGATACTGCCCCTTTAAACAAAACTGTGAACAGTTTACCTATAGTCCGACAGTCTCCTGAAGACATCAGAACATACTGATTGAAACGTTGTGTTTCTCACCACCGGTTCTTCTCAGAATCAACCGGTTCTTCTCAGAATCCTAAGAGATTGTTTAGGCCTACATGGTGCTACTGCAAACCTTACTCCATGCAAAGCTTTAAATCCTACATATAAATTTAGGCTTGTGAAGAATATGATTGTAACTCCCGCTATGTGGAGTGTCGTGGCCGAGCGGTCTAGCTTACCGGACTCAAGTTCTGGTGTTAGCAGCAGAATGTGGGTTCGAATCCCGGCCGTGACACTTGTGTCCTTGAGCAAGACACTTAACCATAATTTCTTCTCTCCACCCAGGGGTCAAATGGGTACCTGTGAGGGCAGAGTTGGTTGATTAGCCCTATATGCGCTGTAATGGCAGCAATTGAGCTGTATACTCCCCAGGGAGCTGAGATGGTTTCAGGAATGATTTATGAGCCTTATGAGCCTTATGAGCAGGGGTAATAATATAATGCGCCTTGAGCACCACTCAGTTGGTGGATACGTGCGCGACACATTATTGTTGTTGTTGTTGTTGTTGTTGTTGTTGTTGTTGTTATGATCGTTGTATTACGAATCAGGGAATATGACAAAGATAGCAAAGAAAGATTACGTTATACAATTTTTACCCCAAGGAAATTGTGGCCTACAACATAATAAAATAAAATGTTATGATGACTACACACTACATGAACTAGGGTACCAGTACACGGTGGAACTCGTTTACTCTAGACACCATGGTGAATGGAGTTGATATTACTAGTGTTATTTAAACACCACAGTTTTAGCAGGGTGGTGTGGTTTTTGTTCTTCGAATCGATGAAAAACTCCGAAAGTCGGGATATATAATGAAATACCGGTACACTTTGAAAGGTGCTTATTCTTGAGCCATTTAAGCAAGAACAACTTCGAAGGATACCTTTTAAGGCAGTGTAAATCTTAATCAATGATAATTTTTCAAATTGGAACTTATGTAGAGGCTTTACCTGACAGTAATCTGTAACTATATAAATTACACATAGCTATCTGAAGTGCTTGCTTTTTGAAGAAAAGAATATCATTATATCAGAAACAAAAATATGTAAGATATTTTGCTCCCGCTCCGTTTAACATTTGTATCGGAACCAGTAAACAAAAAATCAAATAATTCTCAGACGCATATATGAGCAGTGGCGTAGCTAGCGGGTCGGGCAGGGGGGGCGGCCGCCCCCCCTGGCTCCAGTTCCAGAATAAGTGGGCCCCCCCTAACACATGCGAATTTTTTTCACATGCTTATGGGACTGACTGACGGGCCCACCAGCAGGCAGGACTATACAGGCAGGGCCGGATTTAGACCTTGAGGGGCCCGGGGCACTTCAGGTTCAGGGGCCCCTCGACATAGAAATTAAATTACATGACAAATAAAAAATGAACTAAAATGAATGATAAACCGCATTTCTTCGAAAAAAATATAAAACTAATTTTATAATTATTACATTTTTTAAAAATATAAATGAAGTCCTTAGTCTGGGGGCCCTCTGGCAGGGGGGCCCGGGGCAATTGCCCCCTTTGCCCCCTTATAAATCCGGCCCTGTATACAGGGCCGCTTTTACATAAGGTGGGCCCCCTGGGATCCGATTCGCCCCCCCTGGCGAACATAGCCAGCTACGCCACTGTATATGAGCCGAGGCTTGTCTCCATAATAGATCTGTACATAGGACTACACACATTTAATATTCTACCAATGGTGTAACCAACATCTTCATATATTTATGACTGCGTCTCCAGTATGTGTAAAATCTCATTAAACTGAAGCCAGTTATGGCAGACGGCTCGTATAATTACAATATAACCATCGCAAACCACTTTAATCAACGAGTGCTTAAGGCGATTAGCAGGGATGGGTAAAACACTATCTGCACACAGGCCGCTGTACAGCATGATAAAAACATCAAATTAAAGTCAAGGGGCAAAACAAAATCAAATCAATATTGAATTAAAGTCATTTAACACTTTGGGTATGCATCCATACTTAAAGATATATGGAAACTAACCTAACCTGTGAAAATTTAAATTTTTTGTTGTTGTGTCGCTAACGAAAAATATTGAAAATGCACTCCAGCAGGGAATCGGGTGTCTGTCTTGCCAGGCGTGCACCTCCAGTGACGTTATCTTATTTACAATCGTGGCTTTTGCGAGAGAATGGCGAGGATATCGGTACAACCTTGATTATTAATCGGTACGTCTTTCCCTATTGATGTCAGTGACGTTGCCATGGCTATCTCTCCACGGGTTGATTGCAGTCTTGTTAAATTGACTGACAATGTCACGGCAACCCGTTATCGTCGTCCGTGACAACATGTGCTATTTATCTGACAGCTATAGTGCCAACATTAAGGAGAGTGTTCTCTTCTGACGTTGAGACGTCTTCGGGGTGCTAATTTAATCCCCAATAAGAAGTATACAATTATAGTTGCCTTGGTAAGCTGTACCATATGAGTCTACTCTGTGTTTAAAACCACTTTCCACTATAGTTGGTATAATCTCGAAAAACTATTTTACATAACAATTACGGTATGCCTACTTGGAGTAGAGTTGATTATACAGTATGTCCCAAAAAAGTGTCACTCTAACTATTTCTGAAAATATACCAAAACCCCGAAATACATTTTGGAACTTTTTCAATTGCACAGATACTCTTAATCCTTGGCCTAAACACCTGTGAGTTTTATGTAATCACAGATGTTTAGGCCAAGGATTAGGAGTATCTGTGCAATTGAAAAAGTTCCAAAATTTATTTCGTGGTTTTGGTATATTTTCAGAAATAGTTAGAGTGACACTTTTTTTGGGACATACTGTAGTATCAAACAGTCAGTACTTGAAAGGTGCTATCATGCAGAGCTGCCAACATATGATTTTGAAAATGAGGAAGATTTAATTTTCTAATCAGAAAGACTCAATCGAAGCGAACGCAGCGAGCGAGTGAACCCTTGCGGGTGGGGTCCAGGGGTTTTAGGCTTTTTGGCACCAAAAGGAGAGGCCTCCTTGCATATATTTTAAGTAAGTAAATTACCGTCAAATACGGACGTCTTCCGCAGAATCCGGAAGAGTTGGCAGCTCTGTATCATGTTAGTAAATGGAGTGAAGTCAATTTCACAATTAATGTATGTCTTGATGAAGACAGAAATCACACAAGCGGCAAAGTGGAATTTATACAGTCTGGAGTGAATGCATTTTCACATTTGTTCACGTTAACAACATGCACAATGAAATAAGTTGGTTTATACATATATCTTGATTCATTTAAAGTAAAGTGCCATTTCTATGGTTACTCACGTTACATTTTGAAGTATTGTGTCCACTCTTAATGCCATAATATATATTTCACTCATCAGTTAGTTGCATTATACCCTGACCTTACTCAGCACAAAATAATAATTTCAGAAATTTGTTATATGTACTCGATATAAAATATATTTTATGCATGTTCGAAACATGTAATGTGAATAATAAACCAGTATTTTTCTCTTATATAGCGTACAGGTATAACAAATTTCTGAAATTATTATTTTGTGCTGAGTAAGGTCAGGGTATAATGTAACTTCTGTGAAAAAAAACCGATGAGTGAAATATATAAGTAAGGAAATTATGTCGGCCCAATACCTCAAAAATACAATGCCCATATGCATTTACAGACATTTTACCTAACTGTATTGCACATTGGAGATAATTTCCCTAATTGAAATTATAGATGTTATTTAGAGGAAAAAACACACACAAAATAGGCCTGTCCTTCAATTAGTTATAAGTGCTTTGCTATTAGAGTACCCTTTGAACATCATTATCAAAATACGTTTTATCAGAGATGATCAAATATATTACTATTGATCGATGTGTTCTTGTTAAGAATGATTTTATATTCGCTTTCAAGATTTTATAGAAATGTGCATACTGTATGCAAATATAGTAGCCTATACTGGGGCTTTGACGGCATTAAATTCCTTTGGTAAAATGTCTGTAAATTAATCCATACTTATTATAATAATTAAATAGTGCTGTATTCTGATTGTCGGCATTTAATGTAGAGAAGAAATGCATTTCAGACGTGAATTTGTCTAACATAGGCATAAATAGAGGCCTGCATTTCACATTTTCTTGAAAATGACAACATGTCAGATGGAATAACTTCTTATGGTGTTTTGGTACCACTGCAATCTGACAACCATAATACTCGCTCGTTAGTTTCATTTTAATTACCAATGTCAGACCCCTTTAAACCTCACATATATTACTCTGCACAAACATTTGACAATAGTCCCCGGTAACGCACGATAATAAGTGTGTTTTTCCAAAAGAGGTTTTCTTATTCCTTTCAAAAATAGTCGTCGTGCATTCACCCTCGGGTACTTTATAAAGTTTAAACTGACAATTTGTACATACATGTTTTAAAAATAGATTTGCCATTTTGATGATTCTGTCCTTAGAGGGACGGTATACAACATTGGTAATGGATTACACATGTTATTACTATTAGTATTATCCTTGATAAACTTGATGTGAGGTATGCACATTTTCAAAAAGTTGCTACAGACCGCCACGTTAAGGTTTTTCAGTAAAATGTTCTTTTCAAACTGTTCTCATGACTACATTTCAGCATTGAGCTGAAACTTGTACAGGTTGGTTGTTTAATGTACCGGTATATCTTTATTACACGAAAGTAAAATCACGATAGAAGCAGTTTTTCCAAGATTAGGCCAAAAAAAGTGTCCGGTTTCTGGTCATCGGTCGGCTTCAAAATTGGTGCGGTGACACGCTTTTTTTCGGCCATCTTTTTTTTGCCAACAGGGAAATACGTGATACATACGCGGGGACCAAATTTCCCATACACAAGTATGGTGGCTAAAGCCGTGTTCGCACTGGACTTTTTTTGGTAAAACTTACCGAGACGATGGGTACTTTTCCCATTTTAAGTCCAGTGCGGACAGCCTGGGACATTTTCCTCTCAGTTACTTTTCCTGAGTCCAGCGGTTACTTTTACTGGCCAACTGCTGCCCAGGAAAACCAGGTAACTTTTCCCGAGACGATAAGTACAGTGCGGACAGTGCGAGTCGGTAAAACCGGCTCAGGAAAGCGTACATCCGGCCCGAGCGCAAGGTCGTGCTACACAGGAACACCACGCATGCGCTTTGCATTGTTTCGTTTCACCGCGCGGTGGGGGCGGGCCGGGCGCATTTAATGCATGTGCATGTGTAGCAAGTTTTCTGGGTCAACCGGGTCAACGTAGAAAGGTCACGCAAAGCGCCCTCATGAGTCATTATACTGACAGCTCGGTTACTTCTACCACGGTCTCGGTAAAATTTTCCCGTGTCGAAAGTCCAAGTGCGGACAGAGGTTACATTTGACGATTTTTCATTTTACCATCGTCTCGGTAAAACCTTCCCCAAAAAAAGTCCAGTGCGAACACGGCTTAAGAGAGGGGAATGAACATGGAAATGTCTTAATAATAATAATAATAATATGTGGTCTTATATAGCGCACGTATCCACCAACTGAGTGGTGCTCAAGGCGCATTACATTATTACCCCTGGTCACTGGGCCAATATCATTCCTATAATCTTTCTCAGCTCCCTGGGGAGTATACAGCCAATGTGCAACCTTTTGGCGCTACAGGGCTAATCAAACACAATAACCATCTCTACCCTCACAGGTACCCATTTATACACCTGGGTGAAGAGAAGCAATTACAGTAAAGTGTCTTGCTCAAGGACACAAGTACCACGGTCGCCGCCAGGTTTCGAACCCACATTCTGATGACACAGCCATCAGAACTTGAGTCCAATGCACTTAACCGCTCGGCCATGACACCCCACGCTATTGTTAGGGACAAAATGTCTTAAACAGTACAATGGGGCTTAGGTAAGACATTTAAATGTCTGAAATGTAATACAGCTTACGTTTCAGCTATTATAATGTCTTAAACCTAAGTAGGAATAACGTTTAAGACATTTAAATGTCTGAAACGCTAACCAGCTTAGGTTTAAGACATTCTACCCAGAGTGTCAGAATCTTGTGGTTCGAAAATGTCTGAAATATAATCTTGCTTTGTGTTGGGATTAAGGAAGGGTCTAGTCTGCCTTTTGTTTACATATCTTTTTGAAGTTCAACCAAGAGTGACACCATGTCTGAAGGTACACTGACTGCCATTGTTATTGGGTTAGTTGTTTACAATTAGTACACAATGGGCAATAAGCTATAAACCACCATTCTGATTTCAAAGTACTGTACATGGATATATAACTGGCAACTCATTAAGAGATAAGAATTAACTCCAGATCCTTATTCCAATGTATTTCTACATGAATACTGAATTCCTAATACACTTTTGTACATAAGATTTGAGGCTTTGCATGGTGGAACTCGATATCGTTTCGGTTTGCGGTAACACCATGTGTTTATCTCAACTATCGCGAATACACTGAATAAGAACTTATTTCTTCACCGCAATTAACAGCTCTGGTTCATCTCTGTCTCATCAGTGATCTCGTGTGACCATGCCATACAACCTGATTCAACATGTCCTGACCATGGCTCTTGTATTGCCTACAGACACTAGGTCTTGCATTCATAAAAGGTGTGAAGCCAGGTCCATCTATTCACCAGGCAGGTTCTATTGTTGTGAAGGTTGTAAATGGTGTGAGCTGATGACTCTTAATGCAAAGTGTACACATCTTCCCTTGGACATACAACATATGCACATGATAGAGTTCCCACAAAACAATATATATTTAAAAAATGTTACTGCTTTAGTTATCTTTTACAACTATACTCTTGCCGTAAGGGGACTGACACTCAAAACAATTAAAACAGTTAAAAAAAATAATACCAATTTCTAAAATTTACCGAGGTGTAACTTTCGTTAATTATTAAATGGTAGTTTATTTGACAATTTGTTTATTAAATAGGATGGTTAAACTAGGAAACACATTTTAGGCCCATATTAAATGTCAATTTTTTTTTTAGTTTGTAAATTTGCTCCATGGCAGAAGATTAAGCAAAATCCTGCATCAATACTTGAGTGGTCCTATTCAACATGTTCTGACCATGGCTCAGGTATTGTCTACAGACACTAGGTATTGCATTCATAAAAGGTGTGAAGCCAGGTCCATCTATTCACCAGGCAGAATCCTACCAACGCATCAAGACGATGACTGAAAAACAGGGGGTGGCACATCACAGATCAAACAGAACGCACCTACCTGGCGCCTACGTCGGACATGTATTGTGACGGTAGGATTAGTCCATTATTTTGTGGATAAGGGAGTAGATTTATCAAATCATTCAATCTGCTTTTCTTCAAGCTCAAAGCAGACTTGTCCACTTTTAGGCCACTGTTGAGAAAACGTTTGATCCGCTTTTCAGGAAGCAGGAAAGCAGAAAAATGGATTTGTCCAAAACGTTCGTTCTACTTTTCGTGTTGTGGGAAACCAGAAATGCAGATGTCCACTTTCAGGCCACTGTGTGACAAAACGTCTAATCTGCTTTTCGGGAAGCAGAAAAGCAGAAAAATGGATTTGTCGAAAACGTTCGTTCTACTTTTCGTGTTGTGGGAAACCAGAAAAGCAGATGTCCACTTTTAGGCCACTGTGTGACAAAACGTCTAATCTGCTTTTCAGGAAGCAGAAAAGCAGAAAAATGGATTTGTCGAAAACGTTCAATCTGCTTTTCTGGTTGTAGGAAACCAGAAAAGCAGATGTCCACTTTTTGACCGCCAGTGTAGGTGAACAAGTAAAATCTGCTTTTCTTGAAACTGAAAAGCAGAAAAGTAGAAAAATGGATGTTACCAAAATGTTCAATATACTTTTTAGGTGGAAGGAAAGCAGAAAAGTAGAAAAATGCACTAGCCAACGACGATCAATCTGCTTTTTCAATATTTAGAAAGCTGAAAAGCAGATGTCCACTTTTCGACCTCCATACTTCAGGTCACAAATTATTAGGCATTAAATCAACAGAGATTAATCCGTTGAAAATAGTATACTATTGGCTAGTAGGCCTAGGCCGATAAATTTGGCTAAAGACATATCTGGCGAATTTAAATACTGTCAGAGTTGGCAGTCGGAATTATGGGCTGTCGGCATAGTCAGCAATCCTATAAGTCATACATATTTATTTCTTCTCCGAAACTCGCCACATAAATTTTCTTCTGTATTATTCTTTTTCTGTATTACATGATTTGAATACTGCATATCTTAATACAAAGTTATAGTTAATTTATGTATCTTAATACTTGTATCATCTGTCAATATGGTAAATATAGTCAGGGTTTTCAGTTATGGGCAAAAAATATTTAAAAAATGAGAATCAGTGGTAAATGCGTAAAGTGAGATTTTCCGTTTTCATGGCCGATTTTACATTGAACAATTAATTACATTTATGAACTTTAAGATAAGACAACATAATTATATAATAATTATAAATATTTGAAGGGGTCAGTCGGTCGGGATTTTTTTTTCTCCTTGACTGTCATTTTAAGATTGAAATGCATTGGAACTGAAACCACATACCATGTTTTTCAAAGACAATGATCTAGCAGTATGCACAAGTACCTAAAGAATAAAAAGACATCACACATTCAACTTTATAATAATCTTTCAACAACTTTATTTCAACATTTCATACACTTGTTTCTAGCACTTTTGTTCTTAACAACTTTATGCATCCCATTGGTTGACATATGATATTAAGACATTTGTATACCTATCAGCAAGGAATTTTGCTTCAGAATAAAAGTATCCCAAGCATTTTTGTTGTACTTTTCGCTGTGATTGACACAGCAAATTCATCCATATTGCGTGGAATGGTCAACATGCAACATGTGAGTGGCCATTCGATTTGAAAACGTGTAGATTGAGTCGCAATCGTTGACACACGTACAGTGCGGGGAGCCAGTGCACAACGTGTGAGGGCCATTTGATTTGAAAACGTGTAGATTGAGTCGCAATCGTTGACACACGTACAGTGCGGGGAGCCAGTACACAACGATGAGGGCCATTTGATTTGAAAACGTGTAGATTGAGTCGCAATCGTTGACATACAAAACAGTGCGCGAAGCCAGTGGAAAACATGTGAGGGGCCATTCGATTGGAAAACGTGTAGATTTGAGTCGCAATCGTTGGCACACAGTGTGTGCGAAGGCAGTGCACCATGTGAGGGCCGGGGCCATTCGATTTGAAAACATGTAGATTGAGTCTTGGGTACCGGTAAATTTACCGGTAAAAAAAGTGGAAAATTTCACAAATCAAACGTATTACGTATTATGTTTCATTAATAAATAGGCCTATGAATGACGGGGAAAAAATAAATAAACCGACCCGAGATTTCAGCACTTTTGGGTCGGTCGGTGGAGGGCAACTCAACATCTTTTTGTTTGTTTAGCCTTATGAAGCAGAGGTTACCTTCAAACCAATATCATGGCCTAGGTAGTAAATAAAATAACCAATGAGACAGTTTAAGCAAAGGAAGTTATAATCATGACGTGAACATTCACTGATTCTATTATTTTTATGTTTGTTTAGACCATGAGATTTCCCGCCAGGCAAAAGTACCGGTATTTGCATGCATTAGATTCGGAGTTTGTACATTTTGTACTTCTCCACATCATAAATATCAAGAATTTATTTAATAATTAGATGTAATTTGAGATGCCATTTGAGATGTATAGTTCCTTTTTAAAAATAAACCATATTAAGAATGTGTTTGCAGATATCTCAAAATATCAGCATTTATGGTTTATTGTCATACACCAGTGTACATTTGGTGACATATTCTATTAAAAACCAGACATATTCAAAGTTACACCCAGACATCATTAATCATCTGTCCAGTTGAAGTTTGAAAGCTAAGTATGCTTTTTGAAAGTCATCCGAGCGCAACGGCTCATTTCAATACATTTCATAAGACTAAAAATACAAGAATTAATGTGCACCTTTTTCTTTCACGTCAAAATAATTCAATGGGTAGGGCCAGGTTGTTTGTGTTAGTGCCTTTCCAGACATCAGTGTAGGCTATACATCACGTGTACGTGTACATATAGCTTCAGACTTCAATTTCGATCCGAAACCAGTGAAAAAGATGAAAGCGCACCACAATTTGCTGCCCGTTTAGATAACGCGCTGGGAAAAATGGGAAAATAAACAAAAGTATGACTCCAAAAATATGACTCTCAAAGTGGATCTCAAAAGTGCTTATCAGTATGTTCCCTGTCATTCCGATGACTTATTTTTATGGCACTAAACTTCCATTTGGAGCTAAACGTGCGCCATGCATTTTTCATAGATTAACTCCGTCAGTCTCTCGTATGATGCAACATCGTGGTTGTAATGGGGTCGTTGCTTACCTGGATGATTTTCTCATCAAAATTGAAAATACACGGGAGGCTTGTGCATTGCATTTTAATTACTTATTTTACTTTAAGGTTAGTATTTAATATAAATTGGTCAAAGATGGATAGCCCTTCCCAAACAATCACTTGTCTTGGTATCTTAATTTATACCAATGCTCGAACTCTACCACAGGAAAAACTTGATTGTTCATTGAACTACTTCAGGAGTGTTCACAGCCATCTTACTCTGCATATTCTATTTAAAAAACAGACATATTCAAAGTTATTCATCGTCCGGTTGCAGTTTGAAAGCCAGCTATGCTTTTTGCAAATCATCTGAGCGCAACCCTTATTTGACTCATTTCAGTATGTTTCATATGACTAAAAATACAAGAAAGGATCTGCAATTTTTTTCTTTCACACCAACATGTTTGTATTGCCTTTACAAAATATGAATCTATAGTATACCCCATAAAAATGAGTGTTCACATATGGAGGTCGAAAAGTGGACATCTGCTTTTCAGCTTTCTAAATAATGAAAAAGCAGATTGATCGTTGTTGGCTAGTGCATTTTTCGACCTTTCTGCTTTTCTTCCACCTAAAAAGTATATTGAACATTTTGGTAACATCAATTTTTCTACTTTTCTGCTTTTCAGTTTCAAGAAAAGCAGATTTTACTTGTTCACCTACACTGGCGGTCAAAAAGTGGACATCTGCTTTTCTGGTTTCCTACAACCAGAAAAGCAGATTGAACGTTTTCGACAAATCCGTTTTTCTGCTTTTCTGCATCCCGAAAAGCAGATTAGACGTTTTGTCACACAGTGGCCTAAAAGTGGACATCTGCTTTTCTGGTTTCCCACAACCCGAAAAGTAGAACGAACGTTTTGGACAAATCCATTTTTCTGCTTTCCTGCTTCCTGAAAAGCGGATCAAACGTTTTCTCAACAATGGCCTAAAAGTGGACAAGTCTGCTTTGAGCTTGAAGAAAAGCAGATTGAATGATTTGATAAATCTGCTCCCTTATCCACAAAATAATGGACTAATCCTACCGTCACAATACATGTCCGACGTAGGCGCCAGGTAGGCGCGTTCTGTTTGATCTGTGATGTGCAGCCCCCTGTTTTTCAGCGACGGTTACCGCTTGTATCGTTTTGGTATAAATCTACTCCCTTATCCACAAAATAATGGACTAATCCTACCGTCACAATACATATCCGACGTAGGCACCAGGTAGGCGTGTTCCGTTTGATCTGTGATATGCCGCCCCCTGTTTTTCAGCGACGGTTATCACATGCTTCGTTTTGGTGCATTGGTAGGATTCGTCAATTTTTTTGTGGATAAGGGAATAGATTTATCAAATCATTCAATCTGCTTTTCTTCAAGCGCAAAGCAGACTTGCCCACTTTTAGGCCACTGTTGAGAAAACGTTTGATCCGCTTTTCGGGAAGCAGGAAAGCAGAAAAATGGATTTGTCCAAAACGTTCGTTCTACTTTTCGTGTTGTGGGAAACCAGAAAAGCAGATGTCCACTTTTTGACCGCCAGTGTAGGTGAACAAGTAAAATCTGCTTTTCTTGAAACTGAAAAGCAGAAAAGTAGAAAAATGCACTAGCCAACAACGTTCAATCTGCTTTTTCATTATTTAGAAAGCTGAAAAGCAGGTGTCCACTTTTCGACCTCGAAAACATAATTTGTATCTATGCATGATGAGACCCACGTAGTCCCAGTGTAATAATAATTATGTACTTGGGATAACTCATATGGGAACACAGTGTCAGATTGTTCTCTTTTTTATTGAAACTCATTATATTTGATTAAAACAAATGACAGATCTTTCAAAGTTTGTTCCTAGGTTTTCAATCTAAAAGTTTAAGAGAATGTGGAATCAGGTTGTATGACATGAACACAAGAGATCACTGATGATCATGAGGCAGATGGACCAGAGCTGTTAGCTTGGAGTGAAGAAATAAGTTCTTATTCAGTGTATTAGGAATTCAGTGTTCATGTAGAAATATATTGGAATAAGGAACTGGAGTTTATTCTTATCTCTTAAATTCTTATCTCTTAATGAGTTGCCAGTTATATCCATGTACAGTACTTTGAAATCAGACTGGTTTATAGCTTATTGCCCATTGTGTACTAATTGTAAACAACTAACCCAATAACAATGGCAGTCAGTGTACCTTCAGACATGGTGTCACTCTTGGTTGAACTTCAAAGAGATCTGTAAACAAAAGGCAGACTTGACCCTTCCTTAATCCCAACACAAATCAAGATTACATTTCAGACATTTTCGAACCACAACTCTGACACTCTGGGTAGAATGTCTTAAACCTAAGCTGGTTAGCGTTTCAGTCATTTACATGTACATGTTGTAAATGTCTTAAACGTAAGCATCTTAACGTTTCAGACATTTAAATGTCTTAAATGTTATCCCTACTTAGGTTTAAGATATTATAATGGCTGAAACGTAAGCTGTATTACATTTCAGACATTTAAATGTCTTAAACCTAAGCCCCATTGTACCGTTTAAGACATTTTGTCCCTAACAATAGCGTTTAAGACATTTCCCTGTTCATAGTGTCAATGACTGAAAATAATACCCCACATGATAACGTCATATTACCGTTGCTGCTGTATAGGTGAGCCAGTAATTTTCAGTCACTGTATTCTTCTTAAACTAGGACACCGATTCTACGCAGTGTTGAAAATCTGCTTTGATCATGACGATATTGTCCCTTAATGACTGATGTTACTATAATAAATCCACCGTTATATCAACCATATAGTTTGTTATATTACCATTGGCTACAAATTGTCATATTCATGAATGAAGCATTTTGTCAATTGTTTCCTTTTGATATCTCCCATGGCGTTTGTAGGAAGAGTATATAGTTGTTTTCCCGTGCCTCTAATGTTGTCCCAAAGATTTGTCCCAAAGATTTGTCCCGATTACTACGCTGAGAATTCGGCAAATGTCAGATCAATTTTACCGTGAAATGTGTTCCACGTGATTGGGTCGTGTATTCCTGCGTGTAGACGAAGCAGACAATCGGGCACACATAATAAATGTGTTATAGCATACTATGGTTGCTAGTTCTTAGGGGCTGTTTGTTTGTCGGTAATACGAAGCATTGCCCGCATTCGGGTGCCGAAAATTATATATTTGAACGCAATGGTTCGATATTTATCCATCATTCATGTTGACTGTAAGATGAGATTGCGTGCGTCTACCGCTTGGAGAATAACAGCAATGTGCACCCTACAGCAATTCTTCCTTAATTTCCGACGATTGTTATTTTTTTGAGCACGGGAACTAAATGAAAACGTTCTTGATAAACATCACTCCAAGCAACTCATTTCCACATAACTGATGGATGTGCTGATACATGGATGGATGGTGGGGTGGATGGATGGATAGCAGACAGATGGAGGGCATGACGGTGGATCAATGGCAGACTGAGGATTTGGCCAAACAGGGGGCGCAGCCACATATGCTGCGGGCTTTGTAGTCATGCAAAAAAACTATATATCGAATAAATGAAGTCTAATCGGGAGGGGGGGGGGGGACATTGAGTTCGGCTCTATCTAAATCTTATATAGCCTATATATGTAAAACCTGTTGGCAAACCCCCGCAACCACATACAATGTTTCCATGGAAACATTTGGCCGCACGATATCCCAAAAGCCAAATTTAAAGCTGTCATCATTGTACGGGCGAGATGGGGCTTTCTTTGTGTGACTTCTCAGTTAGATATATTTTTACTGAATCAAGGTGTGCCAACAGTTCTGAGCATGATTATAGATATGCCACAGTTGATGGACAGATAGTTAGCCTTGACGTACCGTAGGATGGATATGAGGGAGGTTTGGACGGACGAACGGACACTGGCAATGAAATATACCCCTTTTTCACGCAGTGAAGCCATCTTTGTTAGATTCCCTGACTGCTTTATACGCAATTATAGCAACTATAACATTCATCAAAGGGACCAGACTAATTTCCCTTCCAGCTTCGGTTTGATCATGTGCATATGTATAGAAGATAAAGCAAGATAATGACAACAGTTTGCACAATGATAACAATTTGTAATGAGTATCGATACATCGTCATGGAAGGACAAATGCATGCATGCATTGCTGAAGCACTTAATTTATAATTCATTATTTATCGTTCATTTGCTAGCAAGCCTTATGTGTTATTTGACTTCCTGGTTAATGGTTTTTGAAAAAATGATTGCCCGCTTTCACAGTCATGGCCGTAACCGGATCGAGAAGATTTGTTTAAATTATTGATTGCATTCACATGCTTAAAGGAATCATGCACTTCCAGATATTGCATTAATTTACGATTAACGCAATGTGAGTACAATTTGGTGGAAATATTGACATGACACGTCATTTTGATGGGGGTAAAAAACATACTGTTGAAATATTTGTTTGATCATAGAATTATCACTGCACTACTCTGTGAAAAACTGGAAATGAACTAAAACAAAAGTAAAAACAAAACAAAACATATATTAATTTAATCTAATCGCGCGGATCAATGGAGCTGAACCATGTCATGTAGGTTTTGACTCACATTAACCTAATATACATATATACGGTATTTTAGGATATTTTACAAATAATGCATTGGTTCTCTAAATCGAAATGCATGCGCCATTACGCATTTCGGGCTTTCACTCCCTCTGGGCTGAGTCACAATCGGTATCTCTGGAACCATTAATTGAACAAGCAATCTATGTCAAGATAAAAGTGTAAAAAAGCATTCACAATCGATGGCATTTTCTTGAAATTGTATATTAAGATTTCACAGTCATGCAGTATTTACATGAACGTTATCTTTCTGTTTTGTTTTTCTTTCATTTTGTGTATTTGGGACATCTCGGGAGTGGAGTGGGCGGGGTATATTTTGTTTTTCTTTTGTTTTATTCAATGGGAATGTTCTGTAAGTCTCAGGACTTCCTCATTACGTCATTGCTTTTACTCATCATGTTTGGTTCTTCATTTTCATATCATGCTTTGTATTATTTTTTGTTTTCATATATTACATTATTTTGTTACTTATAATATAAACATAGATTCTGTTGAATTTTTGTCCTAATTGTTATACTAAGGAAGTTTTGTAAATTAAATTTAAATTTGAATTTGAAGCCCAAAACCGGCTAAATGCACACTGGTACAGGAGTCCACAGTTCCTTATTCATAAACTGCAGGCTACGGTAAACATAGTGTGCGGAATCTGCTCCATTTTATTCTTGCAAAAAAAAAATAAAGAAGTTTGTTAACTATGTCAACCGATGAACCACGCCCACCATAGAAGGCTTTGAGTTAGAACCCATCTTAAACAAAATAATACGTTTTAATTGAAAATGGATTGATGACAACTACTGAAAGGGGATACACTCAATTTCATCTTTCATGCGTGACATATACGGATGCGAACATTAATGAACACGATACACAAGCACAGTCGTCTGGTACATTGAGTTTTGAGTAAATTCATAGTCTAGCTACTCTTTAGTATTTTACTTCAATACAATCGACCTTGGACGTGTGTGTGTGTGTGTGTTAAAGCACTTTTAGAATTAATCATTTACAAAATCGAATAACAAACCACAACACTGAACACTGTAAAAAAAGAAGTAAATTTACAGCAAAATGCAGGCAACTCTATTTCCAACAATTTGCTGTATTACAATTTCAAACGCTTAATAATGAAACTGCAGTTCGTTTCCATAATTGTTTGGACATATTCTTTGTGGGCTGAAAAAGAGAATCAGAGTGGGTAAAACAAACAAATATGGAAACGTACTGCAGTTTCATTCACGTGGAGTGTCGTGGCCGAGCGGTCTAGCTTACCGGACTCAAGTTCTGGTGTTAACAGCAGAATGTGGGTTCGAATCCCGGCCGTGACACTTGTGTCCTTGAGCAAGACACTTAACCATAATTGCTTCTCTCCACCCAGGGGTTAAATGGGTACCTGTGAGGGCAGAGTTGGTTGATTAGCCCTATATGCGCTGTAATGGCAGCAATTGAGCTGTATACTCCCCAGGGAGCTGAGATGGTTTCAGGAATGATTTATGAGCCTTGTGAGCCTCATGAGCAGGGGTAATGATATAATGCGCCTTGAGCACCACTTAGTTGGTGGATACGTGCGCTATATAAGTCCACACATTATTATTATTATTATTATTATTATTATTATTATTATTATTATTATTATTATTATTATTATTATTATTATTATTATTATTATTATTATTATTATTATTATTATTATTATTATTATTATTATTATTATTATTATTATTATTATTATTATTATTATTATTATTATTATTATTATTATTATTATTAAGCGTTTACAGAAATTGTGTAAATCAGTTTAACACAGTTGTTGTGTAAAATTGTAATACAGCAAATTGTTGGAAATAGAGTTGCCTGCATTTTGCTGTAAATTTACATGTTTTTTTTTACAGTGTTGCAGTGTTGTGGTTTATTATTCGATTTTGATCAAACCACAGTTGGACTTCCTGAAAAGAAGCTTTTGCAAGAAATCGTATCCTTCTATATGGTCATAGTTTGACTGGTGTTTGACTTGATGATCGATGAACTTTACGGACTACTGCTGATATGCATTAGATCTCCATCAGTAAGAGGCGACTAGCCTTGACCAAGTAGCCTTGACCAAGGCTGTAGTAGTGCGCACTTTACCAGTATGGTACCCCCATTCCGTACCGATTCATGTATAGGCCGGTAAGGTGCGCTCTCCCCGGCTGGATAGGGTACACACATGTACACTATACTGCGAGAGCAACAACTGAGTCTTGGGTACGACCTGGAGTTGTGAATTGTGACATCGTACACGTTCAAAGTGCCATATGGGCAACGAATGTTCATTGCATACATGTATGTGCATAACATTGTACATGTGCATCATAATGAATCCATGCAACGTGTGATGTGCGCTGCGACCGTAAATCGGATAGCTAAGCCAGGGGCGATATATCCAGTATGTAGGCCTCCTAAAATGCTGCGACCAAACCATCCCAACGCACCTTGGTCAAGGCTAGGAGCGGAGTTGTTGGGGATTCAAATTTAATCTTATCACAAATATATGAATCAACTTATAGTGTAGGTTCTTATGTCGAACACATTTAAAGATTTTTTTTTTTTTACAAACAATTCAAT
Organism: Zoroaster sp. YZ-2022; assembly: GCA_029582265.1. Classification (NCBI taxonomy): domain Eukaryota; kingdom Metazoa; phylum Echinodermata; class Asteroidea; order Forcipulatida; family Zoroasteridae; genus Zoroaster; species Zoroaster sp. YZ-2022. The sequence goes on along the minus strand of CM055821.1, from coordinate 17,513,905 downwards.
GTGATAGTTCGCCTTCCAGCCCATTATTTTCTAAAAGTGCAGTAGCACGCACACGTCCAAGGTCGATTGTATTCAATAAGTAAAAGGTAGCTGCACTACCGGTATGTGTGTACCAAATCTCAATGTTCCGGATGATTGTGAATATTTATCGTGTTCACTTGCGATTGAATGTGTCTCCTTTCATCATCCTGCAGTGGTTGCCATAAATACATTTTCAATGAAAATGTAATTGTAAAGATGGGTTCTATCACAAAGCTCTTCATGTTGGTTATGGTTCATTTGTTGACATAGTTAATGCGCAATTCATCAACTTTTTTTATTTACAAGAAAAATGGAGCAGATTCGGCACGTACCTTGTTCACCTTAATAACCTGCATTGTATGAACAAGGAACAGTGGGCTCCTGTACCAGTGGGACATCTGGTGCAGTAACACGCACACGTCCAAGGTCGATTGTATTCAATAAGTAAAAGGTAGCTGCACTACCGGTATGTATGTACCAAATCTCAATGTTCCGGATGATTGTGAATATTTATCGTGTTCACTTGTCGGCATCCGTATGTCTCGCATGAAAGATGCGATTGAATGTGTCTCCTTTCATCATCCTGCAGTGGTTGCCATAAATACATTTTCAATGAAAATGTAATTGTAAAGATGGGTTCTATCACAAAGCCCTTTATGTTGGTTATGGTTCATTTGTTGACATAGTTAATGCGCAATTCATCAACTTTTTTTATTTACAAGAAAAATGGAGCAGATTCGGCACGTACCTTGTTCACCTTAATAACCTGCATTGTATGAACAAGGAACAGTGGGCTCCTGTACCAGAGGGACATCTGGTGCAGTAACACGCACACGTCCAAGGTCGATTGTATTCAATAAGTAAAAGGTAGCTGCAGTACCGGTATGTATGTACCAAATCTCAATGTTCCGGATGATTGTGAATATTTATCGTGTTCACTTGTCGGCATCCGTATGTCTCGCATGAAAGATGCGATTGAATGTGTCTCCTTTCATCATCCTGCAGTGGTTGCCATAAATACATTTTCAATGAAAATGTAATTGTAAAGATGGGTTCTATCACAAAGCTCTTCATGTTGGTTATGGTTCATTTGTTGACATAGTTAATGCGCAATTCATCAACTTTTTTTATTTACAAGAAAAATGGAGCAGATTCGGCACGTACCTTGTTCACCTTAATAACCTGCATTGTATGAACAAGGAACAGTGGGCTCCTGTACCAGTGGGACATCTGGTGCAGTAACACGCACACGTCCAAGGTCGATTGTATTCAATAAGTAAAAGGTAGCTGCACTACCGGTATGTATGTACCAAATCTCAATGTTCCGGATGATTGTGAATATTTATCGTGTTCACTTGTCGGCATCCGTATGTCTCGCATGAAAGATGCGATTGAATGTGTCTCCTTTCATCATCCTGCAGTGGTTGCCATAAATACATTTTCAATGAAAATGTAATTGTAAAGATGGGTTCTATCACAAAGCCCTTTATGTTGGTTATGGTTCATTTGTTGACATAGTTAATGCGCAATTCATCAACTTTTTTTATTTACAAGAAAAATGGAGCAGATTCGGCACGTACCTTGTTCACCTTAATAACCTGCATTGTATGAACAAGGAACAGTGGGCTCCTGTACCAGTGGGACATCTGGTGCAGTAACACGCACACGTCCAAGGTCGATTGTATTCAATAAGTAAAAGGTAGCTGCAGTACCGGTATGTATGTACCAAATCTCAATGTTCCGGATGATTGTGAATATTTATCGTGTTCACTTGTCGGCATCCGTATGTCTCGCATGAAAGATGCGATTGAATGTGTCTCCTTTCATCATCCTGCAGTGGTTGCCATAAATACATTTTCAATGAAAATGTAATTGTAAAGATGGGTTCTATCACAAAGCCCTTTATGTTGGTTATGGTTCATTTATTGACATACCCGGTAGTTAATGCGCAATTCATCAACTTTTTTTATTTACAAGAAAAATGGAGCAGATTCGGCACGTACCTTGTTCACCTTAATAACCTGCATTGTATGAACAAGGAACAGTGGGCTCCTGTACCAGTGGGTACTTAGCACATTAATAATTAACAGTGTGATTCCAGCCGATTTTGGGCTTCAAATTAAATTTGTTAATCATAAAACGGAAAAAAATAATCCGATTATATGGTTTCTTGTCATAGACCAGTGGTCTGACCTTTGGAGCTCTTTTGTAAACATGTGATGTCATACATCACATCGTTTGTAAAACACCCCTTGGAATATCCGTCTGAAGTGCTTTGATTTTAGTACAATTAGTAAAATAATTCCCCAGTTGATTTTCGATTTCATGAGGTAAACAATTCAAATTCCAAATACGAAAAATCTGAATGCATTTTCTCTTAAGACACTATCGTCAGAGCAGACTTTCAACAGGGCATGGAATCGATGTCCTAGTTTAAGATGAACACAGTGACTGAAATTTACTGGCTCATTTATACAGCACCAACAGTAATGTGGGGGTATTATGGCAATCACCAACTTAATCTAAAAACTAGCTGTCCGATTCCATGCCCTGTTGATCGTAACGATATTGTCCCTTTAAATGACAAAACGGAGTTGAACCTTTCACAGGTTTGGTTATTGTCTATGTAAATGCATCCATGCATCAGAATTAAGGAATGTTAACAACCATAATGTGAAAGTTAAGTGGGTCATTAATGAGAATAAAGTGAAAACACCTTCAATTTTGTTAGTTTATGTTTGTATACGGTCGTGATTAATTTCAATAATATGCTTCACCGACATGCCTTCGTAAAGCTAACTGTACTATAAGCCTATACTAACTATTTAAAACACCCGTTCCTTTTTAATGGTATCACATAACATTTTATGTCTGACGTGAAATAGCCCTGACAGGTCATACAAACATTAGGATTTTACAATATCCATAGCATTATATTACATTCAGTAGACTCAGCATAACGTGCTAAGCACGCACCGATGAACTCCCCCGCATACCAGTAATTAAGGGTTCTCTTCAGTCGTGGTGCTGCAATAATACCACGGTACATTTACTTATCAACATCGACCGAGGGTGAAATCAGAAAGATGAAGCTAGGCGCAGGGCTGAAGTCCTCCCAACTATATATTGATCTCACCTTAAATAACCTCTCTAAATCAGACCCCCATCGACCTTTGACGTCATTTCAAAGAGTTACTTTCCCCTTTCGGATGGCAGGCGACATCGGGGACCAGGTTTAAGCAGTCTTGAAATCCCCCAGAAATTACACTGTTTGAGTTTGAAAAAAATATCACCCAGCAATCAGCGCATTCATTACTGTGATATAAATATAAAAGAAAAGTACATTTTTCATTTGCATCACAGCTCTTCGGATGATAATCTGTGGTTATGCACGGTTATATTGACGGAATCGCCTTTGCGATATACTGCGACGTATAGAAAGTGCAGGAGATTTGTGTTATTTACAAACCGGATGGTTTGGTAATTACAGAACTAACCCACGCTGGGACTATTATCTGCGTTCTTGTTTTCAAGATGCACGAATTTATTTAAGACGTGCGTCATCAGCATTGTGTAATGTAATCTGACGGAAATTCGTAGAACAGAAATAGCCTAGGTCTTTGTGCGGTCTAAAACTACCCATTGTACAACAACATCATTTGTGCCATTTCCATCCTTTGAATAAGTATTGAACGTGAAACCAGATGTATATTCCGAGTGTTTCGCTACGTCACCGCCAAGTTTTTTAAATAAATAAATAAGTCATTACTTAATGTATTACACCCGTACCCATAGATAATGTCCCAATGCGCTGTACATTATTTCCCCTGCTCACTGTGCCAATATCATTCCTGTAATCTTTCTCAGCTCCCTGGGGAGTATACAACCCATTATGTGCAACCTTTTTGGCGCTACAGGGCTAATCAAACACAATTACCACCTCTACCCTCACAGGTACCCATTTATACTCCTGGGTGAAGAGAAGCAATTACAGTTAACTGTCTTGCTCAAGGACACAATTACCATGGTCTCGGCATGAGATTCGAACCGCTCGGTCATGACACGTCAGAATATGCACACTTCTATTTCCTACCATTGCAGTATACACTTTTGGGTTAGAATGTACGTAATTGCATCTATTTCTCCAGAGAAATATCCAGAGATACGTACAGAAAATGGTACAGAAACCATTCATTGGAGTGTCATGGTTGAGCGGTTTAGTGCTCCGGCTTTGTGTACTGATGGCTGAGCCAGAATGTGAGTTCGAATCCTGATCACGACCGTGTTGCTTATGTCCTTGAGCAAACTCTTACCATAATTGCTTCTCTCCACCCAGGAGTAAATGGGTACCTGTGAGGGCAGTATTGGTTGTTACTTGATGGTTTCAGGAATGATTGATGAGCAGGGGTAGGGAATAAAGGCGCCATGAGCACCAGTTTGGTAGATACGTGGATGCACTATATAAGTATCCATTATTTATTTAATTGATGTAATTTGATTGCCAGTGTAAAATGTAATAAAATACAAAATAAAAATAAAATAAAATAATATTTTTATTATTATTATTAATATCGTTTCGGTTTGCGGTAACACCATGTGTTTATCTCAACTAACGTGAAGCTGAGATACAGGTTCTGAAAAGAACCGTATCGCACAACTCGTATCTCAACCTTCGTTAAGTGAGAAAGGTTCAAGGGAGAACCAATTTCGGGCAACTCGTTTTTCTCTACTGTCGCTAAGTGAGAAATATGGTTCAGGGAGAACCATGGGGACTTCACGGGTTAATATGGTTCAGGGAGAACCATAGGGACTTCACGGGTAACGAAGGTTGAGATACGAGTTGTGCGATACGGTTCTTTTCAGAACCTGTATCTCAGCTTCACGTTAGTTGAGATAAACACATGGTGTTACCGCAAACCGAAACGATATCGATATTCCACCATGCAAAGCCTCAAAACTTATATTATTATTATTATTATTATTATTATTATTATTATTATTATTATTATTATTATTATTATTATTATTATTATTATTATTATTATTATTATTATTATTATTATTATTATTATTATTATTATTATTATTATTATTATTATTATTATTATTATTATTATTATTATTATTATTATTATTATTATTATTATTATGATCATCATCATCATCATCATCATCATCATCATCATCATCATCACCATCATCATCATCATCATCATCTTTACGCCAAGTAAGTTTCATATTACAATTCAACAATTTGACACCGACATTTATAAAGGGAAATTGGTGACGATCATAATCAAACATTCTAAAAAGAGATTTTGTCTAGTATGCTATCGTTTTGGTATGGAATTCCATATCTGCCATTCTAAACGTCGCCCGTCGCCCTTCTAAACGTCGCGCGTCGAGCGTCGAGCGTCGCGCGTCGCGCGTCGCGCGTCGCCCGTCGCCCGTCGCCCGTCGCCCGTCGCCCGTCGCCCGTCGCCCGTCGCCCGTCGCCCGTCGCCCGTCGCCCGTCGCCCGTCGCCCGTCGCCCTTCTAAACGTCGCCCTTCTAAACTGGCGTCGCCCTTCTAAACGTCGCCCGTCGCCCTTCTAAACGTCGCCCTTCTAAACGTCGCCCTTCTAAACGTCGCCCGTCGCCCGTCGCCCGTCGCCCTTCTAAACGTCGCCCGTCGCCCGTCGCCCTCTTTGCCTTCGCGGGGTGAAGACGCATGCGCATGTAAACAAACTCATTTCATGCAGCTTGCAGTGTATGCTTGTATGTAGAACTACATGGCTGTAGAACTACATGGGTATGGGCGGCCAAAAGGGCCAAAATTAAAATAAATATCCAACATATACATTAAGAAGCCTACAAAGGACAAAACAACAGCCAATAAAGAACAAATTAATTTTTGTCAATAGAAAGACAAACACAAACAAAGGACAAAACACAAAGAGTACAAAATGATCAATAGAAAGACAAATTAAAATGGCAAGAGGACAAATTGTTAGAAAGACAAAGACAAAATCAAACAAAGGACAAAACGACAAGAGGACAAATTTACAAAAAGACAAAGTCAAAATCAAGCAAAGGCCGAAACGACATCAAGAGGACAAATTTACAAAAAGACCAAGTCAAAACTAAACAACAGAAAGACTAACGCTAGTCGAATACAGACATTGTATGGCAAAACCATAAAGGACAGTCACACACACACGCAAAGGACGTTTTCCCAATCGAACAAAGGTCAATCGCGAAAGGACAAACTTTTTATGTCTTTGTGTTTTGTCCTTTGTTTGTGTTTGTCTTTCTATTGACAAAAATTAATTTGTTCTTTATTGGCTGTTGTTTTGTCCTTTGTAGGCTTCTTAATGTATATGTTGGATATTTATTTTAATTTTGGCCCTTTTGGCCGCCCATACCCATGTAGTTCTACAGCCATGTAGTTCTACATACAAGCATACACTGCAAGCTGCATGAAATGAGTTTGTTTACATGCGCATGCGTCTTCACCCCGCGAAGGCAAAGAGGGCGACGGGCGACGGGCGACGTTTAGAAGGGCGACGGGCGACGGGCGACGGGCGACGTTTAGAAGGGCGACGTTTAGAAGGGCGACGTTTAGAAGGGCGACGGGCGACGTTTAGAAGGGCGACGCCAGTTTAGAAGGGCGACGTTTAGAAGGGCGACGGGCGACGGGCGACGGGCGACGGGCGACGGGCGACGGGCGACGGGCGACGGGCGACGGGCGACGGGCGACGCGCGACGCGCGACGCGCGACGCGCGACGCGCGACGTTTAGAAGGCGACGGGCGACGGGCGACGGGCGACGCGCGACGTTTAGAAGGGCGACGGGCGACGTTTAGAATGGCAGATATGGAATTCCATATTTTGGTGTTTGTTTGTATTGATTTGTTTTTAAAATTTGTCCTTGTTTATTTTAGACCTACATGTACATGATCGCATGCTTTCATGCCATGCTTTGTGACATTTAGCCTTTAGGGTCTAAACATTTACACGTACACGTACACATTCACACACACGCGTACATAGGTCAGTTTCAAAGGTATGCATACAACGTAGTTACTACATTTACGAAACGTATGTTATTGTTACAAAAATGATATTCGAACCTAATTTTGTTTTTAGAGTTTGCGTGTATTGCGATGGGCCGGGTCCAGACCTCCTGACAAAGCCGCCAATTGATATCACGCCCTCTACAGGTTGAAATTGCACAACTTGAAATCAGTATGTAAACACCAAGGCTAATGACGATCTACTAATCGAATGCCGCTGAATAGACTCGTGTAGAATGGCGTATATACATTGGACACATCTTTGCTTTTATCCATTTTTGAAACATATTTTAATCATGCCTTTGCTATCCATAGGGCTATTATATGTTATTATGTTTATTAGGCTCTATATAGGCCTAAGTTATGATTCTCATTAAAGAATATATTGACTGTGTTTGTAAATTTTTGAATTTACTTTGAAAATGGGTAAGCTGATTCTTTAAAATGACATTTAATTTTCAATTGTAACCACCTGTCTTTTAGCTACTGATGGGCGGCTGTAGGCTAAGGTAAAATCAAATTTTGGTGTTCTCTCCTGTGGTTTGGAATCTGCCCTCATACCCTTCGTCCATGTTATACTACTCAGCAGAAAGTGTTAACGGCCAATAGATTATTACTTCTAACACAAACGGGATATAGAACATAACTATCCTCTAGCATTTTCCGAGTTATGTAGTATACTTCGAGTGTATTAATGAAATTCGAGTGTATTAACTAAATTCAAGTGTATTAATGAGAAGGCATATGCTTCATTGGTAATGCTGGCAAAACACTTGTGTTCACTTCATGAGTTAGCCATTATATGTCTTATTCCCTGAATACAAGAGGTTGTGTACCTGTACATGCTCATAGTAACATGCCAAATTTTGTCTGTTTGTAGGGGCAACCTCGCTTTCAAATGTCATTGAATTTTAAACAAATTAATTGAAATAACTACATCCATTTATTTATTCCTCTTGTCAGGAATGAACTTTTCTTTTGAACTAACATATTTTTGGGCCTTCTCACTGGTGCATGTAGCATGTGCTATACATAGCGTGGTTATGAGAATTACATACTCACTTTCGTATTTAAGGCGAATGGGATATACTTACTTTCTTTGAATCAAGATATGTTATTCAACAACCAACCTGTGGAATCTAAGTCATGAGAAATGTGTGAAATAGCATTCAAATTATACAGAAAACACTTTGCGTAAACAGTTTCTGTCGGCTACCTTTTGCAAATTTACCTAGTTTGTTCATATTTCCCCTTGAAATGAGAGCAATATTATGTTATTATGGCGTGTTCTTATTTATGATTCTTGAAGCGCCACAACTGCTTCATTTACATGCATATAAGGCCAAACAAATCTCCGGTTTCTGGTCTCCACGCGTGTTGCCTCAGACACGCGCGTCGGCATTTTTTAATATTCTTTTTTTTTTTTTTTGGTGCTATGAAACGATGTCCAATTGCAGCCAAAATTACTGGATCGATTGTATTTCTGCCCCGTGCTGTGTTTTAATTAAACGACTTTTTTCACATAGAGGTATGTATGTTTGCCAGATTTGTGAGGCCTCTCTTATCCACCATACCTGTATCACGTATTTCCCTGTTGGAAATGTGGGGGAAAAAACAAAAGATTACCCCCCAAAAAAATCAAACAAACAAAAAATGAACAGAAACTGGAGAGTTATTTGGGCCTAACCCAAATCAGTTTATATCTGAAATAGCAAGGTGGCCCATGACTGCTATGCCAAATCAAATTCTCGATCAGTGAATTCAATTTCGGACAGGAATACATGGTTACATAATCACACCATCTTAGACACGTATTGCACTCAAGCTCTTCATCCACAATTTTACATTGAAGCCGACGATAGTTTTCTGTTTACCTCAGGTTTATTTCTACATGTTTTGTATCTGATCTATAGGTATATTTCAATTGTGGATATGCCAGTCATGCATATGCATATAGCATCAATATGCTGTCTGGTAATTTCCTGGCTTTTCTTCAACAAATAAACACGCCAGAAGCTGAATGCACCGCACTGCTATAGCTTTTAGTCTTAGGAATATGTAAGGTTATATGAAGGCTTTAAGGAGCGAAATGGCCAGTTGTGTCCTCCTAGGTTCGTATGACGTCAACGGATACTACGGATCGATGTAAGAATGCTAAAATATGGCTTATTAGACTGAACTGAAGTTTTCCAACCATACTGGGATACAGACATGCTTTATTATTTTTCTTTTTCTTTTTCTTTTTTATTTTTTTTGGGGGGTGAGTATCGGAGCTGTGTAATGCTTCGTTACAATATCAACAAATTATCACCAATATACAACATATGATGTAAACGTCTTGGTTATGTTTATATATGCGTCAATACTGCATCGAGATATATATCAGTTGTGAGTATAGAAACCATTATAAGGCACTCTGTTCGGTATAAATGCTCATTCTTATTAATATGTTATATTATTATATTATCTATGAAGGTTGTGCGAAATGTTCCTCAAATATCCGATCTTTCGGAAATAAATAAATCTCATAGGCCTACTGAGGAATTATGGAGCTTGTATTACTGAAATTGATTTCAGTTTTCATTGATTAAATAAGTCATTTGGGGTTCAGGTTATTATCATTTATTATTAATTATTATCAGTGGTGTATACACCATTTAGCCTACCATACTTTATATAAAAACCAAGAGATATGCATAATAACCAATCTGTTAACTTTTCGGCCCATTTCGATAGCGAGCACACAGTGAAAATGCATTGTGATTGTATTCATTCTAATGAGGAAATGGTTCATAAACTGACGATTCATTCCAGTTTTGAATTTGGATTCACGTTTTCCTGAAAATGACCAACATAATCAGAATGAATAACTTCTATTTTACTATAGAAAACTTGAAATGTATTACAAATATATGAAATGGATCAATCTTATCATTGTATACATACAAACAAATCCGAATGAATTTTACTATTAACTGAAACTTTCACAGGTTGGTTTCTTCAATTAAGTATGGATGTATTTATATTAATTCACCAATTGTGTACAATCCCGTTAACCAAAAATAATAATTATAGTTCCTATATAGCTCTGTGAAATTTTTCTAATCTAAATCTGTTAACGCATTCAGTGGACTGCAGTATACCATGTAATTATATTCAGTATTATGCACAATTAACATCATGCACAATTCTTGATTCTTTTCAGTGTAAGTATGCATTAACGGAAATGTTTACCAATGTCCACAATTCCTGTCATCTTTATTTCCATCATCGTTGCCATGATCCAGATCCTGTTAGTCAGAAGTTAGATTGGCCACATAAGGTGAAACCATCATTTTGGTCGTGTATAATTATACTTAGGCCTTACGAGTATTCCCCTCACACGATAATTCACAAATTTACGCGGTAGGCCTACACAATTGCGCGCCATGCGTGACTAACACGTGTCTCCAAACACCGTCTTTACTCGAGGCTAAAACAATACAGAAATGTCAACGTTGCTAAACGGTGGCTGTAATTTATTCCATGTCCTGTACACTTGAGGCATGTATATCAAAATCTCGACTAGATTCATAAACAAGAGCAACACCAACCAGGGGCGGATTCAGTTTCTCTAAAAAGGGGGAGGTACACACGGAAAAAAAGGGGAACATTAAAATAAAACGTATGGCAAATTATGATACAGAGCGATAAACCTGTGGTAGGCCCTATACACGTCAGTGACAAGACAACAAAAGAGAGTGTATAATTATACAGCTATTATAGGATGGGGAGGACGTACATTTCTACACATTTCGTCAAACATTAACCGTAACCCCTAGGTATTCTGGCTAGGAACCTTCCTGAATCCTCCAAAATCCATCAGTGCACTTTTGGAAACATGCCCTTATCTTCAAAATGAACCATGCATTTTCGTTGATCTTTCAGATTCAGCACTTATGGCCTGTACTCCTTGCTGGGTAGTAATTTTGTCCCATTTGAAGAGGTGAAAGTACCCGTTTCCAACAGTGCTGAATTATTCCCAAAAAGTGCTCCTTGGAGGATTTTGCAGGATTTGGGGTGGTTAGGGTTAATATCAGGTAAAAACTCACAATATATACCCTAACAGCAACACTGTGATAATACAGAAACACCGACACTAGACGTCGACCATGTAGGCTGTATGTTATAGGGCCATACCAAAGCATACTATGCTCCTACTACACACACCGTTTTTTGAGATCGTGTATAATAAGTGTTAACTTAATAGGATTATAGCTCGTTGAATAAAGCAACAACAATTCTCTGCGGATGTATTCACTCTTATAGTTATCTAAAACACAAATTTCAGTTAGTTTTGGCAAATCTGTAAAAACTAATTATGGGAATGAGTCTCTTTGTGGATTAAGTGTTGCTTTCCGCATTGCAGATTCGCTAAATGGACAAACAGGATTATTTGCCTACTCAAAAATGCTTTCATTAACATTTTTAACTTGAGCAACAATAGAACACACGTTATAGGAGAAGTCATTGAAGAAGACTTCGTGTGAGGTGCATGTATACAATGTACATAACCACCCTCGGGATGACGTACATCTGTACAAATAACAACATACAATCAAAACAAGACAGTGTCTTGCCAGAAGTATGTAAACAAAGCTTTCGATAAAAGATAGTGCAGGAGTTACTAGTTAGTTTGCTTACCGTTAAACCGAATTTTTCACGGTCGATTAACCGGTTAACCGTCTCAACACTTATAAAAGACTACCATCAGGCATACCATGAAAAATTTGAATAAAATCATCGCTCGGTTACTTGAAACATGGACATCTATAACGTGTCAAAGATCATAGTCACTACATAAATAATGACATGCAAACGGTCACTTCCTCTCCTTAAGCAATGGATACAATTATATGGATGTCTATACAGAAGAGCGGTACTCCAAAACATATCGCTGTTATTTTATTCAGATATTTTGTTCAAAGTGCCGGTGGGAATGTTTCCAGTCTCAACTCTCAATGTACTCGGCATTGATGAATGCAGATAATTTACTCAATTGATATTCTTAGAGTTCATGGTCTATTGGCCTCGAGGTTTGAATTGAGCAGGATGGCACATATATTGTGTCCTTCTATGGGCGGAACACCCCGAAGCCGTCCGAAGGATAGAAATAAGTCGTCGATAGCACAGAGTCAACGGCTTTTTTTAAAAACCGATACAACTCAGTTTTAAAGATTTTCAGAGCATCATTATAATGCATTAGACATACTTACAAAAAAATAAACAAAACAAAAACAAAAACAAAAACGAAAACACAAAAACCAGAAAATAAAGGGCGAAATTCCTCTAGATATACTTTATGACACACTGATACGAACCCCTCCAAATTCCACTGAGGTTTACTTCTTCCGAAATTACGTAATTAATGAGCAGTTCACCAAAGATGATATGACTAACCTGGAAATTACCCAGAATGGCAATGTTTTAACTCTGCATTTTGAGAATATTCTGTGGGCCGGAAGGACCCTCCCCTCCCCCCCCCCTCCTCCCACTACGGGATTCAGGACCGTGACAGTCGGGCTTTGTCTACCCTATCTCGATGGTCTCCCACACAGTTCAGTCTGTGTTAAAGCTGCACCGCCAATCGGAAATCTCCACTGGGCTGATACCATGGACAGTCTATTCTGTCAAGTCTATGACCCCCCCATGGGCGGATCCAGAACATTTTTTAGGGGGGCTGAGAATCAAAAACAATTATTTTTCAGTACTACAAAAATTACAATGAAATAATCAAAGGGAGAGAAAAACAAAGCACACTGTGGGAATGGGAGTGCGTGCGTTCTCCCCTCCCTTTCTCTCTCTCTCTTTTTCTCTGCCTTTAGAAGAAAAAAAATTTTAATAATTTTTTTAAACGATTTTAGGGGGGGACTACAGCCCCCTTAGCCCCCCCTGGATCCGCCAATGCCCCCCCCCCCCCCAAGGGAGCAAATTCTTGGGTATAACATGTTTGATGATTAGGCCACTCACATTTAATTGTGAGTTTCCTGTTTAAGGTTTTAAAAAATGGACGAGGTCACTTTTAATTGTTAATTATTAATTATTTTCAGGCGGTTAACTTTTTGTGGCGGCTGCCATTTATATCGCGATACTTTGGGGTTTTGACTGGCACAAGCAGGTTACTATTGCATTTTAACACCATACTGTAGTGTTCTCTTACATGGTACAGGCTTCATACTTAATAAAGGACTAGTAATTTTGTAATCATAATTTTTATGTGTGAAATAAATATTTCTTAGTACATGTATTTGTATGTTTTTCATGTGTGACTTACCCGTATTAACACAATTTGCTCCTTTACATTTACAATAATTATGCAGCAGCAGAGGTGGCGCGAACTTGCACCTAGGGTTAATATACGTTTTGATCACTACAATTTAAATTTAGGGTTGTTGAAGGATCAAATGAACCCATTGCTTCTATTGTTTTGAAATTCACATTTGCGAAATTTGATGTTTTTGACCCTTTAAAAAAAATCTTGGTGCCCCTCTCGATACCCCTCCGCAATCAGGTCCAACAGCAAAATATTGATATGTAGGCCTACCCCCCCCTCAGCCCCCCCCCCACCCCCCCATCAGATAAAACAAATCTTGATGCCCCTCTCGATACCCCTCCGCAATCAGGTCCAACAACAAAATATTGATATGTAGGCCTACCTCCCCCCCTCAGCCCCCCCCCCCCATCAGATAAAAAAAATCTTGATGCCCTTCTTGATACCCCACTACTTGCAGTGGCACTAGCGTAGTGAGGCATTGATCGGATTGCAAGAATACAATAGCCAAATACAGGCTGAAAAGAACGAGCAGATATGAGCAGCGTGTACACAGTCTCGGTTCAAGACGATGTTGATGCAAATTGGACAGACGATCGATCATACCTGCATGTCGCAAGAGTATACGATCGGCGTCTATCCAATATACAACAACAAATCGTCTTGAACCAAGACATACACTGGTACCCCAAACATATCGATAGCTATAAAACGTACACGTATATACCCCAACGCGCTGGGTACCAGTACAACATTTACTGTACAAGATGTCGGCTCAACCACCCGACATGCGTGGTGCGAATGCAATGTACGACGTACGTAAATGTACGTCGGAACCGAAGTAGATTTGAAAGTGCAAGTATTTAAATTAATATGGCAGAAACACAAACAAGGACGAACAAGAAACTTCCGAAACTTCTTACAGAATACACAGTAAATACTGAAGTTCTTATTTTAATTTTATGTATAGCCATTTTTTACGTGCGAGGCGGCCAAATATGTTGCTGGAAAAACTGCCAGGCGGCCATTCAAATCAGTGAGGCCGCAAAACGAAAACTACCCTGTGTTAAACCATATGGAGGTGGTAAACGCTGCCGCTCCCAAACTACTCGTTCATTTCCCCCTGTTTAATCATTTGTTTTTGTTACTATCTCAAGCTCGTGACTGTTTAAGAAACAGGATACTAAATTATTTTCAAATACTTACTCAAGTTCTGGATCCGCTGAAGGGTGATGCAAAATGTTCAATGCGACGTGGACACAACTGTACACCAGTTTCGGCGCGGCCCGTACATACTCAGATCCCAGAATGTCCGGCCGGCCATGTGCGCCGCCCGCCCGGCCCGCATGCATGGCACGACGGCACGTCAGATTTTGAGATTTTGCGCATAGTCTCTGCTCAAGACGGCATCACACTCGGAGCGTGCGTTGTAGATTGATGATGTACATGTACATGTACATGTACATGTATGCTGCTACACGACATACGCTTTCATTCAATTATACGAGCGCTTTTTATTCAACTGCGACAGTTGTGGTATGTAAAAGAGACTACATTTTCAAGCAGATCTAACTTGGAAAACACGGACCGTGAATATCAGGTATAAATATCGCAAAATTTTGTGATGAAAGTCAGTTTTCAAAGGCGAAATTGTAGAATAATTAAATCAAATTAAATAATTAAATATTTGACGCGGTGCCAATTTCGGACGCGCGCGGCAACAGGAAACTCACAATCAATTGTGAAAGGCCTTAACTGTTGTAGTGTAAGGAAGAGGTTCGATTAAATTATAAATGAAGGTCCTTTGCTCCCTTGAATCATATGTAGTGTGATTTGGGACACAGCGGTGCACTGGTGCTATATGTCCTGACACAATCGGAAGTGTTTTTTTTACACTAATAATATGGATAGACGATATGCATATGTTGCTGTTCGAGTACGCGAGTGTTCAAGTAAGGCACCGATCGATGTCAACTGTACTCTCCTGACTAGGAGAATTTTACCATGATTGAAAACCTTTTCTCCCAATGAGGATACAAATAAAGCCCAATCAGGAAATCCTGCAGTTTCAACGACACCTTCTGCTAAAGGCTCGGCTCGATTTTAGATCAAAATGAGGGAGGTTTTATTTGTTGGTTCCGCGACAAAATCACTAAATGTTTTGTTTCCCTGTATAATTAGGTACATTGCATGCACATGTGTGAAAACAACATTGCGTGGCTTGGGGCACTACACCATACATGTCGTATATAGTACAGGCTTATTGGAGTACATGAACACATTTGTATCAAAGAAAGCAAACTGTGCATTGAATGGTATTCATAATCGAGTCTACCACAGTCTTAAAAACAACCCTTGCTGTAGTGTATGGATTATACGGGCTGCAAATTGTGGACATTATGCCTCTTTTGCTGACCTAGATCACATGATTATGCGAGCTTTTGTCAGGGATGTTGAGGCCTGTAGGCGCAGAAACCGAGGTTGATTACTCCAGAGTATTCACAACCTACGTCTTTATCATTATCGATCTTAGCGCGGGGACTGAGGTATAGCTGTGCTAAGGAACACGACAGGATTTAGTTTCAACACTCATATCTTTTTTTTTATGTATATACTACTGTTGAAGGGACGGAACTCATAAGATTGGCGGCTATTTATTTGCAGTAAATTAGTTGTCATTAAGCTAGAAATTCAATAAATATTTGAAAGGATACAAGTACAACCTAGTGTCGTTTTTATTTACCGAAAAACGCCTGATAACTCGCATGTCTGTAATGATTATAAATATACACAGTATAAAACAATTAATTACTTATCTGCCCTTATGCTGGCCACAAGAGGGCGCTGTAATGACAGGCTTAGGAGTAAAACAGAAACGAGTCTACACAAAATTACCAAATTTGCAAATTAAACATCTATGTTTTTTTAAAATAATTTAGGCAAAGTTATTAACAATTAAATAAATGAAAGTTAAATTTGTTATCGGTATTCTTAGAATGTCATTGTCACAGCGCCCTGAATGCTTCCTTTTTGAAATCATTATTTTATCAGGAGTGAATATAACGTTCGCTCAATATGAAAACTCAGGAAAAGTTGGACACCACTGTTGTAACATTAACACCATCATAATGTTTGCAGGTCATAGGCATAGTGGCAGGTTACTAGCATTTCATCATCATGAGAACGTGTACCGAATTTCTTGATTATTATTATTATTATTATTTTTTTTTTTTAAATGCAAATCGCCCCACACAAGGCCAATGGCCACTCCTAGGTGGGGCTACTAAGTCATTGAGTTGTTACAACGACTCCACACTGAAGAAACCAGCCCCTCGCACCGAAACAAGACAAGTTAATAACCAGCCTCTTCACGGTGCGAATAGGACTGGGAGGGGTAACTAGTCCAGAACAAGGCAGTTGTTAAACTGCCTCTGCCCCTATAAGCAATTATGGTTAAGTGTCTTGCTCAAGGACAAAAGTGTCACGACTGGGATTCGAACCCACATTCTGCTGCTAACACCAGAACTTGAGTCCGGTAAACTAGACCGCTCGGCCACGACGCTTCCATGACGGAAGGAAAACAAGCCTTCTTTCACGATTATTCGTATGCAGATGCTAAGTGTATGTTTTCAGCTTCATCCGAGAACAGTCCACACTTAAGTGTTGCACCAAAAGTAATGTTAGGCAAATTGTTAAGCCGATTGAAGGTGTAGTCATGGGCCGGCCATATAACGGATATTAAGTTAATTTGAGTATAGATCGAGCTAGGATTCTTGTACTCTGAAAGTAACAAATTAAGATGTAAATATAGTCTATTCTGACGATATTGGATTAATTGTGTACCTGCGATTGCTAATATAATGCATCACATATTTTTTATAACGCAGTCATGGTATGCATAAAACAACGTTATTATAAGGAGGAAGATCATTTAGATGTTAAATATTTAGGGTGTGCATCCTCTTTTAAGAATCGCAAAGAATTATCCACTTAGATGCTTTATTTATAAAAGGGTATCATCTTTGTAGGAAGGTTACACTTTTGGTAATTTCAAAATAAATGTTATCACAAAAATTACTTGGTGACAAGTTGATAGGTATCTCATAAGGAATTTCTGTCTGAGGTGCCATCATTTTAATAAAACGAATGAAATTTAGTCTCCAGTAATCACTTGACTTAAAATAATTAAAGTAAATCAAAAGTAAAACGTTTGTCAATGCATCCATTCATTATAAGAGTCAAACAAGATGTACAGAAATCAACCTGTGCAAGTTTCAGCTCATTTAATTGTGTCATTAACGAGAAAATGGCGAAAATATACGTTTAGACTGTTGTTTAAATTTATTCTAATGTGGAAAATTAATCACACCATCGTTTAGCTTTTTAACAGACGTATTCTCAAAATGTTTTCAGCATGACAGACAGAACTATATTTTCTACACAGCGCTCCATACAAATAAGATTAAATTTCATATGGAAGATCGTTTCTTAACGCCATTTTATTCAATACAATTTGACGCGAGTGCATCACATTGATCAGACGTGGCTTCCTGGCCTCTACCCATTTTGAAGCAAATGTCCGATTATTTCGTTTAGCAGTGATGCATTAGCCAAAGCACTCCATTATAAAAAATAGAAATAAATGATACAAAACGTGATCTTGATTTGCTAATGTGGACAGCGACATTAGCTGAGCTTCCCTGCTGGCACAACCGACCAGAAACTCTGCATTCTAAATAATAGCATGCCATTGATGGCCCTGTCACACTGTTGCGTATCGTACTAACGTATGCCAGCGTATGAAAATTATCACTCATACGCTGGTATACGGTGACATACGCTAGGGGTACGTTAGGCATAGGTTGTATACGTTTCAAGCACGGTGGCATACGCTGGCATACGCTGGCATACGCTGAGGCAGAAATAAATTTTTAAGCATGCTTAAAAATTTTGTGCGTATGCGGACGTATGGTTAATACGCTAAGCATACGCTAGGCATACGCTGAATACGCTAGAGGTACGATATAGGTACGTTACTCATAGGTCGAGTACGCTGGACATAAGTTGCCATACGTTGGCATGAAGGTGTACCGTTCAGCTAGCGTATTGATAGCGCATTGAAAGGCCGCCGATTATATAGGTACTTTGTCACGTGATAGGCGGATAGGCGGTACGCTGGGCATGCGCAGTTCATACGCTACTCATACGCTAGCCATACGCAGAGTACGCTGTCCATACGCTGGTCATACGCTGTTCATACGCTGACATACGCTGGTCGTACGCTGACATTTGCTGACATTCGCTGTCCATACGCTGTCAATACGCTTGCCATACGCTACTCATACGCTACTCATAGGTTCAATACGGTAAGTATACGCACAATTCTGTATTTTCAAGGGCTTTTTGTGCGTATGAAAATTATATTATGAATTTTCATACGCAACTCTTACGTTTCTCTCATACGCAACAGTGTGACAGGGCCATAAGGGAAAACACTGGTGTGTAACAATCTATAAAATGCTGTAAGAATGTACGATCAGAGCATACTGATCGAAACGTCGAGTTGTACCTCCAGTTCTTTTCAGCACCAATTACTACTCAATTGAGATTCCACATGGTGTCACCGCAATTAGTCTTACTTATCATCCTCACCATGCAAAGCTACAAGTTTTACCTAAGAATGTATCTGTTTTCTACCTTTACCATGCACGGTGCAGCCATCTTGACTTTTCCATACACATCTACATGACCAAACTGAGGCTGAGAGGGAAACAAGTCTGGTCTCTTTTTTGAATTGTGATTCATCTCTCTAATCGTACTCGCATAAAAGGGAACCAGACAAACATGGCCGCTGCTTAGTAAACTAATCAGTTCAACTGCGAGCTGAGGGATGTTTCCATTGAATGTTCACATTACGTACTAAGAAAAAACTGCACAAACGTGAAGCAGGTTATAATGGCATCATATTAGTTGCATCATATTAGAGCGAGTAAATAGGCCTAAGCCCAGCAAAGTTAAGACACTGCAATATTGCCTAAATCATTATGGCTCAATGTGTCCCGTGTCTACAAGCGCATGTCATGTAGTGGTTGCATTTATTATGTGCGCCTTCAATATGAATGTTAAAGCCTTTCGTAGCACACATCCTTGTCTAAAGGCAATGATCTTGACTAGCCAGCCACCCACATGCTTAATGTTCATATTCGTTAATACATGCTCGTCTAGTGTTCATGACAGAATCGTTGCCGACCAGGCAAAACAGTGGGTGCATGCTCAGACCACGCCAATGCATCTGCTTAATACCGACCACATTGATACGCTTCACGCAGTGGCTTTCTGCAGGACAATATGTGTTAGTAGTTCATCAGTCAAAAGTGCTGTCTTCAGTAGATAGAACGTCTATGAACGTGTAGGTAGAGCCACAGTAGTTTGGGGAAACACATGGTGCATGAGACCCTGGGACCAATATCAAGAGACTATGCCAGAGGATAATTGTTTGGAAGATGATATTAATGTAAAGGAGACTGGATTTCCAAATCGGTCGTATCCTTTTAAACGCTTCTGTCTACGAAGGGTAAGTAGTAATTTGTAATAACATTGATTGTGAGATGTCCACATGTTGATCATGACTGTGATAGTTGGACATTCAGAGCACGGATTCAGTTCTAATACATTTTACTGAGAGTAAATCACTTGATATCTGCAGCATATGCATGTATGCCATATGGTTTATCCTCGGTATATTGTATTTTCTGCCATTAATATGTTATTATAAGCAAATGGTTTCATTTTACGTAAGCCAATCGGCTTATCAGTGAATTGTAGTGCCAAATGTAAAATCTAATGTGTGGGTCAGTTGGTACATAATTTGTGTTTGATGTGCGTTTTGTCTAATCATTCTCTAAAGCCAAATAAATTGGATTTGTTGGTGTTTTGTAGGATGGTTGTTGTTTGCTCTTGGAAAGATGATAACAAAATGATTCAACTTGATAACCTTTGCCGCCTAAAAAGGCTCTGATTTATAGCCATAGGTCGGCTTCAAAATCGGTGCCGTGGCGCTTTTTTTGCCACCCAGTGAAATACGTGATACGGTTATTGGAACCAGACCGAATTTCCCAAAGTATGGTGGCTATGAGAGGCCTCACAAATCGAGCAAACGTGAAAAAGTCGTTTATAACACAGCACGGCAGAATTCCAGCAATTTTGGCTGCAATTGGACATCGTTTCATAGGACCAAAAAAATTAAATTAAATAAAAATAAATAAAAAATGCCGACGCGTAGGTCTGAGCCTACGCGCACAGAGACCAGAAACCGGAGACTTTTTGTTTGGCCTAATTTCTTTTTTTACTGGTTCCAAAAACATTTGTGACTGCCAGATCATCTTAACAGTTACGCATGGATACGAACCATTAGTCTATGCTATCATGCTCATCTGATGAGTTAGAAATCATTAATATCATTATCGTAAATGAAGCACCGACAGACAGCATTGGCATCCCATGTTTTACCAAGCGTGCCATCTTATAAAGGGCATCGTTATGAATATGCATCTCATTCGCTTTGAAATGTCTGTTATTGCTTGAACATATTGTGCAGGTATGTATCTGTAGATTGACAAGACAAACTGCGTGGTCAAACAATTTTAGGCTACAATACAGATATAAAAAAATAAATTCAATTTCCATGGCATACTATATACGACTGGCTGTCTACACGACTCAGTATATAGGCTACATGTATTTAAGAACGGACACATATTATGCTTTTTATCCATATCAGCATTTATTATAATACATTGTAACAAGCTACCACCTAATTGAACAAGACCAGACCAAACCAAACCGAACCAGACTGGACCAGATCAAACCAAACAAACCAAACTAAACCAAACCAAACCAAACCAGACTATAGACCAGACCAGACCAAACCAAACCAAACGTAACCGAACAAAATTAAACCAAACCAAACTATAGAACTAAAGACCAGACCAAACCAAACCAAACCAGAACAAAACAAACTAAACCAAATCAAACCAAACCAAACTAAACCAAATCAAACCAAACCAAACTAAACCAAACCAAACGTAACCGAACAAAACTAAACCAAACCAAACTATAGAACTATAGACCAGGCCAGACCAGACCAAACCAAACCAAACCAAACCAAACCAAACTAAACCAAACTAAACCAAACCAAACCAAATCAAACGTAACCGAACAAAATTAAACCAAACCAAACTATAGAACTTATAGACCAGGCCAGACCAGACCAGACCAAACCAAACCAAACCAAACCAAACCAAACCAAACCAAACCAAACTAAACCAAACCAAACGTAACCGAACAAAACTAAACCAAACCAAACTATAGAACTATAGACCAGACCAGACCAGACCAGACCAGACCAGACCAGACCAGACCAGACCAGACCAGACCAAACCAAACCAAACCAAGCCAAACTAAACCAAACCAAACGTAACCGAACAAAACTAAACCAAACCAAACTATAGATCTATAGACCAGACCAGACCAGACCAGACCAGACCAGACCAAACGTAACCGAACAAAATTAAACCAAACCAAACCAAACTGTAGAACTATAGACTAGACCAGACCAGACCAAACCAAACCAAACTAAACCAAACCAAAACAAAACAAAATAAACCAAAACAAACTAAACCAAATCAAACCAAACCAAACCAAACAAACCAAAACAAACTAAACCAAATCAAACCAAACCAAACCAAACCAAACCAAACGTAACCGAACAAAATTAAACCAAACCAAACCAAACTATAGAACTATAGACCAGACCAGACCAAACCAAACCAAACCAAACTAAACCAAAACAAAACAAAACAAACCAAACCAAAACAAACTAAACCAAATCAAACCAAACCAAACGTAGCCGAACAAAACTAAACCAAACCAAATTATAGAACTATAGACCAGACCAGACCAGACCAGACCAAACCAAACCAAACCAAACTTAACCGAACAAAACTAAACCAAAACAAACCAAACCAAATCAAACTATAGAACTATAGACCAGACCAAACCAAACCAAACTAAACCTAAACAAACTGAACCAAACCAAACCAAACAAACCAAACCAAAACAAACTAAATCAAATCAAAACAAACCAAACCAAACGTAACCGAACAAAACTAAACCAAACCAAATTATAGAACTATATAGACCAGACCAGACCAAACCAAACCAAACCAAACTTAACCGAACAAAACTAAACCAAAACAAACCAAACCAAATCAAACTATAGAACTATAGACCAGACCAAACCAAACCAAACTAAACCTAAACAAACTGAACCAAACCAAACCAAACCTAACCAAGCGTAACCAAAGAAAACTAAACCAAACCAAACTATAGACCAGACCAGACCAAACCAAACCAAACCAAACTAAACCAAATCAAACTATAGAGCTATAGACCAGACCAGACCAGACCAGACCAGACCAAACCAAACCAAACCAAACTAAACTAAACTAAACCAAACCAAACCAAACCAAACCAAACCAAAACCAACCAAACCAAACCAAACCAAACCAAAACCAACCAAACCAAACCAAACCAAACTTAACCGAACAAAACTAAACCAAAACAAACCAAACCAAATCAAACTATAGAACTACAGACCAGACAAGACCAGACCAGACCAAACCAAACCAAACTAAACTAAACTAAACCAAGCAAATTATCTCTGGATTGGAAATATAACGTGAAGAAGCTTCACCGGTTGCCCATTGTCGCATGTATCATTTGAGATAAATTAGATGCGAGAGTGCAGTGAATTTTTTTTAACATCTTCCAGTCTTAAAAATCTGGGTTCTTATCTAATTCATTGTTGATGTAATCAAGAAAATGAAAAGCTAAAACTTTACATCTAAAACATTGAACCTTTTTGGTTAAAATCAATATCAAGAAAACGTAGTACGGCTTCATTAACGTTGAACGACAGTCAAGCGTCATCAAAAGTCAATCTACCAACAAACCACTCCAGTGAATCCTGCTAGGTTTAAAAGCTCTAGATACCACTAAGGCTATAGTGTAACATCGCTTCAACTCACCATGGTATTATAGTTGGCTTTCTCTGATAATAAAATGGGTGACACTGCTTCACACCGTTTTCGCTTGATTTAGCTTCCTGTTGAAAGATTATTTGGAAAATGCAACAGGTCTTTCTTTAGCTTTCAGTTTCTTTTCTTTGGGGATTCAACTGCACGTCTTGCGACTTGTGTTCTTCAACCCGATCTAAGCTGTTTAAAAGCTCTTGTTTGGTATTTATAGTGCTAGAATACGCGCATGGCAAATGGTCACTATATGCATCCACACTTTAAGACGATCATGAAATAATTATGTTCAGACCAGATTCTGGTGCAGTTCATAAACAGTTGTCGATCTCTAATCATTTGCTTTATGCACATCTAGAAGCACACGATCGTCGCAGCATTGCAATCGTTTCACTTTAGCATATGTTTCGTATTTTCATGCATATAAAATTACTTCAGACGAAATAGTTTTTTTTAGGATGACTACTGTCTTTAACCAAATTCACACCATCTTTTATATAACAATTCGGAAATGTTATAATTGGGTAATCACCTGGGTCAAACCCTTCATTAAACCCCCTATGAGAACAACACAAAAACGAAAACAAAGGGTGTGGGTGACATGGGCGGATCCAGAACATTTTTTAGGGGGGACTGAGAATCAAAAACAATTATTTTTCAGTACTACAAAAATTACAATGAAATAATCAAAGGGAGAGAAAAACCAAGCACAGTGAGGGGGAAATGAGAGTGCGTTCTCCCCTCCCCTCCCCCCCCCCTCTCTCTCTCTCTCTTTTTTTTTCTTTTCTAAAAAGATTTTAGGGGGCCTACAGCCCCCTTAGCCCCCCCCCCCCCCCTGGATCCGCCAATGGGTGAGGTCACGACCCTACTTGTTGGCTGAGGGAAGTCTGTTTGTGTTTCGTACAATAATCGCTTGGTGTAATGGGAGACTTTTGAGACACTTGATGGTCTGCTCCCCTCAGCGTCTCAAAAGTCTCCCATTGTCACGATGGCATTATGTCACGGTGCGATCAATTCCTTGATTGGTCAACCCTTTTTCTTTCTTAAATTTGTATTAATCAACCAATTGTTGCCAAGATGCATTTAACAGAAACTGAAAAGATCGAATGGGTAAGAATAGGGTCTACTTAACTCTTGAACCTATGCAAATCAATCCACATAAATAGTGCAGTTTTGTACAATTTCCATCTCAAATATCCACCTCGCACTCCAACACACACAGCAACTGGAAAGACACAATGTTAACAATCAGAAGATCGTCAAATTGATTTCTTTCCATATTTTACTCATCCCCCAAGAGAAAACAATAATTATTGTTAACCACGAGCTAAAACCCTTATACACAAGGCTGCGTAGGGGGTTTCGGACTGTCGTCAAGTGAATAACCAAGTGGCCCTTGATTGAATTATGGACAATTTAACAAGAAGAATATCGCTGGTTATTTGGCCCCTCACCTCACCTGGAACTGAATATCGAGAAGCACTCTCGCCACTGCTACCCTGAAGGTACCCTTCTCGAATCATGCTTGGACACAATCAATGTAATTATGGCAAGCCTCAGGGTTGCATTAAGAGATATACTAGATCATATGAAACGAATCAAAGCCTCAAATCTTATACAAATCTTATACGAAGTTGTGATAGATTGCCAAAATAACAAATATATTTTAAAAAGCAGTAGGCCTAAATTCAAACAAAAAACATCATTACATTCACACGCGTATATTGCATGGGCGGATCCAGAACATTTTTAGGGGAGGGGCTGAGAATCAAAAACAATTATTTTTCAGTACTACAAAAATTACAATGAAATAATCAAAGGGAGAGAAAAACAAAGCACAGTGAGGGAATGGGAGTGCGTTCTCCCCTCCCCTCTCCCTCTCTCTCTCTCTCTCTATTTCTCTCCTTTTTTAATTTTTAATTTTTTTAATTTTTTAATTTTTTTAACGATTTTAGGGGGGGGGGGCTACAGCCCCCCTTAGCCCCCCCCCTGGATCCGCCAATGTATTGGACCATGCTAGGGTTGACAATAGAATGTTTGTCTTCATTGAGATGTGTACAGTCAGTGGCATATAGACGTAAACTATTTTTAAATATGCCCAGGCCGCTCAGAATTTGATTCGATCAAATGATTAAAAAAGTCTTGTATCGTGTTTTTAAAAAGATCCCAGAAAAAAGGTGCACACGAGTGGTTCGATCCCCTGCAAACAGGCCACTTGGTGTACATACTGTCTGCCTGGGGGCATATATATAAATCTGTTTATAGGTGAAGTGGTTCCTTAACAATTTCACAATTATTGGTATTCTTGAAACACATATTACAGATCTACAATAATAGACTTATTTGGTGTAAAGTTGATGATGGTATCAAACATCCCTTGAAGCATTTCTATCTCTGGTGTTATTTATTTCTTGATGACTGAATTTTGGGCTGAAAATTCCACAAAAGAATGAATACACAAATTTGAATATATTTTGTTACTGTTATCTCGTTTAACAACACAACATAATAAGCTGGAACTTTCACAGATTCATTGTTTTATGCGCAGATGTATATTAATTCAATGAAAGTAAGTATACTCGTTTGAAGCAGTTGTATCTCGCGGGGTTTGCAATTCCCATTGTCACATAAGCTTATATTTTAGGAGATAAATGTTCTTCCTCCCCAAAAATAATACAAACATGCTCAAGTAAAAAACATTTTCAATTCGTTTACGTGTTGCCAAGTTCTGCGAGATTTTAATTTTGACCAGTATTATAAAACAGAAGAATACAAACCTATATAATTGATCGACCTATGCTCTTATTTATATATTATCATAGCACACACTTATACAAAGTGAGACTTGATAAGTAAGAATTAATCTCGTAATTGATCATTTGGAAACTTTCAAAACTATTAGAATTATAATTAATGCTTAAAGAAAAATACTTCTTTATGGTAATGTTTTTTCCACCCCAAGGGAAAGGGTGTTAAGAATTCGAATTGGTGCATGTAATCTTGCGTAACATAGTACATGGTGGTCGCCACCCAGATACGCTGCGGTCCCTTTTATGTTTCATTGTCCCAAATCGCCTGTGCTTCAAGATAATTGAAATTCCTTAGAGTCATCGACTGTTTAAAGGGCTGATCATCCCCGCGATCACCAGATTCTGAGCTTCCAAAGACAGACCGGGGTTGCTGTGACTCCTAGGCCAGCCGTGAGGTGTGGCCCCAAGAACTGTGCTCTATTCCAGGCAGCACTAGTGCCGAGTTCACACTGGCACACACCCATCCGTCACGATGTCACCAACCCTATACTCGTCCCCTATCCGAGTAGACATCTCTCTCTATCGCTGGTTCATGTCCCTGACGTTGATGTCACACAGTCGGTAGTACCAAATCCTCGGCCATGACCCACATGAGAGTCCGCCAAAGGACTGAACCACAAAACACTTGACTCCAAACCCCAGCCTAGTCTCTCAATGGAGGTACCTCCCCTCAAACACTAACATTTCCGTTATTTACCAACATTATTTTCATTGTATGTGACTGATTACTGTAATTTCCCCCTTCTGTTTGTATATTTGAATTGATGATTATTGATCTAAAGCTAGACTCGTATAATTCCATTCAGTTGTGGTCTTTCCCTTTATTATGTTAAGTCGTTTCGTTTGTGACTTCGTAACACAATATCAAAATAAATACGATTTTATACATTTAGAAAACAACTCAAATTGTCCAAAAGGCCATCCTTGGTCTAGATATAATGTTCAGGATGTTCGTGTTCATTCCAACGTCGAATTTTTGCCAGAAATTCACATTTGAAATTATTTCACTAGATTCACTTGATAGCGCCTAAGTCATCAATATTTCAAGGGGAGTTTGATGCCATTGACTTTCAATGCACTTTTATTTAAATATAAGCTATATATATAGCTAAATGGATTGACTCGACATGACATGAAAATTGAATTCACATGGTATCACATCCGGTACATTTCTGCTGTCAAGTCACGGCTGAGCTATTGACAGAATATTGATTGATGTAAGTTGGTTGGTCACCACATTGTTTGAACAAGAGGAGAGGGGGTTTCCCCCGAATTGTGTTAATCTTCCGTGTAGAGCTTGTGCTCCCTGAGAGCTCAGCTTTCCCCTGGAACCAGAAGCGGATTTAACGTTTTCAACGGGGGGGGGGGGGGGGGGGGTATCCAGATGGTTGGCCTAAATTCATTCTGACGCAGACCGTATTTTGCTGAGAACATATGGAGCGGCATTTACAGAAAGGCAGTTGGGGGGGGGGGGGGTTTCAGGACCGTCCCTGCATACTTCCGGTGAAAATAACATAAACGTAGTTTTCGTAAACAAATTGAATTAAAGAGCATATGATTGTGTTCTCTAAGGAAATGCTCTGATATTCTACATCGCCGCATGGTTCCTGACCCACTAATGGCCGTCCCACGTGTCTGCGAGAGGGGACTCAATTAATGTGACTGCGTTAGCCGCAAGCCATTACAGTGTTTTGCTCATAGAGCGCCATAATTGAAATGCTTGACATTTAAATTAAAAAAAAAACTCCCTTGATCAGTTCTTAACCCTGACTACGGGGGCGGAGAATGTCCTTCTTTAGTTTCACCACTAAATTGCAAGAACAGTGCTGTCATGACATGGGCGAATCTGGGGTATCGAAAAGGGGCGGGCACACAGTAATTAAGAAAGGGGCCCATGAATATTAGCCCATTTGACTCCCAAGATGATCCATTCTTATCCCTGGCTACATTATTAAAATTTGGTTTATGATTTGAATTTAAAAAAAAAGTAAAACTTAGTTTATTAGTGAAAATTATGCGGTTGATTTATATAATGGTACTTGAAACTTTGTCACAAAATATTTCGATAGAATTCTGGGTACCGTGGTCCGACGCGTGGTCCAGGCATTATTTTATATAGGCCATATCGTTATATAAAGATGCGTGCGAAACAAATGATTAGATTGCTACTTTATGATTAGATTGCTACTTTATGATTAGATTGCTACTTTATGATTAGATTGCTACTTTACAGAATATTTGCAGGAAATGTTTTAAGAACGAAAACAATTTGAATGATTCCTGCTCCGAAAAACATGTTATTTATTTTACTGTTTCTTTACATTCGAAGCCAAGACCCTTCCTGATGCCCGTCATGAAATGGCAAAAACAAATGTGCAATTTCAATCAGAGAAACGTGTTATGTTACTATAGCTGGCAATATCTAACTCATTCATGTACAGAGTAAAGATTAATTATATAAATACGAAATATTTGTTTTTGAATGCATTTGTAAAACGTAAAACGTAAAAGTAAAACGTTTTTTTATTATCAATAATAAATAATTTACATAAGGTATGCTTAAAATAAGTAAAATCCATAAGGAAATGGCCAATCTGAAATGATGAAGAAATAACCTGAAGGTATTTTCGCAGTAAAGGCGGCGATTAAATTAATTTAATATTATTTGAAGTATAATTCCCTTTATTGACGATGTTTTTTTGTTTTTTTAAATTTATTTAAAAAAAAAAAAAAATTTTTTAATTATTATTATTTTTTTTTTTTGGCGAGACCGTTCACAGTGAGTTCGGTCAGAGTGATCACTATTATCTTAGACATTTGAACACTTTCAAGGGTCTGTTTCTCAAGAGTCACAAAGCATTGCCTACTTGTAGAAAATGTCTGTTCACCTCAGGTGTGAATGGTCCTTAAATAATAATTTAAAAAAACCGAACATATTGTCCCCATTATAGCGACTGAAGTGGGTAAAATAATCACATTCATCCGTAAGATTCGCCGCCAGTCATTACACCGTCTTCACATTATGAACTATGGTAAATTCTACCGACTCACGGATTTATTATGTAGACGTGATGTTTCCATGGAAACACATTTATCCATATCGGCCACGTAAATCTGAAGTATTTTAAATATACCGCTATTAGTGGGATATGACTGACGGAAGTTGGCAGCTTCGGAGCTTTCGCACCGTTGAAGTTGTTGATGAGGCCTATCCTTTTGTAGTTATGATAATAATTACATTATTGCATTAATAATGAACATAATACTATTGATTTTTGTTGGTATAGCACTGGATGTGTTGGCAAGACTGCTTCTAAGCGCACCGGTATGCATATATAAACGATGTGACCAATGACATCACATGTTTACAAAAGAGCCCCCATGTCAAATAGCGCCGGGCACAAAATGTACACTGATCTATGACAAGAAACCGTAAAACCTGATATTTTGAGATATCCGCAGAAAAATTCTTAGTTTGATTTATTTTTAATGAGGCACTAACATAACATCTCAAATCTTATTCATCGGAAAAATTGTTTTGATGTTATGTGGAGAAGTACAAAATGTACAAACTCTGCATATACAAATACACTTTTTTCCCGGCGGGAAATCACTCTGGTACTTGTAAACAAGTCACATGGTATATACTCTCCTTGAAAGAAGATAATTATACGGTACGTTGCATTAACCAATCTGTTAACGTTTCAGCTGAAAACGTTATGTCGTTCATGAGAAAATAGTGATAATGCATTTAGATTTGTTGAATATTCGAACATGTAATTAAGGAAAAAAATACTCTTTGATTAGTTCGGTCCATTATTACTCTCTTCATAGAAGTTACATGACCTCCAACAAAGTTATGTCTCGTGCTTATGATTGCTATCATGTTTACATTGCATTTCATCCATTTCTTTATTTTTGAATTGCCATATTGTAAATATTGCCTTCAAGAGAGGACAAAATCATGTAGGCCTATGTGCACTTGAACCCTTTTGATGCAAAACATCTCAAGATATACGAAACTGACCATATTTCTTACAAAGGCAGTCGATAAACCATTTTCAATTGTCAAGTAATAAATACAAGATTTACTTAAAACTAAAGTTAAAGATATATCAACCGTGTTTGGCTCAAGAGCCCCCCTCCCCCCCCCCAAAAAAAATAGAGTTTAAAAAGCAAATAAAGTTTGAAACGAAATAATATCGTTATTAAACGATTAAAAAAATGAAATTCGGATGTCGGAAACTGCGATATTTAAAGCGCGCTTGATTCTGATTGACATCCGCGCTCGCCAATCGTGAGACGATTGACATCTAAGGATTAACAGTGGGCCAGCATTTTATTAATTTGAGTGTTTATTTCCTTGACGGAAAAATAGCAAGTCAACATTTCAAACTATTTTTACCGTCAAACAGGTCTAAATACAGATGATTTGTCTTTAATGGTGTTATCACACACCTCCTGAAATCATAGTTCTGATTTGCTGTATAAAATATATATATATATATATATATATATATATATATATATATATATATATATATATATTTATTGCCATTCTTTTCAATGGAAGTAATATATTCGTACGAGGAAAACAATCTTAAATTGAATACCTTCAAAGCATTCTGCATTAAAGTTGGTAAAAAGTTGGTATCAGATATCCTCTAAAATGATTCTGCCTGAGGTAGTCTTTGAAATTCGAGAAATAGATGCCGAAACGAAATGTTGTAGATAACACTTCAGCATGCAAGCTATAGGGAAGCATATTTGTGTGTACCATTGAGATTTAGGCCTAAATATGGGGACTCAGCTAAACATAATTATCACCGTTTGGTTTTTATACTTTTCATTTGATCTTGACTACACTACAAAAACTGGTGTTAAAAACTACACCCAGAACAAGTGTGATTTTTAAAAAAAAATTAACAAAAATTACCAACAAAAACTCAAACAACATTGAATAATCTGATTTACATAATAAAAGGGATTGCATTGTGCCCCAACAATCCTTGCGCCCATAGACCTCTCATGGCACCACTGTGTATATACCAATAGAAGTGATGATCAGGGTTCAGGGCACGAATAACTCTCAGGACAGTCTACTCTAGCCAAAATGCGCTGAATATTAATTTTGCCAGTGCTTTATTAGCAAAATAATATGGTTCCCGGGCAAAATAATTCAGATGAGAATCCGTAAACGAGATAATGTGTCTATCTATCCCATCTGGTTCGGTACCAAGGCACCAATATATAAGCCAAGATGAAATCCTTATGCCGTCATCATGCGGCAATCAGCTGAGTGTTTTTTTTTTCGACTTAGTTGCTTGAGTATCGGGCTTAAAATCTATATATCTTCCTGAAACTAAATCAGCCACGAAGAAAAAAATATGCAGGACTTCACCGCCCGTCCTTGCCGAAAACGGCCAGTAGACACGATCTGAATGTGGAATTGATCGAAGCAGGGGCGCGGATAGGGTCGGAATCTTTCAAAGGGGCAGTGAAATCTCTCTTTTTTTCTCGCTGAGTGTTCACTTTCATCTGTATTATCATAGAAATATTATTGAGTTGTAGCTAAAGATGAATATGCTCCTCCATGATATCACAAAAAATTATGCTTGGAAACTGCTTGTAAAATGTTCACATATATTTGACGACCCATTTTATAATATTTAATAAATATGTTAGTATAGTGTCCAGGAAGAAAACAGAAGTACATGATAGAATACAGGAAATACTAGACGGAAGTGTTTGTGATATTACAAACACATAGGTGTTCGAGTGCTGTCAGGGCAGTGATGATGACGTCAGAATGTTTTTTTAAAGAAACTTTGCATTATTATTATTTTTTCATATTAAAGAGTACCCTGTAAAATATGATGTGGTTACCAACGATGATTTGTTTGAAGTCCATTTCAATGATTTGAACTTAATCACATTCGGCCCTACACCAAATTCAAACTTCATTTCAAATGCAATGGTATAATAAAGGAATGATAATGACCGAATAAAACTTATGTTCAAACTACACCTAGAAGATCCTCAACAAGGTTACAAGGGAATTTCAAGACCAACAGATGTTAATTACCCTGAAATTTCAAAAAATTTCTGATTTTTTTTTAAAAACTGGCCACGGAATCTTTATTGTTCACCGGATGGTTTTACATACATCGATCATTACTCTTCCAAAACAGAAACAACCAAAATCGGAACAGTTCAGTGCTAGTTTTTTTAAACTGACATGTTTAATAT
The DNA here is from genome assembly GCA_029582265.1 of Zoroaster sp. YZ-2022. Lineage (NCBI taxonomy): Eukaryota > Metazoa > Echinodermata > Asteroidea > Forcipulatida > Zoroasteridae > Zoroaster > Zoroaster sp. YZ-2022. Next base: position 17,481,370 of record CM055821.1, on the reverse strand, counting down.
TAAACTTTGACTTCCGGTTTGGACAGGAAGTAAAGGTTAAATTGGGGTCATGTTTTTGTAAATATTTTTGACAATTAACAATCTGTACAATGGTGCAAAAACTGTCAATTTACCTCTTGTAGTTGTTGAGATATGATTTTTTAAATATTAAACTTTGACATCCGGTTTGGACAGGAAGTAAAGGTCAAATTGGGGTCACCTTTGTGTAAATATTTTTCGACAATTAACAATCTATACAATGGTGGAAAGATTGTGAATTTACCCCTTGTGGTTGTTGAGATATAATTTTGTTTTAATATTAAACTTTGACTTCCGGTTTGGGCAGGAAGTAAAAGTCAAATTGGGGTCATGTTTTTCTAAATATTTTTGACAATTAACAATCTGTACAATGGTGCAAAAACTGTGAATTTACCTCTTGTGGTTGTTGAGATATGAATTTTTTTTAATAGTAAACTTTGACTTCCGGTTTAGACAGGAAGTAAAGGTCAAATTGGGGTCACCTTTTTGTAAATGTTTTTTGACAATTAACGATCTGTACGACATTAGGTGTTTGTCCTTTGGACGAATACAGAGCTGTTACGCTAATTACGTTGTGGTGGAATTAAATACTGTACATTTTCCCCCCCGAGGTGAGGTGTGTGCAGGTCTTGTACAATACAATGACAAATTCGATCAAGTGTATAATATTTAAATGTTTGGTTCAGTTTTTTAAATTAAAACAATACTTATAGGGAAGAGACAACACAATGTAATTTGAAGGATAACTGTAAAATAAAAAGAAACAAACAATACTGAAATGATCTTCTGATTGTTACATGTATATGTATTTATTTGTCATTAACTGTTGAAAATACATTTTCATAAATAATCATTTTAAAGTTATTGTTTAAAGGTGACAATATCTTCACGATCAACAGGGCATGGAATCAGAGTTCTAGTTTAACTCAGTGACTGAAAATAATACTCACATGATAAGGTCATATTCGCGTTGCTGCTGCATAAATGAGCCAGTAATTATCAGTCACTATGTTTGTCTTAAACTAGGACACCATTTCCATGCCCTGTTTGTAGAAAGTCTGCTCTGATCGTGACGATACTGTCTGTTTAACCAATTGTGTTTATGGGATTGATGGTCAGTACTATCCCAATGCGAGCATACAAATAAATAGTAACTTTAATTGGGTGATCTGGCAAAAGGTAGAAGAAGAAGAAGAAGAAGAAGAAGAAGAAGAAGAAGAAGAAGAAGAAGAAGAAGAAGAAGAAGAAGAAGAAGAAGAAGAAGAAGAAGAAGAAGAAGAAGAAGAAGAAGAAGAAGAAGAAGAAGAAGAAGAAGAAGAAGAAGAAGAAGAAGAAGAAGAAGAAGAAGAAGAAGAAGAAGAAGAAGAAGAAGAAGAAGAAGAAGAAGAAGAAGAAGAAGAGGTGTTTCGGGCTCATACCCGAACACCTAAAAATCGAAGAAGTAGAGGTGGGCTGGTTATCTAGCTAGGCGGCAAGATGACAGGTGGACCTGTAGGCCTGACTGCACAACCTAGAGCATAGGCTATACCAGAGGGAGAGGTAGACAAAGCAGAAGATGGATGGATGACATCAGATAATATGGTAGCGTTATATGGAAGAGGACAGCACAGGATAGAGTGAAATAGAAAGCTGATGAAGAGGTCTTCCACTTGCAGTGGAGCGAAATAGGCTAGACAGACAGCCAGCCAGACAGACAGACAGACAGACAGTGTCCATATGCGTAATAGGGAAAACAAATCTATAAAAAACACGTAGGCCTACCATGCTTGTGGGTCGAGTTATTTTCGGAGGGCTACGCCGTTAGTGTATTGGATGGTCTTGTTTAAAAACAAATCGAAATGAATTCGACCTAATAATTATACAGCAAAATGTTAAGCCAGTTTTCGGCGGAAAACCTGTTGAACGATGGTACAATATTGGGCATGGAACTAGCGAGGAGTCGGCGATCTAGCACGCAAGGACCCAGTGCTCTGTCACTGCGGCCGGGAGAAGATGCATTGTGTCGTTGAAAACTGACATCTTTATCTTAAAGTAAATAGGAAATTAAAGTTGGCCTTAGGGTTTGGAATCATGGAATTGAAAACTGTTTCACCTCACGGTGGAACATAATACGAAGATCCCAATTGACTGTTAATTTCAAGAGTGAATATTCACCTCCCTTTTGAACTTTTTTCCTTTGAAGGTCGATGTTAATAAGCTTAAAAAATATCCATCAATTTGTCGACTTTCAAGGTAGTGAAGCCCGGGGTCCGCGCGGCGCTCGCGTGGTACCGGTATTTCAGTTCATGCGTTTTAAGTGCATTGAGCGAGTGCATAAATGGGAGATTTTGTATAGTGTTGTATTTTTCAAGTGCATCAGAAGTACCGGTACCGGAGTAGACGTTGCGATCCACCGCACAGCAGCTGTTGAAAGTCTGACTCATTTATTATCGACGTAACAACGTGCTAGATGTCCGTATTCCAAGAGTTTTCATCCACGGACCTTAAAGGGGAAGGTACAATGCATTGATAATTACCAGTTTACAATATTATATGGAATCATTATCCCACGGTAAATTTGGAATAACTATATCAATAATTGTGAGAAACGATTCCCTCAGCATTCAACAACAGGAATTGTAATGTCAAATTATACCAAAAAATTTCCATCCTGTTGTCATACGGGTTGTTGTCATTTTGTCTTGATCTTATAGACTAATCACTAAAAATTTCAGCTTAGTCGCATTTCGCAGAATACTATGAAAATACATGGTTTAGTTCGAGACGAAAAACACAAAACGTTTGTTAAACAATTTACTGCCTTTGATAGACGGAATAAATAGTGTTAAAGTATGTATCATATGAAAATGAAATACTAAAAATTGATTATTTTATCACAAAAACCATTGGTGAATCTAGGGGAGAAAGGTATAGGGCATGTGCATTTTTATGGCCATGCAAATAACTAAAATAACTGTGATTGTTTCCCATCAAACAGAATCATTTCAAGCCTGGATGTTTTATCCACCGAGTAAAGTTTTATATAGAACTGTAATACGTTATTTCTTTTGACAATACCAATAGCGTACTCTGTCTGGCAGGGCCTGCCATTAACATGAACGAAACTCTCCCATCAGACTAAGGATGATCATACGGCAATCTGATGGTTTGTCTTGCACTCTAGAGTTGACCGCTGAGCCCTGTTCTTTATTGCGACATGATAACAGAGATCATAATCCTGGAGCTGAAAGGTCGCACAGTAAACTGGGGCTGACTACAATCATTGGACCCTGCGTGATGCACTTAATTAGGCCTGCAGGCCAGACGCTCCGTGGACAAAAATTAAATCACAATCCGTATAATTCCTCCACACTTGAATACATCAATACAAGACATTAGCATTTTATACCTTCAGAGAGTCATACAGATTGACAAACTATAGATGAAGTTTTGTACTTTTTTTTACGGTATTGTTCATTTACAAAGTATATGTCCACAGGCTTCGGGCACTGATGTTACCATACTATCACTTTAAACGTAAGAATGTGATAAATAATTTTGATTGTGGATTTTGCTGAATTTGATCCACTTGCGGCGGGTCTCTTGGCTATGAGTAATGGCGAAGAGCCTTGAGCTCGTACACAACAGCTATGGCCTACATTTTTACACTTTTGCATTTGTTAGTATTATTGTGATTTTTAATATGGACACCTTAAATATATATCGCCCGTGTTTGGCTCAAGAAACCCACAAAATAGAATTTAAAAAGCGAAAGAATTTTGAAAGGTAATATCGTTATTAAACGAAACATTAATTTTTTTTAATGAAATTTGGATGTCTAGACTATACTGTAAATAAAAGTTATATTTCAAACGCGCTTGATTCTGATTAACAGCCGCGCTGGCCAATCGGATGACTGCACGCGCCCTCGGCCGTTACGTATATCCAAAAAAATGGTGTGATCAAAAACTGTGGGTCAGCATTTGATTAATTTTAGTTTTTAATTTACTGGTACTTATCCTTGACGGATTTTTTCGTTCAATGTCTTAAATTAAAGCTTAACTTCCTTGTATACAGCTTTAAGTATCTGTCATAAGTATTAGTATTTTCTGTATTGATTCGTTTGTGTTTGTATTGCCAACTCTGAGCATAGCATAGTTCGCTAAAATAGCATAGATCGCTGAACGAGTAAATAATGAAGCTCCTATGAGGTTTCTATTCAATAGCGCATCCGTGTTGATGCATAAATGATCCAGCAATCTTCATGCCAAATTCACTCTGTGCAAGCTATAGTGCTAATCAATGACTTTATAAACAACAATATTTTGCGTCTACAGCGGAAACGCTAGCAATCGAAGAAATCGAGTGGCTTTTTTCATTTCTATATACACATAGGCCTATAGCCTACTCGTGAATACAAGGGACGATCAATCGAAAAGCGAGTGTGAAGTTTTATTTGTTTATATTTTCAGGTCCTCTACCTTCATTTTGTGTTATATATAACCTACTGTTATGCAATGTGAAGGTTACAATATTGGTCCAGTCCCTATAAACTGGTCCATTTATGTTGTCTATCATTTATCTGTCAGTCACGGAGAGTTTTATTTCTCACTCACTGTATACATTACATTTATCAAGCTGTATAAACATCAATGTTTATGACATTTAATCTAACTTTGATTGACCAGTAATGACCCAGCAGAGTGGTACATATGCCTCTTCCATCTTTCATCTGATATAAATTGCAAGGATCATGGGTTGTGTATACATGAACATAGTACAAAGCCCCCGTCATCACCCCCTCCCAGACACATATGCTCAAAGGAAAATAAAATAAAATAATAAAATTCAGTATTCAAGATACAGTTAAAGATTCAGTAGTAACTTTCTGCATATACATCCCAAACAAAGCTGTCTTTATTAATCAATATTTGCTTGCATGCAGAGAGATCACAGACCCCAATCTTGAAGATGTTACACGCATATGGGAATTGAACATGGTTTGAAAGACGAGGAAAGCCTTTCTAATGCTGAAATTTGACCGTTATTTTACTGGCTGGTTCGGGAAATATCAATGCGGAGATAGATACTGTATACTGAAATGCAATAACAAAAGTGCCGTGTAAAATATTATCGTACTATGCCGCACTGGTCTTTATTAGCTCTTGTCTAAACACCATGCCAAATATAGACAAGAGCCTCTTCGACGCCCAGCCAGCCACGTCTTGTCAAGGAGGACGAAGTTTTTCAAACATTCTCATTAACAGTTTGTCCTGTTTGAAGAAATAATCATAACAATAAATGAATATTTCAGGGTTATAGACATTTATCATGTTAAAGCCACCTTGATTTTGGTCATTGAACAGAGGCTTGAAAGAAAATAGTCTAGCCCCTTTTCTAATAAGAATTAGCGCTATGATCGTTGTTGCGCGTTCAGGGTATCTGACACAATTATGGCAGCAGCGGTAATATGGCACCCTCTCTATAATTATAAAGGCCCCCTAGCCCCCGAACACCATCTTCGACCCGTCTCATTCGTGTTCTTATACAGAGCTTCATGTTTTGGACATTCCACCAGATGTTAAAAAATAATGATATCAGTCTGCTTGAACTCAAGAGAACTATAGTATGCATATACGTAACAAATAATACTGTAGAAAATGAGAAGCAACCATGTTCTGTTGTTATGTGGAGTGCCATGGTCGAGCGGTTTAGTGCATCGGATGGCTGAGTCGTCAGAATGTGGGTTCGAATCCCAACCGCGACCGGGTACTTGTGTCCTTGAGCAAGACACTTTACCATAATTTCTTCTCTCCACCCAGGGGTAAATGGGTACCTGTGAGGGCAGAGTTGGTTGTTGTGTTTGACTAGGCCCATATGCGCCGAAACGGCAGCAATTTTCAGATTGAACATCTTAAAGTCCCTATATACTATTGGTTAACTCAAAAAAACATAACTGATGACAGATTGACATGACACTTATTTGGTGTGAAGTTGATGATGGTATCAAACATCCCTTGAAATATTTCTGTCAGAGGTTCTATTATTTGAGTAAAATTAATCAAATTATCTTGGTAATAAATTGTTGCCATGGTCGAGCGGTTTAGTGCATTGGATTTGTGTTCTGGTGGCTGAGTCGTCAGAATGTGGGTTCGAATCCCGTCCGTGACCGTGGTACTTGTGTCCTTGAGCAAGACACTTTACCATAATTGCTTCTCTCCACCGAGGAGTAAATGGGTACCTGTGAGGGCAGAGTTGGTTGTTGTGTTTGACTAGCCCATATGCGCCGAAACGGCAGCAATTATTATTATTATTATTATTATTATTATTATTATTATTATTATTATTATTATTATTATTATTATTATTATTATTATTATTATTATTATTATTATTATTATTATTATTATTATTATTATTATTATTATTATTATTATTATTATTATTATTATTATTATTATTATTATTATTATTATTATTATTATTATTATTATTATTATTATTATTATTATTATTATTATTATTATTATTATTATTATTATTATTATTATTATTATTATTATTATTATTATATATGTGGCATTGGTTTAAGAATGGGAGTATACACGGCCCAATGGTTATACCGGTATAAACACTTCTCTCCCTCCTCCTCTCAAATATTAGTCCTATGTATGCCCTACATGCCTACTGAATATACACTGTTTTGTATTTATGAGGAATGAAAGAGACAAAGGTGCTGCAATGGATCGGACCGTGACTGTCAATCGCTGAATGTTATTGCCTTTATTATTGCGTCTTAGGGATTCGCTCGCCCACTCATGTTGTTCTGCTGCTTAATACGGATAGTATTGACATCGACAGAAAGTCCATCATTAGGTCACATAATAACAACGAAGCCTTTCATATATACTTTTCCCCATTCTTTCCAGTTTAAAATCCACGGTTTTACCAGAAGTGTTTCTGTTTTCACATTCTTTCCAGTTTAAAATCCAGGGTTTTACCCGAAACTGTTTTTCTGTTTTCCTGTTCTTTTCAGTTTAAAATCCACGGTTTTACCGTAAACTGTTTTCTGTTTTTCTATTTTTTCCAGTTTAAAATCCACGGTTTTACCCGTCTGCTGTTCCGTTGGAAGGCCAGCGTTTACAAACTCTTGTGGAGAGAGATGCTGGTGTTCCTTGTGATGTACACAATAGTCAGCGTTATATACCGATCCGTCCTCAGCGACCCAGCAAAGAGAGACTTTGAGAAACTTTCCGTTTACGCCTATGAATATACCAAAGTGTTCCCTATAAGCTTTGTGCTTGGTTTCTATGTGACAGTGGTCTTTGACAGGTACGTTAACTTACTATCTTTGAGTCCAATTATATTATACACACTAATCTCAAAAATCATATAATGGTCAAAGTGTTACATAAAATTTACTTGGAGTAAATATAAAACGATTGTATCAAACATCCCATGAAATATTTCTGCCTATCGTTTTAAAAAATAGTTGAATCATTTCCAACATGAATTACTGTCGCACTCTTTTGTTATTAATGACACAATGAAATTAGCTGAAAACTAGCTGGTTTGTATACATATCTCTTGATTCTGATAAAGTATGGATGTATTTACAGACATTTTACCACAGGTGTTTAATGGCTTTAAGGTCAGACCGGTTGCGAATCACGATGCTCTCTGGTATATTGCGTACGTGCCCTTTAAAGGGAACTTATAACGTTGGTTTTATGATCGTCATTGGCAATATTTCATTGGCGGTTTCAGGAGTGGAGTGGATAGGAGGGAGTGGTATGTGAAATTACCATTTGTTGTGTGCCTACTTGTTGGTAGTGTGTCCCCTCTTTTGTCATATGTCCAATTTTGGAGACCCTGAAATCCCCCTGCTATATTTCATGTGAATAACGATGAACAAAAATACATACAGCGGTCCTGTGAACGTTTCAACTTAAAACGTTTTGTCGTTAGAAAGAACATTGAAAATCTGCCGTCAGATTTTGTATTCACTCAAGAATAATTTCTATTTAAGGGGAAAGGATGACTTTTTTTTCCAAATTATCAAATATCGAATTATAATCTAAATAATGTAAAACCTTTATTGGTGTAAAGTTGGTACACGTATCAATTATCCTTGATTTCCACTGAAGTGCTTTTCTCATAGAGAAAACATTAAAATGTTATGTCCAATGAATTTACAGACAGTTGCCGAACGAATACAGAAGAAATACGAAGGTCATGTTTGTTAATAATATCCCCAGCGACAGGGAAAGCTGCATTAAACTTTCATAGGTTGCCTGTTAAAATATGTATCTTGATTCATTCAAAGAAGTAAGCATTCTCGAATCAGTTTTACCAATATTAACAAACGACATACCTTGCAAATATTCGTCAACAATGACGGACCAGAATTAGACATAAATAGATCAGAGAACACAATATCACTAGTGATTTTTTACAACATGATTATTTTGTCTTTATGCGTTGTATACTTACACTGTTAAAAACACCATTGGTGTCCATATTGGGCAGCTCACTCTATATGAAACACTGTGGAAGAATTAAGTTGGCACCACTGGTGATATATTTACACCTCAGTTTGGCAGGGTATTTGAATTAAGCTTGTAAAGGGACTGTGAACGTTTTGGTAAAATAGCTATAAATGTATCCATATTATAAGAACCATAGAAAAGCAACCTGTGAGTATGTCAGCTTATTTTGTTGTGTCATAAATGCATTCAAATGTATTTGGCATGCATTATATTAGTGTGGAACCGATGTCGTTTTACGTCGAACATTTCTGATATCCCTAAAGGCTATAACTGACTGAAATCGGTATTTTGACCCACAGACGTGGGCGTACGTGGCTTTCCTATATTACACTTGACATTCTCAAGTAGTCAAGTTTGACGTCTTCATAACTAATTGATGACATAGCTTTATATTTTGGGAATAATATGCAGATATTTCACAGTCCGTTTTCTTCTACTCTTGACCAATGTGTATATAGTGTTTAGCATGTTAAGGATGCTTTCTAAGCAAATATTTTACCATTTCTAGAGAGATACGATCATAAGGAAACTTAACAACATACGTTTTATAATCTAAACCCCCCCAGGTAAAATATTGTAAAAAGTAATTTTCTCTGAACCATTTTAGCCTTTTAATTCAGAAAAGGCCGTAAGGAATTTGTTTTCAAAAATTTAAATATATATTTTTTTATATTATTTACGTTTTTCATTGCATTTGTTATTTTGTGTTACGAGCCATCACCTCACGCACTGATGTTGTTTTTGAGATGATGAAAACATAATTAGTTGTACAAGGGGCGAGTCCAATGTTCAAAGGGTCCCGGTAGTATGTAGGTTTACCATTGATATTAAATACACGTGTACAGTGCGATCAATTAATATACAGATGAACAGAAACGTTAACACGTATGTGTGTTTTCATGTAGATGTACTGTATACGTTGCATATTATAATGGGTCCTACTTGTGGGTGCGACTCGATTGAGAAGGGGCATGTTCCTTAGGGGGAAACCCTCAAAGTAATTTATTTCAGCAGCTTAAAGGGATCATGTTGTTTTTTGAGGGCCTTGTACTTTCCATTTAGTAAAGCATACTAACAGTGGGAAACTATATTTGGATCATTGTGATCAAAAATGCTTACATTGTTACAGCTCTTTGCAGCTTTTTATTCGTTTGAAATTTTCTTTGAAACCTGAATACGAATATTGAGCTGAAATGCTCACAAGTTGGTTTTTATATAGTAATCTTTATCCTTCTTATAATAAGTATAAATACATAGGCCCCTATACTGATATTTCATTATAAGTATCATTGTATTAAACGATTGAGCAATTACATCACACACTTATATTACTACCATTGAAGGGTTTAATTCCAAACCATGAAGTATGCGGCGAGATTCTCCTGAATTAAATTTGAATTGATTATGAAGCCCGAGAAATAAGGAACAAGGTTAAGTGAACTTACTGTTATTTTATTATACATAATATATTAGTGCTGGGGCAATGCATAGCCATTCATGTTATGGTGATAGTAATTTATGGTAAGTCTATATGTTCACTGGATGCACACGGGCATTCTATGTTCGCAGTTTTTATTACCTGCGGAGCATGAATAATGCTTCAACAACATATGGGGTGTTATTTGATAGCCATATACTTGTATACGATGTGTATATGAATAGAACTGATTTGGAACTCATTGGATTGACAACGCAGTTATCTGATATGCGTCACGGGTAAATATGCATAAGCCTATAGCCGTAGTCTTCGACAGGAACTAGTGGGATAATTAGCGATTATGTTTATTCCAATCACGAAATTGAGCTCGACAAATTTGTGCGTCATTAGAAATATGAATAACGCCCTCTAGTTTGAGAAATGTAATTAATCTTTCCTCAATAACCTAACAAAATGAAGCCTTGGGCCGTCTATACATAATACAACACCTATAGATGTAGCAAACTACGTCATTGGTCTTGATTCCCGTCTCGTGTGTGTGGGTATGGGTGTGTGTTAGGCCTTGTGTGCGTTAACGGACGAGAGCCTAGTGAGCTGAGTTCCAATATGTTGTTGTTGTTTTGTTTTGTTGTCAACTTCAGGATGAATGCCCCAGCATGATACCGCCAAATGTCTCTATTTCTTGCTAGATGCATGTACCCTCGAGTAACAACAATAACAATAACAATAACAATAACAATAACAATAACAATAACAATAACAATAACAATAACAATAACAATTTCAATTTTTAGCGCGCACATATCCACCCTGCTGGGCGCTCAAGGCGCGGAAACAAAGAAAAACATGAATTACAAACAATATACAATGATAGCATAGGGAAAAAAGTAGAGGGCCCATGCTAAATATAGATGGTACCAATTGCCCCAGTACCGCTGTAGCTCATCTCTCCGTCTCTTTCGTTGGTATATCCCCCGTTTTATTTTTCCCCTGTTGTATAGTATACAATGTGTGGTTGCATCGATGTGCCTATGCATTTACGAGTCCTGGGATTTTGTATACACGAGACATGGACATTAAAAACAACATGGTGGCGACTCGGGCATGTCACAGACCTAAGTGCATTGTAAATAGTCCTTGTTCCTTCCTTCATGTCACGTACTTGTTACCAACCGAAGTAGGCCTTAACCGATAAACGTAAAACAAAACATAAAAGCTTACATTTTTTCTTGTACGCAGTATTTTCATTGCATGAATGGTGATCGTGACGTGGGCCGTCGTCTAATGAATATGCCTATTCCCACGTTTTGTGAGACATAAGACACAATGCCATTGCAATATAATTATATTTTACCCTATATTTCAATAAGAAACGGTTAATATTCAACAATATATTGATCAGCTCAACAATAATCTTAATTATGACAAAATAAGATGGTAGATCCAGGGAGCCCCATTACTCAGCTCCCTCAGGTTGAATGAATTCACGAGATGTTTATACTGTCATCAACTTGACACTCTGTTTTTTGCGATTTGTAAGAATAAAATGGAGCATGATCCCACACATCTGTTTCAAATGTTTGCCTTACGCAGTATATAGAAATCAAGAAACAGTGACCGTAAAATAATACATTTTCAATTGAAATGTAATGCAGGTTCTATCTCAAGGACTTCTCTTGTGGTTAAGGTTCAGTCATTGACATAGTTAATACCTAATTCTTATAAAAAAAAATAGAAATTTCCATTTTGAAGAACAAGAGTGTAGCAGTCCACGCCACTGATCTCCAGTGTAATAGAGATCAGTGGTCCCCGCACACCTGTTTCAAATGTTTGCCTAAGGCAGTGTAAAGAGAGCAAGGAACCGAGGCTATAAATACATTTTCAATTAAAATGTAACTGTGGGTTCTTTTTCAAAAACCTTCTGGCGATTTTGAAGAACAAAATAGAGCAGACTCACTGACTCAGCACACCGGTTTCAAATGTGTGCCGTAGGCAGTGCATGACAGCAAATATATTATACTATTATAATAGTGAATAATACATACATACATCCAATTAAAATGTAACGGTCGGTTCTAAAGCTTTCTGTAGTGGTCATGATTCATTCTTTGACATAGATAATACGCAATTCATAACAAAGTGAGATTTGGTAAAACAAAATGGAACAGAACCCGCCTGTTCAAAATATCTGCCTTATTAGGCAGTGTAAAAAGAGCAAGGAATAGTGGATTTGTACAGAGGTCTGTGTCAATGGGCCTATAGCCCATTAATAACTGTGTACGGCTTCCAAACGAGTTTGGGGCTTCATATACTCATGGAGGAAGGAACCACCGAACGTTTGTAAACGTTACAGTAAATCCGGGATTTAGTTATTACATTTTTGTATATATGATTGTTTTTGGGGTGGGGAGGGGGAAAGTTGTCTCCTCTGTTTATCTTTCCGTCAGTCGAGGTCCCTGGCCGATGTCCATGGCTAACCCATCTCTTATGAATGCAAGAACATTTACCAGGCTAAATTGGTAGTTCATGGTTGCAGTGGGTGGAGAGGTTCATTGGTAAATGAAGACCGACCGACGTACGTCTAAAACGTATGATCACTATAGGATGTGTAACTTCAGTTGCTACACGCGCAGTGCAACATCTTTATCTTTCCTTTCTTGTTTGGTGACTTAGCTAATCAAATATCCCCACTCCAACAAACGGCCATTTTGAAAATGAATCCCTCATCTGTCCAGAAAGAGTTCATAAAATGTGCTTCTAAGTGGAAACCTAAATTGCGCCATATTTCCACAATCAACAATTACTTGATCCACAAAACGTTCTTTTTCAAAACAAAATTTGAGACAATGTGGTGATGACCTGGGTCTTAAATTACTATTTTGGTTTTAGTGTAATGCCCCTTAATAATAGTTTTACTTTCTGGTTTGTGTGAGGGCAGTCATTGCCGATTGCAGTCCTCACGCGCCAACGGTCGGTGGACGCAGCTTGCACATCTGTCGGTCACTATACTATGGCCTTTCACCATAATCCCCCCAGCGCCAAGTCTATACGCCGTGTTAATACTATGTGGGGAACTTACAAAACCACCTTTTCGGGTGGCACGTTAACATGAACGGCACTGTTTGCATAAATATTTTATTCCTGTTTTAATGAAATTAGCCCCGAAATGTGAGGCATTTTATTGAATAAGCTGCGCAGGTCGAGTTATTACCGCAACTGTACACACGTTGGACTACTTTAAATGGCTATAGTCATGTACATGACCACAATGCTAAATCTCCATAGGGGACCAGCTTCTCTTTCTTCCTCCATGCTTGAACTAACCTCTTCCCAAGGCGCCATTATACCCCTATATGTTATTTGAAAGCATGGTATGACCAATATGAGGGCGTTCTTTTGCATCACCATGACGTTTGTATGCAGTGAATGTCATTATTGTAGTCAGTCATACATTTACCATTTGAGGGCGTCCAAAATGATATAATCCAGTCTTTTGTATAAAGAGAAATAGCATTTTTGCAAAACACAATTAATGTAAGACGAAGGAGTGGGAGGAGCGGGTAACGGGGGGGGGGATGGAGGATAAGGGGAAGATTATCATTACAAGATTATTATTGTGGCAAATAATTATTAAGAGATGCATTTGGTTTTGTTTTGATAACGGGGAGTCGATTAAAGTTATGCAGTATATAATTTGTTTGGTGTCAGTACGGTTGCGTGCTTAAGTTGATTTTGTTATCTAGTAATCAACGATTCGGTTAGTCTGGTAGTCTGCATGCAATGGCAGCGTGATGCATAATGCTAATTATATCAACTGAAATGTGGAGACCCATTTCCAATAGAGAAAGAGAGGGGGAGAAAGAGAGTCAGTCGATTGTGATTTCATGAAGGCATTTCCAAATAATTTATAAAGCTGACCGTATATACAGTGTTCATCACATCTTCTATTTTTCATTCATGGTGAATATTAAATTAGATAGGACTTGCATTTGTTTATTATTCATTTTTTGTTCATGGACTGATTAGGTTTTCCTGCGGCTCGAACATTTTAGGGCTTGAAATATCCATGAAACCGCCTCCAAACACACGTAAAAACACCCCCGCACACGACCCATACATCCATATAATTTTTCATATAAAAGGGGGAAATGTTATAAAAAGGGAGTGTATGACATTGTCACTTAAAACTCAATTGGTTGTAAGTGATAATGGCACCAAATATCTGACATGTTGTCATTTTCGAGAAATGTGAATACAAAATCAAATCTGAAGTAATTCACCGTGACGGCTCTGATCTATTTCCACATTAGAATGCATACAATTAAATTAAATTTTTTTGTTCGCTGTTTTAATTTTCTCGTGAACGACACTACGGAATGATTTAAAATTACACATTGATTCTCAAAATAAACATGAGAATTAGCATGGCTTTACAATAAATATTGTGTCCTGAAATTAATTTATTGTGAGTCCCATCATAAATCTTTGTGGGCACTTTATTACTCTAATCCGAAATTAGGACAATTATTTTGAGAAACATCTCACCTCAATGTTTGCACTTTTAAAATAATAGGCCTATAATTAATGTTCCTATGAAAATTTTCTATTATAAAACACAGGCGATACATGTAAAATAATAATTGAATGAATTTTCGTTAATTTTGATTTAAAAACAATACAAGATACATTGCCCGCTAATGAATTCTGGGGGAAAAGGTGGATTGGAGAGTTGGCAAATGGCTCCCTTGCTCGGACAAGTATGTTTTTTTTCTTACGTTTTTGGTACGGTACGTGAGCACGATGAATAAAAATCTAATTCCAAATGCTTATGGCAGGGAGAGCACTCTCCCGTCGACCCTCAAAAAATCACCGGGCGCCGCTTGCGCTTGTCTGCCTTTCACCTTGGCGAAGTTTTCGCTGGGTGCTCTCAGAAATGTAAAACCCCCATTACGTTGTTCACACCTTTTAACTCAAATCACTTTCATCTATTTTATTCATCTACCTGGCGCAGATGGTGGACACAATTCAAAGCCATCCCGTGGCCCGACCGAGTAGTGTACAACATTGCTGCCCACGTGATAGGTAATGACGAGGAAGCCCGTATCATACGAAGGACCCTGGTGCGGTACGTCAATCTATCCGCTGTCATGATCTTCCGAGCCGGTAGCAAGAGGGTCAGGAAACGGTTCCCAACAGTGACACATATCGTAGAAGCAGGTATGTTGACCCCCAGGTTTTTACAAAAAATATAGTAAATTATATAGTTTGTACACGCTTTTTGTAAAAAGTCAGCGATGCATGCAATAATATTATTGATGATCAGTGGCCTTTAGAAATGCACAGAACCAGGGGCGGATCCAGCGTCTAAAAAAAGGGGGATACACACAGCAAAAAGGGGAGGGGCATAGTCAATGGTAAATTTACATACACGACAATAACATAAAAATGTACTGGAGCACGAGTGAGAATGAATATGCATACTATAACTATGCTGATGGGGCATCGAATCGCGTGCTGAACTCGCCGAATCGACTAACATTTAATCGAACTTGGCTTCAGCGTCTAATTTGGACGCAATTGCATTCGATTGGGTAGTTTCAGCATAAGATAAAAGTATCAAACATATCAATATTAGATTTTGGATATAATGGCTTTATAAAATATTTTAACCTTAAGAAATGGTGTCCCATATTTACAACCGTTGTAATGTTGGTAAACAATAATATCATTATATGTAGTAGCATACGGCTCTAATTAAAGGTGCATATACATTATCCCATCCAATCAATTCACCAAGCCTCGTGAATATTTTTAAATGACCTTAAATTCTTTTGTAAAAATACATTTTATTCAATGCAATTGAAAGCGTGTACAAACTATATAATTTACTATTAAAGGATTAATAGGTTATTGTCATTGGCGGATCCGGGAGTAGGGAACGTGTGCCCCTTTTTCGCCATGCGATTTACCAATTTTGACACTGTGCCTTTGCCCATGTTCCTCCTTTTTTGAGACACTGAATCTACACCTGATTATTGGCTTCTCGTTTAGAATATGTATAGCGCCCTCCACTAACAAGGAGTTGTTAACAAACAGTATTCAATATCCATAGTGCCCCGCATCATGTAGTAATCGTCCAAGTCAGCGATAGGTCATTTGGTAGAGCGACTGGCGACTTGAAGCAAGAGGTCCTAGATTGAAATCCCACTCGAGACAAGAACGAATCTTTTTTCCCAAGTGATACTCGGTTATTACCTTTAATACTATAAATTATTTAAATTGCAGTCGAAACTACCAACGTATCCGTACCTCGACTCGATAAGGCGCGCTGGTACTCGGTGTCCACTCAGACCCGCACCACCGGTGGTCTGGGTTCGATTACCGTCTGTGCCCAATATAGGAACTTGGCTTTCCGCCGGAACTGAGCTCCGGTAATGCTTGAGAGATGCCTTGTTTCTCCCCTAAAGGTGCAGGGCCTTCTTGGCTAGAAATCGGAAAAGTGGAGGATATATATATCTGTGAGCCGGAACGCCAGACCAGAAGAGCCTGAAAGCCGGTAAAAAGGGCCTTATACGACTTTAAATCGTCGGTGTAGGGATACATCCCGATAAATCGCGGCCTCCTGGATGACTGGTATTCGCTGAGTAACTTTTTTATTTAGGCCTATGTATTCATTTTATTTTAATATTAGTATTATAACAGCGATTATAATACAACAATGAACAACCACTAATATACAAAACAATTCTAATAAATCATAAAGTATCAAAACCAATTATGTTCTCCGTTTTGTAGGAATAATGACAGAAGAAGAGAAGAATATTTTAAGAGATCTCCCCTCAACCCATCCCAAATACTGGGTACCATGTGTGTGGTTTGTCAACTTAGTCCGGATGACGAGAAAGCAGGGAAGGATAGTCAGTGACCCAGCAATGAAAACAATAGTAGATGTGAGTACCAGTTTTCTTTTATATTTTAAATCTTAGGACAACATAGGCCTATTTGTGAGCAGGGGCCATCCAGGGTATTAAAGGCTAAAATAATAAAAACTCTCTTCAAAAAGATATAACATACCTTCCATAAGAACACATGTTTTAACAAGTTAAAACCACTAGGCCTAGCCTATTGGTAATCTCGAAAAACAAATGGTATTACATACAGTATTGAACATAAAACTTACTTGGTGTATAGTTGATGCATATCCCTTCTAGTAAATCTTGTCAAAATAATTTTCAAAATTAATTTCTGTCGCCCGATGACAGAAAGTCATGAATGCGAACAATCTGAACTAATTTCTCGTTTGTAAAGTCACAAGGAAATAAGCAGAATTTTTCACAGGTTGCTTTTAATACATATATCTGGATTCTTATAAAGTATGGGTTCACAGTATACAAATTTAACATCGCAACTTATTGAGCAGATGTTGCCTATCGCAGACCTTGCAATCCAGCCCTTTATCATTCAGCGCAAAATGCAATCACAAAAGAGACCCATAGTGTACTCCAGCCGATGCATAATGTTATGGGTCGGATAACCTTTTGATCCCACACAGCCGGACACACTGTGTCACAAAAAATGAGGGGATCGCCGCAGTGGGTCTCCAAGAATAGCAGACGGTAGTCATCTATCATTGCTCATAATACTAGTTACTGGAGCCTAGTTATTTCATTGATATCGCGCTATTGCCAATCTCCTTTTTTTCGTCAACCAATATCATTATTGCTTTGTGATATGCCTATTTTGTCACATCAAAACACATTCTAAGTCTTGTTCTTCATTTGTGTAACAATTTTCGCGAGGATGCCATTTTCTTGAAGACATAAATTTAAGTCACTTTATAGAAAAAAGTACTGTGCTTTCTTATAACTATTCCCTTGCGGTCTCATTGAGTCTTACACAAAATCCTTCAATTATCTGGTGTTCCTTTGATAATCCTCTTCGTGTATACTTGATAACTTTCCTTCAGTTGGAATCTAATGGTGTTTGGAAGCATCCTTTGCTTGTCGGTATAGACACTATCGTAAGCGTCAAATGGATATCCTATATGGAGCGCAATTACCGCAGCAAGGATCGTTTTCAAAGTCTTATTATTCGCAGTGGCTCCCACCGGGACACTCGGGATTGTATATGTACAGCATCTAGGTTCCCGTGTTGGTTTTTCACAGAGAGAATACATTAAAAGTATAGCCCATTAGGTCTACCTTGAGCAAGATTTTTAGGCCCTATAAAATGAATATGGAAGATATTTCCATCCTCGTACGTGTATACACAATGCATGAGGGAGGCGATGGTCTTGAAAAGTAATCCCGCGAAAATGTTGACAAGATTTTGATTTTAAATTAACCCTGTTCTTCTTGCTGGATACTTAATAACTGGTTCATTTTTCTGTTGGTTTCTTCCACTTTTCAGGAATTGAATAATTTTCGTGATAAATGTGATGAATTGTATGGCTTCGACTGGATTATTGTACCGCTGGTGTATACGCAGGTAAGCCATTGTCGCCGGGATCTGGAATAGGGGCCTTGAGGTGGTGGTGGTGGAGGGGGAGGTTTGGGGAGGAATCTGCCCTCTTATGTATTATGTAAATTATTATATAGTAGGCATTTCTTTACAGTTTCTTTGCTTTCTTGAAAAATGACAGTCCAGCTGTTGTGTTATTTCACAGTGTAACTTTCATTTACAAGCCAAAGGATAAGTGTATACACGGCAATAAAGAGGTGGTCATGGCGGGAATTATTGAAATAACTATTCTAGAAATTATAAACACAACACCAGGAATATCCATTATGTTTTGTAATTTTTAAGCCGTTTTGCCAACTTACAAATTCGTAGACGACAGAGTCACTCGTCACGCTCATGAGAAACAAGAATTATCAACACTTTTGCTAATTAAACAAACATCGATTGTTTAAAGATCTATTGCCCGTGTTATACCAGTAATTTCCAGAATTGTTTGTTTTCATTGGAATGTTGATAATTAAAAGGAATATAAATACTTTGAAATGAGATGTTTCCCAAAATAGTAAGTAAAAAGTACCAACATTTATTTATGGCGGAGACCCGCCATAAATTAGTTTCGGTACATATTTACTATAAAACCATGCTTATCACGATAACTCATTTTGAAGCATTTGTTTTCCCTAAAAATCCAAAGTAAGTAAAATCCAAATGAAAAATTCATAATCTTTCGTGTCATTATCCATATAAAAAATACATTTTCAAGAGATGAGAAGACTGCGTGTCACATAATTCATCGAAAAAGTTGGGCTAACAATGTTTTACTCAAAAAATTAATGTGAAAGGTATTATAGTTTCGGTTCAACCAGCAGATGGGTTGAGAAAATGTTCTTACGGATATAAATTAGATATATTAGATTTGACCAATGGCTCTAACATGTCTGGAACTGTTGTTTCGAATGAAGTGTATAGCTTTACTGTGTTTTTGTGACACGGAAATGCGGAAATTGCCTGTCCCTTCGTATCTCGCACCTTGACTGTCCAACTGGTTTGAATCCAATTTGTTCGTCAATAGCCGTCATCTTTCTGATCATCGCCGTCATTATTTCCTTCTCTGTTGGCATGTCTATATCCTCGGGGTATATCACACTCATGTCTCCCACCATTATGATGTCGACACACTGGTCTGATATTTCAGCGAGGAAAACACAATCCCCGGGGTATAAACGAAACAACTACGCGTGATTATAAGACGGGTTGTTGGTGTGCAACGGGGGATTATATGAATCTGAGGATATTTTTCTTGATAAGTATATTCATGTCTCCACGAATAGTTTCAGGCCTATCCCTTAGATGCATTCCTTGAGTAAGCTTACACGTGCCTTTATAATTGTACAATTAAAGCTAAATAACAGTAATGACAGCTCAGACACCGTACTTTAACCTCAACCGTTTTACATTTTATGAGATTGAGTAAAGTGGTAATAATTTTGTCTCGACTGATGAATGTAACCTTTTCAGTATAGGCATATAGGTCTAACAAGTGACACTCATATTATAACCATAGGCCTACCAGTTGGAAGATTTTTGGTACGATTAACTGGAAGGTCGCAGGTGCAAATCTGGCTTCAGTAAATTTGTCTTTCTTTTCATCAAAAATCTATATTTCAAAGAGTCAGAAACTGTCGTATTCACTATAGAAATAATATATGTACAGGCCCCCTATAAAAACTATACTCAAATCGCATTGAATTGAATGCATTTTCACCGTGTAAAACGATCAGACTTCAATTACTGAAATTGCTTCCTATGATTTTAATATCTATAACCACAAATACGTCATAGTACAAACAAATACGTCATAGTACAAACGGCATTCTTCTCTGTCGATCAATGATGGGGTCACTGTATCCCGCACTTTGCTGGGTTGAAATTTTAGACGGATTGGCGAGACCTGAGGGCAGTCCACGGAAATGTGAACAAAACCTGAATACTATAGTGATAAAAAAAGACGGAAACGGGTGTATACAAATAGACGAAGGAACGCAGTTGATGAAGCAGGGAAGAGTAAACAACCAGGTGCTGTAAGATGAAGAGTGTAGATGAATGAAGAATTACTCACATAGTCTGATGAACGAGAAGGGCACAGACGAATACGCGGTTGCGGAGGATTATTAAACGACGGAATGTGGGAAAAATGAAACTGATTGGCCGTTATCAGGGAAATAATTATTGTGTATAGAAAACCAAAATGGTGGTTTACAACGGGCCCTCCCGATAGGCATGTAGCTATTATATAGAAACACTTAAACGGACATGGACGGCAAGTTAGCTTCAATTTGGACATGCTTGAAGATGGGTAAAGGCAGTATTTTAAAAATGCGCAAATTGTGCTATCACTGGAAGAACAACACAATTTAACTGAGAGAAAATTAGATGTATGAGACCATCGGCCATACAACACGCCATGGGGGAGGGAAATATGACACATGGTAATAGAAAAGGGGCAGCCCAGCTGTAGGGAAACTATTCTAGAAAATTGTTTGTATCATATCAACCTTTTTACGACCATATATTTTCCCGTCTCCTTTTTTGCAAATGGTAATTTAATTTTAGACTATTCCTAAAAGCGTTTAATGTCTTTAAAAGATAGACACGACGCTTTCGATGGAATAGGGATGTTTTTTGTGAGCAGGTTGTCACGTATAATCAATCACATTCAAGTAGTCTAAAATGTCAAGGCATTTTATAAATATAGACCAATATCAGAGGCGGATATTGTCAAGGACGGACTGAACACCCCTGTCTGTTTTAGGCCTAATTATCACCCATTCTCCCTCCCTCCTTAGACCACCCCGTGCAAAAACAAAACCCATTGAAACAATGTTATATATAGGCTATGTTCAATTTCGTGGTGGAGGATACAGTAATGTGCACATGTTGTACAAATTTATCCCCTCCCTCTCATTTAATTTCTGTATCCGCCCATTGATATTTATTAATGTTTTGTTAATGGCGACCATTGATTGCCATGGAACTCCCATCTATCAAAGTGTTATCGTGCTGGTTAGTATTTCAGTATAAGAGGCTATTGCATGAAACATTATGTACTCAGGTCTCCCTGTTTTGGGCACAAACAAGCATATCATCCGATCGATCTGCAGTCACGTGATGTCGAACGCCATGCCCTATTTTCATAGGATTACTCCCTCATAAAAAGTCTATGCTAAATGTAAAATGTATATATATATATATATATTTGTTTACACCGCCAAGGCATTATGCATGTTGTCGCTGCCAAACCCCGGAGCGTTCCGGGTGGGTTCTGAGCTTGCAGCACACATGCTGCCGTCTGCCTGTGAAGTTAGCTCTTTCATATAAACGCTTGAATGTGGAAGCTGTTTATGCGGCAAACGGCACGCATGTTGTCCATTAGGGGTATTTGCCTTGGAAACAAGGCCGATGCAAACTGAGTTGTTCCCCATTTTTATATAGTTAGAAGAGGGGTAAGCTACAATAATGTCATCAATAATTTATTAATCAAATTAACGTATATAAGATACTTCCAACCTATCATTACGGATCAGCATTTTATAATGGAGTTGGCCCAAATGAGGCCCTTACATGACGTAACATTGACAATGTTGGTAAAAAATCAGTCTATATAATGCTTACCGACGTTTCAACTTATTATATTGTGTATTTAATGAGAACATGGTGAAAATGTACCGGTAAGTCAGAATTGTATATCAATTTTAATATTGAATTTTGGAAAGAGTATACTTACAAATGACAACATTTCAGACAAGATCATTTCTAAGGGAGATTGATACCATCATCAGCTTCACACCAAATAAGTTTTATGTTAAAATTTGACCATTTTGGCCAACTCCGTACCTTTAATTATATTTAATCATTGAATGAGGGATTTTACACCGGAATAATGTATACATAACAGCAAAAGAAACGTCACCCCTAAAAATATTTATTATTTTCATTTTATAATTAATATAATTTGTTTAATGAAGAATATTATGAGTATGGAGTGTAACACGAACACAATGTGGCAAATTTGGTTGACCTCAAAATTCGTCATGCATGACGTCCGAGGACACATAAGCTAAACACTTTCTCAGACTTATCAAAATTTAGGGGGTGACGTTTCTTTTGCTGTTTTGTATATATAGGTAGATGTCAAATCAAGGAGACTTGATTGCCGCCGTCCCTCCGTCAACAAACAACCACGATAAATATTAATGTGTAAATATAAAGGTTTTGCATCTTAAGGTCTACGAAGACCCTCCCATTAATTAATAGGTCAATTTATTACAAATGTTTTACGTGGGGAAAGTTTAATGCATTCCGGCAATTGCAGCCTCTGGCTTGATTTAGTGCGGATGTTCATGATTGGGTCATGCATATAGCCTATATTGGTAATTCAAAGAGAAATGTTCTTAATTACATTTGCGTGGAGCACATTGAACCAGTTACAATTCATTATTCGTTCTGGAAAAATGCTAATTGCATTATTGACCAAAAACAGTTATAGGCTAGTGCACTATACCGTATGAACGAGAGCCGTTAAAGGGCATTTGAAATGCAAGTTTATGTAGATACACATTTTTAGCAAATATGCATGCTTCTGGACAGTTTAAACAATATGAGAGGTCTATTTAAATGACGCACAGTGAAGATTAAGTATACTGTTTAAATTTGACAAAAAATGTTAATGCATATCTTTGACACTGCATGTTTACTGCTGCACAAGGATTCGTTTGAAAGTCACTGCCTGCATGTATAGCGCGCCCTCTTTGTCATGCTTCTGTGAAGTACATTTTTCGTTCGGTGTTACTGTTACCACGTGTCTATCCATACCGCCAGAAGATGCAAAACAGCCCTCGTGATGACCATAATTTTCTTTAAAATCCAAATCATCGGCCACAAATTGTTAAATATAAGGTGCAGCATTGGTAATATTGGCAAGACTGCTTCTGTGAGTTGGTCTATGCTTAAATGATTTGAATCAAGATCAACATTAAATAACCAATTTGTGAACGTTTATATAGTGGCACTAAGGATCGTAATTGTAGCACAGGGAATCTGACAAAGAAATATACAAACAACGTATTCACTTCAGTTTCAATTAAATTAAATTTCAGTTGTTTTGCCCACTTAAAACAAAATGTTATTTACAGTACATGGAACAACATAAAAAGCCCCACAATGTGTACGAGCGAAAACAGATATGGGACTGAGTCTTGAATGAGACTTCAACAGAACACAAATTAAATATATTCATCTGGTCATATTCGAACTTCCCAAGGTAAACCAAACAATTAACCAATTTTGTGTCTTCTTTCTTTTCTTTACCGCAGGTTGTCACTATTGCAACGTACAGCTATTTTGTAGCCTGTCTTCTGGGGAGGCAGTACCTAGACCCTAAAATGGACCTACCTAGCCACACAATAGATTTGTATTTCCCCGGGTTTACACTTCTAGAATTTGTTTTCTATGTAGGATGGTTGAAGGTGAATTATCTATCTGGTGTCATTGTAAATCAAACTAAGTAACAAATGAATTAATGAATAACGGAAGGAAAGAAGGATGCTTTTGTCCATCGGGTTAGAGCTGATAGTTATATGACATAGGCAAATTTATAAGATAAGTTAACACAAGTGTTCTTTTCAGCGGCCATACCGGCAATGTAAACATAGGGATGATCAGCTCAATTTGTCACATTGGTGTGCAATATGGCGGAAAGAGCCCTGAAATGAGAGCCCTCTATCGGTGAAGAGTAATCCCAGTTTCCCAAGTCTGGGCACTTGGCAGCGCCATTTACGGTGTTTAATTTTCCGTTAGTATAGGCCTATATTGTTTCAAATGACGAACGTGGGCAATTTCAATACAATTAATATTTAAAAAACGATTTGGTTTAAAAAAAAAATCAAATTAAGAATTGTTCTGCTGCTATCTAAAAAATAAGATTTGTATGGTTTCTTTTCATTTTGTGCTCGGCGCAGTTTGACCTTTGTTAAACATGTGATGTGATTGGTCACACTGTTTATATATTCAGTGAGAACTCTTCCCCGATGTACCGTTTAACCATTATGTTGTATTTAACGTCAGTAGTGGATATTCTAACTGCCCTGGCAACATGATGCTTGCGTGAAGGGCGCCCTCACCAGGTTGTGAACGGAGCTGATTAGAAAGATTACCTATTAGTTGAAACAATGGCTTATTCGTGACAGGTTATTTTCTGTCTGTAACAGTGGATGGCATACATCTCATTTATAAAATACTTCGTGAGGCCTGTTATTGCTAGTCTGAAGATCTGACATCAGGCTTCGGGGCTCGTGAGTTACGCCAGATATGGGCCTCTGCAGTTCGGAGAGATCAACTTTGACCTTGGTTGGTAGCTAGCTCGCTAGCCTCGAAGGGAGACGTCAGATCTTCGGCTCAACGCATCCAATGAAATACCTTGACTGCTACGGCAGGGGACCAGTCTATTTATTGCCAGCACTACATGTTGCGTTCGGATATATCAACTAATGATGTTTCAACATCATCTATAGGTTTACTTCCAAAATAAACTAGTTTTTGCCTTAACGTGGGAAATAAACCAGTATTTACCTAATATTTAACTTTTGGGGGAAAACAACAGTGTTGTTCCATCGCCATTAACAGGGAATAAATATAATCAACCTTATGCGATCCTCGGTTTATAATTTGTTTTAACTCTGAGCGGAAAATATCAGCATTTGTATGCTTGCTTTTTTGACAGGTAGCGGAAAATTTAATGAACCCGTTTGGCGAAGACGACGATGACTTTGACATGAATTTTATAGTCGACAGGAACCTTCAGGTAAGATCCAAGGTCAAATTAATCAGCATCAATTCGCTAGCAGGAAATTGAGTTCACTCAAGCTTGTTACCGTGGGTGCGCGTTTCGTTGGGACGAGGTTGGCGTGAGCTTGCTTCTTCATGAAACAAAATGGCGTTGGATTCATCACCAATATAAAGTGATCGACAAGAAAAACTTTCATCAATTTTTAGAGAAATATAAACGGGAAGCTCTTTCAGAAAACTATGAAAAATGTAAAACCTTTTAATTGTTTTTATATTTACTGATTTATGGGTGTTTCTGTTTATTGCAAGTAAAGGAATGGCGCCTATTTTTGTTTTACTATCCGTTCATATCAACCTTCGCCGCCGATGTTTCATTATTTATAGCAAACTCGATTATGTTGCCCTTGATTGTGTCTCAATCGTAAGACATAATGTTGACACAAATATGATATTTCATATGATATTTCCATCTTCCCTCACAAAAGATAAGTTTTCTGGCGGTGGATGACCTCTACGAGATAAGTCTACCCATCGTGAGAGACAGACACTTCGACATAACTGTACCAGACATTCCTTATACAAATGCCGCGGTGAAAAACAAGGGCAAACCTTGGCAAGGATCCGCTAGTAAAATCCGGTGAGTGAAGGGCAATAGGTTTAATAAGGCAACTGAATAAGAGTCTATCCTGACTTGATATCATCTTCCAACTAAACTCAAATCTTGTCATAGTATAACCAGATTCAAGTCGATGCTTAAAACTCATCTTATGTCACAACTCTTCAAAGATGATGTATATTTGTAATTGCATTGTAGGTACATGAATCTCGGTACATAATTTGTTTTCCCTATGCTATCATTGTATATTGTTTGTATTAATGTTTTTTCTTTGTTTCCGCGCCTTGAGCGCCCAGCAGGGTGGATATGTGCGCGCTAAAAATCTTTATTATTATTATTATTATTATTAATAAAACAATCAAGATATCATGTGAATGACAAAAAGGTACAAATGACTTACTAATATTTCAGTGTATATTTATACATCATTTTCAAAAGATACTTCCATGCAGTGCTGTGATGTATGAAGCAATGGTGCGCTTTTATCCCTCAATCACGTGTTCCTATTAAATCAAGACCTCAATATATATTAAATAAGATAACTGCAGATTTGGTCAATAAGTAATGATGTTTTGTTTATTTGGTTTAAGGTTATCGCGGAGGGATATGGCCTTTACATCAATGCCCAACAAAGTCTTTACAGAAGAAGACGAGGTGATGACGTGTAAACTCCACAACAACACTGTCAAGAAAAACCCCAGTGATCACTCCTTGCAGGACAACTCAACCAACCAGGATTTACCACGAGAGGCCGGCAACAATGGTTTCTCACACTTTAAGAGACCACCTCCTACGTACAGCTCCTCAATGCAACCTCACCCTCAAGTGGCATCCAGACCACCGGAGGACCTACCCATACCGCCCAAGAGACTGAATCGGTCTGCTGGCGAGAGAAGGAAGGACGTCCAACCCAAGCGAGACCGGACCGAATCGTCGTCGGCGTCGGCGGCGGCCGGGACGGAGGAATCACCCAACTCGCGATCGAAACAAGACGACCACGACACACGGGACTGTATTAGCAGCGAAGACGAAGATGAACGCTCGCCGCTTAAGAACTCTAATTACCCGCAGTTAAACTTGACTCAAATGGTCAACGAGTCGGTGATATAACGCGGGATAGCCTATACGAATACTTACGCCATTGTCAAAACCTTACTCCAGAGATATTGCCAATGTCTTATTCTCCTCGAGTGGTGATGCGTGTTTTGTCCTTTTTTAAATGAAAATATTATGGCTGTATTAAAGCTTAAGCTCTCCGTATAATAACTATACAAAGAAACAACAGTGTCACAGACTGAGCTAACCCGATCTTTCTGCACCACCGATTTTTGCAGTTACTGTTGTTTTAAATGGGGATCGTTCTACATTGTCCTCCTGGGATTCACATCATCTTGTGTTGATTACTCAAATGTAGCCAATCCTCACCATTGGCCTCAAGCTATACGGTTTGGATTTCCTACATTTTGCCACTCATATTTTTGTTGTATTTTGTTATCGTTTGTTAGTTATTTTTAAATGAAATTATTAAGTCAGGTTGTTTTTGACAACGTAGTCCTTCTGTTTTACATGGTGTAGCTGTCAATGCTGGGGGAAATAAGGTAACCCACTACAATGCATAAGGATTACCCGTATACAAACGATCTTTCTTTTTGCGCTTGTTTATTGCTTTGCCGTTTTTATAAGTAAGCATATGTAATACCAACGATATGTATATTTCCTTTTGATACCTTTGTTTACATATTTGAATATATAATAACCTTTGTTGTACCAATAACCGTGAAGTCTATTTGATGTAAATAAAGACATCATTATGAGTCAAAGTCCCAGCTCGACACCCGCTTGATGGGAATTACGAGCGACGAGTCACAACCGCGATCTCTTGGAATTGGCGAGATTACGGTATGAACGAATAAATGGTCCGTGTTGACACACACAGCTCGGCGCTGGTGAATACAACCTCTCAATAAAGGAGTGTTGTCTGGAAAGGTTTTTCAAATGGATATACCTAACAAGGATAGCTGTACGCGTTCCTGCTGGAGAGGAAGTCCTAGCCACCATCTGACTGTGGCCCATAGGGCCTGTTCTCGTTCCCATGGTGATCAACCTCATGGCTTCTCTCGCTAACGGTAGGAATGAGCTATACTATGGGGACGAGGTTGCATAGAGCCTTTCAACATCACCACAACCATCTAAATCACGGCTTTGGCTACGGATCACTGTGGTATACCTTTGCCGCTGCAGCCAATAGCGCAGAAGGTGTCATTTAACCAAAGGCTTTCCCAATAACTGGGGCATATTGGTATCCTCATTGGCTGAAAGATACCAGTCTAATTCCATTACCTGTGTGTTATAAAACCATGGTGGTCGCCCTGTTATAAATGTACACAATGTATATTAGGAATAATTGTGTTCGTATACTTTTTCAAAAATTTCTTCCGCCCATAAAAGATACCTTTTAAATAACGAAGCCAGTCACATTTTGACAAAATTGAAATGATGTTGCTGTTTTTTATTTCTGTTTATAGCTCAGTCTGTTTCTTTTTGTATGTTGATGCTATTACTGGATGTGTATGTTCCCCGCCTCCCCTACAATTTATCAAAAGACTATATCAAGTTAAAACCTTTGCAATAATTAATATTAAGCCTACTATATGAAATGTTAACGTTTTTCTAGAAACTCTGTGAACTTTATAATGTGAAAGTTGAGGACAAAACATAAACAAAAACAAATGAGATTGTTGAGGACAGTGACTTGGCCAGAATAATTCAGAGTGGGTGGGGGGGGGGGGGAGGCAACGAGTTTTGTGTTGAAGGTACCGACATCCAAAATAATTTACCGACCAGTGGGTCATTTCCTGCATCCTGTAACCCTGGCTACAATGCTGATTTAAGAAGCATTGGAAGGAACCGGCATGGTTCATTAATAGCAATATATAAGCAGAAAATAATTGGAATCAGTAAAAATGGAATAAGTGTAATTGTATTGGTCACCAGCTTAACAGACACATAATATACATCGGTTTGGCTAGAGTTGTCAACTATTATTCACAATGGAATTTGTTCAAAGCATAATTACTGTCTTAAATATAAACATATAAGCCTTACAGAAATGCAACTCGGTCTTTGACGTGGGGCCTGTAGATATTTAACACGAACGCGGCCATCTTTGTCAAGTTTCCTGAACGCAAGAAAAATGATCACAGCGCTGATTTTACAAGAGGGGCCAGACTATTTTCCTCGGTTTGGGCTCGTGGGCTTGTATAGACTGAATTCAAAGGTGGCTTCAGCTCGGTACAGTCATGTCTATGCAGTGATGAGAGATACTGATAACGGTTGCCAGAGACGCAACTGGATTTAAATCGGCCATTAGCGTGCAGAGCTGCCGCACATTAATTGGCTTGTGGGAGATGTATTAGGTATTAGTATAATGCATTGCGCATAGGTCCACATTTATAATTGTAGATAGTTGGGATTTACCTGGGGTAAAGGCATAAAAATGAAAAACATTATGATATAATCGCAGTAGACATTGTAAAACAATATTACTAATCATTCCATGCAAATTGCATTTAGCGACTTCAGTCGACAAATGTTAGCTGGTGGAGTAATAACTTATATCAGGATGACATAAAATGGTATGTGGAATATAATAATCTTGATGACTAGGATTGAATAGTATTGAATATAATGTGATTAATTGATGGAACAATATTGTGTGATTTTTCCCTGAACCAGCATCTTCGCTGTTATACATCATACAACACATACCTTGATTTTTGTACAAAACAATATCCTTGAGTTTGAATTTTTAGTTTGAGTGAAGTTTTGTAAAATGTAAGTTAATTTTATTTTTAAACTTTTATATCATAACAAGTGATAATTTGTTATCCGTTATTTTTCAAATGATGATGTGTAGTATTTTAAAGCATTTATATTTTGAATTTTATTTTCTTTAAACGCTGGTTATAATGGTGTAGGTTTGATTATGCTATTGGAGGAATATTTGCCGTGAAATTGTGGTAAATAAAATGCGGTAAGATATAAGGGTTACCGTATGGAGATCCTGTGGTTACCTGGTGCTAATGTGTATTTAAATACATGTAATGCTGTAATACACTTATACTTAAGGAAGACAATTTTGCGACTGTTTTATCATATTATAAATTAAATATGCATTAAGGATCTTAAAACACGTGTTTAAGTGCGAGGACGGGGGACACTTATGGTCAATTATTGGGGACTGGAACTGTCTTTAGGTCTAGGCCTATGCCGGAAACAGCCCGAGGGCGATTCTGCCCGAATGGTTCAGTTTTTGTGGCTGGCCAATCAGTTGGGTGACATGCATGGTTGGCTGTTTGAACATGATGACGTTGCACTTCTAAGCTCGATCTCTAACGGTGGGAATGCGAGGCTGTATGTGTAATCGACTTCAAAGCCCGTTAGAACGGTAGAACTTAAAGAATTCTTCATTCTTGTGTCCCTGAATGTAAGTGGCGCAGTTTAAACTGCAATGTTCCAAATGCCCAGGTGAAGTTAAGGGCGCCCCCAACAGGACTTGCACGGAGCGCGTAGACAGGGTATGTCAAAGAAAACAGCCTTGCTCTATTTGGACGTAAGACGTCATTCTAATAAATGTACCCTTATTACACTGTATGGATTTCTGTTTGATTCACGGACTGTCATCTGAAATTACAATAACAAAAATCACATCCAGAGAAAAGAATTTCAATAGAAAAGGGCCTCATTTTGATTGCCATCACTTTGTGTATTAAAAAAAACCAAGATGGCCGCTCCATTAACATTCTATAGTATTTTGTGTATAGCAATCCATGATGGTTTTATGTGAAATGAAATGAAACGCACAACAATTACCGGGTATGACAAATACTGCTTGATGTTCTGTGGATGTTAACACATTTCTGTAGACCTTTTAAGAGGAAAATCAGTAACAGGCAAGGACTAGAATGGGGTGCTATCTCTATGAGGAAGAAATCAAATTTACTTTATAAAATTTAAGAATTCAAACGAGGGTGCAACTACATATTGAATTTGTAATGAACCCACTTGTGTAGATAATATACTTTTGCTGGTGGCTGGGAATATGTATTATTTTGCTGTGACCATATTTGCTGTGGCAAGGAATATAATGTCTGATTCACAGCGGAAAACAAAGCTCAAAGTACAACATGTTTTGAAGTAATGAAGACAATAAAAACAACATAATAAAATGGAGATAAAGCAGAGAAATTAATTAGTGATCAGTGAGTAGTTTTTCTCAGGAGTGAAAACGGGGGGACCAACCTAGCCTGAAGATCTGACGTCAACCTCTGAGGCTCGTGAATTACGCCAGATATTGACCTCAAAGGGAGATTAAACTTTGACCTTGGTTGGTAGCTAGCGCGATCCTCAAAGCGTGACGTCAGATCTTCAACACAGCGTATCCAATGAAATCACTTGAATGATGTGCCAGAAGCAGCGGCGTAGCCACGGGGGGGCTACCCACAAATTTCCAGTGTCCCCCCAGGTGCCCCCCCACGTAAAATCCTCATAGTGCCCCAGAAAAGAAAAAGAAAAGGGAAAAAACCCATACCCCCTGGGCCCCCCCCCCCACTGAAAAGCAATGCCCCCCCTGTGCCCCCCCACTGAAAAAGTCCTGGCTACGCCGCTGGTTCTGGCCCAGAAGCCTGTCTTTATTCTTGAGGATAAAGACAGGGGGCAATGTCTAGGACCGACCGAGATAAATAAATGAAAAAATACAGTGATACCATGACGTCATGCCGTGACATCATATAATAAGAGGGGATTGGGGAGAAGTCTGAGAACACACAGACGGTACTTGAAGGGTTCACTTCACTACCGGCAGGTATAATTTTGACATCGGTAGCGATGGTTTAAGGAGCACTAAATGTAGTAGAGTTGGTTTACTACGAGGAACTTTAGGGGAGACCGTGATTTTCAGGGGGAACTCGAGGCACCTTTTTTACAGGTTGTTGTGTTTTTCTTAGGGATCAGAATGCTGAGCTGGGGGCGTCCTGGAGGGGGTTCACAGGCCTTGGGCGGTGGAAACGTTCCCCCATGCCCCAACCCTATAGTTACGCGACTGACTAAAAGATATTCAGTATTGGATCTGAAGGATGGCAAATTGAAACAGGCCTGCGAAGCACGGGCAAAACATGGTTCTGTGATAACTGACAAAACAATGAATATTTTGACTTCCTGTTATAGATCATTTAGGTGGCACATCAGTAAAAAAAGTTCTGACTTTATTATTTTATTATAAATTGGAATATTTAGTAGGGCAACGCTCGTTGATGTGTGTGTGTGGCGGGGGGGGGGGGCGGGGGACATGCTCACCCCAACATATGGTTTTTGATCGGTGGCGTGGAATTTGGGAATAATAGCAAAATTACCGAATGATTATATGAATAATATGATGATACACACCATCCTTAATTTGTAGAGAAAAATGTAAAATATACAAGTTTCAATCGTCACCATTGTGAATATCGTACTAAGCGCGTGAAAGCTTTTGATTTGAGGTCAAAAGTTGCAAACAAATAATTCACAATATCTCATACAATGGTCTAGAAACATTCAAAGGTGAGTTTCGTAACGTAATCTCTTGACCTTTATAAAATATGAACGCATTGGATGACCTTCTTCCAAGAGTAAATACTACACTGTATTAAAGATCATAATGCAACAAAACAACTATAGGCCTATTACCAACGCGATATCACCAATAGACTGCAGTCACTGTATCAGTGCCCTTTGAGTGAATGAAGGGCAGTGAATCAGAGATCGATTCAGGCATATCAATCATAGTACAAAGTGTTTCTTTTTCAGGTTTTAACTCAGTATTATTTCCCAGTAGGTGTTTTATGCTCTGCTTAATGGGTATGGAATCGAGGTCAGGAACCTTTGATATTTTGCCACCGTTGCTCCACCCCCCCCCCCCCCCCACCGGACCAACAAACAACAACCCGCGAATCATTTTTGATGTGTGGTGGACGGATACAATTTTTGCTGGCTGAACAAAAGTCAAAACATTCTTGGGGTGACAGATCTTTTGAAGTTGTGGCTCCACACCTTTGAAATGATTTACCTCTGTACATTCGTGAATCGCGGCCACCAAATGTCCCATATATAAAGTATGGTGGATAAGAGAGGCATCACAAATCGGGCAAACATACATACCCCATGTGAAAAAGTCGGCAATTGTGAAAAAGGCGGCAATTGGACATCGTTTCATAGCAACAACAACAACAACAACAACAACAACAAAATGCCCACGCGTGGGTCTGAGGAGACGCGCGTGGATACCAGAAACCAGAGACTTTTTTGGGACCTATTGGTATTTACCTAAACTTTACATAACCAAAATAGTATCTCTAGACCACCTTTAATTTGAAGCCCCTCTTTACCAAATAGTAGGAGGGGCTTGGATTACAATCTCATTATTTGAAAGTTCGTCCAAATGGTAACCATGGTTACATGACTAGTGACGTCATCACCATTATAACCAGATCAGTGTTGTGTTTGTCCAACGTCGGTGTACAGTTCTGAAGTTAGCGATTACATCAAACATCCTGATAAATGATTCCCGTCAGAACATCAGAAGAAAAATGGAAACATGAATTCAATTTCCAAAAGATGCGAATATTACGTTGGGCTGGGGAGCACGTTTTGGGATCAGACATGCTTTCCCTCAGAAATTCAACTGAAACTTGTTGGGATGAATTTCACATTTCTTTGTGTCAGGTTGATAATCGATTAATGTCTCGATAGGTTGACAATCGATTAATGTCTCGATAGGTTGACAATCGATTAATGTCTCGATAGGTTGATAATCGATTAATGTCTCGATAGGTTGACAATCGATTAATGTCTCGATAGGTTGACAATCGATTAATGTCTCGATAGGTTGACAATCGATTAATGTCTCGACAGGTTGACAATCGATTAATGTCTCGATAGGTTGATAATCGATTAATGTCTCGATGGATGCAGATTTTGTTCAAACCAAACTAAGAAATACAGTGTTGATGGATTTACTATTTAAGCAGGCTGTAAATATCTTGTGACGTAGCCAAATGAGGGGGGGGGGGCAGGGGACGGCTGCCCCCCACTTGTTGGTATTAATGTATGTTTTTTCCGAACTTTTTGAACGTCGGAATTGTATTTTGACATAATTTGTCGGTTTATTTGTTGGTTTGGTGTCGGTGAAATTACCCCCAAAATCGTCCCACAATACTGGCTATACGCCACTGTCTTGGGATTTTGTGATAGTGCATCAGATCAGCTCATTGGGTATTCTTGTTTTGGCCTATATGAGGTAAATAAAACAACACAGTTCTGACAAAAGCTTACACGGAGCCATGTTGATTTTGTGCGGGTTGTTGGCGGTTGGTGGCAAGTGTGGAGACAGGCTGGCAAAAAGGGAGAGCACAGGTAAACGGGCATACGGGATAATGTATATGCAATTGTATGATGGAGTTGTATACGGATGATAACACGGGTACATGATATTGATAATAAGTAACCCTTGCATTGGAACCGCGTGACTCACTAACTGGGGGTTAATGACACTGGACTTGTTTTCGCATGCCCTATACTCGCCATTTCAAATGACTACTTCCTTACCGATAACAAGATATTCTCGAGCTAATCTTAGGGTCTTTAGATCGAATAAAATGCCTCCAAGCAACAATAGCAAACTCGCACAAGGAAACAGAGCACATACGACCCAACAAATGCCATAGTTCAATATGGTTCCCGGATACAAAATAATACAAAACATGAAATCTCATACAAAAAAACCCTGCGGAATCCATGCCCGGATCTTGGGAAGTTTTAAAGCGAAATTTATTCTCGACTTTGATAATGGTAT
Source organism: Zoroaster sp. YZ-2022 (assembly GCA_029582265.1). Classification (NCBI taxonomy): domain Eukaryota; kingdom Metazoa; phylum Echinodermata; class Asteroidea; order Forcipulatida; family Zoroasteridae; genus Zoroaster; species Zoroaster sp. YZ-2022. The sequence continues at coordinate 17,446,577 of CM055821.1, read as the reverse complement.
GAATACCCACAATATGTTACCAAACGGTAGTAATAATTTAGTTCCAGACTAAAGCATGAACTTTGTTTGTACCACACCGTGAGAAATACTGTTTACTGTTGTCAAACAAACTGCTCGTAAAATGGCTTTATATAAGTTAATATGAAAGAACCTTTTCTGAAAATAATAGTTTGTGACAACTTGATGAAAGAATTCGATGCTGTTGTTGTCACCAAGCTTGGCAACGAACACAATGGTGCGAAATTAACTTTCAAAACGCCGACCTACGGTTGAATGAATATCACTGGTGCGGAACCAGCTAACTCTGTCTGTCTGCACACTTTCCTCGTTCTAAGGACTCCAGCCGTCATTTGCTTCGGTCAGATATTTATGCTTTCAACACCATCAAACTGTTATACCCTTGACCAGTGAAGTTAATCAAACTTCGACGGTGAATTGGTGCCACAATCACAGTCAATATCATACTAGGTCTATTGTTTCTTTCCATTGCACTTATTCGCAGTACAGCAGGGTCGGATGGAACCACTTTTACTCATGCGTCAGCCTCAAGTTAACCACACGAAACATGCTGTAGTTTAAGGGTGTTGGTGCAACCACAAATATTGCACTGGTAAGTAACCATAACTGATAATTTATAACATAAAAGGTTTATGAGTTTTTAAAAATGAGGTTTTACCGGACAAGGCAGCATCCAGAAACAAGTACAACCGATGAAATAAACATGAACTATATCGATCACAATGGAGGTTTCTAGTTGATTTGATTCAGACTTATGGGGACAGATCGTTTTGTAGAATTAAACATTTTCAGAGAGTCAATGTATAGCACAATTGAGATTTAGATTTTCTGTTAGGACAAATCAGTATATGTCATTTGCTAATGTTGGTCTTTTTTTAATTCATTTTTTAAATTAAGGCAACAATAATTACAACTGAGAAATAATTTTACATTGGCGCAGGTGCCGATTGTAAGCATTCAAGGGAAGGTACAGCAACACAGATTATCAAATTAACGAAATTGTTATCTAAAACTTTTCTTAGTGTAAAGGTTGTGGTACACCTATCAATCATCCCGAGAAATGCTTTCGTCTGAAGTGTTTACATCTTAGAGAAATAAGGAATTGTTTAGGCCTATGTTGAATTTGCAAGAAGTAGCCGGACGGGAACATTTGGTAAAACATCAAAATATAAAACAACAAGTAACTGCTTTCGTTGTTTTCTCAAAAATATCAACACCTTGTGTGTGATTCCATTCCACAGCTTATAGGTTTATGATATGTACAAGCTAAGTTGCCTGATCATGATCGGGTTATCGATAGCTAGTAAACATAGGAAGTAGGGTGTGATTAAGCTAAATAAAATATTATTATTATTATTATTATTATACATTTCTGGTAATGAAACCAAGGATGCCTCAAAAGCACACTTAAGTACTGTAGCTCGGAAGCCTGAGGAAACCTGTAAACAAGGGCGATCGCTATGTGAACCAGAAACACCGGGATAAACCCCTACTCTTCCATGATAAGTGTTCTGGGTTCTTTTACGTGCATTACTTAATCTAGTACACGGGACCTACGGCTTAACGTCCCATCCGAAGGACGAAGCAATTATGGTTAAGTGTCTTGCTTAGGGACACAAGCGCCGTGACCGGCCAGGCCGGGATTCGAACCCACATTCTAACAACACCAGAACTTGAATCCGATGCACTAAACCGCTCGGCCACGACACCCCTTGTAGGGTTGATATGAGGTTTGTGGGAATGATATGAGCATTTTTGGGGGGTAAAATATGTTTTGGAAGGTGGCATTCTCTGTGTAGAAACATTATAGGGAGTTTGGGATGTGACTCTTGAGCGCGCAAAATAAAAGTCGGGTTTAAAAAGAAGAAGTCCTACTACTTCAAGGGTTTGTTATTGCTGGGCCTTGTTGATGGACATTGCAAATAATTGGAGACATCTGAACGGAAATGTCATGGTAAATTCACCAATTTGTTGGTGTTCTTTGCTTGCCCCTTCTCTGAATTGAAGACTACCCCCATGTACACTTTTAGTAAAACATTTATTTATAACGCGATTAGAAACATTCTGTCCTCATTGGAAATACGCAAATCGCATTTTTTGAAGTACTATTTCGTGGTTATGAAATAATAAGTCGTTTTTAATAAATAAATTTTCAGTTTTTTCCAAACAATTGGCACCCCTTATAGATCTCCTTCATATAACAGAACAGAGTGGAATACATAATACATACTATATTTATGAAAGCAGTCTTTAAAGATCTTGTAACTGGGATGGGGTGTCAATTGCCACCCCTTGTAAACCTCTTTCATAACAGAACAGATCTACAAATAAAACATTTGTTTTTCAAGATTAAAATGAATGTTTGTTGGCAGGAGTCTTGTGGATGTGAAATGGGAATTGAAATTTATTTGAGAATCGTTCACTTCCAATAAGGACAAAATGTTTCCAATTACTTTTTATGTACATACATGTACTGTGCCAAGAATCAAGAGTAGCTTTTACAGAAACCATGCTGTGATAGCATATTTTATTACGCCGTTTAACGATAAATAAGTATAAATGCATTCATATTTTGCGCCTTCATGCAAACGTGTAATTTTCGTATCAAAGAGTTCAAAATTCAATTGGTAAATTATTTTACTAAAAGGCCAAATAAGTCTCCAGTTTCTGGTCATCGGTCGGCTTCAAAATCGGTGTGGTGACGCGCTTTTTTGTTTGTTTGTTTATTTGTTTGTTTGTTTTGGCTAACAGGGAAATACGTCATACATGTATACGTGTGGGGATCAAAATTCCCATATACAAAGTATGGTGGCTAAGAGAGGCCTCACAAATTGGGCAAATGTTCATACCCCTATATGAAAAAAGTTGTTTGAAATACAGCACGGCAGAATTCAAATCGATCCAGTCTTTAACTCAAACCAAGAACCAAGCAAGTCTTTATGTAGAACTGCGATCAATATATATATATATATTGTCTCCAGGGTGTCCCCATAGAAAAAGTATACCGGACTCAAAAATTACTGTAATACGAGGCTCTACCAACTACTTTATATATGTGGAAGTCCACTATGCCAATTATGCTCTAGGGCCAGGTCAGAGGCCAAACCTATCTTTGCAGTATAGGATCAAGCTTGATGTTATTGCAAACAACCCAGATGAGTGATCACACAATTAGACAGATGTTAAGGGTACTGAAAGTAGATTTATATGGACAAGTTTGACCTATATATATATATAACAAAGGTCCAAAAGCATTTTAGGGGTTAAAACCTGCACAGGTTAAACTTTGACAATTTAGCGAAAGTGTAAAGAAGAGATTACATTGTTTTATTGACCCATTGCTGTCACATTTCAAGTACATGTGTTGAAAATGACAAATTCAAAGGCATTTTGCAAGTTCTGGGTAATCAGTGCAAGGTTGAGATTTTTATTCAAGTCAGTATGATAAACAGATTGTCTTTAGGAATGACTGGACTTTCAGTACCCTCTAACATTCTTTTATGCACCCATGTAACATTATCTTTCGATCTTAAGCTGACAGCGACGGAGCATGTCCTGCACTGCTCGTCTATACCGATTATTGCAAAGCATCCACTTCATTTCGAATTCTGCCCTGCAATTCATCAAGATCACGAGAGTTTAAACACCTTGTTCTTCAAATGTCCCCATATAGGAAATAGTCACATGGTGTGAGGTCAGGTGATCTTGGTGGCCCATTCACCTAATGGTTGACGGCGATGACTTTTATGAGTTCCCCAGACGATCTCGGATAGCGATATGATATATACCATCTTGGGCCCACAGAGTTGTCTGAGACCCCACGAACCTGTCGCTCAAAGTGTTCCTGCAGCTGCGGTAAAACGTTATCATTGAGCATCTGTAGACAATGCACATTGATCTTTGAAAGAAAAATCCGATCAGCGTGACAACTTCCACAAAGTCCTAACCAAACAGTCCACTTAATGTCAACTCTTAACTATCAACATTGAATTCTGTTGTCTTGCTGGTGCATATTCAAGAACATTATATGTATTGACTACCGTTCATGGAGAAAGCAGCTTCGTCGCCGATATACGAGATTCGCAGAAAATACATCTCTTGGTACGGGCTATCATACCATCTGGCAAACGCCAGCCTTCTAGCAATATATCTCCTGGCGTATATATATATCGGATGATATATATATATATGGATATATGGAGGTCCAATCTCGTGATTCTGTTGAATGTCGCCGAAGGCATGATTTCGCCTTGCGCTGGTCCCAATGCTCCAAAATTGGCTGCCTTACTGCTGCAATGTTCCCTTCTGATCGCCCGGTGCGCCTCTGCCAGAATTCCCATTGTTGCGGTTGAGGCTACCATACTGATACTAACCAGCCCCCAGATGGTTTGGCTGCGCGTTCTGGGAAACGTTCCAGCATCGCGAGTTTGCTGCAAATGTGAGTTTGGTGAAATGTTGTAATCACGAGGTTCAGTCAATACCATCTTTCCAACTAGCAGGCCTTCTTAAATACCCAACTTGAAGAAAAGGATGTCGTAACAGACGATTACCGCACCAGCTTAAAAATCTTACATAATCATCTAGGCAGTCAAGGATGCGTCCATTTCAGACTGCCTTGAACTGACCAAACTTGCAAAATGCGATTTGAATTTGCCATTTTCAATAACAATGTACTCGGCCATTAGTGACAGCAATGATCGATACAGGTATCAATGGAAAGCTGAGGAGTTCCTCTTCTTTGGTCCACTACATGTAAATTGTCAAACTAAATAACCTTGGCATATTAACGCCCTGAATTCGGATTACCTTTTTTTTGATACGCACTGTATATGTGTTATTTTGATATCACCAATTGTGTAATATGTATAGTGGATTAAAAGCATCACTAACGGCAATTAGTGAGTAAAATATTGGTATTTCTTTGTTATGTTAACATGATTGTAATCGATAGCTTCTGTTGCCTTTCCCAAGCCTCACTTGGCCGAATCACAAGTAATAGCAACAGGTGAAATGCAAACAGCCGTATAAGTACCCATCAATAGGGCCCATCATGACCGGATAGAGAACGACTGAAAATGTGGGTAAACAATGATCACACGGGGGTGGGGGGGGGGGGGGATCAAACATTCCATCATGTTCACAGATTGTTAAAAGCCAGTTTACACTTTTGATAAAATGTCTGTAAATGCATCCAATCAAGAGATATGTAACCTATAAAAAGAAACCTGTATACATATCACCTGATGTCATTGTGTCGTCGTTAATAACGAGAAAATACTGAAAATATATTCAGTTGTTTTTATTCATCTTTCAGACGATAGAAATAAATTTTGGAAATCGTCCACAAAACAATAGCACCTGAGACACAATATTTAAATGATTATTTATGTTTTTTTCCTAATTTTATAACAATAACGGACAGGGGTTTTTTTTAAGAAAAAGGGGAAGAACAACCCTGCCTGACATCCCACACACAGACGAATACAAACATTGTAATGAGACTGTGTTAAAGTTCTTCTTACTTTGATACACCACAAATTAATTAATCTAATGTTGTGATCACTTGTGTCTTTCGTTAACAGGCGAGACGAATATTATTGACAACTCGATCGGAAAATATAAGCTAACGGAAAGAGGATTGACCGTTGTGTTGGCCATCAAGTGACAGCGCAACCAAAGATTTTGCACTACAAACGCATGACAAGTACAGGACTTCGCTAAAGGATAGAAGGCTAAGGCCTTTATGTGATAAACATGGTGAGGGGTTCTTTGCGATTGGACTTGAAGAGGGACGATGCCCGGACACTGATGTTGAAAATGGATGCCCGCCTGACGTTCGCTGGACGCGAGCGGAACGTGGCGTACCAACTGGAGGGCAAACGCAAACTCAGGCAGCTCGAATCCACTCTGCGACTCCTCAATGCGGACTTGAACCGGGAACAGAAGAAGATCCAGCAGCGCATCAACTTCTTCCAGGCGCTTCAGCAGAAGAACAGGGAGCAACGACAGATGAGAGAGACCGCCTGGTGTGAGGAGGAGGAGATTGAATGGGAGAGAAAGGCAAGGGCAGTAAGAAAGCAAAGGGCGCTGCCAAAAATTGAGGTTCGCAAGAACCACAAAGCTGAGGCAATCGGTTCCATTCGGCGAGACCAGAAAGGAGAGTTCGCCAACAAAATGACACACGAGACGCATCTGAACAGAACACTTAATGCACTAAGTATGTCGTACGCTCAACATAAAACTCTGACTGAACAGAACGAAACAAAACTGGCACAACTCAAAGGTGAATCTGAGGGTATTTTGTTGCCCGTCAAGGCGCTAGTGGGCCAAGGGGAACCAAAGAATACTAAATCTAAGTATGGAATACCAAAACAATCAAGAATACCAAAGCTACCATCGGTAGGCAAGGTGTCGGAAAGTAGTTCTTCACAAAAGACTTCCCAAAACCAATTGTCTAGTGTTGATCAATTACCGGGAGTTGAAGGGCGGGAGAGTCAATCGACTGTTGGACCTACAAGGAATCTAGCAGGATCTTTTTTCTTGAATACCAGCACGAGCCACAACAAAACTGGTACAAATGAGCGAGACGCATCTGAGCGTAATGTGTATTTGATGGATCCATCTGGTGGTGAGCCCGGGCGGGTAATCAACCACTCCAAGCACCGCGTTTCACTCGTCGATCCCTCCACGCAAACCAAAACACGGCGACAGATGCCTCTATGTCCGCAACAAAGTATTCCCCTCAGGTTTTACGAAACGGTCAATAACCCGTTCTTTAAAGACGACACCATGCCCGCTCTGCTGAACCGTTCAAGGGACCTAATCGACGCTGACAAGGCCGAAGAGATGTACATCTGGCTCGGCTTTGAATCCGAAGAAGAACTGGAAAAACTGCGAAGAGGCGAGTTGGTGCTTCAGTTTGACGATGAAGATGTTTCCGACACAAGTAGCAATGCCGAATTGTAGCACTCTGTCGAGTGACAACGATTTTAAGCCTAATAATTGGCTGCCCTACACCAACGTACTATAAGAAGGTTGCGCGAAACCAGAGTGGATGGCAGGCGATATGTTTGTATGCAGTCTAGAATTGTCATTATGTTTGTTTTAAAAAGGTACTTGTATAATTAATAAAAATTTAAGTTTTCGAATAACATGGTAACATTGTGAACACACTCGCCTTTAGCTTAGTACCGAGAAATTTTTTGAATTATTATTATTTTTTAATTCATGGTATTTGAGGATTTTTTTAAAGGAAAGATAAGTCCAACATTTATTTTTAGCATACAAATGCATACGGGTGAGTATGTGTGAGAGTAAAATGGCAATTCTGGATTGCAGAAAAATATTGCGGAACCCTTTAAAGGGGCAATATCGTCACGGTCAGAGCAGCCTTTTAACAGGACATGGAATCTCATTTATGCAGCAGCAACGGTACTATGATCCTATCATGACCTCATTACTTTCAGTCAGACACTGAGTTAATTCTAAATCTAGCACTCCAATTCCATGTCCTGTTGATTGTGGTGATATTGTCCCTTTAAAGGGTACTTGTCACTGCATGCATAGGCTACACAGATATAAATCAAATATCAAAGGATCAGAATGCGAAAGATCAGTCAGTCAGAACTTATTCATGATGACATGTGTAATATATTGTGTGTTACTTGAGTGTTATACAATCACGCCTTAGATGCAACGGTCTTATATGCATGATCAACCATGCATAAGTGATTCATGCAAGCATATCATTTTTATGGCTGTCATTTTGATTATAAGACTGTACAAAGCTAAAATTATGATGGATCAGATAAGACCCCTTTGTACGCATCGCCAATACACCCGCTTCCAGTAGGATAATTTGCATAACATGACGAACATAAAGAAAAAGGGCAATATTATTTTGAAGATGACTGTCATTCCTTAAAAGAGAAGATGTTTGTTTTGTATGTTTTAATGGCAAACAATAATTTATGTTTTCTCTTACCATTTTACCTGCTTAGAATCAATAATTTGTAGGGGCGGATAAAGGAGGGAGAAATGGGCAAACGAAGTAAATAATGTTGTCAGGGCACATATAGGGTCAACGTTTGAATAATGATTAGGTGATTAATTCTTAACGTTTGTATACAGTCGTTTTTCAAAAGGAGTTTATCCCCCCCCCCCCATTGGCAGGTCCAGGGGGGCTAAGGGGCTGTAGCCTCCCCCCACCCTAAAATCGTTTAAAAATAATTTTTAAAAAAATATAAAAAAGGGAGAGTAAAAGAGAGAGAGAGAGAGAGAGAGGGGGGGAGGGGAGGGGAGAACGCACTCCCATTCCCACAGTGTGCTTTGTTTTTCTCTCCCTTTGATTATTTCATTGTAAGTTTTGTAGTACTGAAAAATAATTGTTTTTGATTCTCAGCCCCCCCCCCCAAATGTTCTGGATCCGCCCATGCCCCCCCCCCCCGATCTGTCAATGATGATTATTATTTTTTAATAATATGTTGAAGGACAATGCAATGTTGCATAGTCAGTGCTTGAGAAGCATGGGGATGAGATTTCTTGAACAAATTTTGAAATGTTCAAAGTGGTCGAAGGGTTAAAAAAAAAAAAAAAAGGAAAACACAGATTCAATAAATATTTCATCTTTAACCTGTGAAAGTTGCATCACAATAGGTGCTCACCTTTTGGAAGAAAACGACCAGAAACTGCAACATGTTTTCATGTTTTACCTGGAGGCAACCTTGTCTAAATTATTTTCTAGAAATGTAAATACATAATATTGAAAACTGTATTCAGATGTGCGTCAAAGATGTTCACTTTTGCCCTCTAGACTTGCGATGGTGACGTTAATGCATCCGTTTGATGAATCACATAAAAGTTTGTAAATTTTAAGTGACTGCAGAAACTTGTTTTCTGCAGTCACAATCTTTTATGTGAGAGACATCAAACGGCTACATTCATCCTCACAACAAGATGTATTAATTAAAAATAGTTAGATTTATAGGGTCATTCCATGAAGTGTGACATGGAGGTCAAAATTTCAAGTTCAAGAATATCAGTTTTGTTACCGTATTTATCATAGTTTTATAGGTTGTCATCTTTTAAAATAATAGATACAAACATTAAAACTAGTGTCATGTATTTACTTCCTGCTTCACCTGATATGAGGTTAACGATGTAACAAAATTACAAGGGGACACTGTGTCTTGTTACGTTGTGTAATATACTGACTAAAGTTAATGGATCAAAACAGAGGAGACCCAAGAAATTTTTGTTTGTTGTCATAGTAGGTCTGTATGAGATGCGACAATAGGTGAAAGTTATAATCATCAGCTTGTACGATGTAAGGAATAACACAGGCCCCAATATCTGAAATACATGGAAAACACAAGTGTCCCACGTTCATGGAATGACCCAATTACTTATTCACAGTTTTAATATTTTTTGAATATTTTTTGAAATTTTTTGAATAATATCACCAAGTTGTATTATTTATAACTTTCATTCAATCATCTGCTGTTCTTGCAAACACCTTTTATAATTTGTACCTGGTCTCGTAAGTATCCCAAGGATGCTAAATTAATGAGTAACTTGTGATGAGGCCAGCTATCCAGTTAAAAAGATTCCTATTTAGAAAAAAATGTGCCAAAATGTTATAGAATTTGTTAGGATGGTCAGTAGAGGCCTTTTGTCATCTGTTAGTCGTTTTAAAGGTTATACAAAGAAAATCGAAACAATGCAAACAGAGTTTGCATTGTTTTCTTTTTATCAATAAACAATTATTATTTAATGTCAGAAAAAACGTGTTAATGTGTAGGCCTAATGCGTTTAACCACGTGTCGATTTGTTTTCGTTAAAGTTAGTTGGAACATTTTAAGAGTGGTATAGGGGAATACGGATTAGAGAGATTGGCTCCCGATGAAAGCGTAAACATTTGGGTAGAGACTAGCTAGGATTTTCATAGTATGAACTACCAACAAATTTTATTGTATTTGTTAATTAATTAATTTTTATTTTTATGAAATGTACCCATTTGGACACAATTAGACCGAAACATCTGATGCGGATTATCATAGCAGGAACTGCCAATAAGTTAATTTTATTTTATTAGGGTGTATTTTCATTTTATAATGTACCCATTTTGACATATTTAGACCAAAACATCTGGTGCAGATTTCTATAGTAGGAACTGTCAACACGTTGTTGTTGTTGTTGTTGTTGTTGTTGTTTTGTGTGTGTGTGTGGTTTTGTTTGGTTGTGTTTTTGTGTTTATTGTTGTTGTTGTTGTTGTTGTTGGGTAAACACGGTTGATATGTTTGCCCAACACTGGTCAACATAGACCCATCTACAGTTGGTCCATGGAGGAAGGAATTCCTTCCTCCATGGTTGGCCTACCATTGCCCAATGTTGTATAACTTTCCCCAAAATACATGAACAGTTGTGGTAAATAATGACCCATTCTGGTAGCAAGTACCTTACCTGACCACATTTTGCTCGTTTTTTGTTTTTTTACAGTGTACACATAATTAGGTGTTCGAGCTACAGCGCGAAACACCTATTGTTATTGTTCGGTTTTTTTTAGGTGTTCGGGTATGCGCCCGAAACACCTATTGTTATTGTTCGGTTTTTTTTTTTAGGTGTTCGGGTATGCGCCCGAAACACCTATTGTTATTGTTCGGTTTTTTTTTTTTTTTTTTTTTTTTCTTTTTCTTCTCCTTCTTCTTCTTCTTTTCCGGATCGATTGTCTACAAAAAAACACATACTTGCAAACTTCATATGAACTTGAAACTTGGCATATACTTAGAACATAACACGTAGATGAAACATAATTTGTTACGTCATTATTAGGTCATCAGATATCGAATTTCGATAAATCAAAAGATATTAGCTAAAACGTTTCACTTACGTTGCATGAATCAAGCAGCTACATGTATACGCGGCGCTGCACGATCTTTGGTTACAATGGAGCTCCATGTACAATCGACGCTGTTAGTGTTAGGTCTTGGAATTCGTGTGAAAATGGATTGCCAACGATCTTTGGTTACAATGGAGCTCCATGTACAATCGAATCAACGCGCACTGTTTGTTACAGTGTGTTACTGTATTTCGTGTACAAATGGATCGCCAACACAGATACAGTCATAAAGGGTAGGTATCTTGAATTTAATTTTTAAGAGGATTTCCTGTATTTATCTTCGTGTTTTTATAGAAGAAAGGCCATTTCTTTAGAGGGACTACAGAGTTCGTCGTTGCATTGTACCTGTTTAACTTAACGTTACTCGTTAGTTAGGCCTACGTAGGGGCTACGTGAACATACTTTGGACAGTAAACAACTCCAGTTTTCTAACAAAATATGAACAGATGTCACCAAAATGTATTTAGAATATAAATAAGGATAGGAAAATTCAGTTGTTAAGGTTATGGCAATTTTTCAGAAGAAATTTTATGCCATATTTTTGTAATTTATGTGGCTCCAAAAATCTTCAGTTTGTGCACAAATTAACATTAACTAGTGATTTACTGCATTCACAATTTTTGTACCATTGTACAGATCGCTAATTGTCAAAAGATATTTACAAAAAGATGACCCCAATTTGGCCTTACTTCCTATCCAAACCGGAAGTCAAAGTTTAATATTTAAAAAAAAACCATCTCAACAACCACAAGAGGTAAATTCACAATTTTTGTACCATTGTACAGACCGATTTGACCTTACTTCCTGTCCAAACCGGAAGTCAAAGTTTAATATAAAAAAAAATCATATCTCAACAACCACAACAGGTAAATGGACATTTTTTGCACTATTGTATAAATTGTTAATTGTCGAAAAATATTTACAAAAACATGACCCCAATTTGACCTTACTTCCTGTCCAAACCGGAAGTCAAAGTTTAACATTAAAAAAAATCATATCTCAACAACCACAAGAGGTAAATTCACAATTTTTGTACCATTGTACAGATCGTTAATTGTCAAAAAATATTTACAAAAAGGTGACCCCAATTTGACCTTACTTCCTGTCCAAACCGGAAGTCAAAGTTTAATATTTACAAAAAATAATATCTCATGAACCACAAGAGGTAAATTCAAAATTTTTGTACCATTATACAGATTGTTAATTGTCGAAAAATATTTACACAAAGGTGACCCCAATTTGACCTTACTTCCTGTCCAAACCGGAAGTCAAAGTTTAACATTTAAAAAAATCATATCTCAACAACCACAAGAGCTAAATTCACAATTGTTTTACCATTATACAGATCGTTAATTGTCGAAAAATATTTACAAAAGGTGAGCCTAATTTGACCTTACTTCCTGTCCAAACCGGAAGTCAAAGTTTAATATTTAAAAAAAATCATATCTCAACAACCACAAGAGGTAAATTCACAATTTTTGAACCATTATACAGATTGTTAATTGTCGAAAAATATGTACACAAAGGTGACCCCAATTTGACCTTACTTCCTGTCCAAACCGGAAGTCAAAGTTTAATATTTTCAAAAAATCATATCTCAACAACCACATGAGGTAAATTCACAAATTTTGTACCATTATACAGATCGTTAATTGTCAAAAAAATATTTATACCCCAATTTGACCTTACTTCCTGTCCAAACCGGAAGTGAAAGTTTATATTTAAAAAAATCATATCTCAACAACCACAGGAGGTAAATTGACATTTTTGTACCATTGTACAGATTGTTAATTGTCAAAAGTATTTACACAAAGGTGACCCCAATTTGACCTTACTTCCTGTCCAAACCGGAAGTCAAAGTTTAATATTAAAATAATTTCTAAATTCAGTATTGTATTGTATTCAAATAAACTTCTCGCGAGAACTTCAACAGACGTTAACATTTGACTTCTCCAACACTTCGAATTGATGACGTAACCATTTTAACTTCAACCGAACACCTTGTTTTTGTTGTGACAAAAACTTATATCTAGTTTATTTTTATTTTTCTTCTCCTTCTTCTTCTTTTCCGGATCGATTGTCTACAAAAAAACACATACTTGCAAACTTCATATGAACTTGAAACTTGGCACATACTTAGAACATAACACGTAGATGAAACATAATTTGTCACGTCATTATTAGGTCATCAGATATCGAATTTCGATCAATCATACTTTATTAGTTAAAACGTTTTGATTACGTTGCAAATGAAAGACTACACGGCTTTTTCAACGCTAAAAAAGTGCGCCCTCTGTTGGTGAATGTAAATCAGCTCTGGTCGTGCTCATTATGTATGCATGTTTAAGGAATTGAGCGTACGCTAATATGGATTGTCGCTCTCTATCGGCAAAAACGATTGTCTACAAAAACACATACTTGCAAACTTCACATGAACTTGAAACTTGGCATATACTTAAAACTTAACACGTAGAAGAAACATAATTTGTGACGTCATGATTAGGTCATCAGATATCGAATTACAATAAATCAAAGTTTAATATTTAAAAAAATCATATCTCAACAACCACAAAAGGTAAATTCACAATTTTTGTACCATTGTATAGATTGTTAATTGTGGAAAAATATTTACACAAAGGTGACCCCAATTTGACCTTACTTCCTGTCCAAACCGGAAGTCAAAGTTTAATATTTAAAAAAATCATATCTCAACAACCACAAGAGATAAATTCACAATTCTTTCACCATTGTACAGATCGTTAATTGTCAAAAAATATTTTCAAAAAAGTGACCCCAATTTGACCTTTACTTCCTGTCCAAACCGGAAGTCAAAGTTTAATATTTAAAAAAATCATATCTCAACAACCACAAGAGATAAATTCACAATTCTTTCACATTGTACAGATCGTTAATTGTCAAAAAATATTTTCAAAAAGGTGACCCCAATTTGACCTTTACTTCCTGTCCAAACCGGAAGTCAAAGTTAAATATTAAAAAATCATATCTCAACAACCCCAAGAGAGAAATTCACAATTCTTTCACTATTGTACAGATCGTAAATTGTCAAATAATATTTAGAAAAAGGTGACCCCAATTTGACCTTACTTCCTGTCCAAACCGGAAGTCAAAGTTTAATATTTAAAAAAATCATATCTCAACAACAACAAGAGGTAAATTAACATTTTTTGCACCATTGTACAGATTGTTAATTGTCAAAAATATTTACAAAACATGACCCCAATTTGACCTTTACTTCCTGTCCAAACCGGAAGTCAAAGTTTAATATTAAAAAAAATCGTATCTCAACAACCACAAGAGGTAAATTAAAAATTGTTGTACCATTGTACAGATCGTTAATTGTCAAAAAATATTTATACCCCAATTTGAGCTTACTTCCTGTCCAAACCGGAAGTGAAAGTTTAATATTTAAAAAAATCATATCTCAACAACCACAGGAGGCGGTAAATTGACATTTTTGTACCATTGTACAGATTGTTAATTGCCAAAAGTATTTACACAAAGGTGACCCCAATTTGACCTTACTTCCTGTCCAAACCGGAAGTCAAAGTTTAATATTAAAATAATTTCTAAATTCAGTATTGTATTGTATTCAAATAAACTTCTCGCGAGAACTTCAACAGACGTTAACATTTGACTTCTCCAACACTTCGAATTGATGACGTAACCATTTTAACTTCAACCGAACACCTTGTTTTTGTTGTGACAAAAACTTATATCTAGTTTTTTCTTCTTTTTCTTCTCCTTCTTCTTCTTTTCCGGATCGATTGTCTACAAAAAAACACGTACTTGCAAACTTCATATGAACTTGAAACTTGGCACATACTTAGAACATAACACGTAGATGAAACATAATTTGTAACGTCATTATTAGGTCATCAGATATCGAATTTCGATCAATCGTTCTTTATTAGTTAAAACGTTTTGATTACGTTGCAAATGAAAGATCTACACGGCTTTTTCAACGCTAAAAAAGTGCGCCCTCTGTTGGTGAATGTAAATCAGCTCTGGTCGTGCTAATTATGTATGCACGTAATTTGGTGAATGTAAATCAGCTCTGGTCGTGCTAATTATGTATGCACGTAAAAATCATATCTCAACAACCACAACAGGTAAATTGACAGTTTTTGCACCATTGTACAGATTGTTAATTGTCAAAAATATTTACACAAAGGTGACCCCAATTTGACCTTACTTCCTGTCCAAACCGAAGTCAAAGTTTAATGTTTAAAAAATCATATCTCCACAACCACAAGAGGTAAATTGACATTTTTGTATCATTGTATAGATTGTTAATTGTCAAAAATAATTAAAAAAATGTTGACCCAAATTTAACATTACTACCTGTCCAAACCGGAAGTCAAAGTTTAATGTTTAACAAAATCATATCTCCACAACCACAAGAGGTAAAATTGACATTTTTGTATCATTGTATAGATTGTTAATTGTCGAAAATATTTACACAAAGGTGATCCCAATTTGACCTTACTTCCTGTCCAAACCGGAAGTCAAAGTTTAATATTTTAAAAAATCATATCTCAACAACTACAAGAGGTAAATTCACAATTTTTGTACCATTGCACAGATCGTTAATTGTCAATAAATATTTACAAAAAGGTGACCCCAATTTGACCTTACTTCCTGTCCAAACCGGAAGTCAAAGTTTAATATTAAAAAATCATATCTCAACAACCACAAGAGGTAAATTGACATTTTTTGTACCATTGTATAGACTGTTAATTGTCGAAAAATATCTACACAAAGGTGACCCCAATTTGACCTTACTTCCTGTCCAAACCGGAAGTCAAAGTTTCATATTTAAAAAAAATCATATCTCAACAACCAAAACAGGTAAATTCACAATTTTTATACCATTGTACAGACCGTTAATTGTCAAAAGATATTTACAAAAAGATGACACCAATTTGACCTTACTTCCTGTCCAAACCGGAAGTCAAGGTTTAATATTTAAAAAAATCATATCTCAACAACCACAAGAGGTAAATTCACAATTTTTGTACCATTGTACAGATCGCTAATTGTCAAAATATATTTACAAAAAGATGACCCCAATTTGACCTTACTTCCTGTCCAAACCGGAAGTCAAAGTTTAATATTTCAAAAAATCATCTCAGCAACCACAAGAGGTAAATTAAAAATTTTTGCTCCATTGTACAGATCGTTAATTGTCACAAAATATTTAAACAAAGTTGACCCCAATTTGACCTTACATCCTCCCGAACACCTTGAGTTTGTGTCGAGACAAACTCTGAATCTCTAGTTATATTCGTATTTGGGATCTGTTTGACATCGGCTTACAACATGAGAACAAATAGACAACCCTAAAAAAGGGTCATTAATAAAGGGAGGTGTGTTCCCATCCTCAACCTTTTATTCTACAAGAAAGTTTTAGGTAAAATTATGATGATCTTTTTGAAAGTCATGATTGCAATTCCTTCCGAGATGACAGTCACGGTAAATGTGTTATACATTTGTTATTTATAGATTTATATAGTCGCCTGTGGATGTTTTCACAGACATACATCGTTGTTAGGGCAAAACTCAAACATAATATTGTTTTATTCATTCTCAGTGAATATATTAAATAAATTAAAAAGCCTATAAACAATAATGCGACATATTTGCGACTTCTTTCACAAACTTTTGTGAAAAAAATTATTTGGCCTGGATGAGTGTAAAATCCATGATCATGAAAATCCGCGGGTGAAAAAATGTGAAAGTGGCCATCATGACCGTCCAGAGGGCGCGCTCTCTCTGTCTCCTACTGTACCGCCCTCTTTAGTTATTCAGCATGCACGGGAATAAACACTAGCACTGCATGCAGCGCAGAAGGGACACGTAAATGAATTAATCGCGTTTTTGAGTGAGAGGAAGAACTAACGTAGATAACTGAAATGGGAAAGTGAAGGAGTTGATAGAACGGTTGGGTTATTGTTGAGTATTTTCCCTCTCTTATTTGTAAAGCTTGGTCCAAGGTTGGTTAGTTACTGCCTCGTACTCGTAGTTGTAATTCGTCTTTAGGTTACTAACGTAGCACTCGGACATCATTGTCATCAAGCAGGACAAGAACCTGCTTTTAATACATGCACACAGTAAGTACAGATATGGCAATTGGCCGGCTATAAATGGGGGGAACTCTGTTAAGCCCTTTTCACACGACCCAAAAAAAAAAAAACATAGATTCCTTGAGACGAATTTTACGAGCGAGAATTATTTATTTTATCATCCCACGAGTACACACATTAATATCGTTGGTCATGCACTATCCAATATTAATATGTTCATTTCAACATTTGCCACACACAAATCTGTGACGACAAAAGACATTGTTAACATAAAAACAAATTAGGCCTATATCATAACTTTAATATTCTGTAAAAAAAACTGACTTTACATTTCAGAGTTATGAGTAATGATATCTATTCCTCCATGGTACTAGCATCGAAAACATGAGTTAAAATGCACAACAACTGTTTGAAGTACGAGTAGAAAAATGTAGAGCGATCGTGAAGGACCAATGTTGTGCATATTGATATACCACATGCGTTATCATCTCGGCCGCCCACCCCTAGTTGTACAGTACATACAGTGCAGTACATGGGTGCAGTGCATGCAGTCAGTGGCATAGCTGGCTATGTTCGCCAGGGGGGGCGAATCGGATCCCAGGGGGCCCACCAATCAATGACACCGACTTCTTAATTGTTATCCGGAAAAAGTGTTAGTGCTGCTATATACCTTCTACATGCATATTAAGCCATTGGATTTTGATTAATCGCGGGTTATAAAAAAATGACTGTACAGATTTTTAGGGCCCACTCTTTACCTGGGGCCGTGGGCAACTACCCTTTTGCCCTTATGTAAGCTGCCCTGTATACAGGGCCGGATTTATAAGGGCAAAGGGGCATTGCCCAGGCCCCTGCCAGAGGGCCCCCAGACTAAGGACTTCCTTTATATAAAAAAATGTAATAATTATAAAATTAGTTTTATATTTTTTCGAAGAAATGCGGTTTATCATTCATTTTATTTCATTTTTTATTTGTCATGTAATTTAATTTCTATGTCGAGGGGCCCCCGAACCTGAAGTGCCCCGGGCCCCTCAAGGTCTAAATCCGGCCCTGCCTGTATAGTCCTGCCTGCTGGTGGGCCCGTCAGTCGGTCCCATAAGCATGTGAAAAAAATTCGCATGTGTTAGGGGGGTCCACTTATTCTGGAACTGGAGCCAGGGGGGGCGGCCGCCCCCCCTGCCCCCCCGCTAGCTATGCCACTGCATGCAGTCAATAGCACACGATGGGTCTTCACACATGCGCAGTACGACCGCTTTCTCACAGGACGTTGGTCAATAAACAACGGATCGTTTCACGTGAGGAGTGTACTAGATTCCTTGAGAAAAATTCCACTGGCATAAGATTTTATCGTAGGTCGGGACCTCCGACAAAATATCTCAATGTTTGAGAAAAGTTCGCAAGGAATGTAGGACATCTCAAACATTGGTATCCTTTCACACGAAGCTCATTTTGTAATATTTCTCAAACATTGAGGAATGTTGGCTTTTTTTCGTCGTGTGAAAAGGGCTTACATAGTAAAAATAAGCTTCACCCAAAATTGCAGGTGAGGTGTCAATAAATTTTCATAGTAATATGCGCCATGTTTATTTAGAACACACATTGCCTCCAGTAGGCAGTTTCATGAAAATTTGAAGTTGCTTTAATGCTTTTAAATGTCATATCACTGGATAGAACAAAAAATTAGAAAGAAAATGAGGGGTCAATGGTCATGATAGGTTAACCCTATGCAAAGTTACGAATTTTTGTTGATTTAAATATTTGGTAATTTTTAAGATCCAGTTTCATTTTAAAAGTTGTGACCGAATTTGCCTGCAATGTATCCTTGTAGTACTAACAAAGTCTATTTTGCGCAAGTTGCACTGTTTTTGTGCCAACGTTACAGTTGGCATGGACTGATCAATTAAGATAACCACGATGTGTAGTATCCATTTATCGACACTAGAAGTGACTACATCCGTAGACTACCCTTTATATTAGAATTTTACCATGAAAGTTCGGCGGGTCACAACTTCGACAGAAAAAAAGGATATGAAAAATAGCGCCACCATCGGCGGTTTGCGTGAATCTGCCTACCTCCAGAAGTACATGTGAAGTTCAAGCACTGGGTCACAGATGGCAATGCATGTTCTTCTACATGGCATGTAATAACACTTGAAAGTGTCTATGGAAGCGTTTCTGACCTATTCACATGTATATCATACTAATCATACACATGGTTATACTATAACAATCACTAGGTACTCCAAGCTGGAGTGTCATGGCCGAGCGGTCTTGCGCACTGGACTCAAATTCTAGTGGCTAAATCCTAGCAAGACACTTGACCATGAATTGTTTGTCTTCACCCAGGAGTATAAATGGGGACCTGTGAGGGCAGGGATGATAATTGTGTTTGATTAGTTTGATGAGCGCCTAACAGGCTGCCAGGGCTGTATACTTCCCAGGAAGCTGAATCCAGGAATGATTTTTAAAAAGTAGCCTGATGACAGGGACAATAGTGTTGAGCATCACATTGTGATGGAGTTGGTGCTATATAAAAATCCACCATTATTATTATTATTATTAAGCTTTCCCAACCTAATCTATTAAATATATTTTTCAGGTTGAAGGTCCGTGCTAGGTTGGGCCATCAGCAGCAGAGACCATTGCAATCATGGAGCGTGCAGTGATGCCATGGATCAAGGCAGAGTACTTCTCTGTCTGCATCTTATTAACTCTTAAAATCACAAGTTCAAATATTCTCAATAGTGACTCGTTGTTCCAACTCAACTGGCCTGGGGCGAGTATACAGGTAAGGTGTTGAAAGAAATCTGTATTTTTCTGGCTGAAGAGTATGAAGAAGGGGTCATTTGATTTGTTTATATATTTTTTTTTTTAAAGGAAGGGCACAACATTATTTTCTGTGGATCTGAAAGTTTCATCACAATAGGTACTCACTTTTGTTTTTGAGAAAATGACCAAAAAAACCTTCCTTTTTTCATGTTTTTATGCGTTACAACAAATTGGACTAATGTAATAATAATAATGTGGACTTATAATAGCGCACGTATCCACCAAACTGGTGCTCAAGGTGCATTATCCCTAACTCCCTAGACAACAAAGGCAGTTGGATGATTTTGAAGGATTTTTATTGTTCAGTAACAATGCTTAGGGAGTTAGGGTTAAATTATTACCCCTGCTCATCAGGCTCATAAATCATTCCTGAAACCATCTCAGCTCCCTAGGGAGTATACAGCTCAATTGCTGCCATTATAGCGCATATAGGGCTAATCAAACACATTATCTGCCCTCACAGGTACCCATTTACCCCTGGGTGGAGAGAAGCAATTATGGTAAATTGTCTTGCTCAAGGACACAAGCACCATGGTCGTGGTTGGGATTTGAACCCATTCTGACGACTCAGCCATCAGAACACAAATCCGATGCACTAAACCGCTCGACCATGGCACTCCATAAATGTAACAGTTTAGACAGAATAATTTCTCAGGACGATTCATACGTGTACCAACTTTCAGATAATATTGCGTCAATTTGATTAGCTAGTAATTACCAATGATGTACCTTCTCTTTATTTTCAATTCAGTATTTTGCCCAATATAGTCACGATCGAATGCAGTGCAGGACTTTGATTGATTTTGGGTATCTTTTCTGGCTTTCCAACCTTATTTGCTTTAATCCTCCTATTACTGCTGCACTTTAGTGGGAAGTTGCTACAGAGGTCAAAACCAGTCAACTGCCTGTTTTGACTGTTGACCCACATGTGCACACAGGGGCATTTTTGACTGGTTTTGACTGTCATTTTGACCACCCTGAACAATACCAGACAATGCTTTTACCAGTCAAAAATGGTTGACTCATTTTGACCTGTAAATGTACTTACTACACGCAAGGTTTGACAGTGTTTGACTTCTAAGTTCACTAGATATACCTTGGCAAGTATATCAATATTTTGACTGATTTTGACCCCTGTGGTAAGTAGCAGTGTTGTAGGTCTCGAGACCTGGTCTCGGTCTTGAGACCGTCCCGAGACCTTTTTGCCGGTCTTGGTCTCGGTCTCGCCCTATAAAAGTCTCGGTCTCGGAAGGGCTGGTCTCGACCTCGAATGGGCAGGTCTCGGTCTCGGATGCCAAGGTCTCGGATTTTACCCCCAAGACCCGTCAAGACCACAACAACTCATGTTAATTTTTTGCAGAGAAAATAGCCAAATACGTTCGCGGCAAACTCGGCTCGCTCACAATAAAACACCATGTTAAAATTGCAAAATGCGCCCTCTATAAATTAGATTTGCTCATTTGCGCAAACCTAGTCTTTATTCAGTTGTCCTTTACCTGTGTCAAACGACTTCCAATGTGCAAGTTATCAGGCTGTTGCGTCGACGAAAGATATTGAAGTTTGAATGGAGACCTGACCCGCTACAGCATGCCAATTCGGAATGGTACCCGTGCTGAGCACAGTTGCCTGTCTATGTCACTGGTATACGTCGGGCATGCTACACACGTACACGTATATTGCGTTGCAGGTAAAGTTTGACATTGGCACGCTTCATAAAACTTGAAGTTTACGATAAACTTGAGACAACAGTCATTGCCCTGCCAGTGTGGTGCCATGTCAAATAAATTGGCAGTGGTGGTGTTTGGCTTCAAAAACCACAAGGATTTGTCAGGTGGTGGAAAGGGAACAACAAAGCACTGTGCAGAGCAGTGTTGTAGGTCTCGAGACCTGGTCTCGGTCTCGAGACCGTCTCAAGACCTTTTTTGCCGGTCTTAGTCTCGGTTTTGGTCTCGCCCTATAAAAGTCTCGGTCTCGGAAGGCTTGGTCTCGGTCTCGAAATGCATGGTCTCGGTCTTGGTCTCGGTCTCGGTCTCGGATGCCTTGGTCTCGGTCTCGGTCTCGGTCTTGGTCTCGGACAAGCTGGTCTCGACTACAAAAGCAGGGTTAATTTAAAGCATTGGTTATGTTTGGAAAACTGCTTAGGAAGTGCATTTACTCTCTTTGAACTAAAATATACAGTACATGAGCATGTACATTAACCCTCCTACAATCAGTGCAATTTTTGAAACAACCCATTCAGGCGACTCCAAGCCATTAGCTGTGGCCTCCTATGGTTACCCTTCTGTGCACTGTCACACCACTGAGATTGCAGGGTAAAGTGGTCTCCCATTGATACATAGCAGGTCATACTAATATGTTCAAACATTTACAGTGGCTTTGGTTGGCACACAGTTGATTTTGTAAGATTACTTGGAAAGGACAGCAGGCTTGTATGTACTAAAGGTTGGTGAAGAACATACTGAAAATTTAGTGGATCAGAGTGGCCTCCATGTGTAGTAGGTTTAAACAACCAACATGATAAATTTTATTTAAGCTTTTTGCATTGTGTCATTAAGAAGAAAATAGACTGTTAAATTAATTCATATGTGGAATTTTATGAAGAACTAGAAATTTGAAATGAATAAACATCTTATTTCGCTTTTCTTATAAATGACAGCACCTCAGACAAAATCATTTCTAGGGGAGCCTCGATACCATCATCAGCTTTATGTTTTAATCATTTTAGGTTAGAATTTGACCTTACGGCTATGTATGAATTACCAATCCCATAGCTTATCTTTCAAATGTTTACAGTTTCATCAGATTAAACTTTTGTCTTTCTTCAGGGCTTTTCCAACAATGCAGAGTACGTCATCATGACAACGCCGACCAACGAGAAATACCAATGTTTTCTTCCAGACGAGAGTCGGAGACACCTGAATGACATCAACTACCCAGGTCCTTCTGCCGCTAGTCTTATGCAGTCTGTCTTCACCAAAGAAATATGCACGATAAGAGTAAAGTTTTTTTGTCTTTTTAAACATTTACTTTTAGTTCTATCCATCACCCTATGTGGATTTAATGCCTCAAAAAAACTTTAAAAAACTTTAAAAAATGGAATTCTGAGTCCCGATTTAAAGTCACTATACCTGCACTTTTTCTGTATTTAACCCTCCTACTGTTTGACCATTTGAAACCATTCAAAATTTCCACTTACCAAAATGCCCATTGGTTTTGTACACACAATGGTGATACCATTTGAACAGTGTTGGTAGCAAGCTTTACTACCATTCAAATCCATTCAAATGCATAGAGGGTCCATCGATTCACCACTTAGAAGTATCCAAACAAGGTTTTGTATTAGCTGTACTACCATTTGGAAAGATCCAAACAAGGTTTTGTATTAGCTGACCTACCATTCAAAACCATTTGGGGGAATCAGTACTGTACCCAGTTATTTCACCATACAAAACCACAAAAGCGAATGGTTTCAAATGGTCCATCAACTTGTCTGAAAAAGGCACCAGAAGTAGGAGGGTTAATATATGCATCTGTACTTTATAAAATTCAATAGAAATGTACAGAAACAACCTGTGAAAGTCTTGGCTTATTGCATTGTGCAGTTATCAAGAATATATAGTAAAAATGCATTCAGATTTTGCATTCATTCTAACACAGAGTTTGAAGTTAAAAATACAGTTGGGAAATTATATTACTAATTTAACTAAAATAACTAAAGAGGGACACTTTTTAGCTCAAAACTTGGTAAATGTTTATATTTTTTTACATCAGTGATTTTTCAAAAATATACAGTTGTATATTACATCATAAGTGCTGTGTGAAATTGAGCTATTTCTTAGCCTGGAAAGTCTTGAAACTAGTAAGTTCTTGAAAACGTGTTTTATATGCTTCTAATTACAGATTGAAACTTACTGGAATTTTGAGCTCTGCCATGGGAGGTTTATACGACAATACCATGAAGAGAAGGAGGCTGGAAAGGTGAAAACAATACATACATTAGGCCCCCCAAAAATGTCCCCGGTTTCTGGTCTCTCCACGCATCCCCTCAGGTGTTGACATTTTTGTGTTTTTTTTTGTTTTTTGCTATGAAACGATGTCCAATTGAAGCCACATAGGGACTTATGAACATTTGCCTGATTTGTATGGCCTCTCTTAGCCAACATACTTTATTTATGGGAAATTTGGTCTGGTTCCAGTAACCACTTATCACATGTTTCACTGGTTAGCAAAACAAAAATATATATATATATATATATACATAACAGCAAAAGAAACGTCACCCCTAAAAATATTTATTAATTTCATTTTATAATTAATATAATTTGTTTAATGAAGAATATTATGAGTATGGAGTGTAACACGAACACAATGTGGCAAATTTGGTTGACCTGGCAGCCAACCATCCCACAACATTGTATATTTATTATGTTTAACCCTCCTATAGGTTTAACACTCAAAGACACTCAAAATGTTTATGTCTCTCTTAACCCATTGACTTTGTGCAGTGCACTCAAATACACTCAAAATTTGTATGTAACTCCCAACCCATTGACTTTGTGCAGTGCACTCAAATAAATGCAAGGACATGTGGCTAGGATAGGTCAAACCAAAACCACTCGACAGTACATACACAGCTCTGTGTGACTCTGTGGTTTGACCTACCAATTGGCAATGCAACCAAAAATACTCAAGTGACTGTCTGTGAGTGCCGTGCTGACTGGGCCAAATTTCAGCCTGGGCATAGGAGGGTTTTAATAATATAATTACTTAACAAAATTTAGGGGGTGATGTTTCTTTTGCTGTTATGTATAGATTACCGTAAAAAAAGCATGTCACTGCACCGAATTTTGAAGCCGACATATGACCAGAAACCGGAAAAAAAATTTTTTTGCCTTCACAGTCCAATTTTGAGTCACAAAGGCAGAGCTTATTATTGATCATTGTGGCATACTTGTACTGCTGTTGTCCCTCAAACAATTCAGTTCACATTTTTCCTGTAATCTGTATGAAACTATATATTGCAAGCTACATTGTAATTCACGATCAATTTTGATTAAATATAGTTAGTACAGCTGGCACATGATTATTCAAATGAAGTTGTTGAACAGGCAAAATCCCAAACACCTGGTATTAAACATCACCAAAAGAATATTTACATTTTAGTCGGCTGGGTTAGGATTTAAAAGGTTACTCACAACAGTATCGTGAGCCACAATACTTTGCAAACTTGGCCCTGAAAATGCTCATATTGCATCAGAGTAAGCCTGGAATCAAACACTTTACGTGGCCCCTTTAACTCTTTCTAGCCAG
Organism: Zoroaster sp. YZ-2022; assembly: GCA_029582265.1. Classification (NCBI taxonomy): domain Eukaryota; kingdom Metazoa; phylum Echinodermata; class Asteroidea; order Forcipulatida; family Zoroasteridae; genus Zoroaster; species Zoroaster sp. YZ-2022. The sequence goes on along the minus strand of CM055821.1, from coordinate 17,421,419 downwards.
AGTTATTTTACATGTGTGAACGGAATTAATGTAATTAGTGTAATTTGATACTGTAATTTGATACTCTAAACATCAAGGTCAAGTGTGAAAATTATTAATAATATTTTTCATCTTTTGCCAATTGAAGAGAGTAAGGTATCAAAATAAAGGTTATGACTTACTTAGTGTGAATATTGAGATGGGGGTCATGTTGGGAATACCCATAATGCATTGCAGCCATCCAAATATAAACTTATGTTTATCGTTCCGTAGAATAAATATGAATAAATCTACAAGGTATTGGAAATATGCATTGTATGATAAACAAAGGTGGTTTGTTTATGTTAGAATATGTCAGGGCATAATAATATTACCCATAATGGTTTGAAACCCACTGTTGTGTATGGGAAATGTATGGTGTGTATGGGAAATGTAGCAATTCAGCGAGAATTATGTTCTTTGACTTTTCATCGGTCTTCAACACAATCCAGCCGCATCTGTTGGCAACTAAGCTATTGTCCATAGACGTTCCCAAGCCTATGATCTCCTGGGTCCTGGATTATCTTACCTCTCGATCCCAGTTTGTACGGGTGCAATCTGTCTCTTCCGATATTGTAAACTCAAGCACGGGGGCACCACAGGGTACGGTTTTGGCGCCTTTCCTGTTTAGCCTATACACATCAGACTATAGATCTGGAGCCGATTCATGTCCGATTGTCAAGTTTGCCGATGACACTGCAATGGTTGGACTCGTTACTAATGATGACTTTACAGTGTATTCTAATGAGATTAATAAGTTTGTGGACTATTGTAAGGGCAATTTTCTTGAACTCAACGTTAGCAAAACAAAAGAAATGGTTATTGATTTCAGAACTAACAAATTTGATCATGACTCTATTGTTATTTCAGGCTCCCCAGTTGAACAGGTCAATTCTTATAAATACTTAGGAGTTGTTATAAATGATAAACTCAATTGGTCAGATAATGTAGATCTTATCATGTCGAAGTTAAATTCTCGCCTCTATTGTTTAAGGAAATTGAAATCATTTCATGTTGATCATACTATTTTGTCACTGTTTTATCGTTCAGTAATTACCAGCGTTTTTACTTACTGTATTGTGTGTTGGGGAGGCAGTGCTACTGAACAAGATAATAAGAGAATTAATAGGATAATTAGGAAGTCTGGGTGTTTGATTGGGGATGACCAGCGGCCGCTGGATTCATTCTATCACTCCTGCCTCCAACGTAAGCTTCGCTCTGTGATGGACGACCCCGGTCATCCGTTGCATGGTGAGCTCGTTGGGCGTGTCATTAGTCGAAGTGGTAGGATGAGGCCCCCGGCTGCTTGTACAAACCGATACAAACATACTTTTGTTCCGATGGCTGTGACATATTTTAATAGTAATTTCATACGTTAGGTGGGGATATTTATCAGGTTTCTTATTTTCATGTCCAATAGGTTTAAATTGGCATATTTTGATTGTCTTGATTTTATTGTAGTTTTTTATAACATTTTATCATTATTTACACACGGTGGACGGGGTTTTTATGAGGCCTGTATCTTAGTATCTTAGTATTTTAGTATTTTAGTACAACTCGCAGTCGGTTAGCGGGGGTTTATTTTAGGCGTAATTTTCATGTGTAGTAAGTGTAGGTTATTTTATGGTTTTCTCATTGTATATTTGTAGTTTTATTCCATTTCATTTTTGTGTTTTTCTTTGTATGTATGTGTACATGTATGTATATGTGTTTTATATATATATATATATATTTATGGCGAGCTGAAATTGCCCAGTTATGGTGCTTAATAAAGTTTACTTGAACTTGAAAATCATAATTTACAACATTGATACAACATGCTATATCGCAATTGTACTTGGTACATATGACCTCAGATTAACAGCTTTTACGGTCGTTTTTTCCCTAAAAATCAAAACTTCCATCACTGTCAGGGTGTTCAAAGTCAACATCGTCAGCATAATCACCTCCATCAGTACTTCCCACTTCATAATTCCATGAAAATAGCGTGTGTTTCGCATCTTGTTGTGAGTTCCATGGAGGCCGCCATTTTGTAAATCAACGTGTGTGGTAAACCGCATAGGGTCGTGCATAATTAACGTAAACACAAACTTGACACAATCTGAGCTCTCGGATTGGAGTATTTCGGCAGTTCTCGTAGTCATAAACGTCATCAATAGTCAAAATTTATTAGCTAATTTGCATTGAAGGTACATGACCTCGAATTCTTATTGGTTACTTGCGTATTCTGTTGTCAAAACAAGTAAAAACACAACGATGTTGTCAGGTGATGACGTCGGGCCTATGTAGTGTGCGCGTCGGGCCTGTAAAGTGGCACGCCGTCCGTTTACGGTGCGCACGCGGGCCTGTAAAGTGGCGCCGTCCAGAAAGAGTTAAGGGCCCAGACCCCACCGAAACTTTGTTCTAGATCTGCCCTTGGGGTCTTGCTTAGTTGGTGTCAGTGGTGGGTGGTGGTGAAAAATCTGAAATACCTAGTACTTTTCTATGTTGTATTCATTTCTGTAGGAAACCAAATTACTGGAGTTTTTCCTTGGTAAAAACATGAAGTCACCAGGCGGGAAGGAATATGAGTTACAGTCAGTAGAATCATTCCAAGGAAAGTTGGATGCTTTCAAGGTTGGTAGAGTTGATTATTGGTTACATTTTGTGATTGTATTAAAATCATTGTAATGAAAGCTTTGAAAGTTTCAGCTCAATCAGTGCACAAGTTCTGAAAATCTGTAGTCAATAGAGGGCAGTTTTGTCAAATGATGTCAAGAATGTATCTGTTTTAAAACTTTTTTGGACGATTGATACAATGACCACCTTGCACCAAGTAACCTTCTAGATGATTATGTGGCTCAGGTAAATACCAATATTATACCGTGCCTAAATTAAGGTGCGCCACGGTCAAGCGGTTTAGTGCATCAGATTTGTGTTCTGATGGCTGAGTCGTCAGAATGTGGGTTCGAATCCTTGCCGCGACCATGGTTACTTGTGTTCTTGAGTAAGACATTTAATTGTACATTGCTTCTGCTGGAGACGATTGGGGACTACCAGCAAGGATTTCTCCAAGAAACCTTGTGATTATGAAATTAATCAGAGGAGGCAACGTCCATTAGGACAAGCTAATGATCATAGATTTAAGGATTCGGTAACCCAGACGAATACCCAGGGAAAACATTTCGAGAGAAACCAAACCACTGGTCACCCCAGGGGGACCTGAACCCACCATTTAAAAAATATATATATTTTTGGCTTCTTTTTAGGATTTTTACCATAATTTTATGTGTTTTTGCCAGGTGCCCACCATAACCATAGATGGCAAAGAAGTCCCATATTATGAGGTCTTGATGGACGATGGCACACCTTGTGATCTCCGTGGCAACCTACCCCGTCTGACGAGGGTACGCTATGTATGCGAGCCTGGGGGTAGGAACGAGCTATTCACGATAAAAGAGACATCAACGTGCGAGTACGAGGCTGTGATACTCACGTCAAACCTGTGTGGTCATCCACTGTACAAGTAAGCATGAAAGCTAAAGTGGACATTGGCATTTATGGTCTTAATTATGTGCATCCACGGGGCTTGCGAAATCGGTTGTCCGACTTCCCGGGCAACCGAAAAGTCTTGTCGGGAAACCACAACTTACCTGTTGCAAGCCCGATAGGGAATGCCACTTCTTTGTTTGTAAACAAAACTGATGAGTCAGCATCTGCTGGCACGCACAATAACACTGATTGCCAGGAACATGAAGGGGTCTAAATAATCTCAGACAGGAGTAAGATGCAGAAATTAAGCCTGATTCTTAAACCCTCACCCACAGCAGTGAAGAATATCCATTGATCAAATGTTTATTAATCCACCCATACATTGTACGAATATAGAGATCTCCATGTAGAAACCAACTTTTGAAAGTTTACCTTTTTTACGTTGTGTTATTAATAATAATAAAAAAAATGCATTAAGACTTTTGTTCTCATTCTAATGTAGTTTTTGTCTCATGAAGTCAATATATCGTTGTGTGCCCGGAAGAAGGACGTAAGGCGGATTAGGTTAAGTGTGCTCTTATGTCCTTTTACTGGGCACGCGACGATATTTAGTTGGGAAATAATAACTAATGTTACTAAAACAATAGCACTTTGGATAGAAAGATATTAATTTTAACCCCCCTACAATCAGTGCAGTTTTTGAAACAACCCATTCAGGCCACTCCAAGCCATTAGCTGTTGCCAGTGGCCTCCTATGGTTACCCTTCTGTGCACTGTCGCACCACTGGGTAAAGTGGTCTCCCATCGATACATTGTAGGCCATACTAATATGTTCAAACATTTACAGTGGCCTTGGGTGGCACACAGTTGATTTTGTAAGATTACTTGGAAAGGACAGCAGGCTTGTACATGTATGTACTGAAGGTTGCTTAAGAACAGAATTTAGTGGATCGGAGTGGCCTCCATGTGTAGGAGGGTTAAGGGATGCATTATACCATCATCAACTTTACACCAACTAAGGTTTATGTAAAATGTTGATCAATTATGTTTTTTAATACCCCACATGATAAGGTCATATTACTGTTGCTGCTGCATAAATCAGCCAGTAATTTTCAGTCACGGTGTCCATCTTAAACTAGGACACTGTTCCATGCCCTGTTGAAAGTCTGCTCTGATCGTGACAATGTTGTCCCTTTAACCCTAACTCCCTAGGTATTCTGGCTAGGAACCTTCCTGAATCCTCCAAAATCCATAAGTGCACTTTTGGAAACACGCCCTTATCTTCAAAATGCACCATGCATTTTCGTTGATCTTTCATATTCAGCACTTATGGCCTGTACTTCTTGCCAGGTAGTAATTTTGCCCCATTTGAAGAGGTGAAAGTACCAGTTTCCAACAGTGCTGAATTTTTTCCAAAAAAGTTCCCCTTGGAGGATTTTGGAGGATATGGGGTGGTTTAGGGTTTTAATACACCAATTTGATCAAAACTGGAGTCCACTGACACAAATGAATTTGTTTTTGTTTACCAAGGCCAAGATTAAGTCCTATCAGTCCTATCAATTGCCACTCTATAAATGGGGCCCCAGTCAAGCCAATTGGTTATGAACAGCTCTACAAAGATACAAGCAGCCGGACACAGTTCTCACCATCAAAGGTAATATTTGCTACTTCACAAGAGAAAAAAACCGTATTTGAAGATCTTATATACTTTTGGTAAACTAGCTCTATATGCATATACATTCTGTTAGAGGACGGAGGAATTTGTTTACAGACGAACCTGTGACGGTTTCACATCAGTTGGTCCACACATTTTGTGAAAATATTTACAATTTCAAAAATAAGATAATAATAATAATAATAATAATGTGTGGATTTATATAGCGCACGTATCCACCAACTAAGTGGTGCTCAAGGCGCATTATATTATTATCCCTGCTCATAAGGCTCATAAATCATTCCTGAAACCATCTCAGCTCCCTGGGGAGTATACAGCTCAATTGCTGCCATTTCTAGCGCATATAGAGCAAACCAACTCTGCCTTCACAGGTACCCATTTAACCCCTGGGTGGAGAGAAGCAATTATGATTAAGTGTCTTGCTCAAGGACACAAGTGTCACGGCTGTGATTCGAACCCACATTATGTTGCTAACACCAGAACTTGAATCCGGTAAGCTAGACCGCTCGGCCACGACACCCCATAAAGATGTGCATAGCATGAAACGGTAATATTTAAATTGCTTCTCGGTAAAGGTATTTATGTTTTGTTCTCAAAAAATAATAATAATAAAAGCATTTATAATGTGTCGTATATCCAAATAAATGCTCACTTCAGAAAGAACAACTTTATACGGTAATTTGTGTCAAAACTTATGTTACAAGTTGAGTTAATTTCGTGCGGTTAGCAAAAGTGTCCCTTTTCTTGCAGACAAAGAGTACACCCAAGACATCCACAACGACAGGAACTCAAGACAAACCAACAGAGGCTGCAGCAAAGCAGAGGCTACCCAGACCCATCCTTGTTGACAAACAGATATTAAAAGACTTCTTGAATGGAGACTACTGTCTTCATGGGGTGAGTAAACGAATGATTCAGGGGACAGTCGGCAAATAAATGACCAGAAATAGACAAGTATTGGAATACCAATGGTTGATTTAGTGTAATTTACATGTGCGGTTCTTAACCCTAACCATGCTAGGGTAACTTTCTTATCACCCTAATGAATGCAACAACATACAACAGTGGTCAATGATCAAGGCCTGCTAGGTGCAACAAGATCCATATGTGAATCTTGTTGCAGCGAAGGGTTCAGTGTTTTTACAAGCACAGTGCTGTCTGCAACAACATACAACAAGGGGATCTTGTTGCATTGAGCAGGGTAATGCTGAAGATACAACACAGACTATTTGTTAAACAAAACACAGTCCGGTGTTGAATGCAACAAGATACAACAGATTGAGTCATCAGTACTGGCTGCTGAATGCAACAACGTCCATCGGAATTTTACAACTGTTGCATCCTGTTGCGTTTAGCATGGTTAGGGTTTATAATGTGTTCACATGAATACCAATGATGGCTCAGTTTACACAGAGTCAATATACATATTCATGAAGACATAGCTTTTACAGTAAAAGGATTGAATAATGTTTAAATACAGCTCACCAGTTTGTGATAACAACCTTCTAGTGCTGGGAAGGTAAGAAATTATGAACAAATTTTCACAGTTCGTTTTAGATTTTCATTCAAATTGTGATTTACCTTTATAACAAAGATGAAAGCTCTTGAACAAGATTTGTTATTGTTATTGTAAATAATTTCTCACCTTGCAGGGCGCAGGATGGTGGAGATATGAGTTTTGTTATTGTAAATAATTTCTCACCTTGCAGGGCGCAGGATGGTGGAGATATGAGTTTTGTTATTGTAAATAATTTCTCACCTTGCAGGGTGCAGGATGGTGGAGATATGAGTTCTGCTATGGGAAATTTGCACAGCAATATCATGAGGTATTTTTTCTGTTTATTTAAACTACTTTTTTATTTGTTGCTGTTTAACCCTCTCAGTACCGAATTGTTTTGACATAAACAACCGCTGGTGACCGCATTGTTTGACCACTCAAGCGTGAAGCACACATTCTTACACAACAGAAAGCTTGTGTTCAAAGGCCAATTTTACAAACTCTATTATCACCTTGAAGATATCGTTTTACAGCAAAATATATAATAAAAAATATCTTACTTATTGAATTCCCTTTCATAAAATCAAAAAAACATTAAGATCGGTCAATAAATGTTCAAGTTCTTGGTCTTTGTTTCCTCAGTGTGATCTGTAAACTCAAACACTTTTTTGTACACAAACACATGGCGCTCCGTAGGTGTTTGGCATTTCGGATCTTTCCACTCCAGTTTGAAGGGATTGCATAATAGCAACCTTATTTTATTTCACCATCAATGGAAAGATCCGATCTTGCTCTTTCCAACCATTGTAAGCTTGGGTATGGAGGGTGAACATGAAAAAAACTACAGCTTTATAACAAATGGCCTTTGTGCTCAGGCTTGAGTGCTTTTTTGTGTGAAAGCTTGGTCGACTAAAGTCGCCTATGGTAAGGAAGAGGGGGTATGAGTGCAGTCGACTAAAGTCGCCTATGGTAAGGAAGAGGGGGTATGAGTGCAGTCGACTAAAGTCGCCTATGGTAAGGAAGAGGGGGTATGAGTGCAGTCGACTAAAGTCGCCTATGGTAAGGACAGGGTTAATTTAAAAGAGAAAAGACAAAGAAACGCTTGTTAAATTGCAAGTTTGAACACCTTGTTTTATTTGCCGTGCAAATTGTTTTATTAGTTAAACATCTGGCCCCCCCGATTTTAAATTAAATTACAAATTTGGACACACTATTTTGTCACTTCCTGGGTAGCACACTGACAATGATTTATACTGAATGTGAACCTACCACCTGTGGATTCCTATACCATCATTCTACCAACTGAGTTGGTCAACCAAGGAATTTTTGTTTTGTTTATGGATTGTTCCTTGCATTGACTAGTATTTCCACTCTACCATTGGCACCTACAGTGGGTCATTGATACAAGCCCCATGGGTTTCTAGATGACCCTACAAAGGGTCATCGATACAAGCCCCATGGGTTTCTAGATGGCCCTACAGAGGGTCATTGATACAAGCCCCATGGGTTTCTAGATGACCCTACAAAGGGTCATCAATACAAGCCCCATGGGTTTCTAGATGGCCCTACAAAGGGTCATTGATACAAGCCCCATGGGTTTCTAGATGGCCCTACAAAGGGTCATTGATACAAGCCCCATGGGTTTCTAGATGACCCTACAAAGGGTCATCGATACAAGCCCCATGGGTTTCTAGCTGACCCTACAAAGGGTCATCGATACAAGCCCCATGGGTTTCTAGATGACTCTACAAAGGGTCATCGATACAAGCCCCATGGGTTTCTAGCTGACCCTACAAAGGGTCATCGATACAAGCCCCATGGGTTTCTAGATGACCCTACAAAGGGTCATCGATACAAGCCCCATGGGTTTCTAGATGACCCGAAAAAGGGTCATCGATACAAGCCCCATGGGTTTCTAGATGACCCTCCGCTCATGAATTGGTCTTTTTTTTTCTAAATAACCATTGTGAATATGTTGATGTATGAGTGGAAAATAAACCAACTAGTGGAGTACTATTCGAAAGTATTATGTAACGAGGGGAAACCAGCTAATTGTTTCAATTTCACGCCCTATTTTCTGTTGTCAGGATAAAAGTGGAAGGACTGTTATACTACTTGGATCTTGGAATGAGAATGCACATAAAGCATGGTGGACTGAACAAAAGAAAGCTGTTGGCGCAAAGTAAGTCTCACTTACAAAATAGAGGTAGTCTTGATCTTCACTCATTACAAAGTCTGATTACGTGATCTGGATCACATCACACAAAATGAAAATCACAAAGTGTGATTTGCTAACTACATTACAGTGCCACTGTAACAAACACCACTAATTCCTTTCTTTTAAGATATCCAAAAAGGGTAACTTCCCTATAAAAAGGAAGGTACAGCATTGGTAATGTTGGAAATACTGCTTATGTGGGTATGCTTACTTTCTTTGAATCAAGACATTAAACAAATATAAAGAAGTATTCACAATTTGTACAGAAAACACACATCGTCTGCAACCTTTTTGTAACTTTGCCTATACTCAAATAAAAAGCACTTCAGATAGAACTTTTTTTTCCACGATAATTTGTACCTTTTACCCAGTTCAAAAAGTAAGCATTTGGATCATAATTTTTTAAAGAAAGTTTTAAAGAAATATAATCATAATTGAAAAAACAAAAGACAAAAAATCATATTTTTTTCTGTTTTAATGTTTTACAAAAAGGTTGCCATACCATCCGGCAACTTTTTGTAAATTGGACATAACAATTTTTGTTTTCTCTAAGATGAAAGCACTTCATGTGAAGTAATTTCTCAGGATGCTTGATGTGTGTACCGACTTTACATCAAGTATGTTTCTAGATAATAATTTGTAACCAACAGGTTCTTTTCAGAACAGTCTTTACTAACGCCCCCCCCCAAAAAAAAAAGTCTCCTGTTTCTGATCTCCACGCGCGTCGCCTCAGACCCGCACGTCAGCATTTTTAATTTTCTTTTTTTGTTGCTATGAAACGATGTCCACTTGCAGCCAAAATTGCTGGATCGATTGGAATTCTGCCGTGCTGTGCTTTAAACGACTTGTTCCCATAGGGGTATAAACGTTTACCCGATTTGTGCGACCTCTCTTAGCCACCATACTTTGTATATGGGAAATTTGGTCCCTGCGTATACAATGTATCACATATTTTCCTATTGGCCAAAAAAAAGAAAGATGGCCGAGAAAAAAAGAAAGCGCGTCACCGCAACGATTTTGAAGCCGACCGATGACCAAAAACCAGAATAATTTATTTATTTGAAAGTCTGGTAACTACCCATACATGTATTGAATCTTCCTTATAATGATAATCAACCATTTACTCTGTTTCTCCTCAGGAGTTTGACCAATTTATACGGCAACGGTGATATTTGTGATATAACAGGAAAGCCCAGGGTGACTCAGGTCAAATTAAAATGTAAAGAAGACATGCATCCAACAGCCGTCACTATTTACCTCACTGAACCTAAAGATTGTGAATATATACTTGGGGTAAGCATGACAACAACACAATAAAAACAAGGAGTGTTGTGGCCGAGCGGTCTAGCTTACCGGACTCAAGTTCTGGTGTTAGCAGCAGAATGTGGGTTCGAATCCCGGCCGTGACACTTGTGTCCTTGGGCAAGACACTTAACCATAATTGCTTCTCTCCACCCAGGGGTTAAATGGGTACCTGTGAGGGCAGAGTTGGTTGATGAGCCCTATATGTGCTGTAATGGCAGCAATTGAGCTGTATACTCCCCAGGGAGCTGAGATGGTTTCAGGAATGATTTATGAGCCTTATGAGCAGGGGTAATGATATAATGCGCCTTGAGCACCACTTAGTTGGTTGATAAGTGCGCTATATAAGTCCACACGTTATTATTATTATTATTATTATTATTATTATTATTATTATTATTATTATTATTATTATTATTATTATTATTATTATTATTATTATTATTATTATTATTATTATTATTATTATTATTATTATTATTATTATTATTATTATTATTATTATTATTATTATTATTATTATTATTATTATTATTATTATTATTATTATTATTATTATTATTATTATTATTAAGGATTAAAGCAGGCCTGTGTTTTCCCAGGATTTTTCCTGAATTCAGGATTTTTTGCATTTTTGCCTCAAAATATTCTTGAAAGAAGAGAAGTAGCCACCAAGGAAAGAAAGAAGTGGCCTGTATTGTGTCCAAACCTCTAGTTCCTTGTTTGTGGGGATGTGGAGAGTTCTGTAAATTCTCCAGAATTAAACATCCAGGAGGTTCATGGGGGCTTTGTCCTCTAGACCTTGGTCCCCTACTCATTTTTCAGGATTTGTTACTTTTGTCAAATCACACTCATGTTAAAGCCGGTGTCGCTTTTGGTAAAATGTCCATAAATGCATCCATACTTTTTAAGTCAAGGGATGTATAAAAAAAAAAATTTTTTTAAATCCTGTGAAATTTTCAGCAAAACAGTGAAAATGCATTAGATTATTTGTATTCCAACATGGAATTTCTGTCTCGGGTAATAATAATAATAAATAATGTCGGGCATTTTAAAGCGCTCTTAACCCTAACTACCTAGACAACAAAGGCAGTTGGAGGATTTTGAAGGATTTTTATTGTTCATTAACAATGCTTAGGGAGTTAGGGTTAAACAAGGTATCAGAGCGCTGTACATTATTACCCCTGCTCATCAGGCTCATAAATCATTCCTGAAACCATCTCAGCTCCCTGGGGAGTATACAGCTCAATTACTGCCATTTCGGCGCATATGGGCTAATCAAACACAACAACCAACTCTGCCCTCACAGGTACCCATTTACTCCTGGGTGGAGAGAAGCAATTATGGTAAAGTGTCTTGCTCAAGGACACAAGTACCACGGTCACGGACGGGATTCGAACCCACATTCTGACGACTCAGCCACCAGAACACAAATCCAATGCACTAAACCGCTCGACCATGGCAACAATTTATTACCAAGATAATTTGATTAATTTTACTCAAATAATAGAACCTCTGACAGAAATATTTCAAGGGATGTTTGATACCATCATCAACTTTACACCAAGTAAGTGTCATGTCAATCTGTCATCAGTTATGTTTTTTTGAGTTAACCAACAGTGTATCGGGACTTTAAGCTGTTCAATCTGAAAACACAGATCTTATAGTTCTTTTCTAATTAACTACACAGCTTTTGACAACAAATAATTGAGGAGATTATCACATTTAAGTTGTCAATTCCTTTTTTCTTTTTTTTTGTGTGTGGACTTATATAGCGCACGTATCCACCAACTGAGTGGTGCTCAAGGCGCATTATATTATTACCCCTGCTCATAAGGCTCATAAGGCTCATAAATCAACCCTGAAACCATCTCAGCTCCCTGAGGAGTATACAGCTCAATTGCTGCCATTACAGCGCATATAGGGCTAATCAACCAACTCTGCCCTCACAGGTACCCATTTAACCCCTGGGTGGAGAGAAGCAATTATGGTTAAGTGTCTTGACCTTTAAAGTCCTGATAATTCCTTCTAATATGTTTTTTTTTACCACACATTGCCACAGCAATCATTTCATTCCATCATTATATAGAAGTCCTAATTTCAGTTGAGATTTTTCTAACTTAATCTGAGACACCTTTGCTGGATAGTGTTTTTTGCGTACAAACAAAACCACTACTAAAAATACAAAACCAATTATTAAGTGTGTCAAAAACTACAGCATACATGTACGGTTTTGTTTGAATATTATTTTGAATAATTTTGATGGAAGTTGGTTATATATACTACTCAAAACAATTTAGGGAACACCGGAATAATCTCAGTTAAAGCAAGATCATTTATTTCAGATAAACACAATGTTTTACAGAATTGATGAGAAACAACTGCACAATGAAACATGATAAAGGATGCATGTAGTGATTACACATTTCATGACATGACTACTGAAAGAGAGAGGGGGGTTGCAAATGAAAATCCCGGTTCATGGAACATTTCAAACCTATTTGATGTTAAAAATCCGGTGTTCCCTAAATTGTTTTGAGTAGTATATGTCAATTAAAAATTATTTGGATCTCAGAATAAGCTTGAAATATTGTGGACCTCATGATGTCAGTGACAGCCCAGTTTCACTTTAGCTGGTAAATTTACCAATCGGGAAATAGTTAACACCCACCTACCTTTTAATGTTTAAAAATGTTCATTTTTGTCTTTCTTTTCTGCAGGTGGATTCTCCTATTATATGTTCTCTTTTAGATACAGCTGATGAATATGGAATTTTACACCCAGTGCCCATCGACAACTTATCAACTAAGACTACGGAGAAACCTTAAATGGCCAACAGTGCAAAGATTAAATGAAAAGTTAGTGCACAACCCAGGCCCTTATTTCATGACTCTGTTTACCGTGTCGTGGTTTACAGATGAGCAAGGAAATTCTGCTTGTGCTCATGCATACTCTGTGTAACTAAGGATTCCTGGCTTACAACAATTTTAGCACAACAATTCTAGGCTAACCCTGTAAGCAGCAAATGGTGGTTGTTTAGAGCAGAATTCCGAGTTAAAGGGACAATATCGTCACGATCAACAGGGCATGGAATCGGAGTGCTGAATTTAGATTAACGCAGTGACTGAAAATAACATCCCCACATGATAAAGTCATATTACCATTGCTGCTGCACAAATGTGCCAGTAAATTTCGGTTACTGTGTTCTTCTTAAACCGGGACACCAATTCCATGCCCTGTTGAAAGTCTTCTCTGATTGTGATGATACTGCCCCTTTAAGCAGAGCCATTGTTAACAGAGTTTGCTGGGAAAGATTTTCTAGGAATTCTTTCAGATGCATTTTCCTTGCGTTTCGACATTTCACCAGCAATTTTTGGTTTTAATCTTCAATTTGCCTTATCATAGGGAAAGTCGGTCACTTCCCAAGGAGATATATTACAAAATAATTGACCAGAGACTTCTTAAGCAGTCAATAGGGGACATTGTTGGACCAGCAATGAATTTATCATGCCGTGTCATAAAGTCATTTATTCACTGATTTAATCCATGCCCTGTCATTTATTTGGCCAAATAAATTATTCAAAAGCAAGTAATTTTCTTTCTTTCTACAAAGACGAGCAATGCACAGATTTAAACCGAAAAGAGAGAATGTGTATCTTTAAGTTTGCAATTTATTTATTTATTTAGTTTTAATTTGTTTTTTTGTGGAAGTACTTGACTCTCAATCAAAAAACCTGAGTTTGAATCCGGGTGGTTTCTACTTAGCCTTGCATTACTTTTGGGGTACTTAACTTGAGCACAGTGCTGTGTGAATGGGAGTAAGCATCGTGACTGTTTTTATAGTATTTTACTTTTAAAAAAAACTTTAAAAAACATTATTATTTATTTTTTATTTAATTTTCATTTTTTTTTAAATTTTGATGAGATTGCATATTTAAAGTCATATTTCAGCAATCATGTTCCATGCCCTTCAATCGTATGTTATACAAGCAACCATTCCATTGTGTCAATATTTCCCTCCCCCATAAGACGTGACAGTCGATATTTTTTGGATTCATTCTAATGTGTGAAAAAATATTAATTTTTAACTATTTTGACATGTTTGAAATTTTACATTTCATTCCCATTAGGTTAATGAAATATTAAGTCAATGAAGTACTTTTTATTACTATAAACTGTTTTGATCATTTCTTCTTTTGATCGTTTCTGTACATTGTAACAAACTTGGAAGTTGGCTGAAATATAAATTGCCAACATAAATGTTTCATAGCTTTATGATGTGGGTTTGCTTGTCAATATTACAAATCAACACATACTGCGCCTTCAAATTAAATTTACCAAATCTACGGATCAAGAAAGTGGAGTCTCTAGAAAAACTAGAAACAGACACTTCATATGACGTCATCTAGAGTATTAACAGTAAATAGAGCGTGCGCTCATGCCAGTATGCTGTCAGTGATTTGATACAACAATAGCTGTTATTTTTTCAGGGGATTAGAAAGTAAACATTTTCTATTTCAGCAAACAAAGGGCGAGTTACTCCAGGACCTTTAGGAAATTAAGATGTTTTGTTTGTTAGTCTCATGTTGTATAAAGCTTAAGGTTAAATATATCATCAAACCCTAAGATTAGATGGTGCTTCCAAAAGGGGTATATTGATAATATTTTGTTTTGTGAATTATGTCTTTCAGGCAGAGGTCAGGTAGAGGTCAGTTAGAGGTCAGGTAGAGGTCAAGCAGTGTGTAATATTCCATAAACCTTAAACACCAAACTGCCATCTCTGTTTCTATTATACACAAGGATATGGAAATCAAGATAAGACTTGTGTCCAAAGATCTTTCAAAATGTGAATAATTTTGTTCATGTGATGTTTTGATTAAAGATGTATCGCCCATGTGTTTTGTTGTTTTACCAGAAATTTTCGAAATTTTTAGTTTTTATCATTTAAAAGAAAAATACTTTGAAGTGAGATATTTCACCAAATAGTTGTTGGAAGCGCGGTTGAACATTAATTTAGTGCCCAAATGACTGGACCCACATTAAATGAATTTTATAGATGTATTTACTGTAAAACCATGCTTTTCGTGATTAGTTTGAGAATGTGTACTTTTAAAACTTTGTTTCCTTTCCACTAGTATAATAGAGGTGTTCTGATGAAAAAGACAAAAAACCCGAAATTGCCGGTAAAATAGAAACACTCACAGGAGATATAACATTGCAGAAACTATATATGGTGGTAGGGTTGGCATGGGTCCACCACTAAACATTGCAATTTCAGCATATTTCTATATTGAGGTGACCTAAACTTATACTCTTATGGAAGATATTGGTAGGTTGTGTGTTACAACAATGGCAGCGATTGGTAAAAGATCAGTATGTACATCTGTACTTAATTTGAATCAAGAAATATGTATGTTAACAAACCAACCTGCTTGAAACATTTGAGAATTAATTTACAATTTCACAATATCAGATCATTTCGTACAGAGTATAGTGAAAACATTCACCTTACATCCTAGCCAGGACATCAGATTATTTAAACAAAATATACAAATTTATATATTTTATTTTAATTAAGAGCACAAGATAATTTTGCACAGAAGTCACCCGTGAAAATGTTTTCACTGAGTTTTACTTTATTTTATTTTTTTAAACATTTTTGAAACTGGGGCTTGAAAGGGAAGGTACAACTTTGGAAATGTTGACAAAACTGTTGTTTGTAAGTTTCAGCTCAATGTGGGAGTCTAAGTCGTGAGAAAAGTTCGTAAAGCATTCACAGTTTTTTTTACAAAAACACTTTGATCAAAAATTGCTGTCTGGCAACTTTTTATAACTGTGCAGATTAGATTAAGTTTTCACTTAAAATGGGTAATTTCAGACAGAAAGTTAGCTTTCACATAATCATTTTTTAAATTTAGTAATCAGTTTATTCCAAATTGTGTACCTTTTAATAACAGGTATTAGTATTGCTGATATTCTATATCATTTAAAGGGGTGAAGCAATCCTGATTAAGCTTATATCAATTGGTTTATTTGTTTATTTTTTTTCTTGGAGGAGACAGTTGGTTTGTTGGTTTCTTAACTTGGTTGTGTTTAAATTATAATCATTTCTAATCTTAATCATGATAGGCCTGGGGAAGGCTTTAATCAGTACATTTTATAGCAATTTGTATAAAAAATATTGTTCAAAATCATAATGTATATATATGTTATAAAAAGTGAGCAAATAAAAGTGATTTTATTTCAGTTTTTCTTGTGCATTTTGTATTGGTTTGTTTGTTGGGTCATTGTGTCATTGACATTGGCAAGGCACACTGGGACACCGGTGACAGTTTGTAAACTTTGCATCAAATCATACCCTGATATTACACAAATTGTGAATAATGTTCCTCTTTGCATTTAATGATGTAAGACTTCAGAGACAGAGGGGGGGGGGGGGCATGTGCATATGGCCAGAAGGGTACACAGAATGTGACAAAGGTGACAATTGATGTCGCATGTTTACAAAAGAGCCCCAAAGGTCAAACTGCCGGGCACAAAATGTACACTGGTCTATGACAAGAAACCATCAAATCTGATATTTTAGATATCAGCAGAACAATTCTCAATTTGATTTATTTTTTATAAAGCACTAGCATGATATCTCAAATCGTATTCATCTGAAAATTAATTTCCTGAAGATGTACAAGCTCTGCATACAGATACACACACTTTTGCCCTTTTGTGAAATCACCCTGGTACTCAAAGTGTACAAGTCACATGGTCTATAGATTTATCAAACTGTCTTTAAGGAATATTTAGTTTTCATTTATTCAAATGTATAAGGCACTTTACTTCTAGGGGTGTCGTTTTTATCGTTAGTTATTCTTTATATTATTATTCTTTACAGTCCATATAATTTCTTTATTGCCAAATCAATAGCTATGGTAACCTTTAATCAACGGCAAACTGTTGCTGGAGTGCCCCTTTAACTGGATAACACGAAGTACACGTGTGTATAAATAATTTGCCAAACTAAGGTTGCAACACAAACAACATGGCGGCCGACACGATGGCACATGGCACGACAACAGAACTTTGTAATGTAGTTTCATTCATTTCCTCTAAAGCTAAACAAATTAGTCAAAAACAACAACAGAAACAGTTGAAAAGGAGACGACCGTTTGTCAAAGTGACGTATGATTCTGGGAGTGATGCCGATGCTGAAAGTGATGACGATCACGGGAAGAAAAACGGTAGGTATTTTCAGAAAGAAAGTTTAATGATTGATAATATTGTAACGTTACACTTAACGTTTAGCTCTTAGCCCGGCCTCGCTCTAGCATGGAAGTAGAATATTCTACCTCCATGGCTCAAGCCACCCTCCTTGTATTACATGTATGTTATATAGGCCTAGTACTAGTAGTACCATTGTGTCCGGTTGAAGAAAATGATCGCCAGAATCATGCCCATTCTATGAAGAATACTCGTCTCATTTTGAATTCGAATTAAAAATAAAATAAACAAATAAAATACATGTAATTGTAATCATTTAAAAAATACATTGTTACCACAATAGGCCTACCAGTCCTACTAAAAATAGGGTTTTCAGGTGAAAATTTTTTCCTAAACCAATATGCTCAATATTTATATCAAATTAAAGGTCTTGACGAAAGAAATACAATGGTTTTTAAATCAAGAAAATCGGACGAGTAGTTTTTGAGAAATCCTGTTTTATTTAATCAAATATACAGCATTCGATGAAGCGCGACTGTCCATACACTGTGTACATCCCTAATGACACCAAAACCGTTGAATCAGCCTACACACACCGTGATACACACGCACAGCGTTCGTGCTTGTTTCCCTCATAAGAGCTTTTGAAAGGGTGTAAAAAATACACTCTCCGCTCAAAACTAAACAAAATTACGGCTCAAAACTTTCACATATGATAGAAAAGAGGTATAAAATTCATTCAGACACTGCTCCTACCTTTCAACTTGAAGATTTCACCTCGAAAAAATGGTGTTTACTTTTTATCTCTTCGTAACTTCGGTTGTAGAGTAGTTATGGAGATCGAGCAAGCATGGGCATGTAAAGGAGCCCTTTGACTCAATAGGGAAACCGTTTTCATGTCAATCACAATGTACGCGGGCGCGGAGACAGCTCCGAAGTGGATGCCCTCAGCAGAGCGCAGCAAATTTTACGCACCGAATGCGCCCGATCTCGGAACACTTCGCGAAAGGCTGGGCGGGACGAGAGTGGTTCATAAGAATTCATAAAAACCTAGGCTTTCGCACGTACTTCCGATTGCTATTTTATGTACATTGTTGGATAGCTGAAACTATAAGCTTTCCAATGAGCTATTACAAGTAAGATTTTGACAGGTAAAAGTAGTAAATTTTTTGGATTTAAAATTTTGATGTTTTTTGTTGCGGGCGATGCGCTGTACGTGTGGCGGGCTTCGGTCAAGCATGTACAAACTGAAAACCCTACTAAAAACCGACAACAACTGACGGCAACTCACAACAACTTATAAATATGTTTAATATTATAAGAAGACAGTGGCATATATAAAGAGTTTCAGTTTTTGAAAATGTGGTTTTAATTAGGCCTAGCAATAAAAATGATTTTCTTTGCTGCAGTAACGTGTTAGTAGGGACCGCAAACGAACTACCGCGCATCGCTACTGCGCATGCTGCTGCCGAAAAAACGCGTGTACAAAAAATGGTACACTGCAGGTCGCATGGCTTCCGTTCGGCTAGCGCAAAGCACTGTGGGATATAATCACGTTCGTGGACACCATTTTATTTACCGATAATTTCTGACGATAATGCCGAAAGAATGACAAAAATTGACAAATTTTTCGCCAAATTATAAGGAAATTGAAGGGTAAGTAATTTTCAATGTCAAATTTGAAGTATAAGGGGGCTTTTGATTTCAAATAGAAAGGCAGAAATGGAAAGATTGATGTCGAAATAGGGTAGAGACGATGTTTTCTAACCGGGGGAGACTAGCGCAAAAGAGCGCCGGCAATTTCTTCAACATGGGTCCAGTTTTCAGAGGGAGTAAGTTTAACTAATATAATTGGTAACAGTGTGTTTGTTGCTAGCCTAGTATCAGGGTTTTGGCTGTTCTCTTTGTTTAACTTACCTTTACTCGACCGGTGATAATTAAAAAAAACTTTAATAAAATCTTTTGATGTTTTTCATACAAAATACATTTGAAATACACAAAATTTCAGAAAAGTATAGTTGAAGAATATTCATGCATTTGCAAACAATTTTTCCCCAATTTTTTTTATGAACATCAGGGAAAGTTCAAGGGTATGTTTTAGGGTTTTTTTTATTATAAAAATTATTATCTTTTTTAAGTAAAACTTTTATTTTTATTTTTTTATTTCATAAAATTATTATTTAAAAAAAAATAAAACAACATTTCTAATTAATTAATTGTTTTACTTAATATTTTTATTATTTTTCAAAATTTTCTTTAGGAATCCTCAACCAAACAGGATGGGTGTTTCCCTTGAAGTGTGGAGGCAATAAATAGGATGTCATCAATCAGAAGAGGCAGTGTTCAAGAAAGCTGGCATTCATCTTAGTCTGGGCATTCGTACGTACTTGGCCGTTTTCATCTCTTTGCGGTCTGCTGCTCTCCAGACAACTGTGTGATATCACCGTATCTGGTGATGTTGAGTTGAACCTCGGACCTTCAACTGTTGGCACTACCCCACCACTTTCTGACGATATTCTTAAATCATTGAAGAATGGAACTTGCACTGAAGTGAATCTTCGTCATGATATATTGAACATACATGTACTTAAAATGGTCAGATTGTTTCCTTTATTGCAATCAAATACGAATACACATTTTAACATCAAGTATAATCAGGGTTGTCACCAGACCAAATTGAGTGCCGACTAATTTTGTCAATTGCGAGCGTAGTGAGCGGAGCGAACGGAGCGCAGCTCCTCACGGCCGGGGGTCCAGGGGCCCGCTTAAGGGACCCTGGTGGGGTCCAGGGCAACGCCGGTGGGGTCGAGGGGGCCGAAGCTCCTGGGTTTTAGCTTTTAAGAATAGATTTGGAGGGCTCACCTTTCACATAATTTGTTGTATAATAGTATATTTTCATAGTATTATACAAGAATTTATGATGTGAAGGAGTGCCCTCCAATGCAATTGACAACAATGTTGGCTCAGAAAAACTGAAACTTCTGTATGGCCTACCAGGTGTCCACTTTTCGCTATTAAACTTAGATGCCTGCTTCTGTTTTTTTGATGAGGTAACACTTGAGCAACCGGGGCCGTCGGGCATAGCAGCTCAGAGTTTTTTGGCCTAAATCCACAGTGGCCGAAGACTCGGTAGCGTGATCAGTTCCCAGGTCAGTTGTACTCGAACACGAAGATGTGGTCGCAGATGTGGTCTCGAATTTGCCGGCTTCTCGCTTGACCCGGCTGCCGTGTCTATTACTGCCGGCCCCTTGCGTTTAGTGGCCGAAGAGAAAAAGCTGGTGATACTTTTCTGCGAGTGCGACATAATTATTTTGATCAAAACGTTCACAAAACTTTTCATGAATGGGCGGAGGGACGCACGTGAATAATTTTCCCTTTGCTGAGCACATCGCGGGGAAAGCTAGACGTTCTGAAGTCACGCTTAACCAACCTGAAATTTACGTACATCGACATTACGAAGCACGCCGCATCATTTACACGCGGTAGAGACTAGTGGCATTAGCTCATCGTGCAGGCGCAAACAACCAATCATAATGGGGATTCCCAGGTCTTTTCCCTGACGTCATAAATAAATGCTAATTAGTGTATTTGTTTGTACCGCTACAAACTGAGATTTATTTTATAATATCGTACGATGTTTTAATTGATCTATAGACTAAAGTCCTCAAAATAGTGGCAAATAACTCAAAGAAATGAAGAATACATGAACTTTTTTTACTTTTATTACTGTTTAATGAAATATTCACACAATTTTTGTGCCGGTCGGTAAGACATCAATTTGCATTTGGTGCCGGTCGGCCAGCGGGAGTGCCGGTTAGACCCGACCGGCGCCGACCGGCGTAGCTACAACCCTGAGTATAATGTATAGGGGCCGGAGAGAAATTCATTCAATATCAGTCATCAGTGTAAAAAATGTCATTAATAATATTTTGAATAAATAATAATTGTTTGAGTAGAATGGATAGTTGTAACACAAATTTATTGAAAATATAATTAGATAGCTATAACTTAAAAAAAAAAAAAAAAGGTTGATAGCTTACCCAGTTTTTGTAATACAGCCACACCATTTTGTTTACTGCTTTGTTTATGTTGCGAAAATTGAGTGCTTTATTTATATGTAAGGGACCCAAAACCACCATGATTCCCTTCACAATATCCAATTTTGACCAATGGAGGGATTATTGTTGTTTACTATTGTTTCCATGGCAACGGTTGTTTACATCATTAACAAATAAATTTCAATTTTATATAAACTGTTTTGGACAACATTCAGGTACACCTTTACAAAGTTTCAGGGCCATGGAAACTATAGTATTTACAATATGGCAGTTTCCTTTTGTTTACCAACTTGTTTACAATGGTAAACAATACCAAAATGACACCTCTTGAACCGAAAGCTCCATAGGAAAATTGAACCAAAATTTCCTGAAAACGAAAACAGTAAAAAGGGAATAACTTGATAACCGTAAGTCCGATTTTAATGATTCAAAAAGAATTTCAATTAGAACTATATTCTCTATCATAATATATCAAAAGATTCAGCATAAAAGGACATTTCAGAAATGGGTTGCGGTCCCTAGTGTTAGTATTGGCCGCCATCATGCTTGCACAGTGCAAAAGGACTGTCGTGGCCGAGTGGTCTAGCTTACCGGGCTCAAGTTCTGGTGTTAGCAGCAGAATGTGGGTTCGAATCCCGGCCGTGACACTTGTGTCCTTGAGCAAGACACTTAACCATAATTGCTTCTCTCCACCCAGGGGTTAAATGGGTACCTGTGAGGGCAGAGTTGGTTGATTAGCCCTATATGCGCTGTAATGACAGCAATTGAGCTGTATACTCCCCAGGGAGCTGAGATGGTTTCAGGAATGATTTATGAGCCTTATGAGCCTTATGAGCAGGGGTAATAATATAATGTGCCTTGAGCAACACTCAGTTGGTGGATACGTGCGCTATATAAGTCCACACATTATTATTATTATTATTACCATTATGTCAAAGGGTGAAAAAAAAATTGTCGGCCCATGCCAGGCAGGAGGGGAAGTCTTTTGTTGTATTTTTATGGAGTGTAAATTGTAAAACAATAACAATGAATTGCAATATAATTACAACCCCTATCTCTCCGTCGCTGTGTAGCCTCATTGATTGATTAGTTGATTGATTAGTTGATTGATTGATTGGTTGATTACCCCTATATGCGCTGTAATGACAGCAATTGAGCTGTATACTCCCCAGGGAGCTGAGATGGTTTCAGGAATGATTTATGAGCCTTATGAGCCTTATGAGCAGGGATAATAATATAATGCGCCTTGAGCGCCACTTAGTTGGTGGATACGTGCGCTATATAAATCTATACATTATTATTATTATTATTATTATTGAGCCTCTTTTACAGATACTATAATGGTAGATGCTCCAAAGGACTTTCACTGGTTGTTCCACCTAACCATACCTTTGGCCGCACCACACGTTTCTCTGCTCATTCTCATCCTTATACTGTATCTGTCCCCAAAGCAAATACCTGGCGGTACTCATCCAGTTTCTCCCCACGTACTGCCTTACTTTGGAATTCATTACCTGTATCCTGCTTCCCTGCCACCTATAACCTGTCTCAATTCAAACGTAACATCAATATTCATCTTTCTACTTTTTGATTTCTTCTTCTCTTACCCCCTTTCCCCTATTTAGCCCTCACCTTGAGTGGCCTGTAAGGCCTTGTGATTGGCAACTACTCATTAAAAAAAAAAAAAAAAATTTAATTATATTTACAGATGTAGAAAACATTATACAAATTTTTGTGAAGTATTAGGCGAAGTAAAAAAAACAAAACATGTTTAGCGTCCCCGCCCGCTTCCTTTTTGGGGGCCGCATGGGTTTTTATTTTATTTTTACCAATTCAAAATGAGATTAAAAAACCGTAAAATGTCAACCGATCCATCGGAAAATAAAATACTTGCAAGTCAGAACTTCTAATTTATAGATTCTGTCGGTCCAGTCGACCGTGCAATTGTGCAATCTCCAGTCCAAGTACGTACGTTTTTGCATGGCCCCATCCGTGTGTTTCGGGTTTATTTCCCGCCGTGCGTGGCCAAGCCATCCTTGTGTGCCATGGAGCTATGGTACTACTAACGTTAGTCTGATTTTCCGGACCGGATACGTACATTTTATCGTCGTTGCCATTAGACTTGGGGACAAGTCGTTTGACAGTCGTGTTTTGTCTGTAGGCGCTGCCGTATATACCAGCGCGGAACGCTGTTGAAGCTAATAGACGTTGGGAGTATATCACCTGGAAACAAACTGTGGTCTTATTAAATTTTATATATTGGGGTAGTTTTTTGAAAAAAATAGTTTTTTTTCCCCAACGATGGTCAGCCGATGATCGTTGTTCGGCTGACTAGCAAGCAAAACTAGCTTTGGCAAGTGGCTAATTCATAACTAGTTGGGAAAACAATGCACTACAGAACACGGGATGGAACCTCAAGTTCAATGCATTTTTATTTTCCAACTTTAAATTTATTCTTGTGAAAGTGAGCTATAGGGTTGTTAATACTGAACAAACTATTTAATAAAACCACTGTAAACATGTTCAATGCCAAATATCAGTGTTGTACATGTACCTTGCCTTTATAAACATATTGTAGTCTTGGGTAAAACCACCATCCTGAAAGTGAGAGGGTAACGGGAAAAAAAGAAGAAAAAAACACCACCAATTGAGGGCGCTCTTCTATTAAAGTGCCCTCAATCATTAAATTTTTTTCATAGTTTGTACATGGATTCACAGTACCGATGGTTTACATAGAGTTTTGTGGCTCATTGAGTGGCAACCAGATGTGTTTTGTTGTTTTCCCCACCACCTTCGCGAATTGCATGAAAATTTGCAGCATGAAAAAGGTGCAGCACGTTGACGTAAATGCACCAATTTAAAAAAAAAAAATTCTCCAAAATCTGAGACTTTTGGGGGCGGCGGGTCTGTAATCCAAGTTATCAAAATAAAATTGCCTAATTTGGCTTATAATATCAATGTGTAATATGCGGAGATTTATTTCGTCTAAGTTGTGTGATTTGTATTGTATTTTGCCCTCCGTGCAGATATTGCAGTAGCTCCGCTGAAGAAACGCATCAAAACACCAAGGAAGAAACAGAAGCCAGAACCAAAAGCTCCAGCGACAGACTCGGACAATGAGGCTGCAGAACCGAGTGATAGCGATGGCGATGAGCCTCAGGAAGATGATGAGCCTCAGGAAGATGATGAGCCTCATGACTCGGAACCCGACTCTGACCCAGAGGAAGAGCCGAGGGTACCGGGAGCAGGATGGGCCGACATCATGGCTAAGATCCTGCAGAAGGACGTCCCTGAGGACGCTCCGGCATCGTCGGCCATACTGGCCAAGTCCAAGGAGTACGAGAAGGCAAAGCAACAAGAGAAGGAAGAGTATGCTGAGAGGAACAAAGTGGTGGGTTTCTGATTCATTTAGCAAGACAACAAAATTCAAGTTTCTGGTCGGAGCGCAGATTCAAAAATGGTTCGGTGATGCAGCTGTCTTTTTTTGTATATGTGTCAAATGAGGGAATTGTAAAAGGTATCAATTTAATTGCATATTCCATTGAAAGAAATCTTAATAATAACAATAATAATTTCAGCCTTAGTGAGTACATGTATTAGCCTAAATCCTAACTAAGCAAAAGAAAGCTGATCTGATTTGCCAGATTCTTTCTGGCTCTTTTTCAGTACAAATGACACTGGATATTGAAATTTTGAAAACGAAATCAAGATGGTCATTATGAATGGGTAGAAAAGTTTGACACTTGGTCTTTGCAGTCAGGATAATGACTTTGGGGTCATGGCCATTGGCATTAAAGAACCTTGCCTAGGAACTTGGTCCTCAGTAATCCCCAGTGGCCATGATCCTCATTCTTTATCCTGTGGTAAAGACCTTATTATGTCTAAGTTAATCTTGATTCTTATATACATACAAGTTAATCTTTTGTATGTTTGAATATCTAGAAAGAGACAAAGAGAGACCAGTGGGAGCAACTAGGTCGAGTCAAGCCCAGGGTGACTGACAAAGATGTAGAGAGAAAACTACAGAGAATAGCCACAAGGTATGAACACAATCACAATCCTTAGTAAGTGTCTCAAAACACGCCTGCTCCATATGGAACATTCCTTTCTGGAACACAGTGAGTTACCGTGAGGAACATTCAGTGTTCCCACCAGGAACAGCAGCTGTTCCGTATGGGAATGCCTGATATTCCCAGTGTGTGTATTCGAATAATGGAACATTCATTTCTGGAACACAGTGAGTTACCGTGAGGAACATTCAGTGTTCCCACCAGGAACAGCAGCTGTTCCGTATGGGAATGCCTGATACAGAGCTGCCAACTCTTCCGGATTCTGCGGAAGACTTCCGTATTTGACGGTAATCTTCCGTCATCCCATAAAGCAGTCAAAATCTTCCAGATCCCCAACCCTCTGAATGGAAAAATAAAAAGTAGCCTCTGTTCCAAGTCCTCAGTGTGTTTGTATGTCTTATTTTACATACAGTAAATGCAAATACAGTAAAAATATAACTTGCGAAATTCACAATATCAGCAACGAATCCGCAAGTTGTTGATCCTCAGGTTGAAATCAAGAAATTCCAGAAAAATGAAAAGCATGTTGGTACCATTAACGTTAGAAAGATGGTCACCAACGGTAAAGGCAGCGCGCTATGGGTGACTCGTGGGAAGTATATTACGCATCAGCAACTGTTCATGAAAATTGCCATATATGGCAGAATATCCAGGCGGCGTCATATAATGAGGTGGCTAGTGATCCTCTGCATGGCCACTTCCACAGTCTCATTGCAGGGCCATTTTTCATGTGTGCATGCACTTTTGACAGCGTGGGAAAAAAACAAAATAAGCGTCACGGAGAGAATCTTGGCAACCAGGAAGCAGAAAAAAGACAAATTATGCGCCAAAAGATACAGGGATGAATACCAAAAGAATGACCTTGTATAGAAAATCAACGAGGCACATACCAAATTATGCGTTCTGCACCGTTTGTAGTTGTGATATTAGCGTAATCGGCCGGACAAACATGACATGATACTTGCGACACATCAAATCGGATAAACATTGCGAAGCACGATCGCACGCCTGGAATTTGAACATGGATTTTTTAGAAAATCGGGCGCTGATGACGGTGTAATAAAGGAATATGTTGTTCACAGGCTTTCTGTCGAACATAACTTGAGCGTAGCATCGCAAATGACCATGCGGTCCCCTATTTAGATGGATGTTTCCGACTCAAATATCGCTGCTAAATACGGTTGTGCTAAGTCGAGTACCAAAACAGCTGCAATTATCGACGTTATGAGCAAAAACACTGCTGCAAATATTGCTACCTCTGCACGCACTGGCCCGTTTAGTTTGTCCACAGATGGGTCAAATGATGGTGGTTCAGAGCAGCTGTATCCAGTTTTGTTGACATATTTTGATGAAAGTAAAGGTCATGTTGTATATGGATTACTTAGTTTGCCTGCCACAGATGCATCTTCTACAGGTGAGAACATATTTAAAGTACTAGATGATGAGCTTCAAAAGGAAAAAATCCCATGGAGTAATTGCATTGCTTTTGCAACTGACAATGCGTCGGTCATGGTTGGAAGACACAAGGGTGTAGCTAGCTTCATTCACAAAAAACATAGCCAGTGTCAAGTTGTTGGTTGCCCATGTCATATGATACACAATACAGCGAGAAGGCATCCAAGTCACTACCCAATAGCCATAGATGAACTTTTGATAGATATTTATTACTACCTAGATAAAAAGTAGCAAAGGTTGAAGAACTTAAAAGTCATTGCAGATTTTGGCCAACTCACATAGCGTCCAAAAATCTTGAAGCATGGATCAACTGGCTGGCTCTCACTTGGAACTTGTATCGACAGACTTCTGTCAACAATGGACACCACTGGAATTATTCTTCAAAGGCGAGATAAAGGGTACTATGAAAGCTAAAACATTGACATCATATGTGCAAAAGCAGGTAAAATATCCTCGACCGTGCAAAAACAATGCAAAGTCAACATCGAAGTC
The DNA here is from genome assembly GCA_029582265.1 of Zoroaster sp. YZ-2022. Classification (NCBI taxonomy): domain Eukaryota; kingdom Metazoa; phylum Echinodermata; class Asteroidea; order Forcipulatida; family Zoroasteridae; genus Zoroaster; species Zoroaster sp. YZ-2022. Next base: position 17,393,947 of record CM055821.1, on the reverse strand, counting down.
ATCGTCATCTGCAACCAAACCTGTGGAAAAAATCACAGCCACCACCCCAGACAACTGCAAAAAGCAAAGCACCTCTTCAACAAACCCACCGAAGCAAAGTAGTCTGCCTGTTGTTAAAACCTACATCCATTGGCTGTGAAGAAAATCACCACAGAATCAAAGTACACCAAAAGCATATGTACGAACAAGCCTGGCTCAACAAATCCGCCAAAACAAAAGTAGTACATGTACAAGGCCTACTACTTGGAAAAGCCAAAACTGTATCCATAGCTTCGCCTAAAGGTTTAACTGTTAAAGGAAGTCAACACAACCAAAGGTATCTTCTTTTAAGACACCCCAGTTGCAAGAATCACGTCTTGCTAGGAGGTTCATCGCTAATAATCGGATCACCTCAAACCAAGTTTTACTGTTTTTTTCTGAAGTACAGCAACAAGATCTTTGATGAAATTAACCTCCTACTACAGAGAGAGGAGCCGTGTATACATATCCTACACAGACGACTCAATGAAGTTTTCAAGAGTGTCCTTATCAGATTGTATAAAAGCGTCAGTTATCGCTGAATCAAGAGATCTGACAAAGTAGAATATGACAAAGACAACCAGAAATCGAACACGAGCTGATGATCGGAAAAGAGGCTAGGGACTACATCAAGGAAAAAACAGGAGATGGTGAAGACTGTCTGACAGAACAGGACACAAAGCAGTTCTATACATCAGTGAGAAGCTACTACCAGTCTGCTACTCAGTATATCTTGAAAACATGGCCTCTTTCCTCAGAAATCTTTGTACATGCTGAAGTTGTTGATATTACATTGAGAAGCAAGTAACATATGCTTCAGTGGAGTATTTTTGTGAGCCGGTTTCCATGTATATTAGACAGTAGTTCTGATTCTGAGGACGAACTTGGTGCTAACTACCAAACTGAAACTTTCAGTGACATACCAGGCCTATTTGAGGCATCTAGAATTGACAAGCAGTGGGATATCATTTCTCATTTAAAGGATACAAATGGAGCCATCAAGTACCCATTACTGAGTAAGTAATGAAAGCCATATTAGTGATTCCCCACAGCAATGCCCATTGTGAGAGGGTATTGTAGCATAGTCAGAAAAATAAAACAGAACTTTGGAGGTTCCAATGAGCAGAATAACATTGCAAGCACTTTTCATAGAAAAAATCGCAAATGCAGGAATCAAATGCCACCAAAGGAGGTATTCTCCAAGATTCTACATCAAGGAAAGAAAGCAATGTACCAGTCACTGCAGCAACAAGCTGAGGATGGTGAAGAGCCATCACTTCAACTTCAAGTTCATCATGCCCCTTCCTCACCACCCTAGGCAACAGTAGAATAGCAATGTGAGCCTATACTTCAAAACTTTGTTACATTAAAATCAATATTATTGTGTCAAATGTTTCAAATGTTTTACATGTTTAGTAAATTAAAAATACATTACTTACTTAAAATATATGCAAGGAGGCCTCCTTTCGTGCAAAAACCCTAGAAAAAGCCTAAAAGGGCTAAACAGCTGAATTCAGGGCAGCACTTCAATTAGTCTTCCCTGATTAGAAAATTAAATCTTCCTCATTTTCAAAATCATATGTTGGCAGCTCTGCTGATATTCCCAGTGAGTGTATTCGAATAATGGAACATTCCTTTTGGGAACACAAGGCATTCAATGTAATTCCATCAAATGCAATTCTTTCTACAGAGGTGTTGTTCAGCTCTTCAATGCCGTCAAGAAAGAGCAAAAGCAGTCGGGTGTCAACCAGGAGAAGACCCTCAGCGTCTCAGAGAGGAGGCGTGCCGAAGAGGTACGGTCTACGTCCGGCAAGGGAGACTTCCTGGATCTTCTTAAAGGAACCCCGGTCATCACCAAGAGACAGGCCACTAAGAAACAGGTATTGAATTCAGTGGAGTGCTGCATGGGGAATATCTAGGCATCTTATTTATATTCGTATTGGAGTCATGAATAATTTTTCTCCCAAAGTTTATTGTTTTTGTGCTTTAAAAACTACCCAAAATCCTCCACCTGGTTTTGCCTGATTTTGATGGATTCAGTACTCCACAGTATATCCCTGCGAAGAGAGCATGTCGCCATGTGTACCAAATCCATCAAACTCCACCGGCTGCTTTTGTTGGATTCAGGACTGTGTATATAGCCAAGCCATGGATGCTTTGCATTTGCTACCAATTCCACGAAAGTCCGACAATTGGGGTACCTTTTTTACTGCATGTTGATGGATTTTGGCAGATTTGGGATGGTTCCTACCAAAAATGCCTGGGGAATGTACAACTTTGGTTAATAGCAGATTATCGAATTGAACTATAATCTAAAAACGTTATTGGTATAATGTTGGTACATGTATCAATCATCATAAAAAATGATTTCATCTGAAGTGCTTTCAACTTAAATTTATGATATATTTCTTGTTAAACTCACTTGGGTTACATGTATTTCCAGAAAACCAAATTAACAAATTACCATCTACAAACTTCCTTGGTACAAGTATCATTCATCCTGAGAAATAATTTCTTCTACAGAATTTTTACTGGCAAATTTACAAAAGTAAATCATCCTGTAACTTTTTTGTAAAACATAAAAACTATAAAAATAAACAGTTTTTTTTCTTTTTTTCAAAAATTTGAGTACTTATTGTGAGCAAAACTGGAGGGTTGAATTGAATATGACATAAAACACAATAAAGGGGGCCACTTTCCTACCGTCACGTTAGCAGTTTTTCTAATGGTTGTAATTTTTTTTTAAATATCTGAAACCACCCAAAAAGACTTTCAACATTTGAATAGACATGCATGCTTATCCTAAAGATAATTTGAGTTGATTATTACTATTATTTTTTTAATTACCCTAAAATTTCAATCAACAAATGGACGGAAAAGTGAGGTAACTTTTTCCGTCCTATTTTTATGGAAATTTGAGGGTGAAAAAAAAATAAATAAATAAATAAATAAAATAAATCAACTCAAAGTTCTAGTATAAGTCTGCATGTCCATTCACATGTTGAAACACTTTTTGGTCGGTTTCAGGCACTTAAAAATAAATAACCATTGGAAAAACTGCTAACGTGACGGATGCAAAGTGGCCCCTTTTATTGTGTTTTATGTCATATACATCACCAAATACCAATGCTATGCATTCCCTTTGAAGATAAGGTAAAGAATTGGTAAGTCAATAAATATTAATCTTAAACCATAACGTTATTTGCAATCACGCTTATGTAATTTTTTGTTCTTCATCTCTCCAAAGGCCGGGGAGAAACCTGATATTACCAAGAAACCGTCCTGGAGCGTGCTACAGGATAATTTCATGATGGATGCTACCATGAAGGATTGGGACAAACAGAGTGATAGTGGGAGTGATGATCCCGGTGACGGAGGCAGTGATATGAACTCATTCTCAGACTCGGATTAGTTCAATGAATTCTGTTATCGGAACAGTAGGATCTCTTGACGCATACCATAGTGCAGATCTTACAAACAGCCAAGACGTCTGCTTGTTTTGCCTCGTGCATACCTCAATACACCAACGGTTTAGTTTGTTCACAAACTCCAGAGACGGGAGCACTGACATCAAGCCGTCAAGCTTTCAGCGACAATCATTGAATAGGATCATAAAGTCAATGATAATGAATGAAATAATTGGCTGTACATCTGACTCCTTTATTGAATGAAATAGGGACCTCGTGTTCCTGTTGTCACAGGACAGGTCAATATTGCAGTAACCTCAGATCAGATATCGGCCAGTGGGCGTGGCAAGTTTGATGGACAGGTTGAAGGAGGATCTCCTTAAAGAGAAGTTACAAGATTTGTGTTCTCATTTGATGTTGACATTCTTGCAATGAGATATTGAACAATTGATTGTGAAGCACTGTTTATTTGTTGCTTTCTGAGTGTTGGCAGAAATGATCACAGTTTGACATGAAACTTACGAGCAACAATCACCCTGGGAATTATCCAGAGAAAAAAACATTCACAGTTTGTTTACAGAATATCAAAATTATGCAAATATCTGCTTAGCAAAAAGATTGCCACATTGGCTACTTTGAAAGTTGCGTATTTTGTGTGCGTTTTCTCTGAAATTAAAGCGCTTCAGAAGGAATAACTTCTCAGGATGATTGATACCTTTGACTAAATTCCCATCAAGTGGGATTTCAGAAAATAATTGGGTAATTTTGTAATGCAGGCATTTGCCAATGTTTTACTAGTCTTGGTTCAGGACTGTGTTTGTATGTTATTGATACATGATCCGATGGCGCTACACGAACACTACAATCACACACGAACCGCTATCAAACACAGTCTTGGGAATTTCATAGAATCTCCCCCGAAAACGGGGGGAAAGCACTACACATGCGTCAATTTGAAATGCTAGCGCGGTCCACATTTTTGGACTGCCGTGTTCACTGATCGACAACTCCATGGCAGTCTGTAACGTTGTTGTTTATGCGCATGCGCACAAAAAATGTGGGCTGCGCTAGCATTTCAAATTGACACATGCGTAGCGGTTCCCCCCGTTTTCATGGGGAGATTGTACGAAATTCCCAAGACTGTTTGATAGTAGTTCATGTGTGATAGCGGTTCATGATTGATTCAAAGTTTTGTTTTATGTCACTAGATCCACACATGATACTCTTCATATACATGTTTGACGCTTGTGCATCATGAGTCGAGATTACATATAGCAAGATTGCATTAATGTAGCAGTCAGGGATTTGAACCCGCAACTTGTTCAATATGCTAACCACTTTCTACTAAGAACAAGAGATGTCAGACTACATTATCACGGAAGACAACACTATAACCCTTATTCAGTGCTTAGCCTGAAGATCTGGCATCACACTTCCTGGCTCGTGAATTACTCCAGATACCGGCCCTCTCAGTTTGGTGGGAGATTTCAACTTTGACCTCGGTTGGTAGCTAGCATGAGAGCCTCAAAGCATGACGTCAGATCTTTGACACAACGTATCCAATGAAATCCTTTGAATTGTATGGCCGGAGCCTATCCCTGTCCTTGATAGGATAATGACAGGGGAGCAGTCTAGACAGTGCTTTGCAAATGTTTGGACCGGAGTAAAAAAAAAAAACTGCAGTATGCAATTCAACCTGTGAAAGTTGCAGCTTATTTCATTGTGTCAAGAATATTGTAGAAATGCATTCAGATTTAATTCATTCCATCGGATTTGTGTTCTGATGGCCGAGTCGTCAGAATGTGGGTTCAAATCCCAGCCGCGACCGGGGTGCTTGTGTCCTTGAGCAAGACACTTTACCATAATTGCTTCTCTCCACACAGGGGTAAATGGGTACCTGTGAGGGCAGAGTTGGTTGTTGTTTGATTAGCCCATATGTGCTGAAATGGCAGCAATTGAGCTGTCTACTCCCCAGGGAGCTGAGTTGGTTTCAGGAATGATTTATGAGCCTGATGAGCAGGGGTAATAATATAATGCGCCTTGAGCACCAGTTTGGTGGATACGTGCGCTATATAAGTCCACATCATTATTATTATTATTATTATTATTATTATTATTATTATTATTATTATCAAGTAAGTTTCATGTAAACCTTGGATTATTTTATGATTATTCTTACTTTCTTTGAATCAATATATACATTAAATAACAAACTTGTGAATGGTTTAGCTCAATGTGGAGTCTTAAGTCATTACAAAAGTGTGATAAACCATTCACAGTCATTACAGAGAAAAAAATTGGAGCAACAAATTGCCATCTGAAAACTTGTTGAAAAATGTTCATATATTTGTTTGTGTTTTCTCTGAAATGAGAGCACTTAGTTTTTTTTCAGTGTGATTGTAATCTTTACCAAAATAACAAAGTTGGCTTTTAGGTAAAACTTGTAGCTTTGCATGGTGAGGAGGATACATAAGACCAATTGCGGTGACACCATGTGAAATTCTCAATTGAGTAGTAATTAGTTCTGAAATTAGTTACCTCCAGTTCGTTTCAGAAATAATTACTACTCAATTGAGAATTTCACATGGTGTCACCGCAATTAGTCTTACATAAAGTTAGCTTTTGGATAATAATTTTGTAATTGGGTTAATACCTTGTGTTGTACCTTCCCTTTAATGGGACAATATTGTCACAATCTACAGAGCATGGAATCGGAGTGCTAGTTTTAGATTAACTCAGTGACTGAAAATAATACCCCACATGATAAGGTCATATTACCGTTGCTGCTACATAAATGAGTCATTAATTTTCAGTCACTGTGTTTATCTTAAACTAGGACATTGATTCCATGCCCTGTTGAAAGTCTGCCCTGATTGTGAAGATACATTTTTTCTTTTAATTTAGAAATTTGTAAATTTAAAAATGTAAGATTCAGTAAAAATCTACTTCTTTGCAAACTTGGCAAATTTTTCAAAATTTATTTTGTATTTATGATTTTTGTTTAGTACCCCAAAATGTCATTGTTATACCGCCCTCATCTGGTTGAGGCTTTACCAATGTACATGTACATCATGTATGTACCAGAAATCATGCTTTGTGTATGGATAATGTGTTTGAGCAGATAACATTTGAGGAGGCATTAGATTTTCTGTCCTCCTGAACTGATTGTCTCCAGTGTATAATAAATGACCAGCCCTGAAGTAAATCTACATATATCAACATTATATGACATTCGATTCCCACAAAGCTAACTTAGGAGAAGTTTATCACATTTAAAATCTACATGTTTTATTATTGAAATACAGACATGTCAAGTAACTGTAAACTACAAATTTATTTGTCAGTGTCATTTAATGTTTAAAGGGACAATATCATCACAATCAACAGGGCATGGAATCAGAGTGCCAATTTTAGATTAACTCTGTGGCTGAAAATAATACCCACATGAAAAGGTCATACTACCGTTGCTGCTGCATAAATGAGCCAGTAATTTTCAGTCACTGTGTTCATCTTAAACTAGGACACCGATTCCATGCCATGTTGAAAGTCTGCTCTGATCATGATGATTATGTGCCTTTAAGCCTAAATATACATATTATGATCTGCTGGTGAAGCCACAAAGATATACATGTATACTGTATCTGCCCTGTTATTGTAACCAGTCAGTACATTCATATGTCAAGGGAAGGAATAACATTGGTACCCTAGTTATTACCAGATGATCAAATTGAAAAATAGAATGAAATTTGCACAGGTTTTGAAAACCAGGGGGTTAAAATGAAAGTCCGGATACCAATTTTGTAATGACTTTCCCTTTAATGAAGTTAAGTTTTGGAGTGTCGTGGCCGAGCGGTCTAGCTTACCGGACTCAAGTTCTGGTGTTAGCAGCAGAATGTGGGTTCGAATCCCGGCCGTGACACTTGTGTCCTTGAGCAAGACACTTAACCATATTTGCTTCTCTCCACCCAGGGGTTAAATGGGTACCTGTGAGGGCAGAGTTGGTTGATTAGCCCTATATGCGCTGTAATGGCAGCAATTGAGCTGTATACTCCCCAGGGAGCTGAGATGGTTTCAGGAATGATTTATGAGCCTTATGAGCAGGGGTAATAATATAATGTGCCTTGAGCACCACTCAATTGGTGGATACGTGCGCAATATAAGTCCACATATTATTATTATTAGTAATATACATGTACATGTATGTATATATATCACCCTACACAGTAGTAATACATATCCACCTATGTAAGCTAAATGTGGTCACTGTTACGTATGCAAAAACATCCCTATTTCTGGCAAAATTATTATTTGTTTTTTTAATTTGGCCGTTTTGCTTTTTTTACTTGCAAAAATTTAATCAATTTCAAATGTTATTTAAAAAAAAAAAAATCAGGTAACAGTGAATGGATAATTTGACAAATTTAAGATGCTTTTGAAGACGATGACACCATAAAAACTAAATTTCAGACACCAACATTTTTAACAAATTAAATTTCAATTTATATTTCCTTTTGGGTGCTGGAACTCTGAACCCTTCAATTTTCAAAAACATGTTTTCAATATATTTGTAAAAATGCTGCGGGACTTGTGGGTTGTAAGAAGCAATACAATTGGTCATCGAATCAGTATAATTGTTGGCCTTATGGTGGTCCATAATTATCATCTTATGAGAGGGAACATCAATCCCTCATTATTTGATTAACATAGACAATGTTTGTTTCCATTGGGTATACTGTTTGTTATTCAAGGATTATTGAGACAAGCAAGTTTGTGAGTTAACCCTGCAGAAATGCAGATAAGTACAGAATTCCATTCCAAAGACGGCATGCCACACTGACTGTTGACTTGTAAACAAAAATTCCTTCTTTGTAGAAAAAGTGTCAAACAATTATTTGATCATACGGTGCTTGTTGATAACCCATTAATGTGGCCATTCATTCACGCCTACGTACCGGGGAATACCACTTGATGAGTCATTTTAGCTTTGTAACCTGTGGGGTCTCCCAACCGGAACTCTCGTATGGATGATGGTGACGTTATCGGCGGTATGAGTACAGGGTTTATCACGGCGGTGAACAGTTTGTGATGATGTGAGGCTCTTTTGAACTCTTCTGTCACCGCAAGAGAGCAGCTGCGCCTTAAGTTACTAAAAATATTGACATTTGATCAAGTCATCGCTGTACACAGAAAACAGTCCTGTACTACGAACAATTTACCGTATCCCTTGACTGTTGAGAAAAAAGACCTTCTGACTCAGGTCCATACAAAACAAAGAAAAAGGGGCATCTTTAACCAAATTACCTACCCTTCCCCTTCCCCTTCCCCCTTTCCTCATCCGGAGTGGTTGTTATCATTCATCTCCACCCCACCCCCTGTTCCTTACTTGTTAGTGAGCCCACACAAGGCCCAACCGTAATTGTTTCCAACTTAATACTGTATAATAGCGCTTGACTGCTGACTCCGATGGTCACGAGTACCACGTAACTGATGATTGCACGGGCAACTATAGATGAACGAGGCTTTGCGGATAATGTATAGAACCATAAACCCTCAAGAGTTAGTGACAGCGGCTGCACGACAAACCCATCCCTTGCTCCACCACACACGACGTTATTTTACAAGACAAATCGATTTGAATTTTGTTGATTGTTCAAATACCACAGTACTAGAAATAGACTACCAGAAGTCAAGCTAATATACCTTCAGGTAAACTTGTGATAATATCCACACTTTAACCGATCGTTTAACATACTTGTGGGCAGAGTGTTTTATACTCGGTCTATATGTCAGTGTTGGTAACCTACTCCATTGAGGTAGTGTGGCTAACCATAAAGTGTTATGAATGACTTCCGATTTCAATACTTGGGTTTCCCACAAAATATTCCATCACACGGATGATCTGGATATGAAAACAAAAGGTGACCACCCACTGAACAACGACGGATAATGAACCCAAAAAGGAGGTAAACTCAATGCAGCAATATACGTGCAAATCCAGTGTGGCAGAAAGGAGATTATAGTTAATTTGTCCACACTTTTGTCAAAAAGAAGGTGCATATTCTCCTCTGTGCATAATACAAGTAATAATAAGTTTATCAGGTACATTTTGGCGACACTGCAATCGATGGTTAGATTTGAGACTATGTCTGGATTTGTAAAATCACGCACCCCTTACCTAAAAAAGTATAAAATAAAATAAAATAAACAAACAAATAAATAAACAAATAACAGAAAAACATAATTCCATAAATAACAATTGGTTCTTCTGTTTAGTGTTTATAGCTATTTCTGTGTATGAAGTTGTCACGGACATAGCTTTTGATCCGCGGTTAATACGAACAACAGATGAGCTTATCTTCTTCCAAATCTACTTTCACTTTCGGAATATGTTCGGTTTGTCTCCTTATAAATAACGACCAAAACAACAAACATTGGTATCAATGAATGGATGATTCATGGGGGGGGGGGGGGGGGTGATATGATAATTTCGCGTGCGTCTATGTTTGTTTTGCTTAAATTGTAAACATTCGTTTGACTTCGGACACAGAGCCCACTCAAAAATAAAATGTTCTGGTAGAATTCCATTTTAACAGCTAATGTTTACATTCATTGTTATGTGATAGATGTAGGTATATGGGCCTTATAATGCCATCATCTAGTTTCTAATAACATCATGACCCCAGTCTAAGTAAGACTTGTATTGCATGCTGAAAACGATAAGTAAAGACTGTTTGTGGTGACACCATGTGAACATTTGATTTTGATTAGTAAGTCATTGGCGGATCCAGGGGGGGGGGGGCTAAGGGGGGCTGTAGTCCCCCCACCCCTAAAATCGTAAAAATAAAATATAAAAATTTTAATTTAAAAAAAAATTAATAAATAAAAAAAGGGAGCGAGAGGGGGGAGGGGAGGGAAGAATGCACTCCCATTCCCACCGTGTGCTTTGTTTTTCTCTCCCTTTGATTATTTCATTGTAATTTTTGTAGTACTGAAAAATAATTGTTTTTGATTCTCAGCCCCCCCTAAAAATGTTCTGGATCCGCCCATGTAAGTGGTTCTGAAAAGAACAAATTGGTATCAGTATGATCAGTATGATCGATCGTCTATAGACTTCAGCTTCAGGATTGAAGTTAGGTTTCAATCGTAGTCTAAATATTTCCACAATTCTCACATGTTTTTTTAATACGGAAAGTTACAAGATTGGATTTTGGAAACGTACGTTCAGTTCGATTAGGCCCTATCTAGGTAAACGTACGTTCAGTTCGATTAGGCCCTATCTAGGTAAACGTACGTTCAGTTCGATTAGGCCCTATCTAGGTAAACGTACGTTCAGTTCGATTAGGCCCTGGTAAACGTACGTTCAGTTCGATTAGGCCCTATCTAGGTAAACGTACGTTCAGTTCGATTAGGCCCTATATATCTAGGTTTCAAGAAACATATTTTAAAACTAACCCGGGAAAGTTTCCAACGGACGCTCACTTTTTGGAGAAAGCGACGATCAATTGTTACAGGTTTTATGTTTGTATGTTTTTGACAAAATGTGGAAAATGACATTAAGAAAATGCTTCAAAAAGGGCCTTGAGAATGATTAATACAGCTGATTATCGTGCTCATTCCAATGCTTTATATTTTAAACATAAAACTCTAAAACTAGATGATATTTACTTGCTCCAAATTGTTATCTTTATGCACCAATTCCAAAATAATGAGTTACCAGTTTCATTTCATGATATGTGTATTACTATTAAACAAATTCACCCACTTCATACTAGATAATCCTGTGATTTTCATGTTCCTTTTACCCGTACAGCACAAGCTCCAAAAATTCTTAGTTGTGAGGGGCCAAAGTTTTGGAACTTACTAGATAATTCTCTTAAAGGTACCCCAGGTTTATTTTTGTTCAAAAGAAAACTCAAATAATATGTTACTGAGTAAATATCAAGATATTCAGTAACCTTCCTCCTTGGGTAGACCTTTGGGATCTATCTTAATATATTTCTTTATATCTTGCTGGTTACTCTAACATTTTTGTTATTTATTTCAGGTCGAAGTGCTTTGACCTTTTATGTAGCAGCCTACTGCTGTTGTCCTGTTTATATTTGTCAACCGTCTTTTTGTATTAAGCAATGTTTCTATTTAAATGCTTTGTGTCTAGTACATTGTGATATCGAGAAGTTAATGTTAATTTTGGTTTCTTACATGACCAAGGTTGTTTCTATTTTCTCATTGTACTACACAATGATTAAAGTGTGGCGCCCTCGCTTGACAAGCTTGTTGTTTTTTAGGGTCTCCGCCACTTTATCATCAAATTGAATTGAACTGAATTGCATTGGCAGGTTGGTATTATTCGCTTTACAATCCGTCTGCCTGCCATTCTAAACCTATGACTTTACTAGTATAAAAGTAAATTATGTTGTCGTCTTCTTCTGAAGAAGATCAGAGCATACTGATCGAAACGTCGAGTTGTAACCACCAGTTCTTTTCAAAGGTGTCACAACAAATAGTCGTACCTTTCCTTTTCACCATGCAAAGCTACAAGTCTTTATTGTGGGCACTGTGTTGATTGATTTGTTTTGTATTGCACTATATGGCAATACAACAACAAATCAATCAATACAACCAAATATAATTCTTCTGAATTGACAGTTGTACAAAAACAAATCCATCAATCCAGAAAATGTAATTCCTATTCACAAAAGTTCATAGTGTTTGTGACAGTGCTGACCATAATACAAAACAACTTGAGTTCTTTTACTATATAGATTATACCCTGTCTCTTAGAACCATTATTTGACACTACTGTGAATTGACATATTTTCTGTGATTCTTGTTGGAAACAATTTCTATAAGGCCGCATTATTTTTTTTCAGGACAAGAGATTCATTCTGATTTTCATACTTCACTGATCCAGCTTAAATTCACAGATCCTTAGTTCCTCTCCCTTCGGACACGGCACCTGTATACAAGCCAGCGGCGTAGCCACAGGGGCCTGGGGGTGGAACGTTCCCCCACAAATTTCCAGTGCCCCCAGGTGCCCCCCACGAAAAATCCTCATAGTGCCCCAAAAAACAGAAAAGAAAAAGAAAAGGGAAAAAACCCATACCCCTGGCCCCCCCCCCTCCCCCCACTGAAAAGCAATTCCCCCTGTGTCCCCCACTGAAAAAGTCCTGGCTACGCCGCTTATACAAGCCAAGCGAGTGACTGACATAACTCCAGCAGTCGTGGGAAGGGTTAACCTTATTGGTTAATCCATGCTGGCGCATTTACAGACTGGATCGGTCTATTAAAACTACGAAACAAATTCAACACAGACAGACTGTTCACCGTAGGGTCTGTAGTTCGTTTCTCTTCTTGGTCTATGATTTTGGGTCTTGGCTAATTGCTATGTTAAATGAAAGGACATAGGATGCATGGGTTATTCTTGGAATGAGTAGTGTTATTGCAGTAGTGGGTACCGATGGGTGAGACCACAGACTATTCAGCAGAATGCGCCAACGGGCCTGGCTAACGAAAACAAAATTGCGCCATACCTCACACTCGGCTTAAAACGAATCATTTATTTTTGTTTGTCATAAAAATGTAAACAGAAAACCAAAGTACTTGTAGTTTTCTGTTGAGCTGTTGCCTTAAATGGGGGGGGGGGGGGGGGGGGGGGGGTATGGACATAAAAAAATCCCCACGCAAAGCTACAAATTAAATTTTTCAAGGTAACAAATGCACAAAGAAAACTTCTCTTAGGGCCTAAGTCAATTAATGTCACTGTCAATTAATTCCACTTTTCCTTTTCGTTTAATATGGTTGCACACTCACGATAATTCAACTCCAAATACCAACAGGATTGGTGGCGCAAGCCGTTAGTCCACTGGTCTGTCAATTGCAGGCGGTTCCAGGCTGGTACGTCCGGGTTCGAATCCTGGCATTTGAAAAAAATAAAATTCTAGGCCAACTTTTGAAAAACGTCAAGGAGTGTCGTGGCCGAGTGGTCTAGTGCATCGGATTCAAGTTCTGGTGGCATCAGAATGTGGGTTCGAATCCCGGCCTGGACGGTCGCGGCGCTTGTGTCCTTGAGCAAGACACTTAACCATAATTGCTTCGTCCTTCGGATGGGACGTCAAGCCGTAGGTCCCATGTACTATAAACATCAGTGCACGTTAAAGAACCCATTATGACACTTGTCGTGCAAGAGTAGGGGTTTACCCCGGTGTCTCTGGTAGCTAATTAAGCAACACTTGGAGAGGAGGTGGGTGCCACCAAGTGTAGTAGTATCACCCACAGCAACGACTATGAGCCATCAAGATGTCGCCCCAACGGCCTCCAAGGCTATGGGATATACATACATACATACATACAAGGGGTTACCCCTTGTCTTTTTTTTACCTCGAAAGAAATTGTTTCCGATTCGCTTCAAAATTACTCAGAAGGTACGCCAGGATATGTAGAAGACATGCACCGAGTTAAAGCCTTCTTGGAAAAGTTTTTAAGTTCACTATTTCACCCATACTTTGTTATGAAAATAATATTGATTTTTCAAAAAAAAAAAAAAAAAAGTTGGAAAGATTGACGACTCAAATTAAGAAAAACTAGAGCTCAAGTGTTTGTTAGAACAAACACACGGTGTTCGTGTCAACTTCCAGTTCTATAAAATTATCATCGTTGATGTCAATCATATTTTGCAAAGGTGTATCATCTTTTATTATAATAATATCAATTTCATATACAAAAGACCTATCAATTTTGCGCTAGAATGTGTTGAATTTGAACTTCCTGTTTAGACCAGAAGTAAATGTCAGATCAGGTGATTTGAAGGTCATATAATATGACACAATAAAACTTCCTCACGATCTTGAAAAGATAACATTAGTGCCTGCTGTGGTTCAATATCTGAAATTTTTCTAAACCCGCCGCCAGAGCGCGCTCTGAAAGGCGATGACGTCATCAGTCACATTCTTGAAAAGGTCACATGTCAATAGTGTTTGTCTATAAATTTTCAAACTTGTTGGTATTTCTGATTGACATAATTTGTCGGTTCATTTGAGTTTTGTGTCGGTAAATTTATTCCCCCCCCCCCCCACTCTATACAATCCTCGCTACATCACTGGCTTGCCTCTGGTGATTTTGATGATTATTGATGAAAACAAAATATAAAACATTTTGACAAACAACTATTAGTATTTTTTTTAAATATATATAAAACTTCACAAATGAGGCCTATTCCAACTCAACACCATATAACAAATGTAGGGATTAATCGGAACAAACAAAACAAAACCAAATAAAAATAATTAAAAAATTCATTACGGTTCGGTGTTGACAAGGACCTCCTTCTGTTCTCCTCTATTGTTCCGACCGAGGATCTATTGTCCCTTTTGTTAAAGAGTTCACTGTACGCACGTGTACGTGTGGAAACCATTATTATTGGATTTAAAACCTACCCAGGACATAACTGACAACAGAGAAACTATTGTCTCCTTTTGTTAAACGAATATGGACTGGTAACTTGAAGAATTGAAAAGACCAATGATGATGATGAATCTCCTTTCATTGCAACAGAAAAGAGAAGCGGTGGTATAATGGATAAGATACTTGACATTCGTGCAGGCGATCCCAGTTCGAGACACGTCTGTGGTTTTTCTTTTATTATGTAGCAAACAATTCAAACCCTTTATTTAAGTAGGTTTAATTTAACCTGTCTTATACCAACATGGTCCAGATGGCGCAGCACGTTGGCCGGGCCACTGGAAGTGTCAATCGCGGGACTTCCAGAGCTGGGACGCACCGGTTCGAAACCCTAGAACAGACCTAATTCAGGGACATGGCAGTTGCGGCAGCAGCAACGGTTTGGGGGCCGCCGTGTCTCTCCCCTATTCGATAGTTGGTTACGGTGCGGGAAAGTAAAGGAGGGACCGGGGGTCTGCCGATTCCCCCAGAAGGGTGCTAAGGTGGTTATCACGCTGGGTTCGCCTAGAAGATTCAACGCTCCCCAATGCCTGGTCATTACCTCTGACTAACTTTCTGCAAAAATTAGTTTTGAAAAAAATATATAGGCTTATAATAATTTTTATTACTGTTATTTTGTTTTAAAATTGACTCACTCACAAACAACTGTATTAACATGCAGATGTTTTATTAAATTCTCCCACAAATACTGACAAACTACTACACGGCTTACCTCTTGTGATTTTGATGAAATAATTTTTTTAAATAGCTTACTCATTGTGCTTTTGATGATTTTGTTAATGGAAAAATATGTCGTGCTTTATTATCTATTGCCACTGAATAGATTGGGAGACGGGGGACTTCTCGAAATTACCACTTAGTGAGATGATTTGGCTTATGACGTGTTGGTAGTGGGAACTTACCACTTTTAGAAAGAAATACAAGGCTAACTCCTTCTGATTTGGAAGACAAAAAGGCTTATTCTGTGTGATTTTGAAGACAACTAAAATTTAAAATACATATAAACATAGAAGGCTTACTCAATGTAGAATTTAAAAAAAATTTAAACGACGTGGGTTTTAAGAAGTATTTTTAAACTACAAGGCTAAACACATTTTGATTTTGACTTTAGGGGTAAACTAAAAGGATACCTCCTTGTGATGTTGAAGAGAGAGGGAGAAATACTAAAAGACTTACCCCTTGTGTATATATATTTTTGTTTCCATCAAAATCACAAGGGGTAAGCCTTGTATTTATATATTTTAGTTTTTTCTCAAAATCACAAGGGGTAGGCCTTGTATTTAGGCTATATATTTTAGTTTTTTTCTTAAAATCACAAGGGGTAAGCCTTGGATTTATATATTTTTGGTTTCCATCAAAATCACAAGTGGTAAGCCTTGTATTTATATATTTTTGTTGTCATCAAAATCACAATGGGTAAACCTTGCATTTATATATTTTAGTTTTTTCTCAAAATCACAAGAGGTAAGCCTTGTATTTATATATTTTAGTTTTTTCTCAAAATCACAAGGTGTAAGCCTTGTATTTATATATTTTAGTTTTTTCTCAAAATCACAAGGGGTAAGCCTTGTATTTATATATTTTTGTTGTCATCAAAATCACAAGGGGTAAGCCTTGTGTTTATATATTTTTGTTTTTATCAAAATCATAATGGGTAAGCCTTGTTTTTATATATTTTTGGTTTTATCAAAATCACAAGTGGTAAGCATTGTATTTATGTATTTTTGGTTTCCATCAAAATCACAAAGGGAAATCCTTGTATTTATATATTTTATTTTTTTTCTCAAAATCACAAGGGGTAGGCTAAGCCTTCCATTTATAAATTTTAGTTTTCTCTCAAAATCACAAGGGGTAAGCCTTGTATTTATATATTTTAGTTTTTTCTCAAAATCACAAAGGGGTAAGCCTTGTATTTATATATTTTAGTTTTTTCTCAAAATCACAAAGGGTAAGCCTTGTTTTTATATATTTTTGGTTTTATCAAAATCACAAGGGGTAAGCCTTGTATTTATGTATTTTTGTTGTCATCAAAATCACAAGGGGTAAGCCTTGTATTTATATATTTTAGTTTTTTCTCAAAATCACAAGGGGTAAGCCTTGTATTTATATATATTATTATTTTTTCTCAAAATCACAATGGGTAAGCCTTGTATTTATATATTTTAGTTTTTTCTCAAAATCACAAAGGGGTAAGCCTTGTATTTATATATTTTAGTTTTTTCTCAAAATCACAAGGGGTAAGCCTTGTATTTATATATTTTAGTTTTTTCTCAAAATCACAATGTATTTATATATTTTAGTTTTTTCTCAAAATCACAAGGGGTAAGCCTTGTATTTATATATTTTTGTCGTCATCAAAATCACAAGGGGTAAGCCTTGTATTTATATATATTTTTCCATCAAAATCACAAGGGGTAAGCCTTGTATTTATATATTTTAGTTTTTTCTCAAAATCACAAAGGGGTAAGCCTTGTATTTATATATTTTAGTTTTTTCTCAAAATCACAATGTATTTATATATTTTAGTTTTTTCTCAAAATCACAATGGGTAAGCCTTGTATTTATATATTTTTGTCGTCATCAAAATCACAAGGGGTAAGCCTTGTATTTATATATATTTTTTCCATCAAAATCACAAGGGGTAAGCCTTGTATTTATATATTTTAGTTTTTTCTCAAAATCACAAAGGGGTAAGCATTGTATTTATATATTTTAGTTTTTTTCTCAAAATCACAAGGGGTAAGCCTTGTATTTATATATTTTAGTTTTTTCTCAAAATCACAAGGGGTAAGCCTTGTATTTATAAATTTTAGTTTTTTCTCAAAATCACAAGGGGTAGGCCTAAGCCTTGTATTTATATATTTTTGGTTTTATCAAAATCACAAGGGGTAAGCATTGTATTTATGTATTTTTGGTTTCCATCAAAATCACAAGGGGTAAGCCTTGTATTTATATATTTTTGTCGTCATCAAAATCACAAGGGGTAAGCCTTGTATTTATATATATTTTTTCCATCAAAATTACGAGGGGTAAGCATTGTATTTATATATATTTTTTTTCTTCTCAAAATCACAAGGGGTCAGCCTTGTTTTTATATATTTTTGGTTTTATCAAAATCACAAGTGGTAAGCATTGTATTTATGTATTTTTTGTTTCCATCAAAATTACAAAGAGTAATCCTTGTATTTATATACTTTAGTTTTTTTCTCAAAATCACAAGGGGTAAGCCTTGTATTTATAAATTTTAGTTTTTTCTCAAAATCACAAGGGGTAAGCCTTGTATTTATAAATTTTAGTTTTTTCTCAAAATCACAAGTGGTAAGCATTGTATTTATGTATTTTTGGTTTCCATCAAAATCACAAAGGGTACCGGTAATCCTTGTATTTATAAATTTTAGTTTTTTTCTCAAAATCACAAGGGGTAAGCCTTGTATTTATAAATTTTTGTTTTTTTCTCAAAATCACAGTGGGTAAGCCTTGTATTTATATATTTTAGTTTTTTTCTCAAAATCACAAGGGGTAAGCCTTGTATTTATATATTTGTTTTTTTCTCAAAATCACAATGGGTAAGCTTTGTGTTTATATATTTTTTTTTCTCAAAATCATAAGGGGTAAGCCTTGTATTTATATATTTTTATTTTTCTCAAAATCACAAGGGGTAAGCCTTGTATTTATAAATTTTTGTTTTTTCTCAAAATCACAAGGGGTAAGCCTTGTTTTTATATATTTTTGGTTTTATCAAAATCACAAGTGGTAAGCATTGTATTTATGTATTTTTGGTTTCCATCAAAATCACAAAGGGAAATCCTTGCATTTATATATTTTAGTTTTTTTCTCAAAATCACAATGGGTAAGCCTTGTATTTATATATTTTAGTTTTTTCTCAAAATCACAATGGGTAAGCCTTGTAGTAGTTTGTCAATATTTGTGGAGAATGCAATAAAACAGCTGTATGTTAATAAGGGACAAAACGTTAATGGTTTGTGAGTGAGTCAATTTTAAAACAAAATAACAGTAATAAAAATTATTATATATATTTTTTTCAAAACTAATTTCTGCAGAAAGTTAGTCAGAGGTAATGACCAGGCATTGGGGAGCGTTGAATCTTCTAGGCGAACCCAGCGTGATAACCACCTTAGCACCCTTCTGGGGGAATCGGCAGACCCCCGGTCCCTCCTTTACTTTCCCGCACCGTAACCAACTATCGAATAGGGGAGAGACACGGCGGCCCCCAAACCGTTGCTGCTGCCGCAACTGCCATGTCCCTGAATTAGGTCTGTTCTAGGGCTTCGAACCGGTGCGTCCCAGCTCTGGAAGTCCCGCGATTGACACTTCCAGTGGTCCGGGCAACGTGCTGCGCCATCTGGACCATGTTGGTATTAGACAGGTTAAATTAAACCTACTTAAATAAAGGGTTTGAATTGTATTGCTACACAATAAAAGAAAAACCACGGACGGGACTCGAACTGGGATCGCCTGCACGAATGTCATGCGTCTAATCCATTAGACCACCACTTCAGTTGACTGTTTGCAATTAAAGGAAATTCATCATCATTTGATGTAATGGAAAAATAAAATGAAGGCTCATTATTTCTTTATGTTGCAAGTACATATTCGATTTTTGGGGTTACAGAAAGTGAAAACTATCTTTAAAATTTACTTTCATGATGGTTTTCGGACTTTATTTCCCTTCTAAAATAAATCCTCCCCTTCAGAAAATAGAAGAATCCTAACTTATTATATCCTCAATTTACCCTAAATGATGCACCTAAGGATATATCATCAACTGGACAGTAACTTACAAATGAAATTAGCAGTTTGGTGTTTCAGTTTGTTTCAGTGAAGGATTCTCTTGTAAAATGCTAAATTTCAATGCGTGATCATACGCGTGGACGTCTTCAGCGCCAATTTTTGAGACGCACAGAATTGTGGTCATCAACAAATTGATGTTGGTATAATGACTCATCCCAAACTGTTAAAGTTGATGGGGGGGGGGGACAGAAAATGTACCCAATAAGACAAACAGTTGAATCATATTTCATCTTATTCCAGATGGTTGTAAAATTGTTTTTAATCTTGAAAATAAAAATATTGTTTTAGATTTTTAAAATAAAATGGTAAAATGGTATGTCTTGTTTCGGTGCGAGGGGCTGGTTTCTTCAGTGTGGAGTCGTTGTAACAACTTAATGACTGAGCAGCCCCCACCTTGGAGTGGCCATTGGCCTTGTGTGGGGCGAATTGCATTTAAAAAAAAAATAATAATTTGGAGAAGCTCTCAAAACTTTTAATCAATATTCTTGAAAGACCAATAAAATGGAAGATGGTTAAAATTTTTGCACAAAGTACTTTAAAACTTTGAAATGTGTAAAAATGCTGTTAACATTTTGTCAAATAAAAGATTTCTTTTCATAACCATGATATTAATGATTCATTTTCTCAATAATTTTCCACAACCGACGAAATAAACACCAACGAATTAAGTAGTCTTCATTCGCTCCTTCTATGGACTGTGTCCATTTTGAGGTTCAGTATTTCTTTAAAAAATTGCAAATGCAAAGCATTCATATATTTTGGTTTCCACTGACAACAGCTTGTTGATGGCACAGAACAATAGAATCACAGATGTTCGTGAAAAAAAATGTTGAGGTCATGTAAATCCCTTACTCATTTGACCATGAAAGCATTTATGGTAACTCATTTCACAGGAATTACAAGCTAGTATTAATGTAAGGAATTCAATTGTGTTTTTTGTTTTCTAATAGGTCATTTAGTTCTTGAGATATTGGCTGTTGAACTTGGAAAAGTTGTGAGATTTAAGCAATAAATTAGAAATTAACAAGTGTGACTTGGAACACTATGTTTTTTATTTTAAATTTGATGTTTTTGTGGTCATAGAATATAAAAATAAAAATAAAAATAAATAAAAGACAAGAGTTACCTCAGGAGGTATGAGTTTTCATAATATATAATAAAAATAACATATTATGTGCTATACTGAATACATTAACTTCTGGTTCAGTCATCCAATATAATTGTAAATTCTTCCAACCGTAATTTCCGGTTCAATCATGTAAAGTCATTCATACTTCACAAAATTTTTCCTCAAAATATGGGTGTCAATTGTGCCAAATTTGGTAAAATTCTGTCTAATTTTTTCTCAAGATAGCAAAAAGTATACATTTACAGAATAGTGATTCAGAATATTTCTTCACTTAAACATTTCTGGTTTCGAAAGAAAGGAGAGGTCAGATTAGGGTCATGTCTGTGAACGAAATGTGGCATAGTTCAAGGTCTTTAAGATGAGGCAAAGATTGTGAAAATATTTTTTGTAGTTCATGAGATATGATTTTTTGAAATATTAAATTTTGATTTAGTGCAATTCGATATCTGATGCCTTAACCATGACGTTACTACCTAGGATACAACTACATGTTAAGGTCTAACTATGTTTTAAGTTTTAAGGTTCTGTACCAGAATAATGCTTAAAATGTTTAGGCCTTAATCTTTTTAATTTATTTATTTATTTATTAATGATAATGAAACATATTATTTGGTTATTACATAAATTAAAATGAAACAAAATTCACTGACCATTTAGAAATTTGCTAACTGGCTAACCAAAACCAATATTTAAAAGTAAACACCCAACAATTTTGGAAAAAAATTACCAACCATTTTGTTTGTCTAGACTCTTTTTTGCCACACTGTTTATCAAACAATCATTGTGGGAAATGCATTCATGCTTTTCGTTTAAAATTTGTACACATTATTCCATTTGCAAAAGTAAATTTAATTAAGTTGATAAAAAAAAATATTAAAAAAAGAAATAAAATACATAAGTTAAAAAGAAGATTTACATCTCTTGCCTCAAAATCAAAACCTTTTGTCAAGGGCGCATTGGAAAACTGTTACCCTGAAATTGATTGATTCTTAGACTACTTAAATAAACCATCGTGATTGTGCAACCGTATTAAACGAAAAAGAAAACAGACGCTACTGGGATTCGAACCCAGACAGCCTGCAATCGACAGACGAGTGGACTAACAGCTTGTGCCACCAATCCTGTTGGTACTTGGAGATGAATTTTAAACTACTGAAATAACCATCATGATTGTGCAAGCATATTAAACGAGAGAAAAAACAGATCGGCGCCGCTGGGATTCGAACCCGGTTCTGCAGCGATTGAACAGACAAGCGTACTACGTACATGCGCCACCAACCCGTTTTGATATGCGTAATTAAATTTAAAACTACTTAAATAAATCGTGATTGTGCAATTGAGTCCATCCCAGGTTCCCTGCACTGAAACCCAGCGACTCCACATTGAATATTAAGCTTTACTGCTTTATCTAACCTCCGTGGTACTACGAAGCCTTAGCCATCGATATGCACATTAAAATTTTGATTTGCGCTTTGGATTAATTGCATTTTCCAGTATCACAAGTTATCCCAACAAAATCATAATTAAGAGGTAAGCCCTGCAGTTTGTTTCCCAGAAATGATAAGCCTTTTAATATTTCTACCCCAATTCACAAAGGTACGCGTTGCATCAGGGACGTGCACAGGGTTGTAGAGGGGCAGGGGCTCAGAGTCTGAAAGGGCAGTGTAATTTCATGCGAGCGCGCGTAGCGCGCGAGCTAAAAAAAATTTGGGCGTTTATTTATTAATAAAAACGCATAATATGGTTTTTAACATTACAATCAGATCAGATTATGTTGATGACTGGTTTTCATTTACAATCTGATCTGGTGGTGAGTAAACCTATAGTCAAGGACCAAGTCCACCAAGTCTAATTATCCCCTTAAGTCTCAAATTTATAATAAACGTATCATATCACCTGATATGAGATTATTCACATTTAATACTGAGGTTTGGAAGACATGCAATTCAGCTGCAATTATAAAAAGCAACAAAACACTGACTTATTTTTAGGCAATTTATTGTCAAAGAAAATAACATTGAACAGTGAAACATTGAAAAAAATATTGGGAACATTACTGGAAAACTTGAAAATCTCTATTGAAAGTCTCTTTTTTCAGTTAATAATTCATTCAAAAAAACAAAACAAAAAAACCTTGGGCTAAAAAGGGCACTTTTTATACTAGGCAAAAAGGGCAGGGGCTCAAGCACCCTTTGGGACCTATGTATGCACGTGCCTGCGTTGCATTAATGTATTTTCCAATTTCACAAATTATCCCAATAAAATCACAACGGTAAGCCTTAACTTCTTTGCATAGTTATTCCCCATGTGATTTGGGGGAGACAAACCACAACGCTTAGGCCCTACCCCTTGACTTTGTTTTAAAACTACAAGGCTTACATTAAGTGTGAGCTTGGAGAATAAATTTAATACAATACAAGACATTTCCCCCTTTTGATTTTGGGGGAAACAAACCTACAAGGCTTAGCCTACCCCGTTGTGATTTTGAAAAACAAATCACAGTGAGTGTACATTATGATTTTGGGAAAAACCTAAAAGACGTATACCCTTTATTGAAGAGGACACAAACTAAAAGGCTTAGTTAGCCCTTGCGATTTTAAGGGGAAACCAACCAATCGGATACATTATGATTGCGTGGGCAAGGGCGGTCTTCAGTGCAAGCTCTGGAGCTTTTATCAGGGATAATAATGACAAACTCTGAGGGGAAATTCATAGCCTTGTAGTTTTCCTGACAAAATCGCATGGGCTTTGGCTTTGTAGTGTCCCCTTAAAACCACATAGGGTTGGCCTTTTCGCAAATCTCGTCCAAAAATCACAAGAGGAAGGTATTTTAGTTTGTTTCCCTACAATTCCAAAGTGGTAACCCTTCTTATACATCGCAAGGGGAGCTGGAGGGGTATACCTTGTATTTTCCCCCTAAAAATCACACAAGGTAGGCCTTTTGAAAATCGTTTTGAAAAATACAAGGGGGTAATAGACCTTGTACTTTGTTTCCCAACTGATATGATTTAGAGATAAGTCTGGTAGTTTTTCCAAAAAATCACATGGGTATCACAGCATCCCTCCTAAAAATCAAACTTTTCTAGGTTTTCCCCCTCAAAATCACAAGGGGCAATCCTCTCTAAGTGTTTACCGGTGTTTACTTCGATTTTGTCATCGTTTTTGTCATCATTGTTTTCTGGTTCTTCGGTTCAATCGTCATGAATCTGCCCTCGTGGTTTCTTTGATGATCGCAGACGATGACTGGAGACACCTTTCTTATTATAAATATAGCAAGACGAGACTAACTTCCAGTTATTCGCCAGGCCACGACCAGCCATCAACAGACCAACCCACTCACCGTGTGGCCGTGCCCAGCGCGCTTTGTCCCCCGTTACGTGAGTCACCAAACGCGGGGAATACCTCACAGAGCGTCAACAACTCTTGGGGTCCCGGAAGCCAACTCGACTGGGCCTGTCTGTTGACTTCTCATGAAAATAATAGGAAAACCACAACAGCTCCCATATCCCGTTTTCCTGACGAGTTATTGGAAATTTCCACACTTTGAGCATTCATTCTGTCAAAAGATTAGATGATTTATGTACGATTGGGCCTACATCCATTATACTGATTGTCTGTGGGTACAAGACATTTCTTGGGTGATGTTTTTGTCTGAGTTTGAGAGACGTTTTATGGATTTGTTTTTTTTATTAATATGATTGATGGCTATTATTCACTTTTAGTAATTGATTTACGACATTTGATTTTATTACATTGGTGTTAAATGGACCAGCGATTGTCAGGGCGTAGTCATTTGTTTTCCACAAAACACGATTCGTGTCCCAAACAAAACAAATTTTGGACATACATTAATTTTTGCTCTGAATTATTGTTCAAACTGAGTCGATTGTTCATGAAGATGGATACGTTCACTGACCTTAAAGTTCAAACTCAGGATAGCTGATGGCATTCCCACACCTATATTTTGACTGAATTTTTGGCAGAATAAGGAACGTGTTTGTCCACATTTCCCACCCCAGTTTAATAGAAGATGAAAGAAAGCGTTGAGAGGTAGCCCCACATTGTTGCATTGGTCTACATTGTACGCCTCAATAATGTATAAATGGTATTAAATCACGATCACTCTGTTTTTATTGAGTTGTTTATTTGTTGGTACGCACGATCAGCCATTGGGTAATACCTGTCATCGTTTTCTGTTTATATTACGGCAAGTTTCCAAATTGGTAAGATTGTCACATACGTTCTAACTTGAATGCAGTCACTTGACTCCTTCTCTTTCTGTGTACAGCGCCCTCTATCACTGCAGCGCCGTCCTCACCGTAACCTTGCTTGCAGCACAGGCATTTGTCATGTTTTGTCAAATCTTTAACCACAAAAATACACTTGGGAGGGGGAAAGGTGATTGTGAGTTGGTCAGCAGTGATGATAATTACGTATCAAGTTAAACCTATAGTGTGTGATCCGCCTGTACTGTGTGGTCCGTTGAACCAATTCTACCTCGATGGTTGAACGTTTTCAAGCCCGCTCTCAGTTAGATATTAATGTGGTAATTTCTACATGATTGGAGCATCGTGTGGACTGATGTTTTAAGATGGCAATAGCAAAGAGAAAGGAAGGGGAGAGATAATACTGAATTTAGGTATCATGTGTATGCTGACAGGGAAATATACTGCAAGTATGCAGGTAGATGTTTGAAGATTTTCCCTAGCAGCGGCGGCACCAGACCTGTTAAACTGGGGGAGCAAGAGGGGAGCAAGCTTAAATTTAAGGGGGCAAACATTAATCTTTAATGTAATTTTGTACTGCTGAAAAAGCATTGACTTACCGTCGGGGAAAAATGGGGGGGGGGGGCAAAGAAAGTAACCGGGGGCATTTTCCCTTGCCCCCCGTAGCGCCGCCGCTGTTCCCTAGCCATCAAAACTTGGCGGAAGCTTAGTGAGACGGCAATTTTTCTTTTAACGATGTGCGATTATAATTATATAAAACTCCGAGAATCAGAACTATGGATAATAATAATAATGTATAGATTTATATAGCGCACGTATCCACCAACTAAGTGGCGCTCAAGGCGCATTATATTATTATCCCTGCTCATAAGGCTCATAAGGCTCATAAATCATTCCTGAAACCATCTCAGCTCCCTGGGGAGTATACAGCTCAATTGCTGCCATTTCTAGCGCATAGAGAGCAAACCATCTCTGCCTTCACAGGTACCCATTTAACCCCTGGGTGGAGAGAAGCAATTATGGTTAAGTGTCTTGCTCAAGGACACAGGTGTCACGACCGGGGCTCGAACCCACACTCTGCTGCTGGCAACACCAGAACTTGAGTTCAGTGCGCTAGACCACTCGGCCACGACAATCCACTTTTCGTGCATTATATGAGAGTTTATGGCTTGTAGAATCTTTGAGCAAACTATTTCCTCAATATTATACTGGAATGGTCAGTGCTAGCGATAGTTGTAAAATATTTCTATGTATAGGTCAATAAGGGTCGCGACCCGTAAACCACACCTAGATAGCTTCCCCCAGTATTTTAGCAGTCAGACTAGCTGATAAGCCGGACAGATAAGGATAACGTCAAATATACAATGGGGAATATAATCGGATTAGTGGAGTTTATCAAAGGGTGGCGCAATATCGGGCCCTATATCGCCAAAGGTTAATTCATCTACTACAGAATGTAAGTCATAGGTGATGTAGCCCTGTACTGAGATAAACATCTCCATCTTCATTATCATCCTTTTTTCTCAATGAGCATCAATTCCCCTCTCAGATAATCATCTTATTATTAGCCAAGCCATACTCTAAAGTGAGAGTTCGCCGGACGGCACGCACCGTATCAGCCACACCATCAGGAAACCCGAACGCCCCCGTGACATCCAGCCACCTTTCCGTTATTAGATTGTTCGGTGGTCTAGACCAGCCAGAAATAACTCCCGTCTTCGTCATCATATACCACCACCAAAACATTCATGTGTTGCGTCTCACAACATAACTGTTATAGTAAACTTGTTATAAAGGTTAATATCACCAAGTCGATAGACCAATCCCGGACGTCCGTCACAGTCAGCCCAAGCCACGCGCCGACGCACCGGGCAACTGTCGGTGATTTAGCCCTATATAAGGATCTCACTAACCGGTTTGATGGTGACTGACTCTGTACCTAAAGAAGCGCAGTAGTAGTATTATGCAAAGGTTGACTCAATACAGCAGGCATGCAGACATCATGAGATAGTAAACGTGCATTGGAGTATGTTTTGTGTATAGTGTATCTTGGTCTCATTCTACTCGTTGATTGTACAATAACCGGAACCCCTGTAGTTGTTTGGCAGGCTACGCTTCCTTTTCATATACCCTGTGATTGAACGTATCAGCCGGGGCTACACGTGCAGCAAAGGTATATACAGTACATCGAAGAGATGCATAGGTTATCTCTAACTACAGTCCATCTCACCGTGGTATGCCTGGCGCTGTGCTCATTTCTGAGGACAGCAACAAGCGGCTCTGGTCAGTGCAAACTCAACTTCCAGGAGTACCAGAACCGAAGGCGATCTGCCATCAAGGCCCAGATTTTGAGCAAGCTGGGCTTAACGGCCCCTCCTGCGGACAGCGGTCCCGAGGAAGTACCCGAGGATGTGATCGCCATGTATAATGAGACAGTGCGTATCCTGGAGGAGCGGAGGGAGATGATGCAAGCCGTCTGCCAGGAGGCTAAATCTGAGGAGTATTTCGCCAAGGTGCCAATAATTTACATATCAGAGAGAACAGGTGAGATACTGTATAGTCTCAGGTCAAGTAGCTTAATTAATTCCATCTCGTCTGCGTTAAGAGTTGTAGGCTTATTTGTAAAAGTCTTTTCAAATTGTGGAATGATGATAAAAAAAGTATCTAACAGAGTTCCAGGGAAGTTTATCTTGCCTGACGGGCCTCTATATTAATGGCTTCCGTATGGTCCACCTTAACAATTATTCAATTAACTGTTGAGTTTAGGACTATCATGTCATTAACTGTTGACAGTAACTATCGTAACTGTCAACATGCAGTTTAATGACAGCTTTCAGAGGAGTGTATGGAAGTCTGAGGCTAGATTTCAGCTATTCAACAGTTATGTTTATCATTCGTATTTTAATGGATAGTTTATTAAGGCCTATTTGCCAGTTACCGTCAATTCAATGATGTTAATAGGCAGTGAGGTAGTCCTTCTGCTATATCACGAGTCCATTTTCCATGGTTAGGTCACGGCGCATTTGACTGAGGTCAAAGAAATCCCTATACCTCCGAATGAAAATAAACAAAAGTTTTTTTTTTGTCGTGGCAAATGTATTTTTATCCATTTGTTGTCGCCATCGCCTCACTAAATCACGGCCAACTTTCGACTAGACTGGTTTTTGTTGACACTTTATAGGATGGCATACTATTTGTATCGGTGCACATTGTTCACACGTACAAAGAAACTTCTTCGGCTGACACAAAAACACAAACAAGCATCTTCTGAAACGTCTAGTCCAATTTGGCGCGTTCGAAGATCCGTGGTTCCATATAAAGGTCATCAAGTACAGGCGTTAAAGCAAGGGACAATATCGTCACGATAAACAGGCCACGGAGTGCTAGTTTTCGAGGACATGATAAGGTCATATTACTGTTACTACTGCATAAATGAGCCAGTCATTTTCAGTCACTGTGTTCACTGATTCCATGCTCTATTGAAAGTCTGCTCTTATCGTGACGATATTGCCCCTTTAAGTTAGTATAGTTTTCGAATCCATTTAGGCCCCCAAACTCCCAAAACACAAACAACAGCGAGAGCAATAATGTCTATGGATACATTTTTTCTCAATAAAACTAACATACTATCATGTGAAAGTCTCATAACAGCAATTGTTATGTGCTACGAGGCCCATACGTACCCAAACTATTTGGTAAATTTGACGCAATTCCATTTTGTCTCAGAGATAAAAACACTTCAGACGGACTAATTTATCCGGATGAATTGATTGATGCTATTAACAAGTATATTTTAAGAAATAAAATCGTTAATTTGATAATCTTTAACTAAGAAGAAGACATATATAGGCCTAATAGTAATAGAAATGTGAAAGTTTGACCTCTGTATTTATGACGTACGTATACGTGACATTAAAAGGATAATACAGACAGTATTGGCATAGTGTCTTTAAATATACGTCTATAGAAACCAACATGTGACATTTTTAGCTCATATCATCGTGACAATGCATTCACATTTGTTTGCATTTATAAGAATGTGGAAAATGGATCACGGCCGTGACACGTGATCCATTTAAAATGTGTAGGGCACATAATTTCTTTTAATCGGGATACGTGCTCCTATTGGTCTTAATTCCATCAACAATATTATTCATAGCCTAGGCCCTATTATAAAATGAAAATAATTTCTCATAATATTTTGATACCATGTCGTGCAAGTATGCCGTCAGGAGAATCTGAAAACATTTGAAGGGAAAGTATTTGGTCAACCTGTTCATGTTTATTTTGAAGGGACAATATCGTCACGATCAGCAGGGCATGGAATCGGAGTGCTAGTTTCTGATTAACTCAGTGACTGAAAATAATATCCCACACGATAAGGCTATTATAACCGTTGCTGTTGTATAAAAAAAATGAGCCAGTAATTTTCACTTTTCAGTCACCGAGTTCATCTTACACTAGGACACCGATTCCATGCCCTTTTTAAAGTCTGCTCTGATCATGACGATATTGTCCCTTAAACCCTGTAGTTTTCGAGAAATATATCATAAAATTAATCAGTGAAAGTTTCATCATAATGTACGGTTTTTGAGAAAACTGTGTCAATTCGACATAAACATTTTTTCTCTAAGATGAAAGCACTTCTGACGGAATAATTTCCCAGGATGGTTGATATGGCTACGTGTACCGACATAGTAACACTAGAGTCAGTTTTGAGATAATCATTGTTAATCTGATTATCTGATAATGTTGTAACTAGTCACTAGTAGTATCTCCCCTTTAATTAGTTCATGTCTTTTGTTTCCCCCTACATATGATACAAATCCCACGAGCTTCTGTTTTAATCAATCAGTTGAATAATTTTTTTCTTCTTCTGACTAACGGAGGAGGGATTACAAGTCCTAGCACCGCCAATGGTTTGACTGATTCTATTCTAAATTGTCTATAGTACCGGTATACTATGGCCGTCGTTGAAATCTGAAAACGTTCGAGAGCCGGATTCCGAAACCAAAGAGCTCTGTTTTCCCTAGTGTAGAAAGAAACATCCTTTCCCAATTGTATAAGCAACATGCAATGTACCGTATCGATTATATCCCACCTACTGTATATCCTTCAGCCTCTGAGCTCATTGAACTGGTTTGCACTGACTGAAGTGTAATCTTCGTATTTAGAGAAATCCCCAAAGTAAACTTGCTACACAATGAAACCGCCAGCGGGAGATTTTACGTTGTCTTGCCTGTGGTGTTGCGAACGGGTTCACCACAGCAAAGTACAAAAGGCTATTTAGTAACGGTCGGTTTTGCAAGCCAAAATATTACACCGGGAGTCCGCAGAAAATCAGACCGTTTTGCCCGAAGCGTGAATTGGATGGAGTCGAATTCTCTCGGGGACTAAACAGAAACCCCGTTCTTAAATGATGTTGTCAAGTCGAATAAAGACTACAAGAAACACTCCTGTTCTTTAACAAAACGAACGTGGAAATTGTAGAATTTACGCCTAATGAGCATTTCGCTGATTGTGACTCTTTAAAATTGGCCTGCTGCGGTATTATGGCGCCTGCTCTGGTTGACACAGAAACGATGTCATGGCAACGGGTCGCATCACCAGATCCCCTAGTTGCATATTGGAAGTGGGTACTGACAGTGATACCCAGACTGGTTATAGTCTTCCATGTACATTAACACACAATGCCAATTTTTTGAGCTACATTTTGGTTGACTGGCAAAACAAAAAGAGACAACTGGCCAGGAGAGAGTTTGGGTGGGGGGGTTCCTCCGGTTTATACAGATAGGCAGATAGGCCACACTGCCGATGATTTTCACAGTACAGTAAAGGACTTTAGAAGTTCAACTGCGCGGAAAGAGAATGCGTCGTAACCATTTTTTGAAGAAAAAAAAAATATTTTGAACTATAAACACAAACATTTTCTTATTAAAAAATTGCACTGGCAAAGCGTTTGGCTCAAATCTATAAGCCGATCAACATAGATGTTATCACACTGCAAGTTGACTTTTCCCACCACAAAAAAGGTACCGGCACTCGTCCAGTTTGCATAGCGGACAATCACCTTCAAATGTCAAGGTGTCGTTGGCTGACCAAACATCTGAATGGAGGGCATTTTTGCATTGACGTCTGGAGGTCCTATAGTATACCACTGCATCTTGTGGTCATTTAGATACTATCAAACAAACCAAGTTGATTTTGCCATCAGAACAACACAAGGCTATCACATTTGCGATCATAAATCTAGGATAATGATCTAACCAGTGATCACATACTGAAGCCGTGGTCCAGCCTTGTTTTTCCTCCTTATCGGCTGGCCCGAAGGGAAAACTCTTTATGATCTCGGTAATTTGCTTAAAGGCATCCATTACTTTCATCAAATATGACTTGGATATACAACAGAACACGTTAGACAATGGAGTACAATCAAACAGCGATATTTTTGGATTAAGCACGCTCGTGTATTATATCAAAAAGGTCATATGCATTCATCATCAACTAAAAAACAACATTTGAATGTCAGCTCAGATAAACCTTTGCATTCCGAGATAAAAAAGTGTACATTTACGTACACTTTCAGATCGAAAACACCATTAGAATATGCGTTCCAACTTGGACACCCTGTTTTCACAAGAAATACACATTTTGACACCCTACTTACAAATAATTGATTTACACCATAGCCACAATTTAGGACCGTTTGTTTTATTTTTTTAGACATAGTTCTGTTATGTTTTCATTCAATGGTCTGCCATTATGCGTGGATACTCTTTGCATTCAATGTCTCTTTTAAAATCTAAAAACAACTGGTGTTATTATGGAAAAGTAACAATTATGAACAAAGCAATTAGAAATATTTGTCAGGTCCATGCTCAAGTCGAATTGCTCTGACAGTCGGGGCAATTCGACTTGAGCATGGACCGTGACAGTTGAGATTCCACCTTACCGAACTTCCATTCTGGTGATATGACCACACATCTATTAAAAACTGTTGAACATGCAGTTTTACTATCAGAGAACACACACGATAATATAATAAGGCATAACTTCTGTAAGTAGTGTTATAATTTATCACACAGGCTGAGGATATAAATCCACTTTTTTCCAGCCAACAAAATTCCAGTTGAGTTAGACGAACTTGTCACTTTTATGGATATTTGTTGCGCTGAGGTCTTGGTCATGGCCATAGTCTGTCAGTCACTGAATAGCAATCAAGCAAGAACTATCTATAAGTTGATTCCAACATACGACAAAAAACTGCGCCTGTGAGGTGATCACATTATTAGCTACAATCAGTGAATTTGATTTGATTTTAAGTCACTTGGTAACGTACACTCACCTTGGCCTTATGCCGGCTCGTCCACGGGGGCTGGAAATAGAATCACATCACCCGTCAGCCGCGCGGGTGAGTGATACCATTAATTTTACGTGCAAGGTTACACAGGGTGTAACGTGCTGCGTAGTGCATTGCCACTTTATAACTTAGTTCCAAGAACGCACACAGTGAGGGACACAATGATGGATTTAGGTATGTTAGGCTTCCAGCGTGTGTTTGTCTCTTTTCGCTGTCCAGCCTGAGGAATTAATATTGATGTACGTCAATAATGAATGACATATTTACAGTATACTTGCCGAGTATTGATGTCTCTGTAGGTGTTCCTAAATGTGATTTGATATTACCAGCAAAACTCAAAATGTTTCGTTTCTATAAGCACAATCGCATTTTTATTAATCAGCATTCCTCAATATTATACATCACCCACCGTCTGGTAATTATCCCAGTGTCCTCAACCTTATATAAGATTCCTTTTCATTATCTGGAATGTTTATTAAAATCCTTTGAATATCTATGCAGCAAATTTAGAATGTGTGGAAGTAATGCAACGAAACCAACACTACTATATTGGGATAGGATTTGGGTGGGAGTTGTGATACCAACCACTTGAAGACATGGTCGAATAGCTATAAATAAGGTAGAGCTAAAAAAGGTATTCTGTATGTGGGTTGGTAGTCACCATAGCATAGGATAATGGCTGATGCTGGGCTGTGGTACAGGCGCGTCCAGAAATATAATAGGTGGAATGCTGATATTTACCCGCCTGTTTTACCTACTTTTGTTTCCACCTACAAAGACTTCTACACAAAACAAAGTGGAATTCAAGCTCTTGAAGACAAAATGGCCGATAAACTCTAATAGTAATAGGGCCTAGGTGTAAATGCAGATAGATTGAACGTGTTGATGCGTTTTATTGCTTTGCAAATATCAGGCAGTACAACGGGCTTAGTATTATATTTCATTTGTAATAACGTAGGCGCATGTTGAATGCGGCCAATGTTGAACACCAAGCACTAATTTGTGTGCCCACAGACACAATAATCCCGCTACGAAAACTTGAAAAGTTATACAATGTGAAAGTCCATTAAAGGGCCTATGTAATGTAGTTTTATGTAGATTCATAATTATTTTGGCAAATATCCATGCCTCTGAACAGTTTACCAAAAATAAGAAGTGTATTTTTGACGTAAAGTGAAATGTTATTTTACTATTTTTTTTAATTTTTGTTTATTGTAAGCGCCCTCTTGACACATGAGGGTGCTGTTTTGTGAGAATACAATAGGAACTCACTGTCACAGCAGCTCTGAAAGTGCACTAAATCAAAACCAAAAACCCTCCCCAAGAAAACTGTGGTTAACCTCAAAACGGCTATCTGGAGGTAACCTGACACTCTGTTAACACAAGACAGCACAAACACATTAGGAGAAACAAAATGAGAATTCAGCCAAGTTTTTTTTTTCCACAAACAATCCAAGATGATGCATCTGATCCTGCTGTGGAATCACTGATGTCGGAGTTGTGCTCTCCAAAGCGTGCCATTGGCGTGCCCTGAGAGAGAGAGAGAGGGGGGGGGGGCCTTCGGAAGGTCAGAGACGTTCGTTCGGCGTGTTCACGGCGATACTCACCCAAATGCTCTCAGAGACTCGCGGTGTTTACTTCGGATGCACCCATAGTCAGTCCTCAAAGGCACTCGGTGCACACCCTCGTTGACAACCATCACCAGCGTTGTGATAAACCATGCAAAGAGTCGATGTTACCAGCAACATGTATATGCATCACCTGTACTGTAACCCCTAAAACTAGCGTCAATAAAAAGATAAAACAGATACACCGATAAGCTTTAGCGCTACATTTCTCAACAATTATCTTCCAAACGATTTTATGGGAAATACATTCCCATAGACAGATAATAAATGGCCTTCAGGTTTACCCTCAACCCACTCAGGTCAGCCAGGTCATTGCTTCTGATCGTGAACGCTTGGAGAGCTGGGCGTTACAAGATCTGCTACACTGGAAAGCGTATCACACTTCAAATGGTTATCCAGACATTCGCTTTTGGGTTGTCGTACGTAATTGGCTAAATTGACATAAGGTGATGAACAGATGCACGAGCGCATACCGCTTTCGGGTAATTAAATATCAAGTACAGAATTGGTATAATTAAAACAAATACCAAATGGCCGAATTCCTACTTGGTGTAAAGCTGATGATGGTTATTGTAAGCGATCTTTCATAGAAATAACAGTTTTTTTCTGAGGAGCTGTCATTTTCAAGAAAAGTGAAATCATTGTCAATTATGTTCAGTTCGTTTATCGGAAAGAGTAATCTTTCCTAAATCCCACGTTGGAATACAAACAACCTGAATGCATTTTCACTATTTTCTTGTTAACGACAAAACGTAAACAACTGCCAACTTTTACAGGTTGCGTTTTTAGAGAGTAAGCAAACTCATTAAATCAGATTTGCCAACATAACCGATTGTGTATTTCCCTTTAAAAGATAATGTACAAATGTGAATTTAAGCTTTTTGAAGAAGATAGATACATAGATAGCTGGTTAAATGTCATTGGTTATGTTTATGACGAAATATGCATGCTAGGAATTCGAACACCGTGCTGTGTAATATTTCTTAGAAACAAATGAACTCGTCTCGGAGTTTATAATTATGATGACAAATGTTACAACTAGCGAATAACGCAAATGGATGTGATTTTTATCCGAGCATGCCTTATATTAACACACTGGTTTTTTTTATACAAAATTATACTGCTCTTCTCTAATGCATCCATACGTTAAGCATCGCGATATATGTATAAAAACCAGTCTGAGAA
This sequence comes from Zoroaster sp. YZ-2022, assembly GCA_029582265.1. NCBI lineage: Eukaryota > Metazoa > Echinodermata > Asteroidea > Forcipulatida > Zoroasteridae > Zoroaster > Zoroaster sp. YZ-2022. The sequence goes on along the minus strand of CM055821.1, from coordinate 17,358,725 downwards.
AGTTTCAGATTATAATCATTGTCATTAGTGAAAATGCATTCAGATTGTACGTATTCATTCCAACATAGAATTTCTGTCTTCGGATGACAAATTAAACTTGGAAATAAATGATTTCACAAATTTTCGCTTCCATGAAATAGCAACCCGAAACAGAAATATTTATACCAATACCATGGTCAACGAATGCCATGGTCGAGCGGTTTAGTGCATCGGATTTGTGTTCTGATAGCTGAGTCGTCAGAATGTGGGTTCGAATCCCAACCACGACCATGGTGCTTGTGTCCTTGAGCAAGACACTTTACCACAATTGCTTCTCTCCACCCAGGGGGTAAATGGCTACCTGTGAGGGCAGAGTTGGTTGTTGTGTTTGATTAGCCCTATATGCGTTGAAATGGCAGCAATTGAGCTGTATACTCCCCAGGGAGCTGAGATGGTTTCAGGAATGATTTATGAGCCTGATGAGCAGGGGTAATAATATAATGCACCTTGAGCACCAGTTTGGTGGATACGTGCGCTATATAAGTCCACATTATTATTATTATTTACACCAAGCAAGTATTTATGTATAACTGAGATCATTCGAGACTCCCCTGTATAGTGACGTTAAGTGTTAATTAAGTTTTATCTTCATCATTCAATACGCCTATGTTGTGTTGGGAGATGTTCTCCTAATGTGTAAGCGATTGGGGAGCTACCGCGACATGTATACTTCTTTTACCTCCTTTAGTAATTTTTTAATTTAAAGGAACAATATCGTCACGATCAACTTCAGGGCATGGAATCAGAGTGCTAACTCTGTGACTGGAAATAACACCCCCACATGATGAGGTCATATTACCTTTGCCGCTGCATAAATGAGCCAGTAATTTTCAGTCACTGTGATCATTCCACGCCCTGTTGAATGTCTGCTCTAATCGTGACGATGTTATCCCTTTAAGGGGTACACGCTCGACCCAAATGTTTAAAAACATTCTATTTGTCCCACTGACACGAAATTGACCAAGTTCTATTTCGTTTGAATATACTGAGACGCAATAGAAACTTACCACTTTTTCGACCTTATATTATCAGTAATCACAATGCACAAATGTAATATGTGCACTTATTTTGGCAAGTCAGTGGGCCCCCTACAGACAAATCGGTCACACATGGTCACGTGACCTTTGAGTCGTTCTCTTCATGGCCCAGGTGCGTAACACCTGGTTTGACCATCAGCGATTGCTCAAGGAGTATGTGATGATTTTAATTAGCAGCACGTGATGTCTTATTTTGAACCATTACAATTTTATGCTATTCCAAAACAAGTGTTAAGTTTCTATTGCGTCTCAGTATATAAAAAAATATATATTTACCACTGCTTATTGTATGAACAAAGTGGCTCATGGCGAGCCTATTAATACAAGTAGACCATAAACCTATCGAGTTTCCGTATAAAGCAAGGTATACACAGCTGGAAACTCAAGCACTGATATTGAAACTGGGCTATTGAATCACTGTGTTTCCGATCATCAGTCACTGTTATAACCAATTAACTTCAATAACAATGTGCAACGATCCTTTAACGTACCTATATATAATGTTCAGTACATAGCCTACGTCGGAGTGACAAGCCCTAGGGCGTTGGGAGTTGGAGGAGTGGGGGGTGATAAGTTACACAGAAAGGATAATCCCAAGTTGTTTCCACAGAAAACTCGAAATGTTTTTGAAAGGTTTAAGGGATTCTGTGTACTGCCTTCGGACGAAGTGCCACCTAATGAAATCCAGGCGCCACAATAACTCTCAAATCATTACTATACAAGTCAAGTATGCATCGACAGGTTCAGGAAGTGAGCAGCAACGGTGGCGTCACCATGGTGACAAAAAGAGGTGGAACACATCATCCACAGGGCAAACACTGCCCGAAAAAGGGAGCGCACAGCGCACAGTATGCTCGATTTACAGTCATGGTCACGAGGCACATTCCCCTAGGATTTGCAGCAACGTTCTTAAAAGATTGGATTTGTGTACAAATAAATATGTCCTTCTGTCATGTCGGTGATCCCCTTCCCCGGCCAACATAACTTTTGGGTCGAAAACAGGGGCGTAACTGTAGGGTTTGCAGTAATGGGTATTAACTTAGGGGGACCAGAATTTTCAGGGGGAACATGTACCAAATTCTCACATAGTGCATGATACGGATGGGAAGCCATTCTCGATTTTATTTTTGTTGTCATTTTTGTTGTCATTTTTGTTGTCAAATGAAACAGATGTACACCACAATATTCGTGTTTAGAGATGATAGGGTCTTTGCTTGAAAAGCAAACTTTCAAAAGAGACCAACATTAACAGTGATGAGTGTTTGCCCTGGAGTTTGCAGTATAGAGGTCCCGAACAGCCGTGTCCATTGCTCGTAGCTTCGAATTCCAAACCGCCTACCTCTGAATTTGGAAACATTAAAAAGCTTATAGCATCTGTCATCATCAACGTCGTGTAATTCCATCGTGTGTAGGACCATCAGTGACTATTACATGCACATGTATACCGCCTAGTCCTTCCTTACATGTACATGTACATGTATACAGTGTGCACCACTGCACCACAGATCCTTCAAGTAGATCTGAAATACGTTTTCCCAATAAACAAATATGAGTGGGCCTATAATATTACCTTTGCATGGTATTCATGGGAATTTCAGATCCTTTTTTTCTGCAGTATGAGTAAGTAGGCTACGAACTACATGGACTGCAACAACATGTCATTGTCATATTATTTTAAAAACAAACACAAATTTAGTCTATATTAACCGCAAACCTTCATGGAATTGTGCGTATCCAGCGGTGCTCTGTGGAACTTGCTTTAGAAAAATGCTGGCCTCTTATGAAACACAAACAAACTGGTGATTGTACTGTGCGAACTTGACGCTGTGACTAAAGAAATACGTATAACTACTGACCTGTGAAAGTATCGGATCATTACATTGGCCTACACAGTTTCTCGGAAAATGATGAAAATACACTGTTTCTGACCAAACGTTCCCACGGCTTATCTAAACAATGACAAACAGTTTACCTTGCACAATGTTTGCTTTAACATGAAGGATTTTAAGCAAATTATCTTTCACCAAGTATACTTACTTTTCACCATGCAATTCTACTTTTTACCAAGTATACTTTTACCAAGTATACTTTCATAATTATACTTTCTAGCATGTATAGTTTTTACCAAATATACTTTTCACCACTTCTTCTTTTTACTAAGTATACTTTTTACCAAGCATACTTTTTATCAATATACTTTTTACCAATTCGTCCCTAATTTGCCATAGTGACCAATCCCGAATTAAGTTGGCATAGTGACCAATGCGGTATTGGTCACTTTACCAAATTACAAAAATAGCCAGTTAGAGCAAAAAAAACTATAAGGAATACATGCATGTGGATTAGATACAATGGTAGGTCTCTTCCTGAATGTACTAATGGGCGGGAAAACTTAAAATTGAAAAAAAGTCGGATTGGTCACTATGGCAAATTAGGGACGAATTATGCTTTTCACCAATAATACTTTCTACGATGTTTTTACCAAGTATACTTTTTACCAAGTATGCTTTTTACCAACATGCGTTTCAACATTTACACTTTTTACCAAGTAAAGTCTTTTCCAAGTATTCTGCTTTTTACAAAATATACATTTTTAAGATAACGTTTCTGTTATGGTTTTAATCATTTATTTTTTATTAATATTTTTGAAGTTTAAGGTACCTGACGATTATGGAGGAGCAAATTCAAAACACATAAATTCCCACTTTAACTTAAGATATAAAATTGTTTTACTGGACCACACATTTACAAAATGTTTCGTTTTCTTTGTTGGGTGTAGAACCTTCTTCAGACAACTACCAGACAATGAAAGGGATGCAATCGAAATTCTTCCGCTTTGACCTTTCCTCCTACGCGACAGAAGTAAACTCGGAGGAGGTCTTCGAAGCGGAGATACGACTATACCAGATGGCGAACAAGGATATAGACAAGGAGCAACGGATAGACGTCTTTCAGCTCATCCCGACCCAGAGCGACATAGAGAGAAAGCACATCTACAGCACAATCCTCAGCACGACGAGAGAAGGCTGGATTAAGTTTGACGTCACGGAGGCCGTAAGGGACTGGGTTACGATACCAGGTATGTCGGGGCACTTGTATACATATACTGACACAATGGCACCGTAACAGTCCTAAAAAGGAACGCACCCTCGATACCTTGTATCACCATTGACGCTCTACACGATAGTTGTTGGCAATCACCTCAGAAAAGTCATGGCACCAGCTCTAATATCATTTTCAGAAATCTTCTGGTTTCATACAAAACATAACTTGAAATTAAACTTTACTAATACTCATGTAATAGGCCCTGTATGTGGCATGTTTCAACAATTTTTCAAGTATCAATAAAATTGGTATCATAAAATGTTTCCATTTCCAAATTTGCCACACTCTGCATGGTTGCCCGATACGTCTATTCGCCACTGATGTCCTGGGGTCTGGAATGGGAAATCTATTTTTGGTAACAACTATAAGGAAATGATAATGATAGGATACATAGCATTCTGATGTGGATTTTCGTGCAACACGTTGCGTGAAGTTAAAGGATTTGTTTATGTGTTTTGGCCTTTACCATAATTTTGTAGAGACATTTTGTAGAGTAATTTTGTACTGTGTTTATTGCAAAAGAAGACCATGGGTAAACGAAAGACTAAGCGAGCACGGATAGCCCAAATCCATTACTTCTGTTTCAAAAGTGGCCACCTCAATTACACTCGTCACACCCATGATTACGGTCAGGAGTTGCCCTTTTGATCAAGTCCTAAATTAGTTTGCCTTGGTTTTTCAGAAATATCATCCTACCATTTTTGAGGTTCTTAATCCGAGACGGAAGAAGGATTATGATTGAAAAGATGCGTGTCGTCTTAACTTGTTTCCTGCTGACAATCCTCGGGACAATAGAATCTGACTCATACTTTTCCGCTATACATGACTTGTCCAACATTGATGGTCTTCGCTTCGTTGTGGGGGATTCACCATATAAGTGTATATTCCAAGTCAATGTGGTTTGTTCAAACCATATTGAGGAAATGAGGATGACAATCGCCTTATGTGGAGTAACCATTACACTGGGCAAATTGTGATTGGTAGCAAAACAATCGGCCTGTTGTCACACACGAACTACACATATCAATCTATCTAAGTTATTATCCGTGAGATTGCGATTCCACCGTTGTGTTTTCTGACGGTCAAAAATTAAATTCTACAGCTCAAATAAGGTATAATCCTCCTGACTGATTGATTAATATATGCGACAATAACATCCAATCAAGTAAGCCTAATCAGGGGTGGCCGATGGGTACCATTGCATCCCCAATATATATAAAAACAGCAGTAACGTTCATTGGATTCGCTAAATCACCAATTTTTTCCCTATCCAATTTGCAAACATCATGATAAATCATATAAACGGACAGAGCTTGATTGAGACGATAATAAAATGACAGTAATGTGTTTTTTAATGTAACAAAAATGTTGGGTGGACCACGGTAACTGAATGTGCTGGACAGTGGACTAGGATAGACCTATTTTGTCAGTGGGGGAACTTGTGAAAACCAGATTTCATGGGGGACAATGAATTATGATACAAAACAGAGATTTCATTTGTTTTGTTTTGTTCAACACAGATTCGAATCATGGGATCGAGGTTACTGCAGCTTGTCCAGACAATAATATACATGTACGATTTGCGGGTAAGTTTCAATAATCCCCTTTTCATATCAGGGACTAACCCTTTCATTTGATAAAAGGGTTGTTGGGTTTCAGGACAAAAAAATAAAAATGAAGAGCCAATGACATGTAACATGGATTATCTTTTCTCTATTCATGCATTCTCCTGAAGACCACCAGAGCCTACTAATCGAAACGTCGAGTTGTAACCACCAGTTCTTTCAGAACTAATTACTACTCAATAGAGAATTCCACATGGTGTCACCACAAACAGTCTCTACTCATATATTTGTATATCATACAACAAGCGCATCGCCATGTGTAAACGCCATATTATACTACAGAGGGGCGTTACTTTGGGGACACATGACGGGGTGGGACAATTACTCGGCAACGCATTATACTTAATCCTGGTCAAGCACAAGATTATATATATATATATATATATATATATATATATATATATATATATATATATATATATATATATATATATATATATATATATATATACAGGGTGTCCCCATAAAAAGTATACCGAGATAAAAATTACTGTAATGGCAAAACTACTTTATATATGGGAAAGAGAAATATATCTCTAGAAAGGGCAGAATGTCCTCTTTGCAATGGTATACAGCTTGTGATGTTATTGACACAGATGAGTGAACAAATTAGACAGATGTTAAGGGTACTGAAAGCAGGACTGTGACAAGTTTGCATATTTGAATAACAAATCTCAACCATGCAAGTGTGCAGAATACCAAATGCCTTTGTTTTTTCAACACATTCTTGAAAACAAGGAATGTACCTAAAACAATGTAATCTGCTTTGTTTTCGCTACTTACCTCAAAAGTTTAATGTGCAGGTTTTTTAAAATGCTTTTTGGACCTTTGTTATTCAAATATGCAAACTTGTCACAGTCCTGCTTTCAGTACCCTTAACATCTGTCTAATTTGTTCACTCATCTGTGTCAATAACATCACAAGCTGTATACCATTGCAAAGAGGACATTCTGCCCTTTCTAGAGATATATTTGTCTTTCCCATATATAAAGTAGTTTTGCCATTACAGTAATTTTTATCTCGGTATACTTTTTATGGGGACACCCTGTATATATATATATATATATATATATATATATCTTTGATATTGTCATTCTAATGCGCAACTGAATTATCACATTTTATTAGATCCAAGAGGAACTATGCCAAGTGTTAACAAAGAGCAAAGAGGTGACCAGATAATGGCGGAAAAATCCCCCAGGGAACAGCACCCTCGCCTGGTCGTCTTAGCTCCTGCTAACGACACACTAGGCTCCAACGGAGGCAACCACAGGACACGTAGGAGCACCTCAACCTATGGACAGAACACGTGCTCTGATCAAACGCAGCCAAGCTGCTGCCTTCGACAGTTCTATGTTAACTTCAAACGCAACCTAGGCTGGAGTTGGATACGACAGCCCAAAGGGTATTACCCGAACTACTGCGCCGGCTCGTGTTCGTACGTGAACGGCAGCGTGTGGAGCTCAGAGACGCACCATGCCTCAGTTCTTGATATGTATAGAAAGTTAAACCCGGACGCGTCTCCTTCGCCATGTTGTTCTCCCCGGAGTTTTAAACCACTTCATATCTTGTTTTATGATAAGGGTAGACCTTTGTTTAGAGAACTTCCGAATGCTATTGTCACATCGTGTCAATGCAGCTAGTACAGATACAACCATTCAAACTGGTCTGAACTATTATTGCTATTAGCTCTATCAAGGCACCCACGACATTGAAGTTGAAACACCACCAGAGTTTTCACCCCGTGAGAAGGACAGACAAACAAACATGCAGTGAACTGCTCTAGATGAGACACGAGGGAGTGGTCAGCGCGGTGAATGTTTGTCCGTGCGGTGAACGTCCAACCCCCGGTGGCAACTTTGAATTGGAGGAATTGGTGCTGGGTGAACGATATATGTGGACAAATGTTGTGAACATGTGACCGCTCTTCGAAATTGCGGTATTAAAACATTAAAAACAAATAATAATTGGCTGGGAGGGTAATACACTGATCTAGACGAGGGTAATACACCGATCTAGACGAGGGTAATACATCGATCTAGACGTGGGAATACTCCCAGACAAAGAGGAAGACAGAATTAATATTGACGTTATTATTTTGTTAAACTAGCCTAACGTCATGCTTTACGTCAACTTGGCCTTCCAATCACATAACATCTGGTGTAGAAAATGTATACAAAAAAATAATAACCAACTAACATTTTCTTGTTCACTTTTCACGGAGCGGAAAATACAGGGTTTGGAAGGAGAGATGAAAGGATATATTACTTGGTATGTGTATATAATGCAGCGATGCAATCGCAATGGAAAAGTCATATTAAACATCAACTTTGAACTTCACAACCGTCTAACGAATGGTTATACTAGTAAACTATGAGTTGTGCTGGTAAAAGACAAAACGCCAAAAAAAAATATAAAAAAATAAATAAATAAAATATTTAACACTGTGTATAGTTAAAAGGCAGTTTTCAACGGTTGTGGTTCGAATAATGTGTAGATAGACCCAATGACTTTTATCATCTATACGAGGCACAAAGTGCCGTGATATTTTTGTAAACTGGACTCTTAAATCATTTTTAGCATTTATGGGAGGAAACTCTTGTGTATTTTGTTTTTAATTCGATTTTGTAAAGTACTCCGGCTGTTTTTACAGTTTTAAATTATTGGGGATTGACCAAACCATTAGCCTATATTTAAGCCGTGGTTTATGGCCAAGTTAAATTATGAAGGGAAGTAAATACCAAAGACAGCGGAGAAATTGGCAACAAAAAAGATAAAGGAAGATAAAAGAATTTACAATTTAATTATGACAATTATACAAGTATAGTCTATTTCGCAAATACATGCGGGTGTTACATCTTGGTTTAGCTAGCGATGATCGTTCACGTGTTACTGTGTAGTTGGTAATCAAACTATCGTAATTGCGTCATTAAACTTTTGTCGATATCTGGGGAGGTATGGTTGGTTTGGCAGGACTTTGATCATTAGCTAAACCAGCATGTATTACGCAAGTCGGCTCCGCGCTGTGATATTTGCGAAGAGTTCTATCGGTGAGCACATAGCAATGTTCCCAATATACTGAGCATTACTAAACATCGTGACTGAATACCTTTGAACGTTTCTATTATTACATGAGCTATTGGGAAGCGACAACATCAGACTTAGGAAACATTAATGCATAGTCTGGCAAAGCCTCTGGTCTAAGAACGAGCCCCAAGTGCCCACCATGATTAAGTTTCCAAAAGATAATTTTTTTTGAAGTTTTCTGGTCAAAAAATACCGTAACATGAGAATATAAAATGTTACAATAAGTGAAACATCTACTCTCCGATTCCTACAATAGCCGATAGCCGTTCAGTAGCGAACTGGCGTGTGGTATTTGCTCGATCTGCTCTTAATTGATGAACTCATTATATACACGTGAAAAACATGGTGCTGTTATTTTAAACTTGACCTAGAACGCCCTCAACTGGCGAATTACTAATTAAACACGGTGTTGTCGTTAGGTGGTGTAGTCTGGTCTCCTGTCTTTTTTCTTTACCAAGGATATAGACAGGCTGAAGGCGCACCATTCAAGGGGTTTGATTGGATACGTTGCACTGAAGATCTGACGTCACGCTTTTAAGGCAAGCAGGCCAGCTACCATCCAAGGTCAAAGTTGAACATCGGGGAAAATATGGCGGCCACACAGCAAGGATCTGGCGTAATTCATGCGCCTCTGGCTCAAAGCGTGACGTCATATCTTCAGGCTAGGTGCAGTGGGCCTGTGTGATCAGTATATGGAAAGGAAAACTATGGGGGGGGGGGGGGAGGAGGAACAGGTATTCATATTATTTATTTATAAATATGTTATACGTATAATAATAATAATAAAACTATTTTTTTTATCAAGCATGAAGGCTGGGTATCAGTAAGCAATACCGAGTAATTACGGTGTCTTCAAATGGTTATCCTTGTGAGCAGAAAAGGTACTTTTTAACATTATTGGTGTAATTGTTGGGCTTTGACGACGATAAACGTAGACCATTTAGGAAAACAATGGCCGATATGTACAGCTGGACGGATGAACATCTCTCCATAACCAGTATTTCCCTGCCAATTTGGTAAATGTGATTTAATATAATTTACAATGTTTTGTGAAGATTCTTGGCTCAATAAATTATTCTTTACGAAAATGTAATAAAGAAGTTTGTTTTGTTATTCAACCAACCAATTAATCAAGTAATTAATCAATCTATCGATCAATAAATCAATCAATACATATGTATATCTTTCGATCAATCAATCAGTCAATCAATTAATTAATCAATCAATCTATCAACCAATCAGTCAACCAATCAGTCAATCAATCAATCATTCAATCAAGCTATAACCGCAGTGTGATTGATGGAAAACAACACTATTCATTCTCAAAAGTTATATTACTTTATTCTGATAATACAGGAAACACATATTTACATTATTAAACACATATTTGACATGTACATAAATAATGTACCTTAATCTGAATAACTTTAGGTTAAAAAAAGAAGTTAATCAATGAGCTTAAAAACAAAATTGTATTTACAAAAGTTAAAAAAGTATTTAAAAGAAACAGCTAAAGAATATAATAAATATTGAGTCTACCTTGCGAGCGTACGCTTTTTGTTGTTGGGGGAGGTGTCGTCGTTGAATGAGGCTTTGAACAGAGGGTAAATTCATGATGGTTTTGGGGATTGGCAACAGAATCCTGTGCAATTCCTTTACGAGTGTGTACACCCAATCTCATAGATCAGTCTGGCAGGATGTTAAGAGCATAACCTAAGTGATGTAAACAAAACAGCCATTTATGTATAGACATCCTGATGGATCCATTGTTTCCGTCTGGTAACCCGCCCTGTCAATATGATTACCATGGCAACAAGTCAACAAAAGCGACAACGTTTGGTCTCCGAGCTAGAATGATTTCTTACCACTGGTTTTCCTTTTACTTGACCACATTACCACCTGACAATTTCTTAAAATGTATTATATGAACAAAAATAACAATGAAACCCTTTTCTGATAAGAACATTTATGGCAACCGACTGTTAGTTTTTACATAACCACATATTAACCGATCATACCCATTTTGACTGAAGGGTTGGGGAATGGGGAATGGGGAATGGGGGGGGGGGGAGGACACCCCTTTGGCTATGCTACTGATAACTTGCAAATTAGGGATGGATGGGGAGAGTGGAAGACCAGAGCATTTGTATATGTGTGGATCACTAAGTTCTTGCAGGGTTGGGCACTCCTCTAAAAAAGGAGTCGACGTTCTCTATACAATACGCATAATATAATATAACATAATAATGGGAAAACAACTAGGTACATACATGTAGGCAGATCAATTTATAAGTGAACAAAGAAAAATTAACTAGAGCGGGACTTGAACCTAGGACATCCAAGTTACCGTACTGGTGCTCTCCCAACTAAGCTATCCATATGCACAGTGATACAGACGCTCTCCTAATAAAGCCACCGGCAAGTTGGAGTTACCATCTATATATATATATACATAACAGCAAAAGAAACGTCACCCCTAAAAATATTTATTATTTTCATTTTATAATTAATATAATTTGTTTAATGAAGAATATTATGATTATGGAGTGTAACACGAACACAATGTGGCAAATTTGGTTGACCTGGCAGCCAACCATCCCACAACATTGTATATTTATTATGTTTAATAATATAATTACTTAACAAAATTTAGGGGGTGACGTTTCTTTTGCTGTTATGTATATATATATATTCCACATATTTTTGAGTGCATGTGGTTTGTCTCGTTTTAGATCAAGTATAATTTATCAGAATTATAATTACCACTCTTTTAACATTTCTTTAATAATACGAGACAAACCACAAAATACTAAAGTATCTGCAAAATAGATTTGCATGTTGTGGGTGTTTCCATGGAGATCGCCCACTGCGGCTGGTGCTGCCACTTGCTTCAGACTGTTCCTTTAAGGTAATACCACAGGTCTTCTGTTTCCATAAGGGAGTATCGCTTTATATAGGGCTAACAATCAAACCCTGTGTACAGGAATCTTTTTTTTTTTTTTGACACTGCTGATCCCAAGACAAATCTTCTTCTTCCCCCCTCCAAATTGATGTCCTTTCTTAAGTGAGACACTTCAAAGTACAGAACAAAGAGGGCTTTCTATTCTGGTAGTTTTGACACTTCACACAATGAAGACTACCTACATTTTGTGCCTGATGGCACAGACATAAACAATTCCCCTTTTTTTTAACACAATGCTTTCATGACTTTGACCCCTACTCCCCCAGCATAATCTGAAAGATATAGCAATTTAAATAGGTATTAACGTTTATAATATGAAACCAGCTCCCTATAATGCTTTTAAATCAGACACCTTTTAGCCCTGTAATTGCCTAAATAGAAAGACTGTTGAACTGCCCTTCACCATCCAGATTTTGGCTTCTTGTTGACCTTTCCTTGTCTCTTCCAATTGGCTTTCTTCCATGAATGAAACCCATAAACCAGCAAACCCCACAGTTTTCCTCTTTTTTGTTTTCATTCACCCATTATGAATTAATAACAACTGATCCCATATCATATCTTGGTGTCGCGTAACATATTGCTGGCTACAGTGTGATTACAGATTCCATGTGGTGGCTTACATATGTTCAACTTTTGTTACATGGGTGCATGGCCTGCCGGAGATCTTTTTACATTGTTATTGTCTGCGGTACACCGTTAAGCAAATCAACTTTTGGGGTTCACAAGAAGTGCATGCTTTTGGAAGACGTGCAGTAGGTGCACCCGCACACATAGTAGACATATGGTGCAGAGAAGCTGGTGAGATCTTGGGGGGCTTCATTTACTGACCCACAACAAATAGCTTCTCAAAAAGGGTTTGAAATCTTTTTATTACACAAAAATGTAGCTTTCTTTAAAGGTTGTTTGTTCAGGCACTGTGCTACATAATCGGATTGTGTTTATTCAATGTGGACTTTCATACCGTGTGCCAGTAATGGAAATCGAAAGAGCAAAGTAAACTGCATGTGCATGCATTGCCATGGTAATGTTTTAACATTCAACTAATGAGGAGATTCAGATTTGTCTAAATAATTTACTTATTTATTGATTTTGTACATGTAGTCACAAATCAGCTTACGTACAATGTATACTAATGATCGCCTGTCTTTCCCATATATTACACACACAAAAAAAATATCTAAATATTGCAATTTTCCTTGTCAGAAGTTACTTCAAATTGCTGGACATTACCAGTAAAAAAGACAAAAAAAACACCTGTTGAATGAAATTGGGGTTTTATGTGATTACCTGCATTTCAATATTTGATCAAATGAATTGGCCATTCCTTTGATCATAATTCGTCCCTAATTTGCCATAGTGACCAATCCCGAATTAAGTTGGCATAGTGACCAATGTGGTATTGGTCACTTTGCCAAAGTACAAAAATAGCCAGTTAGAGCATTCGTCATTTGAATGCATGCTCTATCTCCAAAACTATACGGAATACATGCATGTGGATTAGATACAATGGTAGGTCTCTTCCTGAATGTACTAATGGGCAGGAAAACTTAAAATTGAAAAAAGTCGGATTGGTCACTATGGCAAATTAGGGACGAATTGTTTGATACCTCAGACAAAATCTTACTAGTTGTAAAAATCTCATTTGTTGATGATACCCAGATGCTAGAGGGAGATTGGTGTCAAACACTCACACACACACACACACTGAGGCAGAGGCTCACCGTCAATGCCTCACCACGGCAGAACGAAAACCTGGAGTTTAAAAGAATCAAACCAAGATAACATTTAGAATCAGTGGTTTTAGTGATGAAAATGAGGTCTTTACAGGGATTTTGGTGTTAGGTCAGGGAAATGCTCTGGATAAAAATGGCAGGGGTGTAAATTAAACAATCCTGAAAAATGGGGAGCAGGACTGGGTCTCCTGAGGACAAAGCCCCCTGAACCTCCTGGATGTTTAATTTTGGAGGATTTACAGACTCTCCACATCCTCGCAAACAAGAAACTAGAGGTTTGGACACAAAGATTACTTCTTTCTTTCCTTGGTGGCTACTTCTCTTCTTTCAAGAAAATTTTGAGGCAAAGGGAGATTTGCAAAAAATTCTGAAATCAGAAAAAAATCTTGAGAAATCACAGGCCTGTAATGGTTCATTGTCACATGTGGTTTGAGGGGAGGCATGCTTCCACATTTTTCTTAATAATCTCTGAACACATACTGATAATTTGCCATTCATTCTCTAAGCTTGGGTTCTCTTCATTGCTGTGTTCTCTCCCTCAAAACCCTAACTACCCCAATTCCTCCATAATCCTCCTCCTGGTTTTGCCTGATTTTGATGGATTCAGTACTCCAACAGTATAGCCCAGCAAATTGAGCATGTAGCCATGTGTACCTCATCCATCAAACTCTACTGGCTGCTTTTTGTTGGATTCAGGACTGTGTATAGCCAAGCCATGGATGCTTTGAATTTGCCACCGACTGTACCAATTCCATCAAAGTCCAACAATTGGGGTACCTTTTTACTGCATGTTGATGGATCTTGGCGGATTTGGGATGGTTTCTAGTCAAAATGTCTTGGGGTAAGGGTTTTAAAGACTAAATTGGTAATCTTGAAAAACATCAGTTTTACATACAACTTACTTGGTGTTAAATTGATGATGGTATCAAACATCCCTTGAAATATTTCTGTCTCAGGTGCTACAGTTTGGATTAAATTAATGAAATAATTTCCAAAATTAATTGAACGACACAACAAAATAAGATGAAACTTTTATAGATTTGTTTTTATACATATATCCTGATTACACTGGTCAACAATTTTTTTAAAGTTGTCTGCTTCGGAGATAAAATGTGCTATTTATTATGGATTTTGATGTGCTGAATTCAAATATGACAATTAAAATTGCTGATTGGCTACCGTTTCCAAGATATTGAAGTTTTTACATTTTACGTACATGTACTATGTATATGGTGTACATGTGTACATAGCAGATTTTTAATCATGAATTATCATACGCTATTCCCATACGTGTACACATGTACATGTAGATCTTGAAAACTAGAGCCAATCAACAATATTAAGCATCATTTCCATTCTCAGTGACCCATAATTAGTCAAGTTTGAGTTCATTTGTTTCGGAAGCATTTTGGCTGTAGACCAGTGTTATCATGAAGTTAAGTTGGATTTACAGGAATTATATCCAAAAGTGTGTTCTGACTTGAAAAGACTGCCTTCACAGGAATATTGTTCCTACATGTATAACATCATAATGGCACACTGCATCTGTTTTCTAAGTAATGGGCGGTAACTCATTCCACATAGAATTTGCATTCTAATTTGCCCGTCCGGAACTCACCCAGAGGGAATTATTACTGGAAGCTTGACAAGTGTGGATCTACATGTACATGTAATGTAATTATTTGGTGAACAGTGATAATCACATTTTTTTAAATAAATGCTTCAAATGACTCAGGGGAAGTGATGTCAACGGCGAGGGGATCGTGAAGAAAAATAATTTGGAAATGACGCCATAACATTTTGAAAAACCAAAAGAGTGTACTAATCATAAAGCGGGCTAACCCCCCCCCCCCAAAAAAAAAACCCACAAAAAACAAACAAACCAAAAAACACCCCAAAATTTATTTAAAAAAAAAAAATTAAAGAGGAACAAAAGAGAAAATCTGCAAACAGTATTGCATATTACATATTCATGTACATGTATACAGCAGAGCCGGGGGTGGGGGAGTACAGACAAAATATAGTACTGTGAAAAGAAATTAAATCTGGAATTTTTGACTTTTTGGGAGGTGGGCCCTTCAGAAATTCTGTATCTAAAAATAAGAGTAAAAGAAAGTGAACACCAGATAACATTAACCAGTTCGCGTCGGAGGCTGTGTATACACGCAATTTTTTTTTGCACCACGGATCGGAGAGCGTCTAAACACGCCATAGGAAACTCCGGAATATTTATATGCATGCTTGGTTGACGTGGCAACGAGCCAAGTGTACAGTGACATGCTCGGTAGACGTGGCCACACGCTGTGGAAGCTTCCATTAACGTGTTTGTGTGGGAAAAAGAAACCCGCACAGGGGCCCAGAAAAACTTTTTTATTCCCGACGCGAACTGGTTAATGGTTGGTTAGAAGCAAATGGAATAATTAATGCCAAACTGTGCTACAGACTGAAGCATGACTACAAGCATATCGTCCATATCTGTCCAGTCTCCCATATGCCAGGAGGATCCATCTCAAATGACCATGAGAAGCCAATGCGACAACTTGATCCTGGCTCCACTGGTGTATCTGCAGCATCGATTCTCAAGCATTATAACCTTACAACTTTCCGTACTATCATAACCAGCTCCCTAACTCCAATTCCTCTGATTTAATTGTGAACATATTCTCCCTAGTTTGCCGCCAAAGAAAGGGCAGGCAAGGTTTAAACGCTGTCTGTAGTTTGCAAGATTACGGGGGAGAAGCTTGGTGGGTGGCAACACCATTTTGTATTTTCAAAGAGCATGTTGTCTTTGTAAAGAGTCACAACAAAACTAGTTATTATCAAAATGTCAGATTGCTTTCAAGTTTCCCTCCTCTTGACCACTTCACAGTCTAGTCCACTTGGCCTGTATTAGTTATTATTACTGCACAATGGGGAGACAATTGAAAGCGTTGGGTGGCCAATCCAGTACCAGGATGCGGCATTCTGTACACTGGATGTGGTGAGACTAGTATAACCCAGCTCCTGATGAATGGTCTTAATTACAATCTCTCACCACCGAACACTGTCAGGTAATGATACACCTACACATGTACCTTCTTCTTATGTTAAACTCTGGGCGTAAATAGGTTGAGGGAAATCCAGTCTGGAAACCAGGCCAAGGATGAGATTCTGGTCTGGGCCCTGGTATCACTGAGCCAGAATGAACCCCATGGCACAACTGGCTGTGGATTGTAATGTCCTGATCTCGACCTCCCGAGCATATGGCACTGGTTAACGTTCAATTGTGTGTATCATTGGATGAATATTGCCTGCCACACCAATCCTCAACAGACTGATTTCGTTATTATTGGTTTTTTACAATCTGGGCCTGTGCATCAGCCAAAAAGGCTTAATTGTAGTTTAGAATAAAGTAAAGCAATGACTTCAAATTTCAATCATTAACTGTATTTGATATTGATAATCTTGTATTTTACATCATCATGCACTGAGCTGTTCTTACATGTAGGTCCTTGGTATGTTCTATGATATGTACATGTATGTATTCAATATCAGAATCTGTTTATTATCAGACAAGTTTTTACGATAGGGGGGGGGGGGGTGAAAGATCAAAGAACAGAAAGGAATTAACCACTTAAGCGATTTTTGCACTCTGATTTGCTGTCACAAACAGGAGTATTAAAAAGCATTTTAAGACCAACAAGGGGGGGCAGGGTTTGAAATAATAAGACGATAATGACTGCTTACCAGAACTGTAGATATTACTGGATGAGGGAACCTTTGATACGTCCGTCATGTTGTTGTGTTTCAGCCCCGAGTAGAAGGTTGAGGATACTGCATTAGTGGGTTCGTCTAGCTGGGTGGTCCTACATCATCAATTTTAAGAAAATAAAAAACCTATTAGAACCCTAATCTTTTAATAGTTTTATTAAATTGTTCCAATCTAGACGATATGTAGATAATAAAATTAGATAACCTTGGATAAACTTGGATGCTTTCCAACAACCCTGACCTTATGTTGGCGGGACTGTTTTTTTTTCTTCTTCATAAATCACCGTTTAAAGGAATCAAATATTACACTGGTCAACAATTTTTTTAAAGTTGTCTGCTTCGGAGAGAAAATGTGCTATTTATTATGGATTTTGATGTGCTGAATTCAAATATGACAATTAAAATTGCTGATTGGCTACTGTTTCCAAGATATTTAAGTTTGCATTTTATGTACTACATGTACATGTATGTATATGGTGTACATAGCAGATTTTTAATCATGAATTGTAAACCTAGGTCTTTTCATGTGTTTATGGTTGTTTCACTTGATATGTCACCTGCCCTAGCTGTTTATGTAACACTTACTACAATGTATGTATCAGTTTATAGTTCAGTCCTTATTCAGTGTCTACTCTGCGCTTCTTGGCTTGTCTCTTGTAGTCATTAAACGGTACCATATCTTGAAAACGAGAGCCAATCAACAATTTTAAGCATCATTTCCATTCTCAGTGACCCATAATTAGTCAAGTTTGACTTCATTTGTTTCGGAAGCATTTTGGCTGTAGACCAGTGTTATTTATACTTAAAGCCAGTGTACACTTTTGGTAAAACGTCTGTAAATCCATCCAGCATGAAAAGTGAAACCCAACCTGAGGATGTTTCTGCTGATTTCACTGTGTCTTCAACGAGAAATCACAAGACCGGTCAAAACAAGTCAGCTACACAAAAGATTATCCCCACAGGGGGGCAGAGTGGCCTAGCAGTCAGAACCAGGCTGTTGACTGGTTTTGACCAGTGTGGCAGGGTGAACTGTACTAAAATGATAGCGCCACAAACATAAATACATGTACATTTCAAGGGATGTTTGATACCATCATCAAAATTTAACGGTTTGTTGAAATACAAACTCCCAACAAAAGGTTTCATAGCTTTATAATTTGGGCAGGCATGTTACAAATCAAAACATATTACACCCCGAAATTAAATTTGCCAGATGTACGGATCAAAAAAGTGGAGCTGGTTAGAACAGTCTCGAGGAAAAACCTCAGAGAAACAGACTCTTCATACATGTGTATGACGTCATCTCCAGAATTGTCAGTGAACAGGGCATGTGCTCACGCATGTATGCTGTCGATGACGTGCACAACAAGCACCGTTATTTTTTCAGAGGGTTGAAAAATAGCAACAAAAAGTAAAACATTTTCTTCAATTTGAAATATATTTTGGAGAAACTCAAGGGAGGTTGGTTCAACACCCAATCTACAGTATCAATCTACCACAAGAATATTTTCTATTTCAGCAAACACCATGTAATTTTCATGTTTCATGTAAATATGACTAAATCTCCCACTCCTCTGAAATGCATATGGATGAGGGAATAGTAATTTTATTCCACTGAAAGTCTTAGAGACCATTCTACTGAGAGATCTTACATTTCCAAGCCATAGATATTAAATTTGAGGAAATAATTGCTTCAAATTTCCCAACTTGTCAAGCTTCCTACAAACATCTTTAGAGAAACCTGGAGAATTGACAGCTCAGTGTAAACAAGGAAGTCTCAGTGGATTGCAAAAAATATACATCCAGTTTTATTTGAAATATAAATACCGGACAAAGGCAAAGTGTTACATTGACAAATAGCGGGGGCCACTGGCAGACACCTGCAGGTGTGCAATCCTTGAGTCCCTGATTTGTTTTCTTAAACTCAAATACATGTATTTTTTTCTTCTAAATGGGGATATAAGAATGGCCAACTATACATACTTCTGATAAATAATGTTGTGAGACCAAGGAATCTTGATCACACAACCTCGGGCTTGCAGTGGGATTAATTGTGGCAGAGGTTGGTGAGGGTCACACTGTTTTTTACAACACTGTGCCAACGACACCAAAAACATAGCAAATCTCACGCTGCTCTGCCGCCATGATAACATTTCCATTCTTGTTATATATAAGGGCATGTTTTGGTCTCAACATGTACATTAGTTTGTCTGGATGTCTGTCTGTGGAGAATAATCTATCATGTGCATCTGTCCCTTAGGCTCTGACCTGGAAGAACTTTCACTTCCAGATGGTTGTCTATCTCTCACTCCCCCCCCCCCCACCCCGCCTGACCAATTTCTGGTAAAATTTCTGGTTGAATTTTCTGAAAGTCCCAATGGGCTTACACTTTTGGCGGAATGTCTTTATGGGCTTCCATACCTAATTGGAACAACGAAACACAATCCTGTTTTGAAGTTAGCTTAATTGGTCAAGTTGGGATAGTTCATGTGAAATTTTCTGATAAAAACAACCACTTCAAAGCATGAAACAGTAATCACAATGATCATAATGTATTTCAATTTCTTTAAAAAAAATATTTTTTTGTTATGCTGAAAAAAAAGGAACTTCATGAAAACATTCGTAGATATTCTGTGTCACTAGTCGTTTATTTCAACAATTTCAAAGTTTGTTATCCCTAACTATCTTTATCTATGGTTTGTGCAATTCACTTTTTAAAAGTTTTTTAATTTTTTTTTTTATATATAAACATATTTTATTGTGCAATAATGTAATGCAGCATTATTATTATCAGTATTATTATTTTTTAATTAAAAATAATTTTTTTATAGATAATTATTAATTATTCATTGGTCATGTGCCTGTAAACATTTTTGAGAGAGCACAATAAAATTTGAATTATCATTATCATTATTCACTCTCATCCTCAAACTGAGAACCAAAAACATAAAATGGGTTGGACAAGGAGGTATGTGTATGCGAGATATGATCATTAGGAAGAACTTTAAAAGTAAAAATATTTTTCAAATTCTTTCTCCTGGTGGTCCCCCATTCTTCTTCAAAGAGCAAGGGAAAAACGCGACACAAAATATCCCAAACCCCAAACCGATTTAAAGAGAATCAAAAACACAAGAAGGGTTGGACAAGGAGGTACATGCATGCGAGATATCATCAGGAAGAACTTCAGATCATTCTGTTTGTCCTTTGCTCTAGCTGATGGACTGACCATTTACATTTTCTTCTCAGAAATAGTAGTAATCATTGCACAGAACCATTGGGCATTATTACATTTAAGTATGCATGCATGCACAATCAAATTTTTTACAGATGGTACATGTGTACTATCTGAATACCTGCACTGCACACTATGAAAAAAGGGCTTCATCTGATTAACCCTCCTATGGTTTGACCTTTCAAAACCTTTCAAAATCTGCTTACTGGCAAAATGGCTATCAATAATGTATGAACCCTTTAAAACCCTCCAGAATTTGTTGCTACTGAACAACCACACCTTTCAATACCCTTTGAAAGGTATTGAAACATTTCAACACCAGTTTGTTCAGAGAGTTGTTACACCTTTCGAAACCTTTCATAGGTCCCTTTTGTCAGACAGTTTTCTCACCTTTCAAAACCCTTCAGTACAGCAAACTTGAAAGGTTTTGAAAGGTCTGACAATTCTATGGCAACTGCACTGTACATAGGAGGGTTAAAGTAAAATACTTTTCAAATTATTTCTCCTGCTGGTCCCCCATTCTTCTTTAAAGAGGGGCTCTAAGGTCAAATTTAGTTTTGTGATTTTCCAATAACTAGAGTCCTTATTAAAGTGTGAAAAAATTACAAAAAAAATTAGTCTCTAACCTCACGTTAAAGTGATGTAAAATGTCATTTCATTTGATAACCTTCCTGTGTGAAATTTGTTAACATCCAAAGACAACAGTGACGTCACATTTCAAATAAATGGATCTCTACATTTTTGTACGGTGAATTTGCAGTTCATTCCTGAATCTCCACAATATTTGATCAAATCGGCGTTGAAATTGACTTTTTGACAAACAAAAAATTCCTGTATGGAATGTTACAGACTCATTTACCGTAAGAAAATAGTGACGTCATGTTTCAAATATCGCTCTGAAAGGGTATCAAATAAAATGATATGTTACACCACTTTAAAGTGAAGTTAGAGACTTGTAATTTTTTTAACACTTTAACAAGGACTCTATCTATTGGAAAATGAGTGCATCACAAAACTGAATTTGACCTTAGAGTGCCTCTTTAAAGAGCAAAGAAAAAACGTGACAAAATATCCCTCACCCCCCAAAAAAGGGAAAAACCCCTTCAAACGCAATCCCAATCATAATCAAAAATGACTTGAAATAGTCCCGCAGCATGACGACAAAAACCCCTATGCACCTCCCCGGCCACATCTCACACCACCATAACCAGAGATACTCTACTGGCCAGCAGGAATTCCAAACTTGTGCGAAGAGAAATGTCTCTTCTGTGCCATCCCCGGTATGATGATTACGTTAGCAGGCAGATTGCATCCTCCTCAATGGCTTCACGAGAAACTTAAATGCTTTTATAGTGCTTGACCTCTCCTGGTACCCTCGTGTGCCTGCCTCCATGATTCATGGTGTTCCAGTCTCCACCACCCGCCCCCCCCCCCCCCCCCCCCACCACCATCTCATACCTGGATGGGATTATTTTCATGTACCTGATGTACATGTATGTTACATACTACATGTCATGTGTACGAGTGTGTCAACCAATCAGCCCCTGCTCTCCCCATTGAGACATGGATAGCATTAATGACTAGCTTATTGTGAGGTTAATGGTACCTGGCATACACATGTGTGCATTCGTTTTCAAAGGAATGGTACAGGCGACTGGAGCACCGTCAACATTTATCCAGATAATAAGCGTGTTAAAGAGGGTTGTGCCAGACATACTGGTATGGTCCTGGTTCTGACGCACGTGGAGACAGAATTGGATCACAACTCTTGAGGAAATGCCACGTCATCGGCACAAATCATTTGTGATGTACACTTTAACACATGCGATAACATGTACATGTGCGTCACATACAATTGCAGCCTTGCAGGACAGTAACAACATGGTTGAAACTGCCAAATGGGCCTGCAAGTTTATTTATTTTTTTGTTAATGTTCATTATCCCAAAGTAAAATGGAAAATGCATATCCCTTTAAGAGTCCTTAGCAGTCCTGAAAATGTAGGAGCAGAAGCCCCCTCTCCCCCCACTGCCCTGGCTCTAGACCCTGTAGGTGACACCGAAATATTGGTCCCTTGGGCATACTAGTGACAACAGCTGTGCAGATCTAGGGTCTCTTAAAAAAGGGAGAATGTGGGAAAAGGGAGGGAGGAACACTGCCAAAAAGGCACACAAATAATATATGGAAATTTACATGCATGACAAAAAAACTTTAAAAATTAAAAAAAGACCCCCCCCAAAATAGACTGGGGTGAAACTCCTTCACAATCATATGAGTAGGGCACAGAATTATAAGAAAAACGTCTTAGATAAAGGGACTATTTCGTCATGATCAACAGGGCATGGAATCGTTTTAGATTAACTCAGTGACTGTGAACATAATATCCCACATGATCAAGGTCATATATCCCACAAGGTCATATGACCGTTGCTGCTGCATAAATGAGCCAGTAATTTTCAGTCACTGTGTTCATCATCAAGGACACAGATTCCATGCCCTGTTGTAAGTCTGCTCTGATCGTGATGATACTGTCCCTTTAAACGGAAGGTACAGCCTGTGTAACGTTTGCAAAACTGCTTTTATGAGTATGCTAACCTTCTTTGAATCAAGATATACAACAGAAAATAGTGAAAAAGCATTAAGATTTTTATATTTATTTATGTATAGGGATTTTAGGAAAGTGACTCTTTCCTAAATTCAAACTAGAAATTATTTCACTTTTCTTAAAAGTGACAGCACGTCGGACAAATACCATCATCAGCTTTAAACCAAGTTAGTTTCACATCTCAATTTGATCATTTGGTTCATTACTGAATGACCAATTCTATAAATTACCTTAAAATGCCCCAAATAAACACATGATTTGTATCTTACCTGGCCATCCGTTGGACACTGACAGGCTTCCTGGCATTGGAGGATTTGACCGGGGGCCTAGGCTTGATGTGATTCTGAGGATGGTCAGCCGAGTGACCAGTGACTTGACTGCTAGAGGCAGCATTCCGCTGAAGGGCATTCCGCAGGGCAGAGGTAGCGGAATGAGCTTGGGCAATCTGTTAAGAAGTTAATGACTTATGAGTTAGGAAATTTAAAAAAAAACCACTATATTCAAAAATAAATAAAAATTTATTCACAAACCAAAATTACTTACTTAAAAAGGGAAGGTACAGCATAAATTATGTTATATTACATTGACAAAACTGCTTGTGGGTACTACATGTATGTGGAGTGCTATGGTCAAGCGGTTTAGTGCGTCGGATTTGTGTTCTGATGGCTGAGTCGTCAGAATGTGGGTTCGAATCCCAACCGCGACCATGGTGCTTGTGTCCTTGAGCAAGACATTTTACCATAATTGCTCCTCTCCACCCAGGGGTAAATGGGTACCTGTGAGGGCAGAGTTGGTTGTTGTGTTTGATTAGTCCTATATGTGTTGTAATGGCAGCAATTGAGCTGTACACTCCCCAGGGAGCTGAGATGATTTCAGGAATGATTTATGAGCCTGATGAGCAGGGTAATAATATAATGCGCCTTGAGCACCAGTTTGGTGGATATGTGCGCTATATAAGTCTACATTATTATTATTATTATTACTTTCATTGAATATACATTATACATGTAAAACCCAACCTGTGTAAATTTTGGCTTATTACATCGTGTTCGGTTATTGAGAAAAAATTCAAAATGCATTCTGATTAATTGTATTAATTCTAATGCAGAATTTTGTTGAGTATAATTTCTTAAATTCAAACCAGAAATTAATTCACTTTCTTCATCATGTAAGTTTCACATTATGTTTGACAATTATGTAATTTTAAACTCTTAACTAACGTCCTAGGTATTCTGGCTAGGAACCTTCCTGAATCCTCCAAAATCCATCAGTGCACTTTTGGAAACATGCCCTTATCTTCAAAATGCACCATGCATTTTCGTTGATCTTTCATATTCAGCACGTATGGTCTGTATTTCTTGCCAGGTAGTAATTTTGCCCCATTAACCCTCCCATGGTTTGACGTTTCAAAACCTTTCAAAATCTGCTTACGGACCAAAATGGCTATCAATTATTATGAACCCTTTAAAACCCTCCAGAATTTGTTGCTGCTGAACAACCACACCTTTCAATACCCTTTGAAAGGTATTGAAACATTTCAACACCAGTTTGTTCAGAGAGTTGTTACACCTTTCGAAACCTTTCATAGGTCCCTTTTGTCAGACAGTTTTCTCACCTTTCAAAACCCTTCAGTATTGCAAACTTGAAAGGTTTTGAAAGGTCTGACAATTCTATGGCAAACTGCACTGTACATAGGAGGGTTAAGAAGTGAAAGTACCAGTTTCCAACAGTGCTGAATTTTTCAAAAAAGTGCCCCTTGGAGGATTTTGATGGATTTGGGGTGGTTAGGGTTAATGCAACATTTTCTAAAACAATTGATTTTTTTCCACCACAAGTATACATGTACATATTTCAATTGGCTATAACATTTGGTTATTTGCATTACAAAAGAGTAAAAAAGGTCAAGAAAGAAAACAAAGGTTTTAAAACAAATAATGTTATTCTAAACATTCTTGGGGTGACAGATCTTTTGAAGTTGTGGCTCCATGCCTTTGGAATGATTTGCCTCTGTACATTCGTGAATCTCAAACTGTTTACTCCTTCAAGAAAAACTTAAAAACTCATCTTATGTGTATTGCCTATAAGGACTACTAACATTCATTTATGCATTTTTTAATCTTTTGTTTAGTATTATATTGCATTTGCTATTGTATTGTTATGCTATTGTATGATTTCTTGTTTACTGTAAAGCGCCTTGAGCACTTCTTGGTGGATAAGTGCGCATTATAAATCTTCTGTATTATTATTATAATAATAATAAAAATATTTTATATAGCGATGCACACTACGTCTCACAACGCTTTACAGATAGAAGTATAATAAAAAGTATAAAATAAGAGCGCACTAAAAATATACTGTTTATACAAATTGGATAAAACAGCGACATAACGAATGCTGCTGATAAAACTTTAAAAAAACACGAAAATACAAATATAATCTTATTATTATTATTATTATTATTATTATTATTATTATTATTATTATTATTATTATTATTATTATTATTATTATTATTATTATTATTATTATTATTATTATTATTATTATTATTATTATTATTATTATTATTATTATTATTATTATTATTATTATTATTATTATTATTATTATTATTATTATTATTATTCCAAAACTAGTCTACACTACAGTACAGCACATTTCATGTGGTTATAATGTGGTTATGTTATGTACATTTATATTAAACTACAGTATACTGTATACAGGCTATTGTGCCTTTCGAAGAATCTTGGATCCTGTTGGCACACCCCCACACCTCCATTCAATGTTGAGTTAAAACCAGACTTTTGTTTGGAGACATTTTGCAGTGTGATATCCCAGTCAACTTGAGTTGGTTATTTACATGTATGTATAAAACTGTGTCATGGTGTGCCAAGACTTTTGATCACCATTGTGGCTTCTGCTTTGTCATTGTAGCATTGAACATTTTGTCTGGATCCCATGATATTTGTTGTATAGTGCAGTGCAGTGCAGATGTAGCATAAACGTTGCAAAGGTTAAAGTAACATATAAGTTATGAGAAATATAAATCCATCATCAGGAGTGATTGGCACAACC
Source organism: Zoroaster sp. YZ-2022 (assembly GCA_029582265.1). Lineage (NCBI taxonomy): Eukaryota > Metazoa > Echinodermata > Asteroidea > Forcipulatida > Zoroasteridae > Zoroaster > Zoroaster sp. YZ-2022. Next base: position 17,332,477 of record CM055821.1, on the reverse strand, counting down.
TTGTACTCCAGTTATGGCACCACTTTACCCACTTATTGGCAATAAGAATCTTTTTTTTTACAGGTATGGTATGTATAGACATGTAAAGAAAATTTGATCAATTAAAGGCAACACCAACTGTTTAATGATGAACTGATACTGTGCAGGTATTTGGGTGTGAGAAATTTTATGAGGAAAATGTACATGTCCTTACATGTTATAGTGCACATGTACATTGTAGATGCTACAAGTACTACTTGAACAAAAGGTTCTAAAAAGCCCCTTACATGAATATATACCCATTTGGTTATTTCACTACAAAAATGTCACTGATGGAAATAAAACTGGAGATTAGGAGGTAATGAGTTCACTATCTAACAAAATTATTCTCTGAAGTGAACAAAATTGACTAGAGCAGTATCTGAACCTGTGACCTCAGGGTTAAGGTGCCCGCACTCTACCAACTGAGCCATCTTGCCCATATGTTGGTAGTCTCCCTGTGTATCTTGTCAATATCTTTGTTCTGCTGTACACAATGATATTAAAAGACCTTTGGTATGAAGGCAATTTTAATTTCTACATTTTGAGATGAATACAATGTACAGGTAAAGAAATCAAATACTGAAGTCATGTTCTGTTTGGAAAACTGCACCCGTTAACGTTACTGCACCCGTTAACGTTACTGCACCCGTTAACGTTACTGCACCCGTTAACGTTACTGCACCCGTTAACGTTACTGCACCCGTTAACGTTACTGCACCCGTTAACGTTACTGCACCCGTTAATGTTACTGCACCCGTTATCGTTACTGCACCGTTATTGTTAAATTATCGTTAGTTTTGGTGGAGACTTTAGGTCTTTGACTTTGAGATGCCACTGGTATTTGCAGTTAAATAATATAGTATTTTTAATTATTAGCTTTGACAAATCTTTCAAACATGTTTTTAAATTATTTTATTGGGCAACTTCCTTTGTAATCATAAATTTTTCTTGTAGAAAGAAAAAACAAGATACATTTAAAATGAGACATTTTACAAAATAGGAATATTTTCAATAGCATGATTGGTTTAATAGTCACGATCAACAGGGCATTTTTCTGTTTTCAAGTTATAGGCTTTTGAGTATAGCCCCGCTGCTTAAAGATGTATTGACCGTGTGTTTCGTTATTTGGCCGCCAATTTCCCGAAATTATTGTTTTCATTGGAACATTGATTACGCCTATATCCTTTTAGAAAGGAAAACAAAGGATATTTGGCAAAATAGTTGTCGGAAGCTCGGTTTAACCATAGAGCTATGGTTTAACACTGTTAAAGCTCGGTTTACGTGTCCAAATGGAATCAGAATGCTAGTTTTAGATTAACTCAGTGACTGCCATAATACCCCACATGATAAGGTCATAATACCATTGCTGCTGCATAAATAAGCCATTAATTTTCAGTGACTGTGTTCATCTTAAAGAGGCACTCTAAGGTCAAATTCAGTTTTGTGATGCACTCATTTTCCAATAGATAGAGTCCTTATTAAAGTGTGAAAAAAATTACAAGTCTCTAACTTCACTTTAAAGTGGTGTAACATCATTTTATTTTATACCCTTTCAGAGCGATATTTGAAACATGACGTCACTATTTTCTTATGGTAAATGAGTCTGTAAAATTCCATACACGAATTTTTTGTTTGTCAAAAAGTCAATTTCAATGCCGATTTGATCAAATATTGTGGAGATTCAGGAATGAAGTGCAAATTCACCGTACAAAAATGTAGAGATCCATTTATTTGAAATGTGACGTCACTGTTGTCTTTGGATGTTAACAAATTTCACACAGGAAGGTTATCAAATAAAATGACATTTTACACCACTTTAACGTGAGGTTAGAGACTAATTATTTTGGTAATTTTTCAACACTTTAATAAGGACTCTAGTTATTGGAAAATCACAAAACTAAATTTGACCTTAGAGCCCCTCTTTAAACTAGTCTGTTCATGTGACTGTGTTCATCTTAAAGCCTTTAATGACTGGGTCCAATTGGCACCATCAATTGAACAATGAAAATGGCAATTTTCCAATTAAATGGAAGGTCAATCATACTAAGAAATTATTTTGATTTAAAGCGCTTTCATCTTTGAGAGAAACAAAATTAAATTGCCATCCAATATCTTTTTTAAAATCATTCAACATATATAAAACAGAAGTGTAAACGTTTTCTGTCATTTTCTGAAAACTGTGAGCAGTTTATGTACTGAAAACAAACTGTGATAGGTAAAACTTGTAGCTTTGCATGGTGAGGATGATAAGTAAGACTAATTGCGGTGACACCATGTGAAATTCTCAATTGAGTAGTAATTAGTTCTGAAAAGAACTGGAGGTACAACTCGACGTTTCGATCAGTGTGCTCTGATCGTCCTCAGGAGAAACTGTGATAGATTCGTTTTATGATACATTTCTTGAAAACTAGACGGTTAAAAGTGACCGCAAGTTTCCAAACACCAATATTGTACTTTCCCATTAAAGAGGAATTTGCCGGAAATTGCCCATATAATAAAGGGGGTTACAAATATGTGACCTGTCACCACAAAATGAGCGTAAAGTCGGAAATTTAAACAATTGAGTTATTGGTATTTCTGGATTCAGTAGAACAAGAGCTTTCCAATGATATATAACACTTGGGGTTACAGCGATCCCCCAGACCACCAGAGGGGGATTTGTAGCTTTGTTTCTGTCTTTGTTTCAAGTTGTTTGTCAGAACACGATAAATGCTACCAACGAAATTGGCCTGAAATTGAGGTTTTTAATTGTCTGATGGAACTGAAAATTTGGAATTCGATATAAGGAGATTTACAAATTGCAAATATAATAACAAAAACAAATTAGACCTCCCCTCCGATATTTCACTTTTCCCACTGTACTGTGAAATGGTTTAATGCGACTTTACGCTCATTTCGTTGTAACAGGTCACATATTATTACATCAGTATCAAGGAAAAAAAAATGTACAGTCTGTCCACATAAGGAACATTATCCGCTTGTTCAAGGTTGATGAATCTGACCTTATATCTAGTTACTGCCTGACAAATTAGACAAAAAGTTCACCATTCTGGGCCATGTCTGTATCAATCTGCCCAGTGGCTTGCTCACTGGTCCCACCTGTTCTTCACAATTTAAGGAGCTGTTGATGATAACAGGGCAATGACAATATTTCTGTCAAACAGCCAATTAACCTGGTATGGTTGGTGTTTCCTGGTTGTGCAACTTTTCTGTTGTTTATGACACACCCTTATAAACAAATAAAATATAGCTTTTGTCCAGGTTGGAGGCAGCTAGGGACCTGGTCAGCCAACAGATGACCAAAAATGATATATTTAATGGTAGGAACTGATAAGACCATGAAGACAGCTTCAACAAGGGACTATACACTATTGGTTTATCTTGAAAAACCATTAATGATCACAGTGTTGTATGTAATCTTGGTGTAATGTTGATGATGACATCAAATATCTCAGTATATATGTGTATTTCGGATTCAGGTGCTCTCATTTTAGGAGTCAGTGAAACAATTTCCAAAAATGAATTTCTGTCATCCGAAGACAGAAAAGTCCACATTGGAATGAATACAACCAATCTCAATGTATTTTGCACTATTTTCTCCCACACAACACAATGAAATAAGCTGAAACGTTCACAGGTTGTTTTGATAAATTCTTAATTCTTATACTGGTACGTCAAGTATGGATACATTAACAGATATTGACCAAAAGTGCATACTAGCTTTAAGATGTCAGATTCCATCAAATGTTGAAATAAAACATTACAGACAGTCATAGGAAACCTTCCAGTTGACAAGAACCAGTCCTTAGATGAAAATTCTGTTGTCATGGTTTAAACCAAATTAAAGATGTATCGACCGTGAATAACCAACAATTTCTACAACTTTTTGTTTTCATTAGAACATTGATAATTTCATATTAGAAAGGAATACAAATACTTCAAGATGAAATGTTTCACAAATTAATTGTCAATTTAACAGTAAAAAGTGCAAAAATTATTTTTTGACAGAATGCACCATAAACTTCAGTACATATTTTTTGTATAACCATGTTTATAACAATTATTTTGAGAAATGATTCATTTTACTGTATTTGTATTCATTTCCTTCAGTAAAATATTAATGTTCCGATGAAAAAAAAAAATATTCTGTCAAAATACAGAAAGTTGCCGTTAAAATAGTGAAAAACACGAGTGATACAGAGGTATGTCCATCTTTAACCAGTTCGCTTCGGATGCCGTGTATACATGCAATTTTTTTTGTACAGCGGATCGGAGAGCGTCTAAACACGCATTCCGATTTTTGTGTGTCACCGGGAGACTTGTCAACACGCCACACGTGGCGTGCTGTCGTGGCGGCTGACTTGTATACACGCAATCGTTTCTCGGAGTCCATGGGGTCACGGTTCGGTGGCCCCGGACAAAATGCACTGCAAATACTGAACGAGTTCACTCTTTGTTGATTTTTGCCTAATCCCTTTAACCAAGACCTGTTCCTTTGACGTGGTACCAGCCAAGCATTTGTAAAGACGGATTTATATCCATTGTTTACGAGGCATTCGATCTCTCTCCAGGTATGCTGTCTTTTCGACCGGGCGCTGGGCGCTGGTCGCTAATAGGCCGTTGCATCGGAGCTTGCCAACGGTCTAATTGTGCTGAACAAACACAACCGTAATTTAAAAAATAGCCATTTAATTCTCGAAATGTCAATGAGTAAAGGTGTTTATTTGGTTGTCCGAACTAAGTTTCATTGACAAAACAAATTATTAATGGCTAGAAATTTTTTCAGATTTTTCACTGAAAATAAACCCGCACGGGGGACCGGAAAAAAATAAATATTCCCGACGTCAACTGGTTAACAAACAAATAGGAATCAGTGTTTGAAAGTAGTGCCTAGCTACATGTACTATTGAGAGAAAATTGAGAAAGTCAACATTTAATTTCTAACACCACTGTCAATAATCAAGCTGTGGAGTGTCATGGCCGAGTGGTCTAGCTTACCGGACTCAAGTTCTGGTGTTAGCAGCAGAATGTGGGTTTCGAATCCCGGCCGTGACACTTGTGTCCTTGAGCAAGACACTTAACCATAATTGCTTATAGGGGCAGAGGCAGTTTAACAACTGCCTTGTTCTGGACTACATGTAGTTACCCCTCCCAGTCCTATTCGCACTGTGAAGAGGCTGGTTATTAACTTGTCTTGTTTCAGTGCGAGGGGCTGGTTTCTTCAGTGTGGAGTCGTTGTAACAACTCAATGACTTAGTAGCCCCCACCTTGTGTGGGGCGAATTTGGGTAAAAAAAAAAAAAAATTTTTAAATTAAAAAGCTGTTTATCTGATAGCAGGTAGTATTGAATGAACAGTATACATGTACTACAGTTGCCAGAAAACCAACAGTAGGATTTTGAATTTTGAATTAAATTTGGTTTAACCCTTGTGTGACTAAAAGGGTTAAAATCAGTCAAAATGTTGATATACCTGTACATATACTTGCCAAGGTATATCTAGTGCACTTAAAAGTCAAACACTATCAAACCTTACGTGTAGTAATAATAATAATAATAATGTATAGATTTATATAGCGCACGTATCCACCAACTAAGTGGCGCTCAAGGCGCATTATATTATTATCCCTGCTCATAAGGCTCATAAGGCTCATAAATCATTCCTGAAACCATCTCAGCTCCCTGGGGAGTATACAGCTCAATTGCTGCCATTTCTAGCGCATAGAGAGCAAACCATCTCTGCCTTCACAGGTACCCATTTAACCCCTGGGTGGAGAGAAGCAATTATGGTTAAGTGTCTTGCTCAAGGACACAGGTGTCATGGCTGGGGCTCGAACCCACACTCTGCTGCTGGCAACACCAGAACTTGAGTTCAGTGCGCTAGACCGCTCGGCCACGACAATCCACTTTACGTGCATTATACAACACACGGGACCTACGGCTGTACGTCCCATCCGAAGGACGAAGCAATTATGGTTAAGTACCTTGCTCAAGGATACAAGTGTCACGACCGGGGCTCGAACCCACACCCTGCTGCTGGCAACACCAGAACTTGAGTTCGGTGCGCTAGACCGCTCGGCCACGACACTCCATAGTACATTTACAGGTCAAAATGAGTCGACCGTTTTTGACTGGTAAAAAGCATTGTCTGGTATTGTTCAGGGTTGTCAAAATGACAGTAAAAACCAGTCAAAAATGCCCCTGTGGCTGGTTTTGACCACTATAGCTACTTGCCACTGAAGTTCAGCTAAAGTAGGAGGGTTAATCTCTGAAATGATGGCACATGCATGTGCCAAAAATACATGAAAGTCACGGTCTGTGTGACATAATCATAACCATCAATACTGCTGTAGAGCGATACATTGATGTCAGCACTTTTAAGTATTTCATAATAAACCCTTTCACGGTAATATGCGCCATGTTTTTGACGGGGCAAAATTGTTTATTTCGAACATTCGTTGCCGTCTGCGACCCAGCGCTCGAACTTCAAGCACGCGTCTGGAATGTACGTGAAGTTCGAGCGCTGGGTCGCAGACGGCAACGAGTGTTCGAAATAAACAATTTTGCCCCGTCAAAAACATGGCGCATATTACCGTGAAAGGGTTTATTAACTTCACCAGTGAAACATACATAATACGTAATCGCGCACAATGGTACATGTAGTACAGTACGCACATTGTTTTTGCTACTTCCGGTTCCAAAGCCGGCATACATTTGTATGAAATTTAATCTAAATTCCTGGATTTTAACATTCAAAATCAACACTTGAGGTAGAAATAGACTTTGTTAATAAGATTTTGAGTCTTTATAACACATGTTAAATGCAATTCCCAAGCTTTCGAATTTCTTGCATAAATCCTTCAAGAAAAGTGTAGTCAATGCATTTCCAATGGGCTTCTGATGATCGCTGGAGCCAGCACGTGCAAAGTGGGCGTGGTTTATGTTGGAATTACATGTACGCATACGTCACACTTACCAACAGGACAGGGAGTAGGAAACTCTTTCACTCAAAAATCAATTATGCAGTTAAAAAATAAATCTTTAAAAAATCGATAGTTGAAGTTTATGAGACATCTACAAACTTCAAATGACAACCTTCTTCTTTCATCTGAGGACCTTAAGGGTCACTGCAGGCGGCCAAGATCATGCTCCAGATCTTTCCATCTAATGCTGTTCACCGTACCTCCTCTGGTGTTGGGGACTGCGCTGTTACACAAGTTCAACATTGGTCAACAAAATATCTTTCCTGGGGTGTGATTTGACAAAAGTAAAAAATCCTGAAAAATGGGAAGCAGGCCTGGGTCTCCCGTTGGTCTAGAGGACAAAGCCCCCTGAACCTTGTGGATGTTTTGGAGGATTTACAGACTCCCCACATCCCCACATACATGTAAAAAACTAGAGGTCTGGACACAATACAGGCTACCTGTACTTCTTTATTTCCTTGCTGGCTACTTCTCTTCTTTCAAGAAAATTTTGAGGCAAAGGGAGATTCGTAAAAAATCCTGAAATCAGGAGAAATCCTGAGAAATCACAAGCCTGATCTTACAGAACTGGCTTTCAGATCTTGGCTTTGCACTGACGATTTGTTTGTATCGAGTACACTACTACAGTGGCAGGAGCTGGGATTCGGCCAGCAAGGTGGCACACCCTTTCGAAGGGTCTTAGCCAAAGGATTCCCATGGGCCTTGCCGCCTCATCCCTGCTTTCGGCCACATATTTTGGGGTTAAAATTCATGCCCGTTTCTTTTGTATTTGTGTGTAAATAAGACAGCCCAAAGGGAGTTGGGGAACAGTACTGAAGGCTCTGGACTGCAAACTGCACCTTTAAAACTGGAACTACTCACTTATCATATCAAAAATGACACAGACTCTCCGAGGAGACTGTCCAATAAAGGGGATAGGTATCAATGTCTTGGACCGCTAACTACATGTACTCCCAATGAGGTGCATGTATAATCCCATTGTGGACAGAGTGACAATAATTGGGGCCCCTGATTGCTTTCAAAAGGACTGGGCTGCAGAAGGGCTGCCTGAGGGCCCAGGGTTTGGTGTGCCTGTCTCGTAGGATTAGGGGGTGGTAAGCTGGGAAAAAGCTGCTTTCTTGACATGTCTGATTCCCTAATACTCTCCAGTGGTGAGGTAATCATCTGGTGTCTTGCCAAGGGCAGGGTCAAAGGTCAATGAACCAATGCCTTAAGCTTTGAGGAAGGCGCTTATTGATCTAAATCTGATCTTAGTGGCCTTGGTATTACAACTTTACAAGAATTAACAAAACAAACTGTCTAGCTATACAAATAAATGGACAATCAAGGGCCATACACCAATTGCTACATTTTAATAATGAAAACCAAGAGATGAATACTGGGAAAGTATCAGCTCTGGCAATTTTTATACAAAATTGTTTGGCTTTTTTTCAAAGGCTGTTGTAGTAAACTTACATGTACTATAACAGCCTTTTGCAAAAAGATTCTAATAACAACTATTTATTTGTTGGCAAAATGAATACAGAATTAGTTGTTACAAACTGCTTTCCAACCAAATGGACCTGGAGTATTTATTCATTTTGATATTTCTCATTGAAAATCAGCAGATTTGTGAAAGTTTTGAAGTTTTTGTTTCTTTCTCAATGAAAATCAACAGCATCAAGAAGTTGTGAAGTTTGTGAAGTTGAGTCAAGTGTTCTTTACAGCAGGTTTTGTTGTTCGATTCCTCGCTCAAATTCAACAACTTTGAGAAGTTGTGAAGTTGTGTATTAAAAAAGCGTGTTCTTATTCAAAATGTAATAAAATGTAATCAAGAAGTTGTGAAGTTTGTGAAGTTGAGTCAAGTGTTCTTTACAACAGGTTTGTTGTTCGATTCCTCGCTCAAATTCAACAACTTTGAGAAGTTGTGTATTAAAAAAGCGTGTTCTTATTCAAAATGTAATAAAATGTAATCAAGAAGTTGTGAAGTTTGTGAAGTTGAGTCAAGTGTTCTTTACAACAGGTTTGTTGTTCGATTCCTCGCTCAAATTCAACAACTTTGAGAAGTTGTTGTGTATTAAAAAAGCGTGTTCTTATTCAAAATGTAATAAAATGTAATCAAGAAGTTGTGAAGTTTGTGAAGTTGAGTCAAGTGTTCTTTACAACAGGTTTGTTGTTCGATTCCTCGCTCAAATTCAACAACTTTGAGAAGTTGTGTATTAAAAAAGCGTGTTCTTATTCAAAATGTAATAAAATGTAATCAAGAAGTTGTGAAGTTTGTGAAGTTGAGTCAAGTGTTCTTTACAACAGGTTTGTTGTTCGATTCCTCGCTCAAATTCAACAACTTTGAGAAGTTGTGAAGTTGTGTATTAAAAAAGCGTGTTCTTATTCAAAATGTAATAAAATGTAATCAAGAAGTTGTGAAGTTTGTGAAGTTGAGTCAAGTGTTCTTTACAACAGGTTTGTTGTTCGATTCCTCGCTCAAATTCAACAACTTTGAGAAGTTGTGAAGTTGTGTATTAAAAAAGCGTGTTCTTATTCAAAATGTAATAATACATTCTGACTATTCCCTCAATCAAGATCTTAAATGCTCTCCAAATTCTTTGGGGAATAAAAAAAAAAAACATTCTGGTATCTCCCCAGAGTCAATAAAAAAAAAGGTGATTCTTAAAAACAATGTCCCTCAACTCCATGGGGTATTTTTTACTTACTTTCCAGCTATTCAAGTTACATTACACAGACCACTATTCAAGGCCAGAAAAAACCCCATACATACTGGATAATAATTAACACCCAAGGTTTTCATCAGAAATACATCCAAATAATGGGGCTTGATAACTGGACATTTTACCAATAAGGGTTCAAAATGTGGTTATTAGATCCTGGCTTGTCTATCAGCTGCAAACAAATGCACACAATATACTTGTTTGTTTTTTTATGACATTTTATGCCCAGATGATAAGGGGGTATTTAAGCAATGCTCAGAGGGCATTAGGCAGTCCTAACAGGGCCACAGAAGATTTACAACTGTGACTGGTAGTTTTTGAGGTTTCAATTGGTTTACCATGCATCTTTTTTTCTTTCCTAATGCCAACTTCAAAGTTAAATTACAAAAACAAGACAAGGTCAACCCAGCTGTTGAGAAACTTGGAGCTGAATATAAAAAATATCAAAACATACTGAAGTGCAGAGAATCACAGCGCATGCGGAATGTTTCCAACATTTTTTTCAACTGGAGATACTGTGTTTGGAATTCAGAGACGTGATAGTAGAGAATGCTGCTTTAATTTTCCCAGAAATTTTATGAACAATTCTTAGCATGATCTCCAGGAAACAATTTTAGTTCAAAAAATTGTGCGTAGCAAAATCTTTAGGCAGAAATCTTTGTGTGTGTATGCAATGCTATTTTTGAATAGCAGATCTCAAATTTTGATTAGAAAACTGTACAGATTGTGTAGCATTTTGCAATGCCACACAAACAAAATCTTTCACAGACACCATCAGTGACAAGATCCAAATTGACAGACCTTCCACAGGAACAAGCACACTGACTTCCCCCTCTGGCCCGCTAAGGGAAAATACCTAGCGTTTTATGAATTCCCAATGTTGCCCACCATAATCCTGATAAGGTAACCGGCCAGGATCCTCCAGCAAGCATTTCACAATGCCACCGGATCTTTTGGATTATCTCCTGGTAAAAATTTAACCCCTTTCCCCATTGTGACTTAATCCTTCTGGGGATGTAATCGGGTCAGAGTCCCAGCACCTGCGGACTCAATTGACATTTGCAAGACAAGGCCTCTGGTATCTGATAATAAGTTGACAACCAGTTGTACTTAAATATAAATCACTGAGGTTGAATGGCTGTATATGGCATAGCCCCTAGGGTAGGGCAAAGCTATTTCACTAATATTTAAGAGGTAGTACAACACTGGTATTTGGTAACATACAGTGTGCATACAAGTGTTGTAAGTTCATTTCATTTTTAGGTGTACTTTACTTTAGGGTTTTATTTCTCTGAAGGGCCTTGAGTGTAACATTTTAATGGATTTGGGTGCTTTACCAGATTTTATTATAAATTATTATTAATGTTTGAAGCCTCAAATTTTAAAGAAATATACATTAAAACTAACCTGTGTATGTTTTATCACAATATGGAGTGCCATGGTCGAATGGTTTAGTGCATCGGATTTGTGTTCTGATGGCCGAGTCGTCAGAATGTGGGTTCGAATCACAACCACGACCGGGGTACTTGTGTCCTTGAGCAAGACACTTTACCATAATTGCTTCTCTCCACCCAGGGGTAAATGGGTACCTGTGAGGGCAGAGTTGGTTGTTGTGTTTGATTAGCCCTATATGCGCTGAAATGGCAGCAATTGAGCTGTATACTCCCCAGGGAGCTGAGATGGTTTCAGGAATGATTTATGAGCCTGATGAGCAGGGGTAATAATGTAATGCGCCTTGAGCACCAGTTTGGTGGATACTTGCGCAATATAAGTCTACATTATTATTATATTATTATTAATACATGCTCATTTGTTTGAGCAAAAACTAAACATGATTGTCTGGTAGATTTGTCATACACAATTGCTGTTTTCTCTAAGATGAAAGCCAAAAAAATGTTTCTCATGATGACTGACACGTGAACCAACAGTTTACATCAAGCGAGTTGTTAGTTAATTTTTCTGTTTAGGCCAGGAATTTCATGATCTCCATTGCCCTCATTTTGGCCTTAGTGTCCCTTTCTTGGTGCCCTTTACTCAGGAATGAACAACTTCACCCTGAAAATCTGTTTTGCCTTGAAATAACAGTTCACTGTAATTTCACTGCAATTTCATGGTGTCTCTTCCTCTCAGATATCAATTGGCAATAATGCTCACAGTGATTTCACTGCAAATTCACGGCGCTCTCGAGAATGAATGAGCTGCTCCAAAACTGCCACGAGAAGTGTATGGCGTTTTCACGGCATTTTCACGGCAAAGGAATCCCAAGAGTATTTCATGGCGTTTTCAGTGTTGTGTCGTCGTGAAATTGCTGTGAACTATTTATTTCACGGTAAAATGGATTTTCAGGTTCAAGTTATTCGTAGTGCATGGCCTTGCCCCAATGATGATGAAATCCAGGCATGTTTATTTATGTGATACTTAGCAAAATTGTACAACCATGTATCTTTAACCAGTTGACGTCGGGAATATTTATTTTTTTCCGGTCCCCCGTGTGGGTTTATTTTCAGTGAAAAATCTGAAAAAATTTCTAGCCATTAATAATTTTTTTTTGTCAATGAAACTAAGTTCGGACACCCAAATAAACACCTTTAAATACTCATTGACATTTCGAGAATTAAATGGCTAGTTTTTTAATTACGGTTGTGTTTGTTCAGCACAATTAGACCGTTCCGAAGCAACGGATTATTAGCGACCAGCGCCCGGTCGAAAAGACGGCATACCTGGAGAGAGATCGAAGGCCTCGTAATCAATGGATTAAATCCGTCTTTACAAATTCTTGGCTTGTACGTCAAAGGAACAGGTCTTGGATAAAGGGATTAGGCAAAAATCAATAAAAAGAGTGAACTCGTTCAGTGTTTGCAGTGCATTTTGTCCGCGGCCACCGAACCGTGACCAAATGGACTCTGAGAAACGATTGCGTGTATACAAGTCAGCCGCCACGACGGCACGCTACGTGTGGCGTGTTGACAGGTCTCCCGGTGACACACACAAAAATCGGAATGCGTGTTTAGACGCTCTCCGATCCGCTGTCCAAAAAAAAATTGCGTGTATACACGGCCTCCGAAGCGAACTGGTTAAACACCAATGTTGCATCCTAATACTTAATAGAAAGCTTATGTAAAAGGTACAAAACTATTTTTACAGATCTATACTGTAAGGCCCCTCCCCCCCCCCTAAAAAAAAAAGTCTCTGGTTTCTGGTCTCCACGTGCTTCGCCTCAGACCCGCACATCACCATTTTTAACAATGTCCAATTGCAGCCACAATTGTTGGATCAATTGGTTATTCTGCCGTGCTGTGTTTTAAACAACCTTTTCACATACATGTGCAGGGGAATGAATGTTTGGCCAATCTGATGAGGCCTCTCTTAGTCACCATACTTTGTGTATGGGAAATTTGGTCTGGTTCCAATAACCGCTATATATACATAACAGCAAAAGATACGTCACCCCCTAAATTTGGATAAGTATGAGAACATGTTTAGCTTACGTGTCCTCAGACGTCATGCATGACGAATTTTGAGGTCAACCAAATTTGCAACATTGTGTTCGTGTTACACTCCATACTCATAATATTCTTCATTAAACAAATTATATTAATTATAAAATGAAAATAATAAATATTTTAAGGGGTGACGTTTCTTTTGCTGTTATGTATATATATGTATCACATTGGCGCAAGAAAAAAATAAAAAATAAAAAAGAAAAAAAATGCATTACCACACCGATTTTGACGCTGACCTACATGTATGACCAGAAAGTGATTTTTTTTTGCCCTAATTATGAAAATGATAACCTATTCCTTAACAATCACAATTATGTTATGAAACAGTTTTGTATTCTAGACACTATTTTGACCTACAAGTAGGGATATCCAAGTTTTAAAGCAAAGTACAGGTAAGTATTAAACAAAAAACACATTTTTTTGTAAACTGTCATAAAATACAATGTATTTGTTGACCCACACCCAAGGGGAGTTGGGGGGGGGGGGGGTGGTGATAATAATTAAAGATATATCACCCATGTCTGGGCTGATTCGATGGTAAAAAATTGATTTAAATGTTGGATTGCTATTTTTCTAGGGTTAAGGATGTTGTAAGCTTTCATTTGAGACAAAAAAAATCTCTCAAGGATTAGTACCAATAAATGTAAAACGCAAACTCAAATTAATAAAATACCGGCCCACTTTTAAACCTCAGCTTGCATGGACCACACAATTGATTGTACGTAATAGCCGAGGGCGTGTGCAATCCTCCGATTGGTCAGCGCAGCTGTCAATCAGTATCAAGCGCATTTTAAATATCGCTTTTATTTACAGTTTCTGATATCTGAATTTCATAATTTTTATTTTGTTCGTTTAATAATGATATTTATATTTCAAAATTCGTTCGCTTTTTAAATTTTTTGGGGTCTCTTGAGCCAAACACATGCGATATATCTTTATAAATATCTTCAATTATAAATATAGAGCATAAGTACTGAAAATAATTCACATGTTATGCATTAAACAAATTTCCAGACTTATCTTTTATCAGGCGAAAGGGGAGTTCAATGAAATACAGTAATACATGTACACTGTACAGTATGTGAGTATGGTACTTAATTGCAATCTGGAAATCAAAAAAAAAAAAAATCGAAAGAAAACAACTGCACATTTCCTATCTCATATTACGGATTTGAATTTCAAATTATCTCCATACATGTACATGTATCAAGCTGGCCTTGGAATTCTTTTTCCAGTGTTGGTTTACATACATGTACAAGATGTGTACATGGCCAGACCTAATGATGCTATGATGGCCATTAATGCTAGGCAATGAGTTTGCTCAACCATAATAATAATAATAATAATAATAATAATGTGGACTTATATAGCACACGTATCCACCAAACTGGTGCTCAAGGCGCATTACATTGTTACCCCTGCTCATTAGGCTCATAAATCATTCCTGAAACCAACTCAGCTCCCTGGGGAGTATACAGCTCAATTGCTGCCATTACAGTGCATATAGGGCTAATCAAACACAATAACCAACTCTGCCCTCACAGGTACCCATTTACCCCTGGGTGGAGAGAAGCAATTATGGTAAAGTGTCTTGCTCAAGGACATAAGCACCATGGTCGCGGCTGGGATTCGAACCCACATTCTGACGACTCAGCCATCAGAACACAAATCCGATGCACTAAACCGCTCGACCATGGCACTCCATATCATATGTTGGCATGATTAAACGTAACGACGATTTATTATCTTCTGATGAAATCAATCTAAGGAATCTCTGTTTTTCAGTTTAATTAAGAAGGCAAAATGATTGGAACTGTATCCGTCCTTCATACCATGCCTAAGCATCTGGGAAAAAATAAACCGTTAGTGTGATTTGAAGCTTTGTATGGTTGATTGGTTAAGAAATATAAGGTTTATACGGGTAACAAAATGTGTGTGGGGAATGGGATGCTACGAGTCATTTTTAATATAAAGGTGGGAAATTATTACAGTAAGTCCACATTTATTATGACTCTAATAAAACAAGAGAAACATTGTGTTCATATTGGTTATTTTATACATTCAGCATTACTTACACTGTAGGTGTTTTTACACAATTGTTTACGGGTACCCGGGTACCCGGGTATCCAAAGAGTTCCAATTTCGGGTATCCAGTTCCCAAAATAACCGTACACGCACAGCCTTATTCTGAAAAGAACCTGTAGCAGAGCTGCCAACCAGTACGATTTTGTCGTATTTCGTACGATAAAACGATTAAAATACGACACTACGATATACATGTAAAAAATACGATTTCTTAAAAAAATACCAACTAAAAAATTATATTGCCTGGTTACTACTTCTTTCCGTCAGTGCGCACAATCCTTACGGTATTTTTCTGCAGGAGAAAACAATTAAGCTCCAAAAGCCGGAGAAAGGCGCGGGTTAAGTTTCTTGTAGTCGTTACCGATCGCACCCACTGTTGATGAAACAAAGTACTGGCTGAATTCCTACTTGGCAACCTGACGAATTGTCCTATTGGCTGAATTCCGACATTATGTAGGAATTCAGCCAATAAACAAATTAAATGTAGTACATATGCCGCGTAACAAATTTTCCTATTGGCTGTCTGCCTTCGAACCTAATTACCATGCACGCAAGCGATTTTAATGTACATTGTAGGTTTCCCAGTACTGCTTGGGTACCAATTGATACATGTATGATACACGTGTTTACTACACGTTTTAGTTTTATGGGCACCAGCGGTAAGCCAATTTTGCCGTCTTTTTACGTCTACTAGAATAGCTTTTTAACGTTTGTTTGCATTTATAACAACAGCAAAAAGATCGTTTTTTTTTCTCGTCTAATGGTGGCATTTGTTATGCAAGATATAATGAAGAGCACGGCAATTTATTGCCGTGAAATGTCACTGATTTTGGGGGCATCGCAGCAATGGCACAGACCGACGGCAATTTCGAGACCTGCATGTGTACTGAGTGTACGTTATTGCTCGCATGCGTGCACCACGTGTTGTGTTAAGTACGTGAGTGTGTACTGCTGTACTGGCTGTGCATGCAGCGTATGTGATCAACATGGCGACCTCCGTGAGGTGATTTTCGTCATGTGAGGTGCAAGGGTTTTTTGTTTTTCATCAACATCGGCATTGTTTTTATTAAGAATACAATTTTTGTGTTAAAAATAGTATTTTGGGGGATTGTGAATACGATTTTTTGTCTGCTGGGGTTGGCAGCTCTGCTGTAGTGAGGACTGTCCTCACTGCCGTTTCTTTTCAGAACCACACTTCGTTCAAGAAGAGATTATTACACATGATATGGTGTCAGCTGTAAATATTTCTAATATAGCTCACCTTTTCTTGGTGTTTGGCCTTGCTCTGCTGTGTCATATCATGGGATATCTGCTTCTTCTCCTGAAGGCTCAATGGATGCTTCTGTGCAGCCCTGCCTCCCTCCCATGCCTCGCTACTCCCATTGGATGATCTCACCCCTTCCTGCTGTAAGATGTTCTGAAAGTGCTGGCTCCCTACAGGTTGGTAAGCATTTTGGGACTCACTATCCCCATATCTCAGGTCAGCCCTTCTGGGATCGACAATGTCATTCAGAGACTCTTGGCTCAACTGATGTCTTAGTTGACTGGTGTCCGCAGACTGGCTCAGGGAGCTCTGTGCTGGGTTTCTAATTTGCACGTTATTGTCCAAAGTGCTATTGCTTTGGCTTTTCGTCCCGTCCCACGTATGACCCCTGCTGTGTTGGGCATTGGACAGGTTGCCCGTACTGGTCAAACTCAAACTTGGTTGAAGGGGACCTGGGGTGGGCGTCCCACTGCTGCCACCACTGTTGTAATGTTGCAAGTACTGCTGAGTGACTACGTTCTGGTTCTGGCTGCTGGAGGCCGAGTACTGCCTGACAGCCTGCCGGCGAGCAAGACGTTGAAGAGCTTCTTGTATAGCCTGTTGACTGCTCTCTGAGAAAAGACGTGCAGCTGTAAAGAAATCAAGAATTATGATAAATCACTTGTTTTAAAGCCTCACTTCATGTCATGATGAAATATTTTGCCAAAGGAGCCTTTTGAGACCTCAATCTGAAATGTACTACAAGGGGTGACGATATTGAATTTTTTGCTAGTCGATTATCGACGGCCATGATATTGGCGATATACGATATTATCGTCTCAATACGTGGATTTTTTAAATACATGAAAAAATGTATCTATCGTACATTAACGACTATAGACACCGAAATAACTACTTTTACATGCAAGTTCAACAGGGAAGTTGCGTAGGTAATAAACAGTTACTCCAAACAGTGGCTCCAAAACGAGCCGAGTTCTTAGACT
This sequence comes from Zoroaster sp. YZ-2022, assembly GCA_029582265.1. Lineage (NCBI taxonomy): Eukaryota > Metazoa > Echinodermata > Asteroidea > Forcipulatida > Zoroasteridae > Zoroaster > Zoroaster sp. YZ-2022. Next base: position 17,314,935 of record CM055821.1, on the reverse strand, counting down.
TTTGCCGCTCGGTGCGACAAATATTTAATAGAACTCACTGTGACGTCCATAAAAAAACCCGTAGTTTATAAATGCATGCATAGTTCAGCAGTCATCATCCATGCTTTTATCCTGGTATCCGACATCTGCTGACTGTGAACAACTTCACAATGTACACCAGTGCGGTTATTCCAGGAGAGTGTACCACGTGATCCTGGGACGTTTGTCTTCTGTTAGTTAACCAGTTCGCGTCGGAGGCCGTGTATACACGCAATTTTTTTTTTGCACCGCGGATCGGAGAGCATCTAAACATGCCACAGGAAACTCCAGAATATTTGTATGCATGCTCGGTTGAGCCACGCGTGTACGGTGACATGCTCGGAAGTGCCGGCCACCCGCTGTGGAAGCTTCCATTAACGTGTGTGTGGGAAAAAGAAACCCGCCACAGGGGCCCAGAAAAACTTTTTTATTCCCGACGCGAACTGGTTAAGGCCCATGAGACAACCAGGAGTACAACGCACGAAAAAAGACCGCGCACGCAAGAACTGGGAATATGAGCGACGCCGCGTCGTGATTTTGAACTGATTTTTAGTTCTTTACGGTACCGTAACTTCGTTGATATTACCGTATAATGACATGAAATGTGGAATCACTCTGGCGATATTTCAAATTAAAAAAAAAGGAATATAAATTTGATATCGGTGATATTTTTGGAATATCGTCAATATGGCGATATTGCGATATCTTCAAAACCATAACTGATTTAGTCGATAATTTTTTGAATATTGTGATATCGTCCACCCCTATGTACTACTGTGCCATAGGAAACAAGGATGATCAAAACTGTTCTAGAAAATGATAAATCCACATTCAGGAAACACAATTTTATGACTTGAACTAAACCTTTGGTCCTTACTGCATTTTTCAACTTTGAGAAGACCCAGCATTTGTGACTTGGCATATGAATTTCTCTCTGCTTATTTTGCACACTTAGTGTATCCTATACATCAGTACATAGATTATTATCTTCACGGGGCCTGTGTGGGCTGTGCGTTCAACCTTGAAACTCCTCACAGGATGCTGTGGACGTGTACTTCAATGGGATCTCAAACGGCCATTCTGATTCGCTGCTTAGTTTAACAGTACCAAGTACGCCAGTAAAATGTAGCCAATCAGCGAGAGTTTTACATCAACTTTCCATGAGGGATCAACCTCTATTTTAAAGCTCGAACGAAAATAATCGGCCGGAAGGTTACTGAGTTACGACCGTTTAGGGACCGCATTGAATAGTCTGCAATGAGCAAAAAATGCCGCCTACACGGTAAAATTGACAAAACCGACGATCTTTAACCGGCATGGTACGAGACTTTAAAACAATCATCTAATACAATTTAAGCGCTGTTTTGAAGAGGAATAATTATTCTCCTTTTGGGCGCAAAAACGAAATTCATACGTTGAGTAGAAGTTGAGATATGAAACTGGAAAGACAAAAAAACACTGTTTTGCGACATTTCTGGAGACGATTTCCGCCGTTTTCGTAGTTGGTTGCTTATGTTGTACAAAGGAATTCATATGATTGTCAATTAAATATATAGTGACTGTGTTTTTTGTTATTTGGCCAAAAATGTCCTTATTGGAACATTTTGCAAGATAATCATCAGAAGCATGGTAATTTAATGATTTGTGAAATCTTTCATTTTCTAATATATTTTCTGCAAGGAAAATATAGATGTTCCAATTAAAAAGATAATTCCTGGAAATTCAGATAGTAAAATATTTCAAAATATATGTGACATTTATTTCAACAAATCTTATCTAATTAGCCAAAAACAAATTTCCAAGACCAGTTGAAATGAATTGACAGGTAATAAACTGTCTCATAGAATTGCAACAATTGTAAAACCATTTTTGTGCCTTGTAAAGGACTCTGAAAACAAACACCCCTTTTTTTACTTGTACTTGAATAGTAGTGACAGGCCAAAGGACTGACTCTGTTTGGACATGGATTTGGACTCTGAACGTCAAGGACTTGTCTCCCGGAAATCACGACATCATTGTGAGTTTGACCACATAACCTGACCAAAATCTCAACTGGGAATTATGAATGACGAAAGTGGGCAATTCCTTTGAGTGGATAACAGGCAAATAATATGTTTGTGCAACTCCCAATGGAGGTTTTGTCTCAGCGTTAATGGAGTTTACTCATGACCCTATATACTTTTCCCATTTGTTTGTTGCCTATTATTTTCCTATTCTGTGATGCTGTTTTTTAAAATTGATGTGACTTGTGCACTTTGGGATAAGTTTATGGAGGTTACAAGTATTTTTAACAATTGTAACAGATGCTTTGGTAGTCAGTACAAAATAAGTCAAAAGCTCCCCCCCCCAAAAAAAAACCCCAACAAAACAAAACAAAAAAATGTAATAATAAATAAGAATAAAATACATAAATCAAATCAAATCAAATCAAATCAAATAAGAAAGTCTCTCTGTTTTCTGGTCTCTGCGCGTGTCGCTTCAGACCCATGCGTTGGCATTTTTAGCTATGAAACGATGTCCAATTGCAGCCAAAATCGCTAGATCGATTGAAATTCTGCCGTGCTGTGTTTTAAACGACTTCTTCGCATAAGGCTGTGAACGTTTGCCTGATTTGTGAGGCCTCTCTTAGCCACCATACTTGGCATATGGGAAATTTAGTCTGGTTCTGGAACTGTGTGAAAAATAAATGATAAAAAAAAAAGCCGACCTACGTGTATGACCAGAAACTGGAAACTGTTTTTGTTTGGCCTAATAGAGGAAAATTAATATTAAACATGGATGTGAAATTAGCACATTTAGTTTGGGTAATTAAATAAAATAACAAGTTCACAGCAAATACCACTGGTCAACAATTTTTTTAAAGTTGTCTGCTTCGGAGATAAAATGTGCTATTTATTATGGATTTTGATGTGCTGAATTCAAATATGACAATTAAAATTGGTGATTGGCTACTGTTTCCAAGATATTTAAGTTTTTACATTTTACGTACTACATGTATGTATATGGTGTACATAGCAGATTTTTAATCATGAATTATCATACGCTATTCCCATACGTGTACACATGTACATGTAGATCTTGAAAACTAGAGCCAATCAACAATTTTAAGCATCATTTCCATTCTCAGTGACCCATAATTAGTCAAGTTTGACTTCATTTGTTTCGGAAGCATTTTGGCTGTAGACCAGTGATACTCAGTGAATGGCAAGTTTTTAGGATTAACTATCTAGTTGTGTTATCAATAAAACCCCCTGGGGGGCAGAACTGATGATTCAAATTAAAGATTCAAATTCATGTTATTACACATGCAAGTCAATAATCATTACACCAAACAAAAAGGCCAGAACACAAAAGATATTGCCTATGTCAGTTAATAGAGATTCATAAATACACTATATTCATAAAAAGTGGTCAAAAAGCAAGACGATAATTGAAAAAGTATCAAATAAAACAAAGCACACATATAATGGTTTAAGGAAAACATAAAATATAATGTCTTTTGGCCAAAGGAGTTGGCCAAACAGTATATGACATAAAACACAATAAAGGGGGCCACTTTCCTACCTTCACATTAGCAGTTTTTCTAATGGTTGTAATTTTTTTTTAAATATCTGAAACCACCAAAAACGAATTTCAACATTTGAATAGACATGCATGCTTATCCTAAAGATAATTTGAGTTGATTATTACTATTATTTTTTTAATTACCCTAAAATTTCCATCAACAAATGGGCGGAAAAGTGAGGTAACTTTTTCCGTCCAAATTTGAGGGGAAAAAAAAAAAAAAAAAAATCAACTCAAATTAGTTCTAGTATACATGTAAGCCTGCATATCCATTCACATGTTGAAACACTTTTTGGTCGGTTTCAGGTACTTAAAAATAAATAACAACCATTGGAAAAACTGCTAACGTGACGGATGCAAACTGGCCCCCTTTATTGTGTTTTATGTCATGTACTAGGCACTATCAGTCCTGAGGACTACATGTATTTGCAGTGGCGGCGCAAATGCCCCCCAGTTACTTTCTTTGCCCCCCCCCCCCAATTATTTCCCCGATGGTAAGTCAATGAATTTTTCAGCAGTACAACATTACATTAAAGATTAATGTTTGCCCCCTTAAATTTAAGTTTGCCCCCTTAAATTTAAGCTTGCCCCCCCCTCTTGCCCCCCCCAGTTTAACATGTCTGGTGCCGCCGCTGACTATTTGTGTCCGCGTTGCGCAGTGTTTGCGATGGCTATAGAGCTCAATTCTGGAGTGACCAAACAGTTATCAATACATATATATATCACAAAAAGAAAACAAATATTGACCGAATCAGCCAAGACAAGAACAACTGTAAACGAAACCATTTTCAACCAGGAAGATAAGTGATTATCCCAGCTGTGGAAACTTGCCCTGTGTTTGGTCAGGATGAGGGTGAGGGGGTGGAGGGGGTGGGGAAATCATAGAATTATGGTCCCTCCTTTTAATACTCAACTGAAATTTAAGTTAAATGACACATTTAATAAAATTCTACAATGGGTGGAAGCGTCGTTTAAACAGGGAATTATAAACTATGCACAAAAAGAGAAAATTCTACAAGAAGAAAATCGGAGAATCTTTGACACCCCCTCATCATCTCAAATTAATCAGGTTAACTGCTGTCCTAAAAATTGGAACAATCTCCATGTTTTTAACCTTGGAAGCAAGTGGATGAGTCATATTCTGACTGATAGAAAAACAAAACATTGAATGACCATGTGACCAAAATAATTGTCCTTGAAAAAAGCGAGAATCAGATAGAACAATCAATGCAAAGTTTTCGATCATTTCCTGTTTAACAAGAGAATGTGTTGTTTTTTGGGGTGACATCACTGACGTAATGAGGTCATTAGGTCCATGCTGGGCCAACAAGTGTTTTGCAATGGTGGGAAATACCTTATAGAAACAAAGAAAGAAAAAACAGCAAAAGGGACAATATCGTCACGATCAGAGCAGACTTTCAACAGGGCATGGAATTGGTGTCCTAGTTTAAGACACAGTGACTGTCAATTACTGGCTTATTTATGTAGCAGCAATGGTAATATGACCTTATGTGGGGTATTATTTTCAGTCACTGTGTTAATCTTAAAGTACATTGTAGCACTGTAATTCCATGCCCTGTTGATCGTGACAATATTGCCCCTATAAGCATTACAATCTTATAGGGACAATATCGTCACGATCAACAGGGCATGGAATCGGAGTGCAAGATTTAGATTAACTCAGTGTCTGAAAATAATACCCCATATGACAAGGTCATATGACATAAAACACAATAAAGGGGGCCACTTTGCATCTGTCACGTTAGCAGTTTTTCCAATGGTTGTTATTTATTTTTATGTACATGTACCTGAAACCGACCAAAAAGTGTTTCAACATGTGAATGGACATGCAGGCTTATACTAGAACTAATTTGAGTTGATTTATTTTATTTTTTTATTTATTTTTTTACCCTCAAATTTCCATAAAAATTGGACGGAAACAGTTACCTCACTTTTCCGTCCATTTGTTGATGGAAATTTTAGGGTAATTAAAAAAATAGTAATAATCAACTCAAATTATCTTTAGGATAAGCATGCATGTCTATTCAAATGTTGAAATTCTTTTTGGGTGGTTTCAGATATTTAAAAAAAAATTACAACCATTAGAAAAACTGCTAACGTGACGGTAGGAAAGTGGCCCCCTTTATTGTGTTTTATGTCATATAACCGTTGCTGCTGCATAAATGAGCCAGTAATTTTCAGTCACTGTGTTCATCTTAAACTCCGACACCGATTCCATGCCCAGTTGAAAGTCTGCTCTGATCGTGACAATACTGCCCCTTTAAGAGGGAAAGTATTTGGTAACCCACCTGATGACCTGATGACGAATGACCAAACTTTTATCACAAAGCTAACTCAACGTGAAGTTGATAAAAGTAGCAACCGTGCCGATAAATTACTCGGTCTGAAGAGCTCTCGTTTTGAGGGAAAACACAAACAATTCACGCACCTATCCAAAATGTTTGACGGGTAACTTTTTGCACCATGTGTTTTTCTGTCAAAAAATCTTGAATGCAACATTTCTCAGGATCATGCCTTACACTCCGCCCACACTGAGCTGAAACTTTCAGTTTGGCTGATTCAAAGGAAGGTGCTGACCCTTTTTTTAAAATAAAAAGCAAAACAATTTCCAGTTCAAATTCTATAGAATGAATACAAAACATCCCAATGTTTGTCCCGATTCAAAGAAAATAAGCGTACTCACTCAAGCAGACAAAAGCTTTAGAGACAAAGGCTCAGTTTTAATTGGAACAAAACCTTCCACGTAGCGATTACAAATATTCATACCCTGTCCTTCCAATGTCCATCACCAAAACCCCTAATCCCCTCTCCCCTGAAATCTTTACCAACATTTTGAAAGTCCTAACATTATGCTGAAGAATACACACCACGGGGATGACAAAGGCGCCAGTGGGTACATACGTACCATATCACAACAACAGGGGAATTCAGAGGAAGCCAGACATCAAAACCCACCAGCTCCACAGTGACCACAATGAATAATTGCTTGCTGTTCATATCCTGAATGAGACAATGTCCAAGGCCATGGTCACTGATGGAGGATTTTTTTTTATCAATAATGAAACAAAGCAATCTGGGGATCTGACTCCAGGATTCTTTGACGGAGTTTAGTTTATGTTCACAACCTTTGCTCAGGAAACTGGATGCTTATTTTTGGGGTTTACGATGACAGGAATTGTCCTCATGTTGTGGTGGATATACCATTCATATTTGGAAGTTGATTTTTGTCCTATTTACATAAATTTCTCTGAAACAAACTTAACAGAATTGAAGTGAATCAAACTCTCCAAATACTTTGTTTTTTTATATCAACGATTCAGCTATGAAGCAGATGAAAGGGGCATTATCATCACGAACAGACCAGACTTTCAACAGAGCATGCAATCGGTGTCCTAGTTAAAGATGAACACAGTGACTGAATATTACTGGCTCATTTATGCCACAGTAACTGTATTATAATCATGTGGGGTATTATTTTCAGTCACTGAGTTAATCCAAAACTAGCACTCCGATTCCATGCGCTGTTGATCCTTTCAATCTTACAAAAACAAAGAAACAAAATTGGACAAAACTAAAATTGGAATTAAAATTGCATATCTTTTAGCTTGCCTGCTGTAATTTTGGTTAAGCCCAGGTATACTCGTATTAAAATTAATTTCGCCATCTTACTTTATGGAGATCAAGAAATATATCTAGACATCAACCAGTGATCCAAACATTTCTGAGAAAAGTCTGAAAAGTTAATTTTTATACAACTTCTGACAAAGAGCCACTGCATAGCACAGAAATACCTTCAATTGCCCATTACACTGGTCTACAGCCAAAATGCTTCCGAAACAAATGAAGTCAAACTTGACTAATTACATGTATGGGTCGCTGAGAATGGAAATGATGCTTAAAATTGTTGATTGGCTCTAGTTTTCAAGATCTACATGTACATGTGTACACGTATGGGAATAGCGTATGATAATTCATGATTAAAAATCTGCTACATGTATGTACACCATATACATAGTACGTAAAATGTAAAAACTTAAATATCTTGGAAACAGTAGCCAATCAGCAATTTTAATTGTCATATTTGAATTCAGCACATCAAAATCCATAATAAATAGCACATTTTATCTCCGAAGCAGACAACTTTAAAAAAATTGTTGACCAGTGTTATTGGTGATAAGGTGATAATTAATAGTTATTCATCAAAAATGAGCACTTCGTACGGTATAACTTTCTAGGATAAAGGGTTAACACCAAATATTCACCATGTCGTAAACTGTCATTTCAAGAGGAAGTTTGCGGCAGCAAAGTGTATTTCACGTGTTGGTGTTGAGAAGAACCAGTACGTGTATGTGACAGCTTCACGTACTCTGATCACTTTCTGGAAAATACTGATCAAAATGTCAAGATCAAATGTCAAGTTGTTACCACCGGTTTTTCCCGGAACCAACACACCATTGGAATTCATTAGAGATACTATTGTTCTTCCACTATGCAAAGCTTCAAATCCTACTTATATGTAATTGTAAGTATTTGTATGATGGCATTTATGATAATGACGGACAGGCACAGATGATAGAATCTAAACTTCGTAAAACTCATTACTGTGAAGATAAACTGCATGTATTAACAGCAGTGAAAATAGCTCACTGATCCATAAAGAGCGACTGCTCATGGTTCATGTACATGTATTGCTGAGCCCATATGAAACCATTTCAGAGTCCATAAAAACTGTATCAGGGTATGTCCATAAATAAGGGGTCCAATAGTGTGACAAAGAGTCAAAATTTCAAAATGCTTTAAAATTATTTATAAGTATGTTTTTTGATAAAGCATTACCTATAGTATGTTACCTATAGTAATTTACAAATAAATATTTAAAACAATCAAAAGACACTTAAATTTTCTTCGCTTGATGAATGTATACAGTCGACGTAATGAAAATAATCAACGATAACCAGGCGTGGAACACGAAAATCATGGCGATGAAGAAGAAGCTTTAGCAAACACGCTCATGCTGCTTAGTGTTTACGAAATCAGTGATTTGGGGGACAGTTTGAGGTATGTTTCTAGTTGGCTAAGCTTAAAACAGCCAGGTTTGTCATAATATCATACAAAACGGTGGCATAAAACGAGAAGACCAACGTTACTAGCGGGACACGAAAAAGTAACGTCGGCAAGGTACTTTTGCACAGGTCGATGTGGGGAGTTGGTCGATGTGGGGAGTTGGTTGAAGTGTTAATGTTGGAAACTTGTACAAGTCTACTTCTGCCTATATATTTTCATCCCAAATTGAAAAGAATGAATCGGAAAAGTTCCGCTCTGTTAAAATACACTATTTTAAATGGACACATTTCAATGTCACAGGCTGTACCTTAAAAACATGCAGGACACAAAGACTTTATTGGATCATAACTTACAAAAACAAGGGGATTAAAAAATCTCCACACCAACATAAAAAAACCTTATAACTGGACTACTAAATGAACCTTTACTTCATAAAATTTATTTCTCCAGTTAGCCAAGAAATGGCAATGAAAATGGATAGTACTGGAAAACCCTATTGGACCCCTTATTTATGGACATACCCATCAGGTCCTTACACCATAAGTTATGTACATGCCACTTGACCCTGACAACATGTTGCCAAATTTATGAAGATATGTATCAAAAATTACAGGGGAGGGCATTGCACTCTGTGATATATGGACCAAATTGTTACCAGGGAGAGTTATGGGGGGGGGGGGGCAGTGTGGCAGTAGAGTTTGTTGAGTTGGCCACATGCAATCACCATTAACAAGGAACAACCAACAATATGGGTGTTGGTTTTTAAAATGATACATTAAGTACACCAATGTACACAGTAAATGGCCATAACACACTCTAGCAATGCTGAAAAATCAGTCACGCAACCTGCATAAAAGCCATGCGCGTGACCGACATACATCGTAAATGTAGTGACAATTGTCATGGTAAGGTTTAACCCTATTAGTCAATCTATGCTGTTTGATTGACAGGCTGGATTGGTTATACAATATTTATTAAAATAGGCTTTTGAAAAAAAAAAAAAAAAAAAAAATTGCACACATTTTCAGAGGGATGCCAGAATACCGTACATGTGGGTGCTTATTGATGAGAAATGCTACAGTGCTTACATGTAGCTCTAATGCTATAACTATACATACATGTACATACCATACATGTACACATCAAGCCTATTAACAACCCTCCTACACATGGAGGCCACTCCGATCCACAAAATTCTGCTCTTGAGCAACCTTCAGTACATACAATGTACATGTACAAGCCTGCTGTCCTTTCCAAGTAATCTTACAAAATCAACTGTGTGCCACCCAAGGCCACTGTAAATGTTTGAACATATTAGTATGGCCTGCAATGTATCAATGGGAGACCACCTTATCCTGCAATCTCAGTGGTGTGACAGTGCACAGAAGGGTAACCATAGGAGGCCACTGGCAACAGCTAATGGCTTGGAGTGGCCTGAATGGGTTGTTTCAATAATTGCACTGATTGTAGGAGGGTTAATTAATTGAACAAATATTGTATTTCTTGTTTGTATGCTCAATCTTTTAAGCTAATTGATGCCAAGAAAACAAAGAAAAACACATAATGAAAATAATTAAAAGTCCGTAAGTCCATAATTAAAAGTATACAAACATTTTTCTTAGGAATTAAGCTATGAACACTATTAACAGGATATTAAACATGGTCAGCCACTAGTTTTGTCAGCGGCCATTTTGAATACCAGAAATACTCTTGCACCTTTTATTGAGTTCACTAATTGTTTTCAAGTTAAACTGACGAAGAGTCCTGACGAAGAGTCCTGACGGAAATTCCTGAGGGAAGATATATCCAAGCCAGTTTCTTATTCAGACTTTTTGTTGTTGTTGTTGTTGGTCTAATGGGGATACGTTATACTTTTGTCTTGATTCCAAGACACTGTCTTTCTAAGTCGGTGCGTCATCTGCCCCAAGCAAGCACAGAAATCAAATGCCAAACATTTGGATTCTTTCAAGTGAAAATAGGGTGCTACGGTAACATTTTTCCTAGACAACCTGAAAGGATGGTTTCCTGAAACATTCCAATATAAATGCCAATATGCTATTTTTTCACCGCGGCACAGGTTTCGTAGTAATTGTCGAAGGTGCCGCCCTTCTCTATCACCGATGGCAGACCTCATTTTCTTAGCAGTCAATCAATTCGTTTCCATCTCCCCCTCCCCTTGGATAACACCAGGCTTTGTAGATCCCTATCTTAGCCAAAAAGACATACCAATAGGTGGTTGTGATTCACGCTGATTATCAATGATTCATTGTGGGAATAAGGTCAGCAATTCCCTGGGTCTACGCTATCAGGAAGGATGGGGCTGTCCATGTACATGTCTGCCTGGCTTGCCTGGAATGACAAGTTAGTCTGACAGTTCTGGAACGCAAACACAGTGACGTGGACAATGACGTCCACGAATGCGGTATGGCCGTCTGCATTATCCCTAAGTGACGTCACTTTGACGTTACGTTTTTTGGCCCAGATACCCACATGAAAATGCCTCAGAGTAATCTAAATGAATCATAGAAGGTACACATATTATTTGGGCCTTTACATCCAAGCTTCTCTTGAAGTGTCTATCTATACAGACCGTTTACATTAGAGTAAAGGGTCCATGTGTCTGTACAGTTTGGGCAAGTGCCTCCATGTACCCTAGGACTGTACCCAGGGAGGGGAGGGGAGGAGTGAAGGGAGAATAGGCACCCAGAGGTATACTTTATTTAAAAAAAATTCTAATCACATAATTATTGAGCAGTTTACAAAGGCTTGAAATGACACCACGTTCCCCAGTTTATATTTTAATGCTGCGCAACCCCGCATACAAATGTAAGTTTATATGCTATTAACCCTCCTGCTATAGCTGATCTTTAGTGGCTAGTGGTCAAAGTCAGTCAACTGACTGTTTCTGACTGTTGACCCAAATGTGCACACAGGGGCATTTTTGACTGGTTTTTACTGTCATTTTGACCACCCTGAACAATACCAGACAATGCTTTTACCAGTCAAAAACGGTCAACTCATTTTGACCTGTAAATGTACTTACTATGCATAAGGTTGGACAGTGTTTGACTTTTAAGTGCACTAGATACCTTGGCAAGTATATCAACATTTTGACTGATTTTGACCCTTGTAGTAGGAGGGTTATGGCCAAACACGAGTTGTATTTCTTCGTCAATGGATATACCCTGTATAAAAGCTGTGTTGAGACCCTGTACATGGGTCATACACCCTAGGTATGACATAGTGGGGCCTATAATTAGATGCATTACATGTACTCTCCCTTTTTTCAGAACTGCTGTTGTCCTGGTGAGGTTGGGTTGACAAGACATTTATCAACTGCTCTGTAAAAAGTCATCTTGTGTATTCATATAAATATTTGCTTCAGTGATAGACTGCAAGCTATACGTACAGTATGTGGCAACTGGTATTACTATACCTCATACATATTCATGATCAAGAGCTGAATTCTCACTGGTCCATTCACCATCACGTGCCAGATGCTATTTTGGCTGTTTACCAAGCGCCTGCGAGTATTCACGCACAGGGTAAATACGCATGCGTAGTAGACTGTCGCATATGCAACAGTCTACTACGCATGCGCTTTACGAAGCAATCGGGGAACAGTCGCACAGGTGTAGTACGCACACGCGAACATCGCCCTTGCTACATACACATGAAAAGATGGCAGCACACGTAAATGTCAATTCGCGTTTTCCCGAGCTCCTTATTATTGTAATGGAAACTGAATATGTATGAGGTATAGTAAAACAAATATAACATGATTTATTTCGGGTGGACAGTCAGATATTAGCTCCCTGAGGTATTGGAAGTTGACAAACTAGTTCCCTCGGCTTTGCCTCGGGAACTAGTATCGACTGTCCACCCTCAAACCATGTTATATTTGTATATTAGGATACCAAAAGCATGGGGGATTCTCCATTTATTCATATCTAAAAGAATACTCCTACCATCTTCTGCAAAGTAAATAATGCTTATTTAGCATTTATGAAGTACACATGTTTGGGTTTGTTTTGGTCTCATCTACCCCCAGTTTTTGCAACTGGCCCCACAGCTGAGGTCAAAATGTGTGTGTGGCATTAACAATGAACCAACCATTTTCCAATTTGCCTTGGATGATCCGGTGAAGGGAATTCCCAGCTGACGTCCCCAGATGGTTGGGTGATCTACTGGGGTAACGAAGCGGCTGTGCATCTGGGTGGGTGAAAGGTGATGGGCTGATCCAGGCGGACTAGACGTCTCAATTTCTCCAAGTGATGGTAGGAGCTCATTGGTCAAAGAGGAGAGCCCAGGCTTTGCCTATTACATGTCTGGAAATAACATCTCATGGTTGTACAATACTATGTCCTTCTATCTAAGCTTGGTGTCATGGTGTCATGGGCAAGGTTATAGATTGACAGGGGAAAGTGCAGAGATGATGGACTTGAATCATTGGGCAGGTGAAGATTCCTTACTTGACCCCAATGCTCCTAAAAGCATTCATTTTTTTCTGTTTTTTTCCAGATTAAATTGTATAAACTGAATATGACTGATTGGGCTTAACCATGGCTTACAATAACCTCTTAGAGAAAAGTTTTTCCAATCCGAAATCTTGTCTCTATTAAACAAATATTGCTATTTCTTTTGTTTATGCTCAATGTATGCTTTTAAGCTAATTGAATGATGCTAAGAAAACAAAGAAAAACACAATGAAATTAAATCTATTAATTAATAAACAAATAATTAAATAAGTCCATAATTAAAAGTATACAAACATTTTTCTTTGGAATTAAGCTATGAACACTATGAACAGGATCTTAAACATGGTCAGCCACTAGTTTTGTCAGCGGCCATTTTGAATACCAGAAATACTCCTGCACCTTTTATTGAGTTCACTAATTGTTTTCAAGTTAAACTGACAAAGAGTCCTGACGAAAATTCCTGAGGGAAGATATATCCAAGCCCATTTCTTATTCAGACTTTTACAAACGTTTTTTTTTTTGGTTGTTGTTTCCCACTGAAACTTTCCCCAAGGATGTACAACCTGCCCTCATGCATTTCTGCCAATCTCCATTCTCTGGTCATAAGTAGAATACTGCATTAGTTATATAGCACGCGATTAACTGAGCATTAAATCCAAAGGAACGTACATTTAAGAGTGGCTTACTGACTTGAGATAAACATGTGTGGCAATGCTCCCCAAGGGGGGAGATTGGTGGAACAGGGGCGATTTGTTTTGTTTGGAAAAATGGTCCAGGGGGGGAACCACAGACTGGGCTTTGAGGTGGAAACTTTTAAATGATTAAACAGTTGTGCCTCTTTATTTCTTACTTTGGTTTTGTTTTCCCCTCCAGAGACCCCACTGCATAGTTCCGGAGTGCAGACTATACATGCTGTGGGTTTGTGTTATGAGTTATTGTAGTCAGCATTTGTCAGGTTTATAGACGATTTTCATACACAGATCTTTTCACAGCCAAAATACCAGCAGCCCAGGCCAAACACATACATTAACAACACAGGAAGCCAAATGAGCATAATTTGTAACAGACAGAACATTGCCAATGCAAACCGCATGTACTACGCGTGTTCACGTTACGAAAAAAAAAAATAAAATGACTCGCACAATTTTGAACTGATTGTAAAATTCTTTGGGCTGCAAAAGCCAAACCAACTGTAGACATAACAGCAGAGATTGCCCTTTGTTATTGCAAAACACCACTTTGTGGCTACCTTGCTCACAGGTTGGATACAATCAAAATCAGCGTTATAAACCATGTTGAAAAACAGGGGAGAACATGCACTATTGTGTCTACCACTTCTGGCAAACTTAAGTGATCAATAAGCAAATTAGGCTTATGAAGATGACCAATTGACTGCTGTGTGACAGGTCAGGTTAATTTATTGGGACTCTCTGATAATGACTGCTCTGTTGCTTTGAATTACAAAGGTAGTAACAGTTTTTCAATAATAATAATAATAATAATAATGGACACTTATAATGCGCCGGTATCCGCCAAGTTTGACGCTCATGGTGCATGAACATTATTACCCCTGTTATTGGGCCAGTTATATCATTCCTACAACCATCTCAACTCCCTGGGGAGTATGCAGCCCATGCTGCCAAACGTGTAGCGCAACGAGCTTAATCAAACACAATTACCATCTCTGCCCTCAAAGGTCCCCATTTATACTCCTGGTTGGAGAGAAGCAATTATAGTTAAGTGTCTTGCTCAGGGACACAAGCACCACGTTCACATCCAGGATTCGAACCCACATTCTGACGATTCGGCCATCAGAACACAAGTCCGATGCACTTAATCCCTCGGCCATGGCACCCTACAAGAAGTTGTATCAAGACACACCAAGTGCTTTATCCTATGTGAAACATCATCCCGTGAAGCATCTCGATCACCTCATCATATCCCAATAAATGAGTCGGTGAACCGGTGGTTGCCAATGCTAACTAGAGTTCATGACGAAGCTGACATGCAACCTCTATGCACTGTCAGTAAAACACCAGAAAACAGTCATGACTTGAAGGCAGCAATGTCTCGGCACAATTAACTACCAATACTGGGGTGCAATCCACCAACTTGAGGGGTCCTTAGTGTCAGGTTGCCCGAGGTGGATTACATTAGAACTCAATTACATCAAAAGACCCACGTCATGAAAGCCTGGACTAATCCTGGCATTGATTGCGGGCAATGACTGAATGAGTCGGGGAATAAAGGCACCATCATCTGTCACCAAGTCTTGGAAATAAATTGGCAAGGAAGTTGTGGGTTTTATCCTATATTTCTCAAGAAAGCATCCCCTCCTCCCAAAAAGCGGCAGAATTCCAATTTTGAGAAGCCCAAGTTAATCCAAGAGTATTATATATTACTGCATTTCCTTTCACACCACACAGAAACAACATACAATAGATGTGGCATGTGATTTCAATGTACACAGGATGTTCGCACTGTAGTATGTATTGGTTCTGTTTATGGTAACAACATGTAGATTTTCTTGTGGAAGATTGTGGAGACAGAACCCAACTGGTCTTCTCTACGTTTCGTCTAGCCTGCTCTAGCCATCATCTAGAGATGTACAGCACACAGTCAGTTGCATAATCAGAGAGCTGGAGGAGGTAGCCCAAGAAGTTCATGGTTGCCGTGGGGACGCAAGGAGGGAGAAAAAGTGTCAACAAATTATGACTTAAGTCCCATACGAATGACCAAGGACAAATACATGTAATATAAAGCAGAGTTTATCCTTTTTTTTCAGTACTGGTAGTAGGTTAGACCAGTAAATTTGACTTTCATCTAGTCCGCCAGCATTTTCTCTGGTCCACCTCTTCCAAGTCCATGTATTTTTTCCGAGCCTACATTTAGTAACCTCACTGCATGAGCGATGAATCCACTTTTTTAAGATCAGAGTTTTAAACCTTTCTTACATGTACAGTGTAAGCAAACCTTTCTTACATGTGTGTGTGGAGCGTCGTGGTAGAGCGGTCTAGTTAACCGGACTCAAGTTCTGATGTTAGCAGCAGAATGTGGGTTCGAATCCCGGTCGTGACACTTGTGTCCTTGAGCAAGACACTTAACCATAATTGCTTATAGGGGCAGAGGGCAGTTTAACAACTGCCTTGTTCTGGACTAGTTACCCCTCCCAGTCCTATTCGCACCGTGAAGAGGCTGGTTATTAAGTTGTCTTGTTTCGGTGCGAGGGGCTGGTTTCTTCAGTGTGGAGTCGTTGTAACAACTCAATGACTTAGTAGCCCCACCTTGGAGTGGCCATTGATGGCTTTTTGTAGGGCGATTTGCATATTTAAAAATACATGTACATATATGCCTATGGTAAGGATCAGTCTGGCTCAATGTGATTTTGCACTCAACCATATATCGTCGTTGATATGGTATTGCACTCAATTATAGTTTTGTATTCCGGTAGCATACATTTTAACTAACCAGGTGGACGAGTTAGAGAGGGTTTTGACTTGTCTACAGCTGTATTAACTGGCATTTGGTCTGTGGACAGGATTGAGGGAGAACATTGCTGGATAGGCGACTGTTTTTGTCACTAAGAGGATGTGGGATTAAAGATGTATCGCCCATGTTCTATCATCAATTTCTGGATTTTTGGGTTTTCATTGGAACATTGATAATTTAGAAAGGAAAACACATACTGTGAAATGAGGTATTTCACAAATGTCAGAAGCTTGGTTTTACCGTAAAAACAGTGCCAACATTTTTATGACAGAACCCACCATATAAATTCATTTTGGCACATACATGCATTTACTGTAAAACCATACTTCTCATGCTAACTTTGAGAAATATGTAATTTTAAAGCATTTGTTTTCCCTTCTTCCAGTAAAATAGCGATGTCCTGATGAAAAGGAAAATTACCGGAAATTGCTGAAACACTGGAGATACATTGTACATGTAGTCTCCCACTGAAACAAACATCGAAAAATGACATGAAGCCAACTTGCATTCATCAATTATACATGCAGCTACACATAACTCAGGCCATATCACAAAATTCTCACAAATTCTCAAACCGTGAATACTGGCAAGTCCTATTTGCATTTCTACGTCATGGTTAAAATCCTACTGACACCAGTTTGCATACTTAGAATCCCAGCTATCAGTTTTACAAGGAACAGCTGTCAGTCTTGAGTTCCCGAAGGAATTACTAAAATTTATATTTCTGTATATGGGGCTTAGTACAACCAGGACAGATGCGGGGAGATCTTTTGAGAGAGATACATATACGTTTATGGCGGGTCTAACAATGACGGCAAAGTTTTGATCCCCTGCTAATGGAAATACAATGTAGTTAAACAGGGCGGCTCAAATGATTTATTGCCTTAATAATTCATAAAATTTAGATGACTGCAAATTTATTGGTCAATGAACGGTAATCACACTCATTCAAACCAACGATCAGGCACCATAGTCAGCATGTGAATAGCAACCAACATTATCGCCAGACCATTCTGCTCCATGCGGTGATATACTAAAAGGCCCTTTCCATGCAATGGTCATTTTTGTCCGGCACACAGACTCCAATTGTTTTTTCAATGCGGAAAAAAAAATCATGGTATGAAAGGCACCAGTCTATTTTTGACATGAGCCTCACTTTGATTCCAATTGAAAAGTGTACTAGGAAACCAAGATAGCTGCTCCTATGCCAGAACAGGATAGGTGCTTGTCATTAAGGCTCTGCAAATCTACCATGACTGCAGTAAAACATTATATTGTAACTGTTTGCGCGAGTATGTGAAATCATTTTTGGCATGCCCGACACGAACACATGATTCTCTGATGATCGGGATGGGTGTACCTTGATACATGTACATGTATATACAGGATGCAGGATGATTGCACAGGCATGCACTGTTATCCAATTAGTGTTTTACATCAGGGTCAATATAGGTTAAAATGTGCAAGTTACATGTATAAACTCACCAAAATGAAAAATCAGAGTGGACCTGGAACATGCCGACTGGTCAGTGGGTTAACAATGGTTAAGTTAGACAGTGCGTTTGAATTGGTTTTAAAAGCAAACTACTTTTTGGACAAGTTTTATGTTGGGGAAAAATTAAGAGTCGTCTATTTCTATTCTACGCATGAATCAACTGCAGACCACGTCTTTGATATGTCTACATACATGTACATATATATGTACATGTACAGCGTATGTGAATTTGAAGCACATTCTGTGTACATTTTGTTGTTACAGTATGTGTTGACTGTACACATCAAAGACAAAATTTTTAGTTGGGTCGATGATCAACAACAGACTTAACAACTCAGGCTAATCGACCCTTCCCGTGAAATATGCTAATTGCATTCGCACATGCGCTCAAACACCACTGGTTGGGCAAACTCAACTGCGGGATCGTCACGCAACGCCATGCACGCGCTATAGCACCTAGCGCATGCTAAATTCAGTCAATTTAATGGAGACCAATGACTAAGTGCAAGCTATAACGCGCGCTACATGTAGGTGTTGCGTGACGATCTCGCTTCTGAGTTTGCCAACCAGTGGTGCTTGAGCGCATGCGTGAATGTAATTAGCATATTTCATGGCAAAGGCCTATTACAAAAAAAAATCAATCAATTAAGTGCAGATTAATAAGTTAAACACAATCAATCGGGGATGCACAAATCTGAAACATGAGTTAATCACAAAACAAAAAAAACAAAAAAATTAAGTGATATTGGGTTATCCTTAACCATGCAACAATATGCAACAAGATGCAACAAGTGTAAAAAGTCGATGCATCTTGTTGCCCTCAGTACAGAACAAAAGAACCATTATGTTCTAGCTGCCAGGGCTCAATTTCACAAAGCTTTACGATTCATCTTTGAGTTTGACTTGTCATTATCGCCATAGTGATGTGACCTCACACTTTGCTTAGTAATTAAGACTGATATGCATTTTAAGATCAATCTTGTCTCTTTGTGAAATCGAGCCCAGTGGATCTTGTTGCACACTGAGTAGCCTGCACACTTTACTACTGTTGGACATTATTTTTATTGTATTCAGCAGGGCATCTGTGAAATGCCTGTAGGGTTTGGGTTAAAGGGAATGGTTATTACTGGGCAGACACATTTGAAACGTCTGCGTACCATGAGGACCACATATCTGAACTTCACTGTGGTGAATAGAGGATGGCAAAACATTTCCCCATTCCCCTTCTTTTTGTCATTGAAAGTATTCCTGTGTTGTGTTTTATTATATATCTTTCTGTTAATGAAGCCAATGAAGCCAAGGAATCCTCAAATGTGCAATAAAGAACTGCAACAAGTAGGTCTGAATAAATCTGTGTAGAGGATGAAGGCATTTTCTGTTTTAGCTACGTGTGGGTTAACCCCAGATGAATTTTCTAAGGGGACAAGCCACGTAATCGGGAGGGGACTGAAAACCCATTCCACATGTCAGATTGGGTCTGAGTGGGATTCGAACCCCAAAAGACAATTACTGTACGGCAATTACAAGTTTTATATTAAATTATTGACAGACCTGTGGTATGGGTGGGTTTTTTTTTTTTTTTTTTTTGGGGGGGGGGAGGGGTGCATATGACTCACTTTTTGTTTGTTTTTGTTTTGGGTGGGGGGGGGGTGGGGAAGGTCGATTTTCACAAAATGCAGTTTTTCTTCTTGTCTCTCCTGACCCTGCCGCCCCAACCTTCATAAAACCTCCTGTATTCACAGCGGTAATCCTGGTACTCAAAACCATGCAAGTTGGAAGTTAGTACAAGTCAATGGCGAGCATTTAATCACGGCAAAAAAAAAACATCATGTGTACCTATCTCTCCGCCGGGTGGTTCTCTACGTACATATGCCGACACTGGTCGGTTCATCAGGATCTGGTAACCACCTAAATATACCACAGGAAATATACTACATGTCAACAAGTTTGTATGGATTACCGAGAAAAGAAAAAAAAATCAACTGAGGAAACAGGGTGGATGGGTGATACATGAACCATTTAGGAGTACAAACTTGTACAGCCCTGAACCTGTTCTGGTTACTGCTGAACTTCAGTACAAACTGAAATGTCATACCGGTATCTATCATTAATACAGATAATTGTGACAATCAAGAAATGCATGACTGTTTAATAGAAACCTGTGAAGAAATCAAGTCTTATGCATTATACAACAGGTTTAGCAAGAATGATAATGGAGAAAGAAATAGAGAGAATTCGAGCGATAGCGGAGGCGTGTGATTTGAGCGGTAAGGAGTTAATAATAGATTTTGTTTGACAAGAACGTACAGAAAGGTAAAAGCTAGATGGAGACGAACATAGCTGTGCATATCAGATCAAAATTAGACGTCAAGATCTAGAACTCGGGCGACACAATCGTAAACTCGTGTCAATGAAGGTGCATATTGAAACTGTCAAGCAAGAAAACCTAAACACATCCACTGCTAGTTATGGTGAAGGTTCCCCTTGCCCAGCATAACAAATCAAATCATTGGCGGATCCAGGGGGGCTACGGGGGCTGTAGCCCCCCCCCTAAAAATCGTAAAAAAAATTTTTTTTTTTTAAAGGAGAGAGAGAGGGGGGAGGGGAGAGGAGAACGCACTCCCATTCCCAGTGTGCTTTGTTTTTCTCTCCCTTTGATTATTTCATTGTAACTTTTATAGTACTGAAAAATAATTGTTTTTGATTCTCAGCCCCCCCCCTAAAAAATGTTCTGGATCCGCCCATGCAAATGCTCCAAAATCACCATTGGTTGATGAAGTCAAAGACAACATTGACACGTATCTAATGTAAATGTTTGAGATAGAGGATTTACACAAAAATACAGAATACAAAAACCTGTAATGGTTTATTACAGGATAACGGAGGATCGATTATCAGAAGCCATCAAAGCGAACCCTAGGCAAAGTCATTGCTATAGAAGACAGAAGGGCAAATAATACAAGTGGTTCAATTATACAAAATGTAATGTTATAGCATTATGCATGTGACACATGCATTGAAACCAATTACCATGTACATGTGCATGCTCTCTTGCATTATTAAAACCCAATATCTCACACCATGGACCAAACTTGATTTATTATGGCCAAATATCATGTGCGTGTACCTGGCACTGCTAGGTTTGATAAAAAAAATATTTAAAAAAATAATTAATTTTAAAAAAATAAAAAATTGACAAACCATTTCGCAATAAGTGTATGATGTAATGTCAGATGGAGTAATTGTGATATCAGTGGCAATTGTTTACTTTTTCATTAGTACGAGTGTGAGTATACATATACAAGTACAGGTACATGTAGGTGTATGTGTATGAGTACTCGATAGTTGTAGTTGAGTACTTTTCATGAGTATGAGTACGAGTACAGAAAAAATGTACTCCAGTATGAGTACAAGTGCGAGTTTGAGTAAGAATAACTACAACTCGGATCAGTGCTACTGAAGGATTGATTTTGAGTGGAATAAACAAGGCATGCCCACAAACAACCAGAAAACACTCTGCCTTGATTGCATCAGTATGATAATAATAATAATAATAATAATAATAATAATAATAATAATTATGAAGATCATAACTGGATAGTTAATGGTGACTTTAATTGTCAACTTGACATTGATGGTAATGATAATAGTATTCCTGAATTAAATAACCTTATTTTAGAAAAAGATATGTATGATGTTTGGAGAACTTGGTATCCAGATGAGCAGGGTTATACTTTTTATCATAAGGGTATCATAAGGGTCTCAAAAGAAGCAGTAGGATTGATTATTCCTTTGTCACAAGCAACTTGCTATTTATCATACCTGAAGCCAGTGTCAGTTCTGTAGGTTTATCTGATCACTGTGCTCTTAGTTTTAGACTTCAAAAACAAGAAGTCACACGGGGACCAGGCAGATGGTTTTGTAATAATAATATTTTGAAAGATGATCAATGCAAAGACCGTATTAAATTCTTCTGGGATTATTGGAAATAAAAAAAAAGTACCTTTGACAGCATTCTCAGTTGGTGGGATGTGGGTAAAATGAATTTAAAAGAGATTATTAAAGATTACGATTCGGAAGTGTATTACAAAGAAAAAAAGCATAAATGTCATCTTCAGAAAACTCTTATAAATCTTACTCTTACTCTTATAAAACCTACTCCCGACCCCAACGCTATCTTTGAAGTTGAGAACAAAATAAAAAATTATGTGATGAAAGATTTTGACGAATCTAGAAATAGAATGCACATAATTAAAATGGCAGAAGAAAAACCAAGTAAACTCTTCCTTGGAATGGAAAAGCAGAGATCTAACGATAATATTATTCATAATTTAAAAGATGAGAATGGTACAATTTACACTGACGCCATTTCCATGTGTAAATAATTTTATGTTAATTTGTTTTACCAAAATTTGTATTCAGCTGAGAATATTGACAGTGAAGCTGCTGAAGATATATTGAACACCATTAAACAAGTAAATTTACCTGATGATGAAATTGAAGACTTAGAAAGTTTCATTACAGAAAACGAAGTTTTTCAAGCCATCAATCTAATGAATACTTGTAAATCACCAGGTTTAGATGGTTTAACTACTGAGTTTTATACCTTTTTTGGCCGCTCATAAAAGACGATTTTTTAGAAGTTATCAATGAATGTAAGAAGACCTTTTCTCTCCCAACTACTATGAATACCGCCTTGATTCGTCTTATTTATAAGAATAGAGGGGAAAGAAGTGATCTTAAAAATTGGAGGCCCATTAGCCTTCTTAATGTTGATTATAAAATTATCTCCAAAGTTATTACCAATCGTTTAAAGAGAATTATGCCGTTTATTATAGGAAATGATCAATCCTGTGGTGTGAAAGACAGAAATATTCATGATAATTTAATGTTACTCAGAGATGTTATTTATTATGTTAATAATGAAGAAGAACAAGCTGCTCTTATCAGTATTGACCAGGAAAAGGCCTTTGATAGAATTGAATGGAAATATATGTTTGACATAATGGGGGCTATGGGAATTCCTAAAATTTTGATTAATTGGGTTAAAATTCTTTACAGTAATCCTAACAGTACAGTTCTAGTTAATAATTTCATTACTGAACCTTTTCAAGTGACTCGAGGTATTAGGCAAGGATGCCCCCTGTCACCACTTTTATATGCTATTTGTGCAGAAGGTTTAGGAAATCTTATAAGAAATAATATGAAAGGCATTTCCCTTCCTAATACTGATTGCTCCTTGAAACTGATTCAACACGCTGATGACGCTACTATTTTATTTCTGATAATAACGATTTTAGTATTCTTGAAAAATTGTTAAAAATTTATAGCAAAGGATCGGGTTCTAGAATTAATATACACAAATCGCAGGGGCTTTGGATTGGTAAGTGGAAGGATAGACAAGATAAACCGGGGGGGTTTTCATGGACTAACGATCACTTAAAAATTCTGGGTATCTTCTTTGGGAATCACAACACAAAAAGAAATTGGGAACCGAGAATAAGCAAAATGAAAGCTGTTCTTGAGAAATGGAAGGGGAGGAATTTAACTATGAAAGGAAAAGCTGTTATTTTCAACAGTTTCATTGGTGCAAGTTTATCTTACCACGGTTCTATCATTCACTGCCCCAATAATTATGTTAATGAAATGGAGAGTATCAAGTGGTCTTTCTTCTGGGATGGTAAACCAGATAAAATAAAAAGAAAGACGAATACTGGGCCCATAGACAGGGGAGGTATTGGAATTGTTGATATTCCGCTTAAATTACAGACTTTAAAACTAAATGTGTTGAAGAAATACCATACTACATCCAGGAAATGGAGACACCTCTTTGATTACTGTTTATGTATCGCTAGTGGAAAGAATGAACTTGGTTGGTACATATTAGATAATCCTAATGCTATTAGTCCAAATACCCAAGTTTTTTATAAGGAATTAATTCTTGCCTTCAAGAAATCTGGAATTAATTACAATAAAGTTTTTTCTTGTGTTAATGAAACCCACGAGCTTCCCCTTTGGAAAAATGGTACTGTTACCAAGGACAATGGAAAAGAATTAGACAGCAAAATTTTAAGGCCTATGGGCTTTAAAAAGTTGAAGCATGTTCTTAAACATGGTAAAATTTTGTCTCATCAGACACTAGCAAATGGATGTAACATTTTACCTTTAAATGCAGGAAGGATAGTCGCCAGTTTGGAAAGAAACATTAACAATGATTACATTACTGAAAACCGAGAGGGCCCAGCAAACCACTTTCTGAACAATCTCACTTTCAAAGATGAGAAAGGAGACATCAATAAGAGATTTCTGGATATGAATGTAAAAACTATCTACAGTTGTTTGATTACTAACCAATTTAAGCCTCCTGCTGTAGTCCAATATTGGATTAATTATTTTTACATAACTGACCCTGATATCAATATTTGGAAAAATGGACGTTGTCCTCTTATGGAAGCTGAAGAGAGGAACTTGTGGTTTAAAGTTAAGCATAAAATTCTTCCCACCAAAAACAAACTTTATAGATTAGGAATTACCAGCAATAATGTTTGCCTACTCTGCAATAGGTCTACTGAAACCATCGAACATCTTTTTATCGAATGCGAGGAATGTTATGACGCCTGGCTCTTTGTAGAAAACATTGTTAAAAAATACTTAAGGAAAACCCATTTTTATTTATTCGCCAGTAATAGAATCCTCGGCATTAACATTACGAACAATATGGTTTTACTTTTAATTGGTAAATTACATAAAATTATCTGGAATGTTCGTTGTGTGGCAAAAAAAGATTGCAGTGCTCATATTGATATACTTAAAGTGTATAAAAGAAACCTGAAGAAATTCATTCTTATGGAAAATAACAGATTGGGTATAGATGCTTTTAACCTGATTTATGCAAAAAATTGTGCTCTGT
The DNA here is from genome assembly GCA_029582265.1 of Zoroaster sp. YZ-2022. Taxonomy (NCBI): domain Eukaryota; kingdom Metazoa; phylum Echinodermata; class Asteroidea; order Forcipulatida; family Zoroasteridae; genus Zoroaster; species Zoroaster sp. YZ-2022. Next base: position 17,289,896 of record CM055821.1, on the reverse strand, counting down.
GCTATTATGACAAAGACAAACTTAAATTCACCTTTTGATTATAAGTCTTGCTTATTTTAGTTTTCGTGTGATCTTTTTTACTGTTTATATATTTAACTTACAAATTGTCTCCCTTATTTAATATTTTACGTATGTACTTGTTTTTGTTTTAACTCACCTATTGTTATAAACTGTGTTTTGTTTTGATTGAAATAAATGGAAAAAAAAAATAAATAAATAAATAAATTAAAAAAATAAAATAAAAAAAATAAATAAAAAATAAATAAATAAATAAAAATAAAACAAAATTTAAAAAAAAATTTAAAAAAAAAAAAAAAAAAAAAAAAAAATAATAATAATAATAATAAAATAAATAAATAAATAAATAAATAAATAAATAAATAAATACTTTTTACTTTTCAAAGGAGAACTTTATTTCAAATTTCTTGAAAAAGCAGCATATTAGACAGATATATACAAAATTAAAAGAATTGTAAAGAAATACATTCAGTACCTTAATAGTAGTGAATTAATAAAATGAAAACCAGAAACAAAAACTTTATAAATAAATAAATAAATAAATAAATAAATAAATAAATAAATAAATAAATAAATAAATAAATAAATAAATAAATAAATAAATAAATAAATAAATAAATAAATAAATAAATAAATAAATACATAAATAATAATAATAATAATAATAATAATAATAATAATAATAATAATAATGTGGACATACATGTATATAGCACATGTATCCACCAAACTGGTGCTCAAGGCGCATTATATACTACTCAAAACAATTTAGGGAACACCGGGTTTTTAACATCAAATAGGTTTGAAATGTTCCATGAACCGGGATTTTCATTTGCAACCCCCTCTCTCTTTCAGTAGTCATGTCATGAAATGTGTAATCACTACATGCATCCTTTATCATCTGTTTCATTGTGCAGTTGTTTCTCATCAATTCTGTGAAACAGTAGGCCGTATTCATAAAAATAAGTAATTGCTTTTACTAAAGTAAAAACCCCCTTTTACTAACCTTTTACTGAAATGTGTATTCATAGAAATAAGCAATGACTTTCAAGTAAAAGCTACAAATTTTAAGCATTAGTAATTGCTTTTTACTTATAAGTAAATGCTAGAGAAATTAGCATGTACTTCAATTTGTATTCATAAAAATTACCTTCGACAAGCATTTACTAGTGATTGTACAAGCACCTAATTTATGGCTTGCTGTTTAGCCAATACAGACATATCACATTTTCTGCCATGTTTTTACGTCCAAGACCACAACCTAAGGTGTATAACATCAGGCTTAATCGTTATGAAGTCAACCCTAGCACTTACAGAACTTTATTTAGGTTTGCCAAAGAAAATGTGGAATGGCTTGCAAACACCTTCATACCACCAAATACCGAGACTCGTGGATGGTACTGTAGTACAATAGCAACTACTTGAGAACTTACTAGCCGAGGCAAGTAACAACTGTAATCATTTAGCAAATGGTTATGAATAAGATTTTTAGCAATTGCTTAGACTAGACCTTTTGCTTACCTAGCTGTTGCTTTGACTTATAGCATTTACTAGTAAGTAATTACTTATTTTTATGAATACGGCCTATTGTGTTTATCTGAAATAAATGATCTTGCTTTAACTGAGATTATTCCAGTGTTCCCTAAATTGTTTTGAGTAGTATATTATTACCCCTGCTCATCAGGCTCATAAATCATTCCTGAATCCATCTCAGCTCCCTGGGGAGTATACAGCTCAATTGCTGCCATTACAGCGCATATAGGGCTAAACAAACACAACAACCAACTCTGCCCTCACAGGTACCCATTTACCCCTGGGTGGAGAGAAGCAATTATGGTAAAGTTTCTTGCTCAAGGACACAAGCACCATGGTCATGGTTGGGATTCGAACCCACATTCTGACGACTCAGCCATCAGAACACAAATCCGATGCACTAAACTGCTCGACCATGAAAGAGAAATCTTCTTGTCTTGTGGAGGTGTACGGTGTTTTTAAACTGACAAGCCTACCCACATTGTTTAAATCATTATGTTGAGAGTTTTCGATTTCAGTTTAACGAGAGCTCAGACTTCTGTGAAAAAAATTGGAGAATATTTTTACAGTTTTCCAAACTGCTCAACAGAGGGCAGTATTTCAACTGTAATCAATGAGATTAGTGATCAATCATGAATCAGTAAAATATTTGGCCAGTATGTAAAATCATGAACCTCCTACCCTACAAGTCAGATGTACATAACGAATGATGAGAAATTTCAAATATGTGACCTGTCACCACAAAATGAGCTTAAAGTCGGAAATTTAAATCAATTGAGTTATTGGTATTTCTGGATTCAGTAGAACAAGAGCTTTCCAATGATATATAACACTTGGGGTTACAGCGATCCCCCAGACCACCAGAGGGGGATTTGCGGCTTTGTTTTCGTCTTTGTTTCAAGTTGTTTGTCAGAACACGATAAATGCTACCAACGAAATTGGCCTGAAATTGAGGTTTTTAATTGTCTGATCGAACTGAAAATTTGGAATGCGATATAAGGAGATTTACAAGTTGCAAATATAATAACAAAAAAATTAGACCTCCCCTCTGATTTTTCACTTTTCCCGCTGTACTGTGAAATGGTATATGTATAGTGAGACTTTACGCTCATTTCGTTGTAACAGGTCACATATATTATTAATTTGTTACCTCTTCAACAAAAATCTCCACCACCATCATATTCATACAGCCTGTGCCATTTTGATAATTGTTTTATTGGGTGGGGTTTCGGCATACCACTAGGTAAAGACCTATACATTTCATGCATTGTATTACACGTTAGTTATAGAAGCTTATAATTATATCATCCGTGTACGTAATTCGCTGCACTTGTGAAATGACACACTTGCCTTTTGTCTATCATTTCATCGGAAAAATTACAGAACTATGACATATTTCTAGTTGCTTATACTTGTCTGGGTCATGCTTGTTACAAAAAGAAAAATCACAGGGAAACTGTATGATTTACTGGAAAAATAGTAGGCATAACCGAAACCCCTGTGTTCGTTTTATTTAACATCAAGGTCTAGTTTAAAGAAAAGACTGTTTGCGGTGACACCATGTAGGAATTCTGTGTTCTGAATAGTTTCGATTAGTATGCTCTGATCATCTCCTGATCGAAACGTCAAGTTGTAACCAACCGGTTCCTTTTAGAACTACACAGTATTTACTACTCAAAAGAGAATTTCTACATGGTGTCACTGCAAACAGTCTTTACTTATCCTTTTCACCATGCAAAGCTACAAGTCTTACTACATGGTGTCACTGCAAACAGTCTTTACTTATCCTTTTCACCATGCAAAGCTACAAATCTTACTACATGGTGTCACTGCAAACAGTCTTTACTCATCCTTTTCACCATGCAAAGCTACAAGTCTTACTACATGGTGTCACCGCAAACAGTCTTTACTCATCCTTTTCACCATGCAAAGCTACAAGTCTTACTACATGGTGTCACTGCAAACAGTCTTTACTCATCCTTTTCACCATGCAAAGCTACAAGTCTTACTACATGGTGTCACCGCAAACAGTCTTTACTCATCCTTTTCACCATGCAAAGCTACAAGTCTTACTACATGGTGTCACCGCAAACAGTCTTACTCATCCTTTTCACCATGCAAAGCTTCTTACTACATGGTGTCACTGCAAACAGTCTTTACTCATCCTTTTCACCATGAAAAGCTACAAGTCTTACTACATGGTGTCACTGCAACAGTCTTTACTCATCCTTTTCACCATGCAAAGCTACAAGTCTTACTACATGGTGTCACCGCAAACAGTCTTTACTCATCCTTTTCACCATGCAAAGCTACAAGTCTTACTACATGGTGTCACCGCAAACAGACTTTACTCATCCTTTTCACCATGCAAAGCTACAAGTCTTACTACATGGTGTCACCGCAAACAGTCTTTACTCATCCTTTTCACCATGCAAAGCTACAAGTCTTACTACATGGTGTCACCGCAAACAGTCTTTACTCATCCTTTTCACCGTGCAAAGCTACAAGTCTTACTACATGGTGTCACCGCAAACAGTCTTTACTCATCCTTTTCACCATGCAAAGCTACAAGTCTTACTACATGGTGTCACTGCAAACAGTCTTTACTCATCCTTTTCACCATGCAAAGCTACAAATCTTACTACATGGTGTCACCGCAAACAGTCTTTACTTATCCTTTTCACCGTGCAAAGCTACAAATCTTACTACATTGTGTCACCACAAACAGTCTTTACTTATCCTTTTCACCGTGCAAAGGTACAAATCTAACTACATGCTGTCACCGCAAACAGTCTTTACTTATCCTTTTCACCGTGCGAAGCTACAAGTCTTACTTAAGGTCTAGTTTATTATTATTATTATTATTGTTTTGTTTTTTTTGCAAAAGTTTATCTGGGTTCTTGCAGTAACTCTCCGTTTTGGTAACCTTTGATAACACTGGTCAACAATTTTTTTTAAATTTGCTTCGGAGATAAAATGTGCTATTTATTATGGATTTTGATGTGCTGAATTCAAATATGACAATTAAAATTGCTGATTGGCTACTGTTTCCAAGATATTTAAGTTTTTACATTTTACGTACTACAACATGTATGTATATGGTGTACATTTTTAATAAGATTTTTAATCATGAATTATCATACGCTATTCCCATACGTGTACACATGTACATGTAGATCTTGAAAACTAGAGCCAATCAACAATTTTAAGCATCATTTCCATTCTCAGTGACCCATAATTAGTCTATTTTGACTTCATTTGTTTCGGAAGCATTTTGGCTGTAGACCAGTGTAACCATACCTATTAACCAAATCCATTTGAAATACATCCTAATACAGTTAAGTCCTATCATGGTGGTTGTGGTGGGGGAGATGGTGCTGATTGCCTATCATCTCTTTACAAGGGGCTTAAGAAAACTCAACACCCATTTCACTTTCGCTTTTACAGGTGCAAAGTACATGTACATACATGCACACGTAGGTGGATGTTATAAGTTAGTGTAAACATCTAGCAGACTTAGGAAACGAAACCATAGCTTTATACCACCTCAGGAAAAACAGGAAACACTGATTACGTCTAAAGAATTAAAAGAAATGAAGTAAATAAAATTGCAACAGTCACAAGGACTTTCCCAAAATGGGCAAGAGAGGCATGGGGTCTTGGAAGTAAAATCCCCACTGACAACCTCCACAATTATTTCTTCACCGGTGAAATCATTTCCCTGGCTTGCATATTCGACAAAAACAAACTTGCCTTGAAAAAAAACCCCAAATAACTTGGAATCGGAGTAATTTATAAACATCGAGGCAGATAAGCCAAACTTGTACTGGTCATATTTGAAAGGAATTGGTAGCAGATCAAGGATGGCAAAAGTTGGGTTGGAGGGGGGGGGGGGGGGGACATGGTAACTATAAGGGGATACACTACAAAAACAATGTATATATTATGAATTTACATACATGATGGTAATTATCAGTGTTGTAGTTCTCGAGACTGGTCTCGGTCTCAAGACAGGTCTCCAGACCACTTTTTGTTGGTCTTGGTCTCGACTCCCTGTGGTCTTGGTCTTGTCTCGGTCTCGGACCAATGAGGTCTTGAGATTTTGCAGGTCTCGAACATCGAGACCTGTGAAAAAATGTTATTTTGTGATTGTTTTGGGCTAATCGATTACACGGTATCCATTCATAAATCAAAACAATCGGAATGTTACCATAACTTGCAGTTTATATGTGAGCAACCTACTTTTTTTCCTGAGCGTATCCATGAAAAATGGTACAACTCGCATACAGTACGTGCTGGGTTGTATATGAATTGAGACAAGGTTGGCGTAACACTTTACAGTACATGTGCTACTCCTTTTATACATGGATAATTAAACTGAATGCATATTGTATTATTAACCAAAGCCATGTTGTTTGCACGCAATTTTAAATTCATATCATATCACTGCAAAATATTACCACAAATGATCTATATGATAATTTTAAAATATCCAGTAGATGTGCCAGTACAAGGTGTTGGCTTCAAAAGTCCATATGAGTTTATGGACACACTAAGCTGGCATTCATTAATGCACAGGTATTTGATGTGCAATGACCACATCATTTTAAACAAACTGCTATATCGGATTCTAGCCGGCCATCGTCATCGGGCAAGCTCGGTGGTCGAGAGGTTAAGACGTCTGTAAGCCTGAGGTCGTGGGTTTGAATCCTGCCAATTCGCCTGTGAAGTTTTTTCACAGACACTCAGAAAGAACTGAGTATGCAGTGCTATACACACGTCAGTGTAGGGCAAAAGTTAAACCAATTGTTTATCACCCGACGCAAGAATTTCAACCTATAAATATCACGGAACCCACTGCTATATAGGATTCTAGCCGGCCAATTGTCATCGGTGGTCGAGAGGTTAAGATGTATGCACTTTAGTAAGCAGGAGGTTGTGGGTTTGAATCCCGCCCGAGTCGACTGTGGAGCTTTTTCACAGACACTCAGAAAGCACTGAGTATGCAGTGTTATACACACGTCAGTGTAGGGAAAAAATTAAATCAAACTGTGAACCACACATGTTCTAGTCAACACACTTCATCTTGGTCTCGGGCTTGAACCACCAGGTCTCGGTCTCAGACTCCGGTAATTAGGAAAAGGCATTTTTAAATTCTTATTATTGATATTAACCCATATCCGCCTAACCATGTAAACACACAAAAGACTATGTGCCTAAGCCCCCACACAGAGATACATTGTTTTTGCACACAATCAGAAAGATTCCTTATTTAGAGAATATTACAATCACTGACACAGACACATTACATACTGATGGAAAGAGGAGAACATGCACTTTATTATGATGTCAGACTTGTCTAATTTCATATCTATAATCATGAAATACAGTCATCGGAATAACGTAGTAAATTGGAATTGGACAAAAACACGGTACGGAAAATCACGTACATGTAGGTCGGCGTTTGTAGCGTTTTACATATCTACGGGTTATCACGTAGATCGGCGGATATGGGTTAAGGTGGGGGGGGGGGGTTAGGGGGTCCTTTCAACGATTTAAAGAAGTGTAAATGTATTCAGATTTGTTTGCATTCATTCTCATCGAGAAAATTAAAATGTTTTATATCACATGTCACAGAGAATAATTTTCCACTATGTTTGGTTCCATCACCAAGTTCACGTCAAGTAAGATTATAATTCAGTAATTACCTTTAATTAATTAAAGGGAAGGTACCACATTGGTATTTGGTAACGCTGTACGTTCATGAAACAATTCTAAGATTGTTCACGTTCTTGAGAAAAACTACAATAAACTGGGACATGTTTTTCTCTTGTTTTTATCAACAGTTCTTTATAAAGACCAAAGCACTTTGGACACAATAATTTCTCAGGTTGATTGATACGTGTACCAACTTTATCATCACATCAAGAAAGTTTTCAGATTATTATTTTTTATTAATTGATAATCTGGTAATTACATGTACCAATTAGAAAGTTCTTACAGCTAACCCCCTTTGATCTCAATAAAAAATTATTTTGACAAATTTTGAACAATTTATAAATATCACCTTATACATATATCGGGTTGGGATGTTTACACGAGTACATGAAAATAAATTCACTCAAAGTTTTCAAATTCACGAAACGTGTAAACAAATTTTTACTATTTCCACGGTATTTCGCTGGTCTTTTTTTATTTCACAAAGTGCAACCAGTGGGCCCGCTATTATTAAATCACGATTCCCAGGAAGCTCAACTGATACAATTTGTTTTTAAATTTTAAGACAACCAGAAATTTCGGAGGATGTTTTGTACCAGTCTGGGATTTTTTTAATCTGTACTATTTTTTCTAAAATCCATATTGCCATATTTTGGATAATTTTCTGTACTGAATACGGACAATCTGTCTTCATCATGTCATTTATTAGTGAGAACAATAATCGTTTACAAAGTCTGTGTCAAAACAGGTAAATGTTTTGCAAATTAAACGGAAAATGCCAAGCCTAGTTTACAACATAGTTATTAAAACCCTCCTACTACTACAAGGGTCAAAATCAGTCAAAATGTTGATATGCTTGCCATGGTACATGAATATCTAGTGCACTTAAATGTTAAACACTGTCTAACCTTACTTACATGTACGTATAGCAAGTACATTTACAGGTCAAAATGAGTCAACCATTTTTGACTGGTAAAAGCATTGACTAAAATTGTTCAGGGTGGTCAAAATGGCCCTGTGTGCACAGTCAAAACAGTCAGTTGACTGATTTTGACTTCTACAGCTACTTGCCCCTAAAGTGCAGCTATAGTAGGAGGGTTAATCTACCATTTTTGTAACATTTAACCCTAACCTTCCTAAATCCTCTTTGCTAAAGTGAAGTGTTTTGAAGGATTGAGGTTACATGCTACATGCTTTTTGCTAACGTGAAGGATTTTGGAGGATTGAGGTTATTAGGCATACTTGCCTTTCCATGGTACATGTACATCCATGTTTGTTGTAGTGATTGAAAGGTCAGTGCTTGGGTCAGTGGACACTGTTTATTGCTCCATGCATGCAGGGAGGGTCCCTGGCCATGTACATGTATCACAGAAACACATGTGTGCATACATGTCATGTGCTTGCTTTACTACTGAAGGATTTCGGAGGATTCAGGTTATGTGTAAGCAAATGGGCCTAGGGAGTTAGGAAGGATTCAGGTTATGTGTAAGCAAATGGGCCTAGGGAGTTAGGAAGGATTCAGGTTATGTGTAAGCAAATGGGCCTAGGGAGTTAGGAAGGATTCAGGTTATGTGTAAGCAAATGGGCCTAGGGAGTTAGGAAGGATTCAGGTTATGTGAAAGCAAATGGGCCTAGGGAGTTAGGAAGGATTCAGGTTATGTGTAAGCAAATGGGCCTAGGGAGTTAGGAAGGATTCAGGTTATGTGTGAGCAAATGGGCCTAGGGAGTTAGGAAGGATTCGGGTTATGTGTAAGCAAATGGGCCTAGGGAGTTAGGAAGGATTCGGGTTATGTGTAAGCAAATGGGCCTAGGGAGTTAGGAAGGATTCAGGTTATGTGTGAGCAAATGGGCCTAGGGAGTTAGGAAGGATTCGGGTTATGTGTAAGCAAATGGGCCTAGGGAGTTAGGAAGGATTCAGGTTATGTGTAAGCAAATGGGCCTAGGGAGTTAGGAAGGATTCAGGTTATGTGTGAGCAAATGGGCCTAGGGAGTTAGGAAGGATTCAGGTTATGTGTAAGCAAATGGGCCTAGGGAGTTAGGAAGGATTCAGGTTATGTGTACGCAAATGGGCCTAGGGAGTTGGGAAGGATTCAGGTTATGTGTAAGCAAATGGGCCTAGGGAGTTAGGAAGGATTCAGGTTATGTGTAAGCAAATGGGCCTAGGGAGTTAGGAAGGATTCAGGTTATGTGTAAGCAAATGGGCCTAGGGAGTTAGGAAGGATTCAGGTTATGTGTAAGCAAATGGGCCTAGTGGGTTAGGGTTAAACAAGAGTAATTACAGTACATGCGTATACATCACCCTTGTTTATAATGAGTACTTTGTTTAAACATAAACTCTGCTACAACATGAGGCCAAATCAAGGGCCAGCAGGTTAATCAGTTTCAATTCATTCAATCATGTCTAACCTAGGGAGCTACATGTAATCCCAATAACCACGCTGTCTATTCTCTTGGCGGGTTTCCAAGAATCCCAGGAAACTGATGTGATGTAATGTACGTCATTATTTCTTGGACTTTCAGGGAAGCACTGATCCAGGGGACCAAAGATTGCTGAAATTTATCACTGTTAATTACCTCATCTTATCAGTCCCTAGTTTCTCAATAGTTGCACATTACAAACCGATACCGATAAGGTCATTGAAAAAGTGAAAGGTTTTCCCAATTTCATAAAGGAAAGACATTGGTATTACCTCATCAAAAAGTCCCTGTAAACCGTTAAGGTCATGACTCTCTCCCCCACCCCCCATGAATATCAAAAGTTTTACTTTTTTGGAAGAGTGCCGAAAATCCCATTTCTTATTGACAGCAATGTCCTTCAATCCATTTTCATCTAAAAGTGCCTAGTTTCTCAATAGTTGCACATTACAAACTGGTAAGGTCATTAGTGAACAAGTGAAAGTTTTTTTCCCCACTTACATGATGAAAAAACATTGGTATTATCTCATCAAAAAGTCCCTGCAAAGGCCATGGCTCCCCCCTCCCTTTTTTTAGAAGAGTGAGATCAATGTAGAAAGTCACTTTTCATCAGAAACTTATTGACAGCAACGTCCTTCAATATGTTTTAACCATTAACAATTGTCAGAGTTATTTTCTTATTTTTTTCCGGGCAATTTGAATATGCCTTTTCCAATTTTAATGTTATACATGAACTGGTTTCGTTCAAAATTGTGCAGAGCAAATTATTTCGGCAGAAATATTTGTGTGAATGTACATGTAATACTTTGATCAGCTAATTCACCAATTAACCCTCCTACTGATAGACCATTTGAAACCATTCAAAATTTCCATGGCACTTTCCAAAATGCCCATTGGTTTTGTACACACATGGTGATACCATTTGAACAGTGTTGGTAGCAAGCTTTACTACCATTCAAATCCATTCAAATGCATAGAGGGTCCATTGATTCACCACTTAGAAGTATCCAAACAAGGTTTTGTATTAGCTGTACTACCATTTGGAAAGATCCAAACAAGGTTTTGTATTAGCTGACCTACCATTCAAAACCATTTGGGGGAATCAATACTGTACACAGTTATTTCACCATTCAAAACCACAAAAGCGAATGGTTTCAAATGGTGCATCAACTTGTATGAAAAAGGTACCAAAAGTAGGAGGGTTAAAGGGACAATATCGTCACGATCAGAGCAGACTTTCGACATCGATGTCCTAGTTTAAGTAAGATGAACACAGTGACTGACTCACTTATGCAGCAGCAACGGTAAAACTAGCACTCCGATTCCATGTCCTGTTGATCGTGACGATACTGTCCCTCTAATAAAAGCTTATATACAATTCTTGCAAAGTTGGTGTTGACAATCGAGCCCACTGGTGGGAAATGTGCAGTGCGCCATGCTAGATGTTGTGCCGCATTACCCAACATCAGCAACAATCACTAGAGGATTATCTCACTGTGCATATAACACCGAAGCACTCAAAGCATTCAGAAAGTAGACATGTCTGAAATCCTGAGTGTGACAATTATAATTTACAGTGACCAAGAGGTGGATTTTCTACATACCGTTTTGACACGCATAGAATCTTCTACCACTACTACTAATAAGGCCAAAAAAAAAAAATTGTTGAGTTGCCCTCCAGTGAAAATATTTGAAGGGGTCGGTCGGTCGGGATTTTTTTATTTTTATTTATTTATTTTTTCTCCTTGACTGTCATTTTAAGATTGAAATGCATTGGAACTGAAACCACATACCATGTTTTTCATTATACCTATCAGCAAGGAATTTTGCTTCAGAATAAAAGTATCCCAAGCATTTTTGTTGTACTTTTCGCTGTGATTGACACAGCAAATTCATCCATATTGCGTGCAATGCTCAACATGCAACATATGAGTGGCCATTCGATTTGAAAACGTGTAGATCGAGTCGCAATCGTTGACACACGTACAGTGCGGGGAGCCAGTGCACAACTTGTGAGGGCCATTTGATTTGAAAACGTGTAGATTGAGTCGCAATCGTTGACATACAAAACAGTGCGCGAAGCCAGTGGAAAACATGTGAGGGCCGGGGCCATTCGATTCGAAAACATGTAGATTGAGTCTTGGGTACCGGTAAATTTACCGGTAAAAAAAGTGGAAAATTTCACAAATCAAACGTATTATGTTTTATACAAAGAAAATTGGTAAGTTTCATTAATAAATAGGGCTATGAATGACGGGGAAAAAAAAAAAAAAAAAAAAAACCTGACCCGAGATTTCAGCACTTTTGGGTCGGTCGGTTGGAGGGCAACTCAACATCTTTTTTTTTTTAGCCTAATAATGGGGAATTTATAAAGTGTACATATCCACCAACAAGGGACTCAAGGCACCAATACAATGTACAACTATAGAATTAACAAACCAACTAAATAAATAACCATCAGGGATGCGATTTGCAGGTACTAACATTTTTTCATGATCATGAGAAAGTTTTATTGTATCATATATATATATATATATATATATATATATATTTTATTGTGTCATATATATATATATATAAATCTACTTTGTGTACAACCACATAAAAGGCTTGTGTCCCGTTTGTGTGATCCCCGCTACTGCCGTTACCCGGGTTGTTTGCATCTGACCGGGGCTTGATCCCTGGCTACTCGGCAGATATGGTTTGGCCTCTGACCTGGCCATGATCCTTTGCTGTCCCTTTTCCCTATAAATGGATGTGTTTTTTATGTTGTACTTTGTCAAAGCCTCTGATGAAGCTCCGGTTTGGATCAAAAGCTAAGGCCACTCTCCCGATTTAATTTATATATATATATATATCTAACCAACTGGTTAGCTCAGTTGGTAGAGCGCTCGTACGGTAATCGAGAGGTCGCGGGTTCGAGTCCGGCATCAGCCAATTTTTCTTTGCTCGCTACCCGTTTATAATATTTCAGGTCAGTTTCTCCATATAAATTTACTTTGTGTACAACCACATAAAAGGCTTGTGTCCCGTTTGTGTGATCCCCGCTACTGCCGTTACCCGGGTTGTTTGCATCTGACCGGGGCTTGATCCCTGGCTACTCGGCAGATATGGTTTGGCCTCTGACCTGGCCCCATAGAGCAATAGATAATTGGCATAAGTGGACCGCCCACCAACATAGGGGCTGGTTAGCTCAGTTGGTAGAGCGCTCGTCTGGTATTCGAGAGGTCGCGGGTTCGAGTCCGGCATCAGCCAATTTTTCTTTGCTCGCGAACCGTTTATATATATATATATATATATATATATATATATATATATATTGTCATCAATTTGTATTGGTTTTCATAATCTAATTATCTGATTTTAATGGTGATATGTACAGGTACATTTAGTGTGTTTGTATTTTACACTGGTTTGTTTAAATTTGATCCTACCAACCGAGTTTGATGTTTTCTTACAAAAAACTTGTTTTATAAATGAATAAATACTTTAAGCATTTATGGGTATAAATTACATGTTCTGCCAAAGTGTTATTGTGCATGTCAGAATAGAGAATGAATACAGAGATAAGTGGGATTTGAAACTTGGCATGATGGAAGCACAGTAGGGAGTAAGGTTTGCGGTAGCACCATGTAAACAGTCTCTTAAAGGGGGACTGACATCCTTTACTTAAGGCGTTTTGTAATAAAATATTGCTTTTGAGACCCACCTGTGTCTATTTAATCATTGATTTCTGAGTACAAGTATTTTAAAACAATGTTTGAAGTGTTTGGGGGAAGCAACCCCGCCCCATGGTGGAAGCTTCATTTGCATAAGATATGTGACGTAAGGTCGGGAAGATCCGATGTGTACATGATGTACATACATACGTTTCACACACGTAACGTCTATTTCATTTCTTCCGTGATTTTTGTTTCCGGAACTAATAAAATGCCGGGAAGATGTGTTTCTGCAGGATGCAGCAACACCACAAAAGACGGTGTTAGCCTTCATCTGTTCCCAAGTGACCCAAAATATCGCCGTATTTGGACGAGCAAAGTTCGACTGACAAGAGTAAAGTGGTCAGGTCCATCGGCTCACACAGTTTTGTGCAGCAATCATTTTGAGCCGAGTTTTGAGCCGAATTTCTCTTCCCGACATGACGTCACGAACAGCTCCTCCGTGCAGGGCGGGAACAACTAGTAAAAGTGGGGGGCATTTTTACAACTCTCAAAAACAAAAAAATAAAATTTTATTGATCTTTTACTGATATAAAAACGATCACAATTTAACTGTTTGATTTAAATCCACGACAGTCCCCCTTTAAAGGGACAATATTGTCACGATCAACAGGGCATGGAATCGGAGTGCTAGTTTTAGATTAACTCTGTGACTGAAAATAATACCCCTTAGATAAGATCATATTTCCATTGCTGCTGCATAATTAAGCCAGTAAACTTCAGTCACTGTGCTCTTCTTAAACTAGGACGCTGATTCCATGCCCTGTTGAAAGTCTCATCGTGATGATACTACCCCTTTAAGAGTTGTAATAAGTGTCTGGTTTAATATGTAAACAAACAAAACCAATAAGATTGCACTGTAGACAAACAAGGATCACTGATGACCTCATGCCTCAACTAAGTTATTGGGTGGGGGGGGGGATTAGGACAATGGTCGTTTTGACTTTCTTGTGAAAGTAAAACTTTTCCATGATTTCATCACGTTTTTTTGGAAACATTCCAGGAGTGTTGAAATTTGTCTATGATATCATCTAAAAAAATCCCTTTTTTTAAAATCATTATTAATTGTATGCAGTCACACATGTTATCATAAACAGCTTGATAACAACGTTTTTGATTATCCAAAGCTCAGAGTTTCACTTTCAAGATACCGTGATGATTTTGCATTCACACAAATAAAAATAAACATGCACAGCAGACATAACGTATGTGTGTATCATTCTTTAATATAGCCTGTGTACAGGAGACAGCGATTCCTTTTCCTAGGTTAGGACTATAAAAAAAAGAGCAGGACTTTTTCCCTCTTTATTAATTAACCCTAACCTTCCCAAATCCTCTTTGCTAAAGTGAAGGATTTTGGAGGATTGAGGTTATTAGGCATACTTGCCTTTCCATGGTACATGTACATCCATGTTTGTTGTAGTGATTGCAAGGTCAGTGCTTGGGTCAGTGGACACTGTTTATTGCTCCATGCATGCAGGGAGGGTCCCTGGCCATGTACATGTATCACAGATTAGAAACACGTGTGTGTATACATGTCATGTGCTTGCTTTACTACTGAAGGATTTTGGAGGATTCGGGTTATGTGTAAGCAAATGGGCCTAGGGAGTTAGGGTTGTAATTCTGTGTAAATGTACTGACCGAGATACTGGACATGAAGGCCTTATCATGCCATAGACATTTTTTCATGCCCTGGCATGTGCTACCAGCAATGTGGTGATTTGTGTACACTGTTCAGTTTGGCATGGTTTCTGTTTCGTAGAGTTATCTCACCACTGGCTATTCTCAGAACCAACAAGAGATTGTTTACATGGGGCTCACTGCTACAGCAATCATTACTCCTTCTTTACACTATGCAAAGCTTCAAATTCTTCATGTTTTGTTTGTAGTTTTAATGCCAAATAAATAACTTAAAAAAAAAAAAATAATAGTAATAACTAATAGGCTGCGGAAAAAGTTAGTAAAATGACTGTGTATGCAAACAGTAGAAGCATGTATGAAAACCAACTTGTGGTAAATGTCATTGTGTCATTATTATAACGCTAAAATAGTGAACATTCATCCAGATTTTTGTACTCATTCTAATGCAAATTTTCGTCTCCTGATATTCATTTGTGAAATAATATTAACTACATGTACAAGTTTCACACTATCATCAATCTTACACCAAGAAGGTTTTGGTTACAGTTTTAATCAATTATATTTTTGAGATAACCAATAAAGGCTTACTACTTATACATGTAGTTGGTCATTCCAGTTTGCAAATAGTTTTAACTTATTTTTCAATTTGTTCCCCTCCTAATTGCAGACAGATCCTGACCCACTTTCAGGCAGACTTTGGCCACGGGCCAGGACCTGTCTTCTGAACCAATTCAAGTAATACATGATGGTTTATTGTTTTATTTCATCCAACCAAATTCACTTTGCAATAACAGTTTATTTTCATTCTCAGAAATTTCACAAAAATATCAGCCAGATGCCAGACATAGTAATACCTGGTGCAGGTGTTTTCACCACAAGGTTCTAGGTAGTCACCAGTTTCTTGAGAAAAGCCACAGTCTCCAGAGACTGTTCTTCGAAGGTGTCTGGGCAGGAATGGTTTGGCACTGAACACATTATATCTTTTGTCAGAACCCTTCCTAAGTGCCAGAACTAACAAGCCTTGGCTGATCCGCACTAACAAGACTCGGATGATTTATCCCAGAGTTTAAATTTACCAAGAATTTGTGCAATCCGGTATTTTGCAATAATTTCCTTCTGAAATAATGACATCACCAAAACATAAATGAATGTGCCAGAACTAACAAGCCTTGACTGATCCGCACTAACAAGACTCGGATGATTTATCGCAGAGTTTAAATTTACCAAGAATTTGTGCAATCCGGTATTTTGCAATAATTTCCTTCTGAAATAATGACATCACCAAAACATAAATGAATTTGTAAATGTTATTTACTGAAAATAAGTGACAGAACTGTACACTAACTGTCACATTAATAATAACACTAATAAATAATAGCAGAAGTCTATTAGTTACTTACATGTAACATGAAGTGTACCACTGTGTACTAACCTAGTCCCATAGCATAGTCCCATTTAAGACGTTTGGTTTCACAAACTGATGCGCAAGGTCTCAAAAAGAACAAATGCATTCTGGGAGACTTACCCGGCATACGAGAGAACTGTATCTCTCGCACGCACCTTAGCATTCATCAAACACGCCCACTGTTTGCCACACAGATGGTTCGCCTGCGTCTAGTTTAACATTGCGTCTAGTTCTCTAGGAATGACATGTAGTTTCGCGTGGAAACACCTACATGTATCCCATGATGCCCCATGGCAGGCCAGGCAGGGGGGGCAAAACCCGTCACTAAGCTTGTTGCGCGTGCGCGCATTTGGAGTACAGTACCGCGGTGTGGGTTATAGCAGGCTGACACACTTCATATAGGTAAGAGATTTCTGATAATACTCAATATCAATACACTTTCAACCAATGTTGGCATTTTTAGGGTAATTAATTTCAAGCGGTACAATGTATGTATTTTATCCAAAAACCTTTTAAGGGTGAGCACGCAGGGGGCTGATAGATATCAAGGATTTGAAGCTAATAGCAGTGAGTGTGTGTGACACCCTCATCCCTTGTGGGTTTCTGAACAAGCAAGCTGGCTTTTATCACGGTGACATGCATCCTTGCTGTGATCAGGGGACCTTGAGGATGTAATAATAAAACACATACACTGAGAAATCAAGTGCCTGATTTCATCAACCTGCTTATATAAGCAGAAAACACTGCTGAGCACAGAAAATGTGTTACCAGCTAAATTGCCACGTAATGTATACCGCTTCTGGCAGGTTCTCAGCTAAATTTTGCTAAGCAGATAAATTTGCTAAGCAATAATTGTTGTAGGAAATTTGGTACTACTCCACCCTAAACTAAACTAAGCAGAGGATAATCTAAGAAAAGTTTAAGTATTATTTGTAGCTTTGCATGGTGAAAAGGATGAGTAAAGACTGCGGCGACTAGGGCTGTGCCGGGTATCCGGGTATCCGACCAAAACGGTCATTACCTGGTTCCATTTTTCGGTTCCAATTACCCATAAGTGACTTTTTAAAATTCGGACTTAACATTTGAGCAGTGCGAACAGAAATCTGTGACTCTTGAACAATGTAATGTTTACACTTTTACAGACAATTATCTTTAAATTCAAGAGATTGCACTCCAATAAAGAAAAGATCGATTTAAGTATGGTATCCTCTGTATTATAAAAGTCAATTTGTTACCATTTACAGTACATGTATTTGTACACCACTGGACTCGGCATGTTTTCAACAAAAATGAAAATGGGTATCCGGGTATCCTGATTTCGGGTATCCGGTTCCAAAAATATCCGAAAACGCACAGCCCTAGCGGCGACACCCATGTGAAATTCTCAAATTGAGTAATAATTAGTTTTGAAGATAACTAGAGGTTCTCGACATTTTTATCAGTATGCACTGATCATCATTCAGGAGAATGATTGATCTTGAGACAAGGCAATGGCACGTGTACATGTAACAATTTTCACCAAAAATCTTGAGCAGTTGTCATTTTGAAGAAAATGCGAATAAAATTTCAAATCTGAAATGGATCATCACTGTGAATGCAATTTCAGTCTTTTCTCTTTAATGGGACAATATCGTCACGATCAACAGGGCATGGTATCGGAATTCTAGTTTTGGATGAACTCGGTGACTGAAAAAAAATATCCCACATGATCACTGCTGCTGCATAAATGAACCAGTAATTTTCAGTCACTGTGCTCATCTTAAACCAGGACACCGATTCCATGCCCTGTTAAAAGTCTGCTCTGATTGTGACTATAATGTCCCTTTAAGGACAAAACAAGCTGAATTTGTTCTACATAAAGTACATGCACAGGCTGGTTTATGCTGGTTAATTTGTGTTATAGGGAGTATCTATACTAACAACCATTGGTAAAATGTCTATATAATAGCATCCTGAACCAACCTGTGGAAGTTTAAGCTCTATTCCCTTGTGTCCTGCATAATTTGCAGGCATTTTACAAAAAAGTATTCTGGCTTCTAAAAGCTGAATGATAACCACATGGTCTGTGTGTTTACTGATCAATCAGCAGTCCCGGTAGAGCTGTCAGGCTCCGGAACCACTGCATCACTTTGAGGTCCATTTCACATGAATGTTCCTCATTTTTATGGATGTTTAATGAGCCAATATGCCTTTCTTACACACTCTAGTTGACTGTTCAATGTATTCATTCACACAAACACAAAATAGAAGTACGTAGTTCAGGGTTATGAAAATTCCCAAATGCATACTATATATATACATGTACACTTGTTGGGCATTGCCAACCTCTAGTATACATTGTAAATGTATGTACTGTGTACATTTACGTACAATATTATGAAAACATTTCTCTTCTTCTATAATACTGCACCTGATGTAGTTTGTGAATTTTTTCCAAACATTCTTAGTTTTTCATCAATACACTCTTTTGGGGTTATTTCTCAAAAGTGTATTTGATAAATAGAGAATTAGCTGTTGCAAACTGCTTACCAACCTGGAGGGGAAAAAAATCATTTGAGAAATGTAAGGCCAATAACTACTATTTTGCTAAAATTATATTTGATCAGCAAAGATGAACTTTGTATGTATACACGTATACATGTATAACAAATCTAAGGTGAACTATTGTGGAATAATATTAGACTAAGATTAAGAAGTAAAAACAATAACACCTCAGACAAAAAATATATTACTGAATATTTAACTTTTAAACACCAATTTATTTATGTACTTGTACACATGTTTTTGTTTGTTTGTTTGTTTGTTTGTTTGTTTGTTTGTTTGTTTGTTTGTTTGTTTGTTTTGTAAATACCAATGTTGTTTTTTCCCTTTAAGTTAGGGATGGTATTAAACAATCTTACAAATTATTCTGTTGGTCAGAGGCGCTCTAATTTCAGTGAAAACAACCAAATATTTCTGATGGATGGCCCCACCATTATTCTGGATATTTTATCACATCCTAACTAAATTATACAAGCCCTTCTACTATAAAAGTACATTATAAATCATATATGTATATTTCTCCAACCAAGGTTATCAAAACAAACAGAAAGTATAATGCCACCAGCGGGGGAATTTCTTACTCATTTTTTGTCACCACGGTCAAACAAATTAGTAAACAGATGATGAAACAATTGGAACCCATATGTTTTTTTTTTTTACCATGACTTCCGAATGCCATGTTTGATCTTGAAACACACAGTGCCCTGGGCAGATACAAGTAATGCCTGGTACATGTATGGTAATAATATAATCTTGCACTTGCAGAGTAAATTGTTACAAGTTGAAAGAAAGCATGTGAGGGCATGCCCAAGGTCAGGCAGTTATGTCATTACAGATACACAAACAACAAATCTATCACACTCTTAAAAGCGCTGAGTATTTCAACTGCAGTAAACAGGGGGGGGGGGGGGGTGGGCCCTGATACACCTTTGGCAAAATATCTGTAAATGCATCCATACTTTATAAGAATCAGAAGTGTGCAAAACAACCTGTCAATGTTTCAGCTGATTTCATTGTGTTGTTATAGAGAAAATAAGGAAAAGGCAATCAGATTGTACGTATTCATTTCAATGTGGGATTTCTATTTTACAGATAAATGACAGAAAATCATTTTGGATACTATTTCACAAAATTGACTAATTGAGTATGATACATGTAGCACCTGAGACAGAAATATTTCAAGGGATGTTGAATACTAAAGATGCCGTCCTCTTTACACAAATTTGTTGTTGCTGTTGCTGCTGCTGCTGCTGCTGCTGCTGTTGGTTTATTTCAATAAAAATATGGCGGCCGCAGGGCTGAATTGTGTGTACATTTACCAAGTTAAAAGGACAGTATCGTCACGATCAGAGCAGACTTTCAACAGGGCAAGGAATCGGTGCCCTAGTTTAAGATGAACACGGTGACTGAAAATTAGTGACTCATTCTATGCAGCAGCAACGGTAATATGACCTTATCATGAGGGGTATTATTTTCAGTCATGGAGTTAATCTAAAACTTAGCATTCTGATTCCATGCCCTGTTGATTGTGACGATACAGCACCTTTAAGACAAAATATATTTTAAAAACACAGTCATAGAAAATAACATAATAAATACAAATTTATGGTCAAAAATAGATTCTTTAAAAAAATTAAAATAACAATTTACAAATTAAACAAAAGAACACAAAATAAAGTAGTTACATACAAAACTACAGTGTATGATACACTAAATAACGAACACACTGGGAACAGAAATACAACAGGCAAAGGCATACAACAGGCAAAGGCATACAACAGGCAAAGGCATACAACAGGCAAAGGCATATGTGTACAACAGGCCTCCTGATGACGGCTAGAGAACACTAGTCGAAACATTGAGAATAAACCAACTGGCTCTTCTCAGAGCCATCACTTCTTCCAAGAAAAGATTACATGGTGTACCCAAAAGAACTCAATAATAATAATTAAAAAAAAAACACTTCCACTGAATGCTTTAATGGGTGTGTACACAACTAGTAAAATATCTGTAAATTATGCATTAACCCTAACTCCCTAGGCCCATTTGCTTACACATAACCTGAATCCTTCCTAACTCCCTAGGCCCATTTGCTTACACATAACCTGAATCCTTCCTAACTCCCTAGGCCCATTTGCTTACACATAACCTGAATCCTTCCTATGTAACTCCCTAGGCCCATTTGCTTGCACATAACCTGAATCCTTCCTAACTCCCTAGGGCCCATTTGCTTACACATAACCTGAATCCTTCCTAACTCCCTAGGCCCATTTGCTTACACATAACCTGAATCCTTCCTAACTCCCTAGGCCCATTTGCTTACACATAACCTGAATCCTTCCTAACTCCCTAGGCCCATTTGCTTACACATAACCTGAATCCTTCCTAACTCCCTAGGCCCATTTGCTTACACATAACCTGAATCCTTCCTATGTAACTCCCTAGGCCCATTTGCTTACACATAACCTGAATCCTTCCTAACTCCCTAGACCCATTTGCTTACACATAACCTGAATCCTTCCTAACTCCCTAGGCCCATTTGCTTACACATAACCTGAATCCTTCCTAACTCCCTAGGCCCATTTGCTTGCACATACAGTGTTGTAACCTGAATCCTTCCTAACTCCCTAGGCCCATTTGCTTACACATAACCTGAATCCTTCCTAACTCCCGAGGCCCATTTGCTTACACATAACCTGAATCCTTCCTAACTCCCTAGGCCCATTTGCTTACACATAACCTGAATCCTTCCTAACTCCCTAGGCCCATTTGCTTACACATACATGTAACCTGAATCCTTCCTAACTCCAGAGGCCCATTTGCTTACACATAACCTGAATCCTTCCTAACTCCCTAGGCCCATTTGCTTACACATAACCTGAATCCTTCCTAACTCCCTAGACCCATTTGCTTACACATAACCTGAATTCTTCCTAACTCCCTAGGCCCATTTGCTTACACATAACCTGAATCCTTCCTAACTCCCTAGGCCCATTTGCTTACACATAACCTGAATCCTCCAAAATCCTTCAGTAGTAAAGCAAGCACATGACATGTATGCACACATGTGTTTCTAATCTGTGATACATGTACATGGCCAGGGACCCTCCCTGCATGCATGGAGCAATAAACAGTGTCCACTGACCCAAGCACTGACCTTGCAATCACTACAACAAACATGGATGTACATGTACCATGGAAAGGCAAGTACATGTATGCCTAATAACCTCAATCCTCCAAAATCCCTCACTTTAGCAAAGAGCATGTAGCATGTAACCTCAATCCTACAAAACCCTTCACTTTAGCAAAGAGGATTTTGGAGGATTTGAGAAGGTTCAGGGTTAACATTATGATAATGAAGAGATATGTACAGAAAGCAACCTGTGAAAGTTTTAGCTAAATTTTGTTGTGCTGTTAAAGAGAAAATAGTTATTTCATAAGTCTTGGTCAAGCTATCATGGACCAATTTCATTGAGCCGGTAAGCACAGATACGTTACGCTCAGCAAGAAATAGGTTACCGGCCAAATGCTTACCTAATGAATATTGCTTCTGGCTGGTTCTCCGCAAAATTTTGCTTATTAGATGAATTTACTCAGCAATATTTTCTGCTTAACAACTCTACGAAATTGGGCCATGCGTGTAAGGCAAAAAGACTGGCCAATCAATGTTATGTACATGTACATGTATGTAAATAGACAATATCGTCACCATCAACAGGGCATGGAATCGGAGTGCTCGTTTTAGATTCACTCGGTGACTCAAAATAATACCCCACATGATAAGGTCATATTACATAAATAGAGAATTAGCTGTTGCAAACTGCTTACTAACCTAAAGGACCTGTAGTATAAATGCAAAATAATGGGTTACTGGCCTTACGTTTCGAGCCTAGCAGGTTCTTTCTCAAAAGGCCTTTGAGAAAGAACCTTTTTCGAAAACATAAGGACAATAACAATTTTTTTGCAAGATCATACATGTACATGTATTACTGCTGCTGCTGCATAAATGAGCCAGTGATTTTCAGTCACTGTGTTCATCTTAAACTAGGACACTGATTCCATGCCCAGTTGAAAGTCTGATCTTGACGATAATCGTCTCTTTAATGTTTCAGCCAAAACTGCCTAACCTAAGAAAATTTGCGAGAAGCTTCTCCGTCTGCCATCAATTATATGGCTATTATTATACTGGATCATGGAAGTTCTTGGTATTGAGTCTGCAGGTGGCACTGTGATCATGACTTTATGATCAGGCAACACATTATGAAGGTCATCCATTCGACACTAAATGAATCCAAGGCTAGGTATACAAAACTGTCATTACCCGGTTCCACTTTTTGGTTCCAATTACCTGTAAATGACTGTTCAAAATTCCCAACATTTAAGCCACACAAATGCATAGGTAAGTCTTTGATTTTTTTTTTTTTTTAAACAAAATGAAGAAAACTCAGATAAAGGCTTTAGAATTTGCCGACAGTCTTTCACAGACTTGCAGGCTTTTGTTTGATGTCGTGCGGAGTTGGTACATGTTCGTATATTTGTGCCTATTGTTTGCAGTTATTGTTATTGTTTGCAGGTGAAGGTGTGGGACACATGAATTCATTTTGTACATGTGTGTGTGTGGGGAATGGGGATGCTATATGATAAGCTTGGGCGATATCGGTTTTTTTTCATCCACGATATATTGGCAAACATATATCGTGATGTTCGATAATATCGCAATTATATTTTTATTCATGCATGATTGCTTTAGAGCCGATAACCACAGGTATGTACCCCTCTACAAGCATCGCAATAAATCGCAAATTCGTTGGCAGAGTGTGTATGTACTTCTGAAGTAGTTCGCTTTTGTTTCTCACTTCCAAAAGCTGAAAAGACTGTTCTAATTCCATTTCCATGGAATTTCTGACTTGACTCACAATGGCGATTTTTTAAAAATCGCGATATATATTTTTAAATTGCAATTTGCCGATATCTCGATTGAACTTAAAAAGGTTCTCGATATCGTAATCGAATAAAAAAGTTATCGCGGTATTCGATATTATCGTGTTATCGCCCAAGCTTACTATATGAGTCAATTATTACAGTAAGTCCATATTTATTGTGACTTTAATCAAACAGCCTTACTACACTAGTGACCCATAGCTTCCTATCAACTCCATTCACACTGACTGAGCAGTTAGTCTTGGGACAAACAAGGCATTTGTGAGAATGTCACCACAATTAGTAGTACACCCAGGGCGCACTTCACATTGAATTTATTCAAGACTGGCTTGCATTTCACATAAAATGTCTTGGCTCATATTTTGGGCCTTTAAAAAGGACACTATCGTCATGATCCGAGTAGACTTTCAAGAGGGCATGGAATCAGTGTCCTAGTTTAAAATGAACACTGACTGAAAATTACTGGCTCATTTATGCAGCCGCAATAGCAATATGACCTTATCATGTGGGGTATTATTGTCAGTCACTGAGTTAATCTAAAACTAGCACTCCGATTCCATGCCCTGTTGATCGTGACGATACTGTCCCTTTAATTGTAAGTTATTACCCACTGGCAACCTTGAAGTATTGCATAGAACTCAAACGTGCACCAGGCAAATGCCACATGCACATTTGAAATACACATGTGACATTCATAAACTGTACATGAACATGTGCATTGTAGCATGCACCAACATGTAAATGTACTAAATATGCAGAGCATTGTTGTTCATTGGTTTCTCCAGAAATAGCGGAGGGAAAAAAAAAGAACAAACAGTTACGAAAAAGCTTGCAAGATATTCAAGATGTTTGTTTGAGTGCACTTAAAGGACTGAAGGATGCACGTCACGCCATTCTATGCAAACAAAGATGTCACAAACATCTTGATCCAAGAATACTATACCTCATCAGCACTGTACCCAGGGTACATATAGATGTATTGAACATAGACCCTCTACATGAGCCAGAGGTTCCCTGCACTGAGTAACCTCCTTTAACATAGGGTAAGGAAGGACCCATGCCTGCTATATTTATTAATTTAAAAAAAAAAAAATATTATTTCAGGCAATTCAATCAAAACAATCACAGTCATAATTAAAAACAGCGGCTGGAATTGCCTATAAGCGAACCAAATCACTAAGAGGGGGTGGAAAAACATTGAAAACTTGGTACATACAATGTACATGTACACGTATGTACATGTACATGTATGTATCATGCAGATGCCAGCATCATGTGAGTGCCATGGTCAAGCGGTTTAGTGCATCGGATTTGTGTTCTGATGGCTGATTTGTCAGAATGTGGGCTCGAATCCTGGCTGCGACTACGGTGCCTGTGTCCTTGAGCAAGACACTTTACCATAATTGCTTCTCTCCACCCAGGGGTAAATGGGTACCTGTGAGGGCAGAGTTGGTTGTTGTGTTTGATTAGCCTTATATGCGCCAAAATGGCAGCAATTGAGCTGTATACTCCCCCAGGGAGCTGAGATGGTTTCAGGAATGATTGATGCGCCTGATGAGCAGGGGTAATAATGTACAGCGCCTTGATCTAGTCTCTTGGATATGTGCGCTTTATAAGAATCGTGTATTATTATAATTATTCTTATGGGTTATAACCCTCCTATTATAGCTGCACTTTAGTGGGAAGTAGCTATGGTGGTCAAAATCAGTCAACTGCCTGTTTTGACTGTTGACCCAAATGTGCACACAGGGGCATTTTTTGACTGGTTTTTACTGTCATTTTGACCACCCTGAACAATACCAGAATTTAAAAAAAACGATTTCTTTCTGAAGTGCATTCATGTTACACTTTGAGAAAAAAGAAATAATAATACATGTACATATACCAAAAATCAATCATAATGTAAAATAGTTTATCATAATTTTCTCAGTCCTACATATGTACTGTGAGGAAACTAACTCACTGATTAGTTTTATAATATATTTCTTTTAAAACCACAGGGGTGAAATGAACATACATTTAATGTTGAATAAATTCAAATACCAAATATTGTACATGCCCCATCCTGTGTTTTTCGCTATTCTAACGGCAACTGTTGCTATTTTAACAGACATTTTATCGGAACATTACAATTTTACTTGAAGTGAAGTGAATACAAAAGCTGTAAAATGACACATTTCTCAAAATAAATCATGAGAAACATGGTTTTACAGTAAATATGTGCAGAAATGAATTCATGGCAGGTCCCGTCATAAATGAATTTAGGCACTTTTTTTAAACAGTTTTTTTTTTTTTTTACACCTTTTTACATCAAGCTTTTCTGAAATATCTCATTTCTAAGTACACATATTTGTTTTCGTTTCTTATAGGAAATTAGCAATATTCCAATGAAAACAACAATTTCAGTAAATTGCCAGTAAAACACTGTGATACATCTTTAATGCTGGAGAAATAAAGGCTAATGTTAGCCCCTGATCAAACAGACTGATGCAACCAGACACATTAATGTTTCAGGAGAGCCTCAATCTCACCACTAAAGAGCACTGCCAAGATGGTTGAAGAGGTATCCACATGGATGGAGATATGCACAAGGACACCTGTATCCATGGCAACACATGGCATGGGGATACTCTATAAATAAAACGAGACTGTACGTTGGGAGTGCGAGGTGCTCCTGAAGTGAGCTGAATAGGCTAGGATATTTGAATATCTACTCGGTGAAATTATGATTTTGATGTATCGAATCTTGAAAGTAACAAGGATTTGACAGTGTACATGTACATGTATTATGTACAGTGCTAGTATTATGTACCCAGCTTTTGTGACAATTGTGGGAGTCATATTTATATGTGCTGAGTTTAATCATTAGTAGTCGAGGCCAAATAAATTTGTAAATCTATGAGCATGCATTAAACGGGTACAACATTGGTAATTTGGTAATGCAGGCGTGGAAATTCATTCTTGCAGGGGCAAGTACAGTGTACATCTTTATTCACAAACAGTAGTGAGACATACAGTATTGCTTTTCTTTAATTAAAGGGACAATATCATCACGATCAGAGCAGACTGATCCCAGGGGGCGGGGGGCATGGAATCGGTGTCCTAGTTTAAGATGAGCACAGTGACCGAACATTACTGGCTCATTTATGCAGCAGCAACGGTTATATGATATAATAATTTGGGGGTATTATTTTCAGTCACTGAGTTAATCTAAAACTATCACTCCGATTCCATGCCCTGTTGCTCGTGATAATACTGTCCCTTTAATATCCATTAAAAAAAAAAAGAGATGAATGTTACACATTCTATTGCATTTTCACACATTAGGAGAGAAGTCGTCCTTGAGACACACACTGTATGGGGAGAGATGTAATAAAGCAGAGGTGTAGATGCCGAGTGATGCAATTGAGACAACTGGCCCCTACTTCATCAATCTTACAAGTTGCACACTTCTGTTGTTAATAGTAAGCTTTGGGTCACATATTGGCGATTTCAAGTTTGGAAAATGATTACTTGATGTTCTTGAACATATTATTTGTACTGGGTGTCCTGTTTGGGACCAAGGGTAAACAAAATAGGGTCTAGATGATTGAGATTTGATGGTGGGTGTTCTGAAGAGACACAAGACAACAACATAAGTTTTACTGTGGAGGTGATGGTAGGGATGGGTAAATATAATTTTGTTGAAGGGGGTTTCAAATCCCTGCCTCCAGGGTTTTTTCTTTCTCGATATATGCTCGGTACCCACATTACCTAAATGCCCACTTTATAGAGGGCTTAGGTGTGGCCGTCAAATTTGTCAAAAGACATGTTTTCCATGTAGTGAGTTGGTTAGGGAGATGGGTTGGGGTCAAACAAGTTTCAAGGTATAAGGGAGCTGTGATTGAAATTTCCTCTCAAGGGGGAGACAAAATACTACCTGTTCCTTTCAATTTCTGTGCCCAGTTTCTGTGGCTAAAACTTCCACAATGTTAACATGAAAACAAAAAATTAAAAATTAAAAAGAAAAAAAGAAAAAGAAAAAAAGCCAAATGCAGGCAGTGAAATTATTTTTGAAATTTCCATGTGGCACCTTTGATTAAAGATTTTCAGTCTCTGAACCAGAAACTCCTACTCTTTTTATCGATTTTGTGTGACATGATGATATATCAAAAGCTCCCACAAGTGCACCTACATGTACAGTACATGTACATGTATATTATGTGAGTACGTGCAATATCTTGCAAGGTTCCTAGCTCAGGCGTTGGTTCTATTTTTCTGTTACATGGTGATGCATGTAGTTACCAAGCCCACAACACAGTTATAGACAGCAATACCTTTGGGTGTTTATAGGACACCGGTTTGCTAAATAGACACCCTGTTTGCTAAATAGACACCCTGTTTGCTAAATAGACACCCCGTTTGCTAAATAGACACCCTGTTTTACATAAATTTGCAATACACAAACAAAAGTATTGTATATATAAAAACATTTGGATACCCTCTTTTTCAAATTTGGATGACCTATTTACAAATACTGACTTAATAATCTGGCTCATAACAAACGCTTTGACAAGTGCACCTACATATAAATTGAGTACATGCCAGAGTAATTGGAGTACTCAAGTACATTTTTCTGTACTCATACTTGTACTTATGAAAAAGTACTCAATACAAGTCTGGTACTTGCAACATCTTGCAAGGATCCTAAGCTTAGACACCGATTCTAGTATTTTAGATCAGTCACAAGTTTACAGAACGCCTAATTCATGCTTTAATAACCTCACGACTCGACTATTGTAACAGTCTTCTCTACAATCTTCCTAACAACCTTATTGACAAACTCCAATCTATTCAGAACTCCGCCGCACGTCTCGTAACCCGCACTAAAAAGTATGAGCACATAACCCCTGTACTTCACTCTCTGCACTGGCTACCTGTCACTCAACGCATCAAGTTTAAAATCCTCACTATCACCTATAAAGTCTTACATGCACAGTCACCAGTCTATCTCAACGATCTCTTAACTCTCCGTGGTTCAGCGAAAAAGACTCGTTCTTCGAATGAGACCCTATTCGTGGAACCACGCTATCACCTCGAATCGGTGCACGTGCTTTCTCTATATCTGCACCCCGGTTGTGGAAATCTCTTCCTAACCACATCCGCTCTGCACCTTCCCTTGATGCTTTTAAGTCTTCTCTTAAAACCCACCTCTTCTGTCCGCACTATGGCTAATATTTTACTCTGCATTTTTAATCTTACTTCTTCGTCCATTTTTACTAGTTGTTTTTCTTTATTTTTATTTGTTTTGATACCTAATTGTTTCTATTTTGTTTTATATCTCGACATATTGTACTTTTATTATAT
The DNA here is from genome assembly GCA_029582265.1 of Zoroaster sp. YZ-2022. NCBI lineage: Eukaryota > Metazoa > Echinodermata > Asteroidea > Forcipulatida > Zoroasteridae > Zoroaster > Zoroaster sp. YZ-2022. The sequence goes on along the minus strand of CM055821.1, from coordinate 17,260,619 downwards.
TCTTTTGTACAGCGCGCTGAGATTTGTATGTAGCACGCTATATAAGAACATTATCATTATCATTATTCTACATTTTCTCTGTGGCATGGTGATAGTTATAAAGCCTATTACATGACTTGCTCCCACAAGTGCACCTACACTGTACATTTGTACATGTGAGTATGTGCAACATCTTGCAAGGATCCTAAGCTCAGACATTGTTTCTACATTTCCTGTGACTTTTCCTGTAATTGGAGTACTCATACTTGTACTCGAGTACATTTTGCTGTGTGCATACTCGTACTCATGAAAAAGTACTCAATACAAGTCTGGTACTTGCAACATCTTGCAAGGATCCAAAGCTCAAACATTGTTTCTACATTTCCTGCGACTTGGTTAATACATTACCAAGCTCATAACAAATGCTCCCACATGTGTGTACATGTACATGTATGTGCAACATCTTGCAAGGATCCAACTCAATTTTCAATTTTCAAACTTATATTTTCATTGCATGGTGATACAACGACTAGAGCACATTAGTCGAAACGTTGAGAATAAACCAACCGGCTCTTCTCAGAGCCATCACTTCTTTCAAGAAGAGAATAATACATGGTGTACCCGAAAGAACTCAATAATAATTACCAAGCCCATTACAAATGCTCCTGGCCCACAAGTGCATGTACATGTACATGTATATGTGAATACGTGCAACATCTTGCAAGGATTCTAAAACTCAAATTTTCCATGCCAGGGTCCACGCTCAAATATCAAAGGTTGTCTGGAGAGTGTTCTTGTCAACTTTCATGGTCAACCCCAGGCCCTTCAAATGGGAATACCAGCCATCATGGCCGAATGAAACATTAAACTATCACTCCAGAGAAGGAGGAAATTATGTTCAATGGCATGAGTGCTGCTTACATGGAGACTTTTACAGACAGTGATGGGAAACATTGCTCCCTCAGGATGGCATTCTAGTGTTTCCCATCCCACATGAGATACAGCAGAAGCAGCAAGAGGAATACCATAATATAAAAATACAGCAATTTATCTTGATGATAGGTGGAATGATTAGCTATCAATGCCACATGTGACCTGAAGACCCAGACAAGGTCGCCCCGAAAAAAAAATACATAAATCGAGGAACCATTTGAGTGTTCTTCAGCTGGGACTGCGCCGAGTTCAAATTAGCTGTCAACTTGGAGGCAAGGTCGGCCATGTGAGAATGGATTTAACAGGGAGATGTTCTGTGTTCTGGGGGGTCCAATTTAAGCTGGAGAGTCTGCTGATGAGCACGTTTGATCAGATTCGTCTTCAATCAGGATCCCGCTCCCAGTTTTTTAATAGCCTACTTTGACTAGCCCGCTGGACCTACATGGAGAGGGTTTTGACTAGTTTGCTGCTGTTTTCACTGAAATTCGGCCAGAGGACCAGTGTTAAAGATATATCGCTCGTGTTTGGGCTGACAATTTGACAATAAAAAATAGATTTAAATGTTGAATTGCTATTTTTCTGGGGTTAAGGATGCTACAAGTTTTCATTTAAGACACTGAATGAAAAAAATCTGTCAAGGATTAAATATGTAGTAACAGTAAATTAAAAACTCAAATTAATAAAATACTGGCCCACTGATTTAATCCTCAGCTTGTATGTGATTACACAATTTAGCGTATATAACGGGTTAAGGACATGCGAAGTCTTCTGATTGTCAATCAGAATCAAGTGCACTTGAAATATCGCTTTTATCTACAGTTTCCGAGATCTGAATAACATAATTTAAGTTTTTTTTTTCCATTTAACAACGATATTATCTTTCAAAATTTGTTCACTTTATTTAAATTCTATTTTGTGGGTCGTCTTAGCCAAACACAGACAATATATAATCTTTAACGTCGAACGCCTGATAATATGTGAACCAATCATTCCAACAAATATTCCTTTGTGTTCTGTTAAATGAAAGTACTAATCTATCGATAGTTTATTATTGTTTAATATTAAGAAGGAAAACGGGGGTGTATGACAACATTAAAAAATCCTGAAAAATTGGTAGTGGGCCTTGATCTCCATAATTTAATCTACAGGAAAAAGCCCCCTGAACCTCCTGGATGTTTAATTTTGGAGGATTTACAAGAAACTAGAAGTTTGGACACAATACAGGCTACATCTTTCTTTCCTTGGTGGCTACTTCTCTTCTTTCAAGACAATTTTGCGGAGGCAAAGGGAGATTTGTCAAAATCCTGAAATCAGGAAAAAATCCTGAGAAATCACAGGCCTGGAAAAGAAGGAAATATTGAACAGAAAAACTTCTGATAAAAACTTTGGCATCGAGTGTTAATATAAATCATTTATAAAATGTGCTCCTACCTGTGTGATTGTGGCCCGTCTTGGCAGACACTGGGCGTTGTCTCATTGTCTGGGCGCCATACACGGCCACAGCAGCATCAGACGATGAGGGTCTCGTGCCTCCACTGGGGGTTGACTGTGGTCGTCTCTGGGTTGCTGAGGATGGGTAAGAGGCATCGCCCGCTCCTGTGGAGGAAAAGAAAAATGGGAAATAAATATTGGATTCTAGTGTTTTTGGTGACCATATTCAAATTACTGGTAAACTGACAAAAAACACAGGCAGTTTACCTTTAACCCTAACCACCCCAAATCCTGCAAAATACTCCAACGGGCCCTTTTTTGAAAAATTCAGCACTGTTGGAAACTGGTACTTTCACCTCTTCAAATGGGACAAAATTACTACATGTACCTGGCAAGAAGTACGGGCCATAAGTGCTGAATATGAAAGATCAATGAAAATGCATGGTGCATTTTGAAGATAAGGGCACGTTTCCAAAAGTGCACTGATGGATTTTGGAGGATTCAGGAAGGTTCCTAGCCAGAATACCTAGGGGGTTAGGGTTAATGTACATGTATCTCTCAATCAAATTCTACCATCCACTTACATGTACTGCATCTTGTACAGACATGCTGTAAGGTCACATATATATTATTCTAACGCAGGCCAAAGTTAGATCAAGTTATCCATATGAACTATTTGGCACCATAGAAATAAACATGCATGGATGCATCTGAAGATGTCCCACACCTTACAGATCAAAGTCTGAACAATACCTGACAAATACAATTGTGTATATGTGTCAACTGTTCATGCAGCGATTGACAGAATGTGCTCTATAAAAAACACTATTATTCCACTCTATTATTCCACACCATAATATATATATATTTTTCTTCAATGCAACAAGAGACAGCACCACCAGGGGGTCCACATGAATCAATGGGATGAAACCAAACTGTAAAACCTCAGTAGGAAACAATATCCATACGTCTGTCATAAACAGTCTTATGATAACAATGAAAGCATTTCACTCATGATGATGAAGGTACGCACTGTCCTCTCTTGGACACAATTGGGCAATCAAAACATTTCACAGGATGAGATGAACATGGTGGGAAAAAAAAACCTACCACTCCAAGTAGTCTATGCAGAGTGCAAGGATAACACCCCTGAAACATTTGTGACTCGATCTTTCAAAATGGATCTTAAAGGGTCACTATCACCACGATCAACAGGGCATGGAATCGGAGTGGTAGTTTGAGATTAACTCAGTGACTGAAAATAATACCCCACACAATAATACCGTTGCATAAATGAGCCAGTAAATTTCTATCTCTGTGTTCTTCTTAAACTGGGACACCAATTCCATGCCCTGTTGAAAGTCTGCTCTGATCGTGACGATACTGCCCCTTTAAGGCCATCTTTCTGGATTATTAAGTTTTAAACTCACTTAGTGTGAAGCTGATGATGGTATTAATCTTTCCTAAAAATACTTTTTGTCTGAGGTGCTGTCTCTCTTAAGAAGAGTTTTTTTATATCCAGTTCAAATTAACCCTCCTATTTTCTGGTACCTTTTTCATACTGTACAAGTTGATCCACAATTTGAAACCATTCGCTTTTGTGGTTTTGAATGGTGAAATAACTGTGTACAGTATTGATTTCCCCAAATGGTTTTGAATGGTAGGTCAGCTAATACAAAACCTTGTTTGGATCTTTCCAAATGGTAGTACAGCTAATACAAAACCTTGTTTGGATACTTCTAAGTGGTGAATCAATGGACCCTCTAATGCATTTGAATGGATTTGAATGGTAGTAAAGCTTGCTACCAACACTGTTCAAATGGTATCACCATGTGTGTACAAAACCAATGGGCATTTTGGTAAGTGGAAATTTTGAATGGTTTCAAATGGTCAAACAGTAGGAGGGTTAAGGAAGGGTTGTCTTACTTAGGAAAGGGTACTCTTTCCTTAACTCCACATTAGAATGAAAACAAACAAATGTTATAAATTAATTTTCAATATTTGGAAATATTTCTATCTAAGGTGCTATCATTTTAGGACAATTAATTTTAAAAAAAAATGTTGTCTTCCCGAGACGTAAATTCCATGTTGAAATGAATACACAAAATGCATTTTTAACTATTTTGTCCTGAAGGACATTTATAACATTAACATAATGAACTGAAACTTTCACAGGTTGGTTGTTAGAAGAGATTTAGAGTACTCATCAAATCATTTTTGCCAAAATTACTAATGTTGCACCTTCCCTTAAAATAAAAAATAAAACAGCAATTTACAAGAACATTGTGTGTGTACATTAAGAATAACTCACTCATGGGGTTTGACTTGTGGGTGACATTAACCCCCTTCAAAAAACCCTTGGTGGAAACCCATGACGACCCAAATACCAGGATAAATGTAATATATGACAGGATAAATGGACAACAACCGGATATATATTCTTCATCTACATGCATGATCAGTATAATATTCCCAAAAGTACCAGTTTTCCAGAATCCATTAATCATTTGTCTGGCATTAACAATATGGAAATAGAATCAGAAACTATACATAGACCTTAGTAAATAGCTAACCCTACACATGGTGGATGGATGAGTTGTAAGTGGCCAGCATCAACTTGGTTCAAGTGCAAAGTTACTGCACTGTGTGTTAATGGTACCATTAAGGAGGAATTTTCTATAAAAAAAATTAAATAAATAAAAAAAGTGTTCAGCAGTTCCCCAAAGGGTCCCTTCCTCCATCCCATAATAAATGTTTCTGACATTTATGGCATTGAGTGGAGTAATATTACAAGCAACAGCCATTGCAGATGTACGTACATCACCATTGTAACAATGCCAGTTAAAAGGGAAGGTACAATATTGGTAATTATGTTGACACAATTATGATTTTCTTTTAATGCATTCTGATTTTAGGGGAGTGGCCAGTGGCTAGTGAGTGGCCAGGGAGTAGACAAGCACAGAAAATGGCCAGTGAATGGCAAGGGAGTGGTCAGGGAATGGCCAGGTCGTGGCCAGGTAGTGGCCAGGGAGTAGACAGGGATTGGCCAGGGAGTGGACAAGGATTGGCCAGAGAGTGGCCAGGGAATGGCCAGGTAGTGGCCAGGTAGTGGCCAGGTAGTGGCCAGGGAATGGCCAGGGAATGGCCAGGTAGTGGTCAGGGAGTAGACAGGGAACGGCCAGAGAGTGGCCAGGGAATGGCCAGGTAGTGGCCAGGGAGTAGACAGGGATTGGCCAGAGAATAGACAGGGATTGGCCAGAGAGTGGCCAGAGAGTGGCCATGGAATGGCCAGGTAGTGGCCAGGGAGTAGACAGGGATTGTCCAGGGAGTAGACAAGGATTGGCCAGGGAGTAGACAAGGATTGGCCAGAGAGTGGCCAGGGAATGGCCAAGGAATGGCCAGAGAGTGGCCAGGTAGTGGCCAGAGAATGACCAGAGAATGGCCAGGTAGTGGCCAGGGAGTAGACAGGGAATGGCCAGGGAATAGACAGGGATTGGCCAGGGAGTGGCCAAGGAGTGACTGGCCAATGCCCAGGCCACCTTTAAGTCAAAGGACAGGGTCTGCTCCTCCCCTATGCTCTAAACAATGTACTTACATGACTTAAATTGACTCGAGCATTGATTAGGGACTCAACTCAATTTGACCTTGCCATGTTAATGACTCGACTCAAGTCATCGAGTCACTGCCTCAACATGATTTGTATCTACTGAGTTCCAATATTCAGTGACTCATTACAACTGTGTATCATGCGCTCTCCCTTGCCAAATTGCTCGCTGACACGTTCCTGGCACCATCTCCATAAAATCATCACCCCCCGCGCCAATCGATTCTGGCATACGACTTCTCAGACTGAGAGATTCCTGAAATACCCTGTAATGTAGCCATGAACACAGCCGGTGGAAATAAAAGCCAATCTGAATGCAATTTAAATACCAGTGTCCCACTCAATCTGAAATCCAACACATCTAAGCCATTATGTGCATACCAAATGTAATGTGAATAATTTTGTATTATGGTATTTATCAGTACATGTAGGTGTACATGGTTAAATGCAGTCCTGCAGAGCTGTGTAAATTATTCCCAGGGGAGTCTGGGGGTCTACTCAATGCTCAGACACATCACATTGCACATTCTTGCTGAATACAAATAGTTGATTAGGTGTAGTTTCATTTTAAAGGACCGCACTGCAGTGCACAATGATTGGTTTATTCTGTTTTGACATGACAGCAAAACAAGTCTTTTTGTATTTTTAGTCCTCTGCATGTCTCTTCACCCTCAGCGTAGGTCAGGTTTACCGCCTGTTGATGAAATATGTATTCTCATAACCAAATGAGGTATATTGTTACACCAACACTAATCAGAAACAATATAATCGGTTTTAGCCAAGGAGGGAGCCTCTACCATCTGGCCTCCCCTTTATGAACTTGAATCTTGAACCGACTGCATCTATGTGTGTGTATAAAAATAGCAAATGAAGCCAACATAATCTTCAGCTTTTCAATGGAAGTATTATGCAGTGCGTGTTGACTAAGCAGCAGGAACCTATTACCCCCCGTACCTGTCCACACCTGGACACTATTAAACTGAAAACAATTGTTCACAGTTAATTTGATACATGGATACATGTATACATGTACATGTACATGTACATGTACCTGTACACATGTTTTCCATTATGTTTTGCAGGTGGTCAGAAGGGTTTATGTCAAAGTCATACACTGTACATGTACAACTTAAAGCTACATGTTGTATACATGTACATGTATGTGCATACACCTTTGTTAACATGTCTGTAAATGCATCCATACTTTACAAGAAAAAGATATAAACATGTGGAAGTTTCACAGATATAAACACCTACTGTACATGTGGAAGTTTCACAGATATAAACACCTACATGTGGAAGTTTCACAGATATAAACACCAACATGTGGAAGTTTCACAAATATAAACACCAACATGTGGAAGTTTCACAGATATAAACACCTACATGTGGAAGTTTCACAAATATAAACACCAACATGTGGAAGTTTCACAAATATAAACACCAACATGTGGAAGTTTCACAGATAAACACCAACATGTGGAAGTTTCACAGATAAACACCAACATGTGGAAGTTTCAAAGATATAAACACCAACATGTGGAAGTTTCAAAGATATCAACACCAACATGTGGAAGTTTCACAGATATAGACACCAACATGTGGAAGTTTCACAGATATAAACACCAACGTGTGGAAGTTTCACAAATATAAACACCAACATGTGGAAGTTTCACAGATATAAACACCAACGTGTGAAAGTTTCACAGATATAAACACCAACATGTGGAAGTTTCACAGATATAAACACCAACATGTGGAAGTTTCACAGATATAGACACCAACATGTGGAAGTTTCACAGATATAAACACCAACATGTGGAAGTTTCACAGATATCAACACCAACATGTGGAAGTTTCACAGATATAAACACCAACATGTGGAAGTTTCACAGATAAACACCAACATGTGGAAGTTTCACAGATAAACAGCAACATGTGGAAGTTTCAAAGATATAAACACCAACATGTGGAAGTTTCAAAGATATCAACACCAACATGTGGAAGTTTCACAGATATAAACACCTACATGTAAGTTTCAAAGATATAAACACCAACATGTGGAAGTTTCACAGATATAAACACCTACATGTAAGTTTCAAAGATATAAACACCAACATGTGGAAGTTTCAAAGATATCAACACCAACATGTGGAAGTTTCAAAGATATCAACACCAACATGTGGAAGTTTCACAGATATAAACACCAACATGTAAGTTTCAAAGATATAAACACCAACATGTGGAAGTTTCAAAGATATCAACACCAACATGTAAGTTTCATAGATATAAACACCAACATGTGGAAGTTTCACAAATATAAACACCTACATATACATGTAAGTTTCAAAGATATAAACACCAACATGTGGAAGTTTCATAGATATAAACACCAACATGTGGAAGTTTCACAAATATAAACACCTACATATACATGTAAGTTTCAAAGATATAAACACCAACATGTGGAAGTTTCACATTTATATAAACACCAACATGTGGAAGTTTCATAAATATAAACAGCAACATGTGCAAGTTTCACAGATATAAACACCTACATGTGGAAGTTTCACAAATATAAACACCAACATGTGGAAGTTTCACAAATATAAACAGCAACATGTGCAAGTTTCACAGATATAAACACCTACATGTGGAAGTTTCACAGATATAAACACCAACATGTGGAAGTTTTACAAATATAAACACCAACATGTGGAAGTTTCACAAATATAAACACCAACATGTGGAAGTTTCACAAATATAAACACCAACATGTGGAAGTTTCACAGATATAAACACCAACATGTGGAAGTTTCATCTTATATCACACAGTGTCGTTACTGAGAAAATACATTCAGATTTCAACACAGAATTTAAGTCTCCAGAAGACAACAAATAATTTATGAAATAATTTGATCAATTGTACTAAAATTACAGCACCTCAAACATAAATATTTAAAGGGAAAATTTTATACCATCATTAACTTTACACCAAGTAAGTTTTCTGTGATAATCTGTGATCATTTTGTTAAATTATCTAATTTTGAGCTTTAAAATAATGGTGGAGTTGTTCTTTGAAGAAATAGGGCAACAACTTGGAGCAGTAAATCCATCAGACTTTACACAGACTAAACTGGATGTACACACAAGTACTGTGAGTTCAAGTACCCATGTACCGTTCCGGCAGATCATTTATAAATCCAATTAATAACGTTGACATCTTACAAATACATGCCATCATGTTCGGATTATACCAATTTATCAGTTACTTAGCTTTAAAAAAAAAAAAATTAAAAAATCACCAACACAAGCCGATGGTTCACCACATATCAAGATGGATGATATTGACTCAATTATGTAGTGTTGTTTTGACACTGCAATTCAAATCTAGCTTATGAAATGTTTCACTTTTTTCAATGTTTAAGAAACAATTCATTTAAACAAAGTGTTCCATAAATCACTTAAAACAAAAGAAAAGAGCCTGCAGTTCCAGAAAAATCTGTGAATTTAAGTGTTCCATAAATAACAGAACTCCAAAGAACAAGCCCCACAAAACCTGAAAATTCAATTTATTTAAGTGTACCATAAATCACAGAGAAATGCCTCAAACAGAACGGTGCTTTGAAGTGCATTCATCTCCAATGTGGTTCCATTTAGTTCCACAAATAATATGTGCTCGGCCAATTACCGGATACACACAATCTTCAGGTCTTGCATCAATTTGTCAATGGTGTAATACAGGTGTTTCTTGGAGGCATTTGAGTGTGTGTGTGTATTTTATGATATCCGGCGATAGGATGTGGATAGATTTAGGAGTGAAGCAACATCAGCAATTTGTGGATGAATAGATATCTATTTCCTAGTTAAATTCTGATATTGAGCAAATTGTTCAAAGATCTACATGAATACGTCAATCCTGGGTGAAACTTCACACAGAATATACAAAATTGATTCAGTTTTAATTGTTACCCAGCCAAAAGTTTCATACAAAATGTGTTGAACTTGGCCGGTAGTCTATTTTATAATGCTTTGCGAAAATATTTGCAGAGGCATACCGTAACTCTCTGATTAGCAAATTGGCCCCAGGACTTCGACTGGACTTCGACACGGACATAATGGCTACGTGCATGACCTACTGAGGGCGTTCAATAGGTCAACAATCCTGTTCGTAGGTCGAAATGTACATACATGTATGCATGCGCATTGGTAGTGTGCGCATTCTTTTCGCTACTTCCAGTTCCAAAGCTGGAATACCGTTGTGTATAATTTTACCTACATGTAAATACCTTGAATTGACTTTGTTAATAAGATTTTGAGTCTTTACAACATGTTAAATGCAAGTCCGAATTTCTAATTTCATGTGCAAATCCTTAAAGAGAAGTGTAGTCAATGCATTTCCAATGGGGCTTCTGATGGGCTTCTGATGACCGAGAGCATGGTCTATGTTGGAACACTAACATGTACCAACAGGATAATGCATTGTGTTGGGTGTGTTCTGCATTTTGATGCAAATTCTACAGACAGTTTTTACATACAAATTTGACTAATGGAAGACTTTTGAGATGCAAGATGGCAGCAAGAGTTACCTTGTCCATTGTTCTCTATATCGTGCTCAGAATAGACATTTATGCATATGATGTCAGATACTGAAGGGCGCCCTCATTCAGAGGTGAGAGAAGGTCACTCATTGGTTCATGGCTGTGCACTGAGCGTGCATGTACGCGCCACGTGTATACATGAAACCTTCTTTTGACCTTCTTTTGCCTTTGAATGAGGGCGCCCTTCAGTTTGTCACATCATATACATAATGTCTATTACATAAATGATGGGAGAAAAACCGGTAGGTCTGCTGCCACCAATGTCTCAAGTACATATATCTCCCACTGATTATTTTGGAATGACCAATTCTATCTGTAAGTGTGCTTTGATAATACTGATAAATGCTGTAAGCAAACAGTACTGCTGTAGGCCAACAGTACTGGAGTTTGAGGCGAACGTTTTCTCAAAAATGAATGGGGCGAATTGGTTTGGGGCGAATATCTTATGAATTTGCATGGAGTAAATCCAATTCGCCCCCCAAAAATCGAATCTTTGAGATGAATTTACTCTCAAACGTGCCACTTTTGCATTGGGGAATGGCCAAAATGTCGTTCAGGATGTCCTGAAGATCAATTGTAGAGAGTTTCATCGACTACCACGATGACAAGCACGAAACTCGCTTTCTAGAGACATTTTGGCAGTACATCCCATGGTCTATTCATGTTGGTAACCTTGGGTAAGGGTGGATATTAAGCAATGAATAAGGCACACCTAACAGGGGAAATTCAAGTTGACATGTTTCCATAACATTAACAGATGCTGTGCCTGATCAACAGGGTCGGACACTCCCATGGAAGTTAACTCGGAGAAGTGGGTCACCCACTGAACTGGTCCATACCAGGGGTTCCTACTAAAAACTGGCTCAGCTATTTTTTAAAAAGATATTTATTGTCCATGTTTTTGGGGGTTATTTTTCAGGAATGTTCAGTAAATTTTGTTTTAACCCTAACACTCCTAATTTCCCTCAAGGAAGGCTAACTAATACCTTAAAGGTACAGCATTGGTAATTCAAATGGTTGCATTGCAAGGTGAAACTCACTTGGTGTTAAGCTGATGATGGTATCAATCTTCCCTAGAATTAGAAATAATTGTGTATTCATTCTAATGTGGAATTTAGGAAAGAGTGCTCATTCCTTGCTCCCTTGATATGGTAATTGTTTCACTTTTCGTAAAGAAAACAACAGCACCTCAGTTACTTTATGTGTAAGGACACAATACTGACCAACTTTCATAAATGATGTTGATTTTCTTAAATAATTTGACTATTTTGAACTGTTTTTTATTTTAGATAATATTTGTATGTATGTTTAAGAGACAAATAAAGATAAAATAAAGTGTGAATACGTGTTGTGTCACTTTTAATTCACGTTTACAAACCGATTTTATTTCCAAAATGGCGTCTAAAAATGGGACATTAATTGAACAAAAGTTCATCAAATCAAACACTTTACGTATCCCTTACTTATTTTCCTCACGATGTGCATATAACCTGAGTAACTTAATGAAGAAATAAACTGGCTCCTAAAAAAAAAATAAAAAAAGATTTCACGAACCTCAAAAATGATCGCTAAATCTGTGTTCACGTTAGTTACACATCGTGTCTGCCAAATCATACGATGTTAAAACGGCCAGATATTTTTTTTACAAAACTCATCCTTAACAAACTAAGCCATTTTTTATTGGGAATAAGCTACATAATCATGGTGTAAACATCTTTTTGCTTTGACTTTTATTGTTGGGTACTAGACTGAAAAGTGGACACCATGTAACTTACGTTAACTTTCACACGCCAATCGAGAAAATACAACAGGGAGGAAAATCTACTTGGCACATTACTTGGCACATTATCTCTCCAATGCTATTTTCAAGTTCAAGGGTGTCCATTCTCATGACTTCCAAGTAAATTACAACTTTCCACCAATATTTTTCTTCACCCCCTGTGTCCCATTTTTGTCAGCCAGTATTGTGTCCTTACACTTATCTAGGCAAGTTTAGTACCTTTAAACATAGTTTTACATTTTTTTTAATCACCACTTACAAACCAAGGTCAAATATTAAAATAACACAATTTTCTAAATATTGGTTGTAGTGTTTGTTTATAACAAAGTGTTATCTTAGATTTTTAAGACTGAACAAAAAATTTACTTGACTAGAGCAGGATTTGAACCTACAACCACTGGGTAAACGTGATGATGCTCAACCAACTAAGCCATGTAGCCTTATGTTAGTGGTCAACCTTTTTTGTCAATATATTTTTTTTGGGGGGGGGGGGGAGGTTCTAGTCAGAAGTAAATGAACCAAAACATGCCAGGGATCACGTCCCATGTTACGATACAACCTGGGAAGCGGCAGTCTGGGAAGAGTCACTAGAAGAAGATATGACTTTTAAACATCATACAATCATCTCTTGAAATCTTTCTGTCCGTTATATTATTATCTATAATAATAATAATAATAAAAATAATAATAATAATAATAATAATAAATAATAATGTGGACTTATATAGCGCACGTATCCACCAAACTGGTGCTCAAGGCGCATTATATTATTACCCCTGCTCATTAGGCTCATAAATCATTCCTGAAACCATCTCAGCTCCCTGGGGAGTATACAGCTCAATTGCTGCCATTACAGTGCATATAGGGCTAATCAAACACAATAACCAACTCTGCCCTCACAGGTACCCATTTACCCCTGGGTGGAGAGAAGCAATTATGGTAAAGTGTCTTGCTCAAGGACACAAGCACCATGGTCGCGGTTGGGATTCGAACCCACATTCTGACGACCCAGCCATCAGAACACAAATCCGATGCACTAAACCGCTCGACCATGGCACTCCATGATTCTCTTGAATTAATAGTTTAAACAGCTTTGGATGGATGACCTTCATACAACTTCAATCCCTAAATAAAAACAAATCCAGTCAAATAAAAATGTTCTTTTTACAATTTGACAAAGCCAGTTCCCAGATGAACTTGCCATATATATTGATTCTCTGCAGAGGACCTGTGACACTGTGACCCACTGCCCCTTGTTCAACACTTCCATCCTACGGTAAGCTTCATGCTAGAAAGAAATCTTTCTGCGGCAATATTGCTGAACTTTGTTGTTTTCTCCTCATATCCTTTTCAATAACACTTAACACGGTCGTTTCCCAGTGCCTTTTTATTTGTGCGCACGCGTGAGTTTTTTCGACACGAGAGATGGTAACTGCCTAAACATATGGTCATTCAGCCAAAATAATGTCCATGGAATATTAATGTTGAATGATTGACGTATGGCTAAGCAGGGCTCGATTTAGACACTAGCCCGGCGTACAAACACTAGTCAAGAGTGCCGCGGGCTAGTCAAACTTGCTTCTGGGTAGCCCGGCCGGGCTAGTCAAAAATTAACAACTTACCTTTGTAATTTTCTAGCTGTTATGTGATATTTGATTTTTAATATGTGAATAAAACAAAAATAAACTTCAACGTTGGAGTGTTAATTGTCGTTAATTTTGTCAGTCATTACTCATTACTGACTCATGTTTTGGTTTGACGTTAATGACCTACAACAACAACATCGAGCATGTCGAGAGCGGGACGAGCGTGTATGCATGGGCATACAAACGACGTTACAGTACACATACGACATGCACACACACACAGCAGCTCCACGACGATCACTGAATCAATGGTACCCGACGCTCTTTACGTGATTGCGTGTTTCGGTATCCGGGAACTGCACCATGCATGACGTACCGAATTGGTGACTGTGGCTTCGGCTGTTGCGAAGGACGTTGTTTAGGACGACAGCACAAGTCAATGATGTGCTGATGCAGCCGGAGCCATAGCCGTCAGTTGGCGCGCTTTTACGCCCACTATCGTCATAAAAGTTTTCCTTCTTAATTGTCATGACCTAAAACTTTTCAACGTGACGTTAATATCAAGTGAATAGTGTGGCTCTAGTCCCACTTATTGCAACAATGTGGAGATTTATCAATGTTAGCAATCCAAAGGTGATGGTCCATGCATCGCAAATACAAGACTTCAATCCCACACCAGCAATTGACCTGTGGAACAGTTATGGCGGTAGACGCAGGTACTCTAAGGATCCCGTCAATAACGACCTATCATCTGATGAAGATGTCGACTCATCTGAAGAGGAGGAGGAGCAGAAGGAAGAGGAGGAGCAGCAGGACAAGGAGGAGGAGGAACACAGTAACTCTGACGTGGATGAAGATGAATCAGAGGAGGAGAAACACAGATATAACTCCGACGTGGATGAAGACGAATCAGATGACTCATCTTTCTAAATATACCCAGTCAGTTTCCTGTGTGGTGTAAATGGGGTTCTATATATATCAACTGCCCCCTACCTCAAATCTGTATTCGTAGCTTGAGTTGGATTACCACGACTGTGGTACTTGAGCAAGACACTTAATACCATAATTGCTTCTCTCCACCCAGGAGTAAATGGGTACCTGTGAGGGCACAGTTGGTTGTTGTGTTTGATTAGCCCTATATGCACCGAAATGGCAGCAATTGAGCTATATACTCCCCAGGGAGCTGAGATGGTTTCAGGAATGGGAAGTGCCATGGCCGAGCGGTTTAGTGCATCGGATTTGTGTTCTGATGGCCGAGTCATCAGAATGTGGGTTCGAATCCTGACCGTGACTGTGGTGCTTATGTCCTTGAGCAAGACACTTTACCGTAATTGCTTCTCTCCACCCAGGAGTAAATGGGTACCTGTGAGGGCAGAGTTGGTTGTTGTGTTTGATTAGCCCTATATGCGCTGAAATGGCAGCAATTGAGGTGTATACTCCCCAGGGAGCTGAGATGGTTTCAGGAATGATTTATGCGCCTGATGAGCAGGGGTAATAATGTAATGCGCCTTGAGCACCAGTTTGGTGGATACATGTACGTGCAATATATAAGTCCACATTATTATTATTATTATTTTTATTATTATTAGAGGCAATTGATATTCTCAAAAAACCGTAAATGTTGACGGTTTTACAAACTACAAACTTAGTGTCAAGTTGATGATGGTATGAACAAATTCATTACAATTGAACCGGATGTTATTCTACATGTATATCATCAGAATGTTGATAACGAACTGTATCAACATTTCTTATTAGAATAAACATGAAGTTTTGATGTCTACAGAGCAACATTTCTGAATGCAGTGTCACTCCTTTCTTGTTGACCTCACACCTTTTTCTACATGTCGGTACTCCTACTGCAAATCAACCGAGGACTTATAACAAAGGGAACAATAGATCCTCGGTCGCTGGTACTTTGTTTTCAGAGGTCCTCCGAAGGACGTCAAGTACAAAACCAATGGAGATTGCTTCAAACAGAGTCCAAATACAATGGGAACAATAGAGATCCTCAGTCGTCTATAGCACTGTATACTCAGTGCTTTCCAAGTGTACTTGAAAAAACTATGCAGTACAGACTATGAGTATGCAGTGCTATACACACGTCGGTGCAGGGCAAATTAAATAAATTGTTTATCACCCGATGCAAGAACGTCATCAACTTACAAGGACACATATTGCGGAACCCGCTGCTATATAGGATTCTAGCCGGTCAATCCTCATTGGGCAAGCTCGGTGGAAGTAGGTCAAGTATGGTTCCGTCTCATATTTTGATTATTTTAATATTAAGCAATCATGTAGGGTGACAGACTTCTTTGCAAATTGCAAAGACCGAGAGCGCATTACACCTCGGTCTAGATGCAGATTTCTGTTCACATTTCCCCACAGGTCACTGTATAGTTTATAATTTAACCATCTACGTAGTTGCGCTATTAAACTGAACAAAAAAAAACCTGAAGAAAATCATGTCACACTGTTTACTCAGTGTGGTTGTAACACTGATAGACAATATCCGGGGATGTGAGGTCGGTTTTGCAGGTTTTCTTTTGGTCATTAGCTCGACCAGCATGCATTACGCAAATCGGCTTGAGCGTCCGCACTGTGGCTTTTGCAAAGAGGCCTTTGTTATTCAACACGGCGAAAGGTTATTAACATAGAAGCCTACCTGTATCTTTGGTCCTGCTGTCGCCACTGTGAACCCCAGCAGCGCCCTCACTCGTGTTGTTCCGCTGGTGAAGATTCGTACTGCTGGAGGAGCTGTTGTGGCCGATGTGGCCCTCCGGCTGGGAGGAGACAGCACGAGCGGTGATGTTGTTCATGTTCTTGTAGTTGGCCTGGGCACCGGTGCCCAGGAAGATGCCGGCTGACTTGTTTTGCTTGGTGTAGGTGGTCAGCAGTTCTTCCAGTTCACTCTCACTGCAGACGGGGAGGAGAAAACAGGGGTAAGTTGTGTGATGATCTCAGTGAATAATAATGTGGACTTATATAGCGCACGTATCCACCAAACTGGTGCTCAAGGCGCATTATATTATTACCCCTGCTCATCAGGCTCATAAATCATTCCTGAAACCATCTCAGCTCCCTAGGGAGTATACAGCTCAATTGCTGCCATTTCAGCGCATATAGGGCTAATCAAACACAACAACTAACTCTGCCCTCACAGGTACCCACTTACCCCTGGGTGGAGAGAAGCAATTATGGTAAAGTGTCTTGCTTAAGGACACAAGCACCATGGTCGCGGTTGGGATTCGAACCCACATTCTGATGACTCAGCCATCAGAACACAAATCCTATGCACTAAACCGCTCGACCATGGCACTCCACATGGCACTCCAGTGAATTAAATAGAGCAGTCATCAGAGGACTGTAACCCAGGAATCTCAGCAAGGGGTGTTGTTTTAACACTCAGGGGGGACAGTCAGATGATTGCTACACAAGCTTTGTTTTACTATGTGATAAAAAATTTGTCAAAATGTTCTATGCACATTTATTCACTCTGTGCATGAGCTATTGAGGGCACATGTTGTTTGATGACTTGATCGATAGGGCAGCAATAGTGTGTTGCGTTTGGTGTATTTTTTTTCATTTGATGTGCGTATGCGTGGAATATCTCCAGCGATGATTGGCTGGCAGAAGTACACTTGCGCGTAGTAATATAACATACACGTATAAAGTGTACGCAAAATGCTCTCTTCACGCAAAAGTGGCTATCATCAAGACACCGGGGTGCAATTTCACTGTAAGAGGACGACGATGTGCATAGAGTGGATAAGCTTTAAAAGTCATGTCTATTGTAAACCATAAACATTTAGAGAGTATTAAAAAAATTAAATCTGTTCTGTACAACATTTAAAAGGTTTGCTGAAATAGAAATTGTTGTAGATTGATAGATTTGGAAGTTGAAACACCCTTCATTGTGTTTGGTTTCTACAAAATGTATTTTACATTTGGAGACGTTTTTGATCCTGCCGTTTTTCACCTGCCTGAAAAAAGAACAGCCATTGTTGGTCACGTCATCGGCAGCATACGATCGTAGGCATCACGCAGCAGGCAGTGACCATCAAAACTAAAATACATATAAGGTACTCTAAAATACAACATGTGTATCAGGCACGTACCTCACGCACCGATTAGCGCATGTTACTCTCCAAACAGAATCAGATTAAATGTGGGCACCACGAGTATGCCCTATTCACAAATTCGCTCTCCGTTTTTATTTTTATCCGTGCATCTGAAATATTCAACTCGAAGACGCATATTATTTCGATTTTTAACACTGAAAGCCAACCCACACTGTAAAGATATGAAACCTACGTTGAGAATTTTGATTTCATTAAACGTTTAAAGAGTTTAGAGCAAGTGTATCTGTTCTGTGCATAAGCTGTTGACCAGATCACTTTTTAATCAATAGGGAAAACATGTGTGGTGTGTGGCATTAAGGGTATTTGTGGTTAACATGTGTATATAATTTCTCTGGAGATTACTGGCTGTCAGAAGTGTTTGTGCTGAGTACCACATCACGTCATAAGTCTATTACCTACATGAAATATGCCAGGCTGCTGTAACCCGTACCACTGCATTGTACTCCAAATGCACACACACACAATGAGCATAGGTTACACGTTTTGCTACACTGCCCGGCCTGCCGTAAAGCATCATGGGATCGGGCGCTTGACTCGCAAAGCTAGTTCCTAGACGCAATCTTAAACTAAATGCGGGTGAACCATCACCTGTGGGGCTAACGCGATAAATGCTAAAGGTGCGTGCATGAGGTTCAGTCTCTCAGACTGCACTGCTTCTTTTTGAGACCTTCCGCATCAGTCTGTGGAACAATACGTCATGAATGGCCCAAATCCATTGTTCTTGGAGTACTATGCCGTGGACTAGGATAGTACACGAGTGGTACATTTCAAGTAGGTAATAGAGTTCTGTTAACGTGAAAGAGCATTGTTCACTGACTGCTGAAGTGTCCAAGACATTTTCAAGGCCACGATGTGCACAGACTGTACATATGCAGTGTTTCGACATACAGTACATCACCTTATTATCACAATTTTTCTGTTTATCAATACAAAAATAAATCTATTTTCCGAAAAAGGAACATATGCATACATTCCATGACTATCCATGATAGATTTCCCAGAAAACTAAAGTGCTGTATTTCCTATCAGCAAGAATGCTGGATGCACTTTCAAGGTCATTGATCTACGATGTGCACGGACTGTATACATTCCCTGTTTTCACATCTTGTTTTCTGTTTATCGAGAAAGGGACTATTGAATACATAACAATACGAGTAAGGGATGTGGTAGCACCGTGTAAGCAATCTCTTAGGAGCTGTTGGTATTTCTAAGAACCAACAATGATTACAACTCTCAAGAGATTGTTACATGGTGCTACCGCCAACATTACTCCTACTGTACTTTCACCATGCAAAGCTTCAATTCCTACTTGCATAACAATCAGGCATGTGAGTGCCCTTGAAACAAAAAAGCAAGAAAAAGCTGAAATCCCCTGCCGTCATTCAGTAATAATAATAATAATAATAATGTGGACTTTTACAGCGCACATGTTCACCAAACTGGTGCTCAAGGCGCATTATATTATTACCCCTGCTCATCAGGCTCATAAATCATTCCTGAAACCATCTCAGCTCCCTGGGGAGTATACAGCTCAATTGCTGCCGTTACTGGGTGGAGAGAAGCAATTATGGTAAAGTGTCTTGCTCAAGGACACAAGCATTCATGGTCGCGGTTGGGATTCGAATCCACATTCTGACGACTCAGCCATCAGAACACAAATCCGATGCACTAAACCGCTCGACCATGGCACTCCAGTACACAGTACAAATTCCACAGTACATACAAAACATGTACAGAATGTAAAAATAATAATGGACACTTATATTGTGCCGGTATCCGCCAATTTGACGCTCATGGCGCATGAACATTATTACCCCTGTCATCGGGCCAGTTATATCATTCCTAGAACCATCTCAACTCCCTGGGGAGTATGCAGCCCATGCTGCCAAATGTGTAGCGCAACGAGCTTAATCAAACACAATTACCATCTCTGCCCTCAAAGGTCCCCATTTATACTCCTGGGTGAAGAGAAGCAATTAGTGTCTTGCTCAGGGACACAAGCACCATGGTCACGGCCAGGATTCGAACCCACATTCTGACGACTCGGCCATCAGAACACAGCTCCGATGCACTTAACCGCTCGGCCATGGCACACTAATTGTACATGTTTGTATCTAATGTACACACGATCGATCTGCTGCTTGGTACTACGATCTTTCCCAGAACATTTTACGACCACTGCACACGTACACACGAGTAGAAATGTTCTAAGATGACCAGTGGTATATATTTTGCACACGATACGCAAAGTATTTTCGAAGCATACGCGAGGGTTGAAAGGAATATATGTCTTGACACTGACTCTGGTATCATACTGTTATACATACATTTGTGTATACCTTACATATCACACAGCCAGGGTGCTATGAAGCTTGTGCGACTTGAGTGTTTTACGCGTATTTTCCAACCACTGTCGCATGATCTTCCAGCAGCCTACTTAAGCAGTAGCATTTCTCCGAGTCCAGCATTCTCCTGAGGACGATCAGAGCATACTGATCGAAACGTTGAGTTGTAACCTCCAGTTCTTTTCATAACTAATTACCACTCAATAGAGAATTTCACATGGTGTCACCGCAATTAGTCTTACCAACCACTTTTGTTTGCGTTTTTTCCAAACGAGTGCATTAAAATAAGCGGGAAAAAATCCAGCAAGTAATAAAAATAGCTGATTTCCGCCAAAAAGCGGAGGTCTCACATTCCTGAACAATAAATATACATGGGAGATTATAACACATAAGAAAATCATGGAAATTGTAATAATAATGTTATTTGTTTAATACCTAGCAATGGTGGTGAATTGGTTGAATCGGTCCTCTTTCACAGAACCCATGTTCTCCTTGTCTTTGGAGTGATTACCTAGTTTCTGATCCATCTTCCTGCGTAGATCTATCTGTTCTGTCTCCTAAAACACATTATAAAAAATTTAAAAAAATAAATAAATAAATTTAAAAAAATAAAAAAAACACCCATTACTCTTCCACATATCCTCTCCGTACATAGCGTAGCCCTCTAGTGGTGAGAATGCAACCGTCTGTGGGGTCCAGGGAACTTCCCAGCACCATTTTATGAAAATATTCTGGTTAACCATTAACCCTCCTACTATAGCTGCACTTTAGTGGGAAGTACAAAATCAGTCAACTGCCTGTTTTTGACTGTTGACCCAAATGTCCACACAGGGGCATTTTTGACTGGTTTTGACTGTCATTTTGACAACCATACAACCACACCAGGCAATGCTTTTACCAGTCAAAATTGGTCGACTCATTTCGACTTTTAAGTGCACTAGATATAATAATAATAATAATAATAATGTGTGGATTTATATAGCGCACGTATCCACCAACTAAGTGGTGCTCAAGGCGCATTATATTATTATCCCTGCTCATAAGGCTCATAAGGCTCATAAATCATTCCTGAAACCATCTCAGCTCCCTGGGGAGTATACAGCTCAATTGCTGCCATTTCTAGCGCATATAGAGCAAACCAACTCTGCCTTCACAGGTACCCATTTAACCCCTGGGTGGAGAGAAGCAATTATGATTAAGTGTCTTGCTCAAGGACACAAGTGTCACGGCCGTGATTCGAACCCACATTATGTTGCTAACACCAGAACTTGAATCCGGTAAGCTAGACCGCTCGGCCACGACACCCCATATACCTTGGCAAGTACATGTTTCAATACTTTGACTGATGTTAATCCTTGTAATAGTAGGAGGGTTAACGGGAAGTTACAGTGCCTAGTAGCATACATGTGTATGCTAGTTTCAATCCTTTAGTTTTCAACTGTCTCATAAAACTACCCGGTAAAATATTGCTCATAATAGGGGCTGACATTTTTTATAAAACAGCAAAAAACTGTTGCATGTTTTTTTGCTTCTACATGTATTTTACATTACAAAAAGTTGCTGTCTGGCAATTTTGAGAAAATTCAACATTACAATTCCTGTTTTCTCTTAGATAAAAGCACTTCGGGAGAAATCATTTCTCAGGAAGATCGATACATGTACTAAGATTACACCAAGTATTAAGGTTTTTAGATAAAAATGCAGGTATCAGCATCTGCCGGATGGTGTGATTGGTGGAAGATGTCTGGCAGATGTCCCACCTCGATCAGAAAGATGCGCACACTAAGGTTGTGGGTTTTCGGTTATTTCGAGAACTGGATACCCAAAACTGGAAATCATCGGATACCCGGGTATCCGTAAACAATTTTGTAAACACACATAAATACTTCCGAATGTCATAATAATTTTCCTGCTTCTATATTAAAAACAACTTGTAGCATCCCCATTCACCACACAAAAAAGTTAACAATAAATCAGAGAATTCCATTTGTGCGGCTTAAATGTTGTCAAAATGTTCAAAAGTTGTTTACGGGTAATTGGAACTGAAAAATGGAACCGGGTAATGACAGTTTTGATCGGGTATCCATGTACCCGGATACCCGGCACAGCCTTAGTGCACATTGAATGGCCAAGGAAGATGATAGATCTTCTACGCCTATACCTGACCACAGGGTTTATCACGTACCTTATTATAAATGTGAACAAAGTCTGCAAGCTGCTTGGCTAGAATTCTTCTCCTGTCATGAGGGGGTAGCTTACGGCTTGGCACGATCACTTTGAACTGCTGCTGCAGGTTGCTGGCGGCTCTCTTCAGGAAGCGCAGAACCAAATCCTGATCAACAGAATAAGTAAGGTATTTAAATAATAAATGAACATTCTTTATAACCCTTTAATTTTTGTTCATATTATGATTACATTATTGGGAGTGACGTGGCTGAGCGGTCTAGTGCATCGGACTCAAGTTCTGGTGTTGTCAGAATGTGGGTTCGAATCCTGGCTGGCTGGGCGCTTGTGTTCTTAACCATAATTGCTTCATCCTTCGGATGGGACGTTAAGCCGTAGGTCCCGTGGACTAGATTATAGTAATGCACATAAAAAGAACCCAGAACACTTATCGTGGAAAAGTAGGGGTTTACCCCAGTGTTTCTGGTTCACATAGCAAGCGCTCTTGTTTACAGGTTTCCTCAGGCTTCTGAGCTGCAGTGCTCAAGTGTGCTTTTGAGGCATCCTTGGTTTCATTACCAGAAATGTATAATAATAATAATACTAACAATAATAATTCTGCCGATGTGTACTGATAAGGCTATCTTGAAACTAATCTTTCCCGATTAAAACTGTTCATGGGCTCATTTCTTTGCATTTTTACATTTTAGACAAACTAAAATTGATGGTGATTTTGTTTCTTGCCAGTAAATGTTTTCCTCTCAAATGACATACAATGCGTGACTCTGCTTAAGAGTGTAAATATTGTTGTTTGCATTTGGTCATACAAATTGTCCTACAAAAATAATTCATTGCAATTTCAAAAATGCACAGCTAAAGGAATTCCCTCATACAACTCCCTCCCCCCCTCCCCCCATCCCCCCCCCCCCCCCACACACCCCCTGCACAGGTTACGGGCCTGGGAAGAAGACTTGTTGCATGAGAAAGGTCTGATAGTGCCCTCCAGTGTTTCCATCTTACCATTTGTTCGTCATTCTGGGTTGATTCCTCCACTAACTCTGGTGGTTTGCTTGTTTCCTCCAGTAATCTGTGTTGCACCCGAAGGAGGTACGTAGCGAATGCCGTTCTTGCCTGTAGTTTACTGAGCGCAATAATAATAATAATAATAATAACAATAATAATGTGGACTTACATAACGCACGTATCCACCAAACTGGTGCTCAAGGCGCATTATATTATTACCCCTGCTCATCAGGCTCATAAATCATTCCTGAAACCATCTCAGCTCCCTGGGGAGTATACAGCTCAATTGCTGCCATTACGGCGCATATAGGGCTAATCAAACACAACAACCAACTCTGCCCTCACAGGTGTCCATTTACCCCTGGGTGGAGAGAAGCAATTATGGTAAAGTGTCTTGCTCAAGGACACAAGCACCATGGTCGCGGTTGGGATTCGAACCCACATTCTGACGACTCGGCCATCAGAACACAAATCCGATGCACTAAACCGCTCGACCATGGCACTCCATGGCAATCAAAACACACAATAAAGTAGTTTGTTAAGATGAGCTATAGAATGTGTAATTCAAAAATAACCAAATGGCAAAGTTATAATGTAAATCTAACTTAATAGTGAAAAGCTAATGACATTATCCGCTCAGTGCACATCGTAGCCCTCTACTGGTGAATTTGCATCCAGTATCTTAATGAGAGCATCTGTAAGATCAAGTGAGCGTTGTGCGTATACTTTATGTGTGTATGTTACGGTACTACACATGCACATTTGCTAGCCAGGAGATATTCCACGTACACGGACATCAACTGCGAAATGCGCCACACATGAAGCACTATCGCTGTCCTATCTGCCCTAACAACATGTGCCCTAAACAGCTCATGCACGCTATGAATAAATCTTTCCTGGAAATATACTGAGACGCAATAGAAACTTACCACTTTTTCGACCTTAAATAATCAGTAATCACAATGCACAAATGTAATATGTGCACTTATTTTGGCAACGTGACCCTGTGACGTTTCGCGGTGAAGTGGATACACATGGGATCGAGTACAGTGGACAAAACGTGGACATTTCCTCAATAAAATGCCAACATTTCTAATCCAAATTGTTGTGTTGTCTTATTTTGAACCATTTCAATTTTATGCTATTCCAAAACAAGTGGTAAGTTTCTATTGTGTATCAGTATATTTTTGTTTGAGGTGCTGTCCTTTTTAAGAAAATACTTTCCAGTTTGAAATTCCATATTATGAATGAATACAAACAAATAAGCTGAAACCTGTTTGTTGTTTCATTTGTATCTTGATTTGAAGAAAGTAAACATACTTATGAAGGCAGGTTTGCCGACATTACCAATGTTGTATCTTCCATTTAAGTACACACAAAATATAGCCAACTAACGCTGAAGGGGTCGTCACAAAGAGTACTCCCCAAAAAGCTACCCAGGCAATCATAAAAGTCATACATAATACTGAGATTGCCTGGGTACCATTGGGGAGTACCCTAGATGACAACAAACCCCTTCAGCCCAACTAACCAACCATTATTACCCAGAGCTGTCACCCAGAGTACTCCCCAAAAAGGTACCCAGGCAATCATAAAAGTCCTCTTTAAGATACATCATTGACAACAATCCTCATCAGCCCAACTAACCAACCATTATTACCCAGGGCTGTCACCCAGAGTACTGCCCAAAAGGTACCCAGGCAATCATAAAAGTGATACATAATACTGAGATTGCCTGGGTACCATTGGGGAGTACCCTACACTGTAGATGACAACAAACCCCTTCAGCCCAACTAACCAACCATTATTACCCAAAGCTGTCACCCAGAGTACTCTCCAACAGGTACCCAGGCAATCATAAAAGTCCTCTTAACATACATAGTATTGAGATTGCCTGGGTACCATTGGGGAGTACCCTAGATGACAACAAACCCCTTCAGCCCAACTAACCAACCATTATTACCCAAAGCTGTCACCCAGAGTACTCTCCAACAGGTACCCAGGCAATCATAAAAGTCCTCTTAACATACATAGTATTGAGATTGCCTGGGTACCATTGGGGAGTACCCTAGATGACAACAAACCCCTTCAGCCCAACTAACCAACCATTATTACCCAAAGCTGTCACCCAGAGTACTCTCCAACAGGTACCCAGGCAATCATAAAAGTCCTCTTAACATACATGTAGTACTGAGATTGCCTGGGTACCATTGGGGAGTACCCTAGATGACAACAAACCCCTTCAGCCCAACTAACCAACCATTATTACCCAGAGCTGTCACCCACAGTACTCCCCAACAGGTACCCAGGCAATCATAAAAGTCCTCTTAACATACATAGTATTGAGATTGCCTGGGTACCATTCGGGAGTACCCTAGATGACAACAAACCCCTTCAGCCCAACTAACCAACCATTATTACCCAGAGCTGTCACCCAGAGTACTCTCCAACAGGTACCCAGGCAATCATAAAAGTCCTCTTAACATACATAGTATTGAGATTGCCTGGGTACCATTGGGGAGTACCCTAGATGACAACAAACCCCTTCAGCCCAACTAACCAACCATTATTACCCAGAGCTGTCACCCACAATACTCCCCAACAGGTACCCAGGCAATCATAAAAGTCCTCTTAACATACATAGTATTGAGATTGCCTGGGTACCATTCGGGAGTACCCTAGATGACAACAAACCCCTTCAGCCCAACTAACCAACCATTATTACACAGAGTTGTCACCCAGAGTACTCCCCAACAGGTACCCAGGCAATCATAAAAGTCCTCTTAACATACATAGTATTGAGATTGCCTGGGTACCATTGGGGAGTACCCTAGATGACAACAAACCCCTTCAGCCCAACTAACCAACCATTATTACCCAAAGCTGTCACCCAGAGTACTCTCCAACAGGTACCCAGGCAATCATAAAAGTCCTCTTAACATACATAGTATTGAGATTACCTAGGTACCATTGGGGAGTACCCTCAACAAACCCCTTCTGCCCAACTAACCAACCATTATTACTCAGCGAAGTTAATGCAAACACATAGTGTCAAAGAGATTATTGTCCGACTTTAGTTATTTGCATGTCTGCATGACTTACGAGATATCTCCACC
The DNA here is from genome assembly GCA_029582265.1 of Zoroaster sp. YZ-2022. NCBI lineage: Eukaryota > Metazoa > Echinodermata > Asteroidea > Forcipulatida > Zoroasteridae > Zoroaster > Zoroaster sp. YZ-2022. The sequence goes on along the minus strand of CM055821.1, from coordinate 17,233,916 downwards.
GCTGTTCATGATCTCCGGCACGTTGATACTCTCCCGGATCTCTTTCGGCGACGGCTGTTTCTGGACTTCCAGCACCATCCTGGCCCCCTTGTTATCCTTGCCATTGGAAGCCGGCACCGCCGGTGGCTTTCCAGCGGGGTGTGACCCAGTCTTGCTGCTCCCACTGGCAAAAGAACTCTGACTTGAGGCGACCGAGGAGCCCTGCTTGCTTGTCTGCAGTAATGAGGACTTGGAAGCCTGTGTGCTTTCTAGTTTGCCTTGAGCTAAGGGTTCTCTGTCTTGGTTGTCGCTTTTGACGGCGCTCCGCATGACCCCAGCTGGAAGGAATATAAGAATAACCTAGAGTAAAGTATGTAACAGAAAACTGTATTGAAAAATGAAGATTTTGTAACAATCAATGAGAATTTGAAAAATAAAAAGAGAATAAAAACAGAGCACTTATTTTTAATACTGAATATGCTGATGAACATGTTCACCCGACCGATTTTAGTCAGGTGGAGATATTTTGTAAGGATGGCATTATGATGATTTTCCGACACTTTGAACTGGGTGAAAATTTTACCCTGTGGTAACATGTGGATTGAGTTGTCAATCTCTTTACAACCATGTGTGGGTTTCATTAGACTCCTTCGGTTTCTGGAGTTGTTCCTCTCCGCTCTAGAATTTGACATTTCTTCACTGTCTTCTTCACACGGATCAACAGGCTTACGTGCTTCAGTGCCCAGAGACACTTTTGACAAATCTAGAAATTGATTACACAAAAGAATATACTTATATGTATCTGCCTGATGTGATTCCTCATTGAGATACAGAACATTCGCCCAAGAAACAGATCACATGGCAATCTTTTGCTCTGATCATCTTTGTTAACAGTTTGGTATAACATTTGTATTCTCAAAAAAACATAAGGCCAGCGGTCCCATTAGGGCCCATTGAGCAATCTATTGGCCCAAACTATTCATTTAGCTTTCTTCATTCATTTACTGCTATTAATCCTTCACTAATCCTCCCTACACAATAGGCAGTATTCCCTTAACCCTCCTACTATTGCTGCACTTTAGTGGCAAGTTGCTATAGATGTCAAAATCAGTCAACTGCCTGTTTTGACTGTTGACCCAAATGTGCACACAGGGGCATTTTTGACTGGTTTTTACTGTCATTTTGACCACCCTGAACAATACCAGACAATGCTTTTACCAGTCAAAAATAGCCAACTCATTTTGACCTGTAAATGTACTTACTCATGGGCAGATCCAGAACATTTTTTAGGGGGGGGGGGGGCTGAGAATCAAAAACAATTATTTTTCAGTACAGTACTAAGTAGGTCACCTCCTTATGTTTATCCCACACACTGTGGGAATGGGAGTGCATTCTCCCCTCCCTCCCCCTCTTTTTCTCTCTATTTTTTTTATTTTTATTTTATTTATTTTATTTTTTAAATATTTTTTTTACGATTTTAGGGGGGGGGGCTACAGCCCCCTTAGCCCCCCCCCTGGATCCGCCAATGCTTACTACACGTAAGGTTTGACAGTGTTCAAATTTTAAGTGCACGAGATATAGCTTGGCAAGTATATCAACATTTTGACTGATTTTGACCCTTGCAGCCATAGAAGGGTTAATAGCTCTTTTGTCTGACCAAGGAGGGCCAGTTTGGCTGGGTGCATTCAAGCATTGAAAAAACTATCATCTCAATTGTTTGACTGTTGAATCGTCTTTCAATAGTTTGATGATTACTCAATGGGCCCGGGGACCACTGGCCTAAATCATCCAAGTTTTACATAATACGTTACTTAATGTAAAGTTGATGATGGTATCACATATCTCTTGAGATCATTCCATTTTCAGGTGTTATCATTTTAGTAAATTAAGTCAAACATTTTCCAACATTTATGCCTTAATAAGATCAACATTCCACTATCTTCGTCTCCCCAAAATCAAGAGTAAGTTCCATTTGGATAGCTTCTTCCCTAGAACAGCATTACAATGGAACGACCTTCCTGCTGATTGTTTTCCACCAACTTACGATCTAATTAAGTTTAAGAAAAATATCAACAAATGTAATCTTGCTTAAATGGTGGATGTTATCGCAAATGTAACCCCTTACACTCTAGTGGCTTTTTGGCCTTGTTTGGGGTGACTGACAGTAAATAAAATATTTTAAAAAAAAAAATTAAAAAAAATTAAAAAGTAAGAATGCATACAAAGTTTATGTGTGGCTGTTGAAAAATCAAAATTCATTTTCACCATTTTCTTTTTAACGACACAACATTAAAGTTGGAACCTTTCGCACATTTGCAGAATCAGTTTTGCCAACACTACCAACGCTGTACAACAAACCTGTCCTTTAAAAGATCGTTAATGAATTTTCAAAATTTTCTTAGAAATGCAAGCAGTCACTGAGCACTTAGTGAACCCTTACAAAGAACTGAACTGCTAAAGCAATAGCATTCTAATTTCTTCCAGACCCCAATCAGTCAGTATTCTGTATATCAATAGATTAATTCAAATATTCTCAATTTGCAAATAAATGCAGTCACTGTGTGCACTTAGTGAACTCATACAGGTCGCTAAACTGCTACAGCAAGGGCATTCTCATATCTGCCATACCCCAGTCTGTCAGTATTCTGTATATCAACAGATTACCGCCAATATTTTTGGGTAATCAAAAACTCACCACTGAACATTCTCTTTATGCCCGGAAAGCGTTGTCGCACCTTGTTGCGTGTTTGTTTGCGGCTTGAGTTGTTTTCCGTTGTGACAAGTTTACGCATGAACTGGGCGAGGTGCTCTTCCGTTTCGCGGTCGCTTAATTCTTGCAAAACAGAATTGCCCACTTTCCTGTTGGATGAAATATTTGTTGAAATGTTAAAATTTGATGAATAATTAGCCATTGCAAACTGCTTACCAACCAAAAGAACCTGTAGTATCAATGCAAACATGAAAGTTAGTGGACCTAGGTTTTAACCCTAGCAGGGTCTTCCTCATAGGTGAAGTAGAAGAGAGACACACAGGAGATAGATTTAGTCTTATGTGATTGAATATTTTAATCAAGGTTTCTGGTCAAAGGTCGGCTTCATAATCGGTACGATGACTGGAACCAGACCAAATTTCCCATACACAAAGTATGCTGGCTAAGAGAGGTCGCACATACCCCTATGTGAAAAAGTCGTTGAATGCCAATTGGACATCGTTTCATAGCAAAAAAAATAAAATAAAAAATAAAAAATCCTGACGCACGGGTCTGTGGCGATGCACGAAACTGGAGACTTTGAATCTTATTTTTTTGCCTAATGTCCAACTACTGCATCACAAGTTGTTGCCAAGTTATCTTTTAAATGCATATTTTTAGTTCAAGTTACTTAAGTTTAAGTCAATTGTTTCTCATCTCTGTACTTTTTTCCATCTTTTTCATGTGCTCTTAGTCGTATTTTTTTCTTACATGTAATCTCTAAAACTAAGAGGAATACATGTTTAACCCTCCTATAGGTTTGACACTCAAAATTTGTATGTCTCTCTTAACCCACTGACTTTGTGCAGTGCACTCAAATACATGCAAACACATGCATGTGACTGTGTGATAGGAGGTCAAACCCAAAGACACTCAAAATTTGTATGTAACTCCCAACCCATTGACTTTGTGCAGTGCACTCATACACAGCTGTGTGTGACTCTGTGGTTTGACCTACCAATTGGAAATGCACCCAAAAATACTCAAGTGACTGTCTGTGAGTGCCGTGCTGACTGGGCCAAATTTCAGCCTGGGCATAGGAGGGTTAATATGCTATAACAATTACTCAAAGTACACTGTTTCACTTATCTATCACAACCACTTTACTACAACATTAAATGGGCAGTATCATCACAATCAGTAGGGCATGGAATCAGAGTGCTAGTTTTACAGTGACTGAAAATAATACACCAGATGTTAAGGTCACATTACCGTTGCTGCTGTATAAATGAGCCAGTAATTTCCAGTCACTGTGTTAATCTTAAACTAGGACATCGATTCCATGCCCTGTCGAAAGTCTGCTCCGATAGTGACGATACTGCCCCTTTAAGTGCTTTGGATTTTGGTTATGCGACATTGTTTTCATTTTAGAGAAGCACACCCTCATAACGCTTGAAAAAAGGGTAGGGTAATTAATTTCGACACTCTAAACTTAAGACTGTTGCAGTGTCGTGGCCGAGCGGTCTAGCTTACCGGACTCAAGTTCTGGTGTTAGCAGCAGAATGTGGGTTCGAATCCCGGCCGTGACACTTGTGTCCTTGAGCAAGACACTTAACCATAATTGCTTCTCTCCACCCAGGGGTTAAATGGGTACCTGTGAGGGCAGAGTTGGTTGATTAGCCCTATATGTGCTGTAATGGCAGCAATTGAGCTGTATACTCCCCAGGGAGCTGAGATGGTTTCAGGAATGATTTATGAGCCTTATGAGCCTTATGAGCAGGGGTAATGATATAATGCACCTTGAGCACCACTTAGTTGGTGGATACGTGCGCTATATAAGTCCACTTATTATTATTATTATTAAAATATACAAGTTCAATGAATCAAAATAAATCCTCTGTATAAAGTTGTAGAAGAAAAACAGAAATTGTTAATAGCATGCTGAGTTACTTTATCAGAAATGGTTTAGTATGTTGCAAGAATTGTGTGAGAAATATATTCATTCATAAACAAGGAGTAATCCTTCCATAATGGTACCACACTACAAGAAATTTCCCTGGGTCATACCACAATCTGTACCAATACCCAATAGACAACAGAAAGAATTACCTACATGTAATTATATATAGCATGCAATAAAACCAAGGCTTCAAACCAACTGTTGGCTACTTACCTCGGGTCTAGAGTCTAGACTCTGAATTCGGAAAGACTATGCAGAAATGATACTCCTACAATCTTTCAACATGATCAATCCTCAATGGGGAATCTACTTGGGCTATTTAGTTATGCCCCGTTCCCACTATCACGATTCGCGCCACGATTGAAATCGTGGTCTTAATCGTGGAGTAATCATGGTGATCCTATCAGATCTTATCAGATCTTGAGGTCTGTCGTTGCAATCGTGTTGATCGTAGAACATGTTTGGACGGTTCAAAAATTTTCTACGATCAACACGATTAATTTTTAATCGTGATCATCACATGAGATCGTATTGGATCGTAACAAAGCGCAACAGATCGCATCTAATAGTGCTTCGAAATCGTGGTGATCGGGATCAACCTTGGACAATACAAACACCACGTTGTCATCATCCTCAATTCCTGCCATCATCAATGATTGTGGGTTGTAGTCTTCACTCTGTAGAAGTTCAAGAAACAATGAAGTCCATGGTCAGTCGGGCTGTATATGTACCTGTCGGGGTTCAATCGTGGCTCAAATCGTGATCACTCTCCATCCCTATCGTGAAAGACATCGCCACCACAATCGTATCCGATCGCAAAAGAACGCATCGGTTCGTGATGATCGTATCGGAACGTATCCGAACGTATCTGCATGTATCAGATCGTCCAAAATCGGGGACCCCGATCGTGATGATCGTGTCAGATCGGGACACAATCGTGGACTCAATCGGGACAATCCTATCGGAACGTATCTGATCGTATCTGAACGGGAGACCAGATCGTGACAGATCGTGTCATGTGAAATTGACCAATCGTGCCTATATCGCATCCAAGTGCACCAAATCGTACCAGAACGTATCGACTCGCATCAACTCGCATCCAAACGTAAAATTTCAGAAAAGGAAACAAAAATTCCACGATCAGCTACGAATGGCCAATCGTGGCGTTCGTAACGGATCGCACGACAGTGGGAACCTAGCATTACTGAACTATGCCAACATTTGCAAAGCTGGAGTTTTTGATATTAGGCAACACTGCTGTGGAGTGCTGCAAATTCTTTTCAGAAGTCTATCTATGGCTGCCCTGTTGATCAACAGCGATCTTATAAAACATCCACCCTCAATAAGCTCATGCACATTCATACATTTGATGCATAGATTAGAGGAAGAAAAGCATGCAAATGACCCATTGCTGCAGAATTGCATAAATACAACTAATGAAGCAATGTCCAAATCTCATTGCTTATATTTTTAATGCAAAATGGATGTTCCACTGAGACGACAAGAAAATGATGCAAAAACTTCCATATGGGTTGTGTTGGTGGATGTGGTGTGGAGAAGTCACACATGGTGATAGGGCCAATGGCCTAAATCTGTTACAGACTGAGTCATGCACCTGGGGCAACCCATACCGGATATTTATGCAGCATATTTTTTGGTCGTATTTTACCACTTTTATTTTTTAATTTAAGTTTATTTTTTTAAATTAATTAATTTTTTATTTTATAAGCGATGGGATTGGACATAGTGTTTTGTTAGCTACAACAAATCAATTCTGCTGCTGTAGGACAATAATTAAGACTTCAAACCAAAGAACTGGAATAGCCCACAACCTGCTCATTTTGCATGCAACGTTAAATACAGTAAACAAACAACAGTTTGGGCCAACATTCCATGCAAAACTGACAAAAAATCGAGGTGGGGAGGGGGGGGGGAAGCAGGGATTAATAATGACTTACTTTGACCTATTGAATACACCAGTGCCTGCTGATAAATCACACATACTGAAAAGAGAGTATCACGAACAACTATTTGAATTGTGTAAACAATGGGAATGGACTGGTTAGTCTGCTGCCACCTATTGTCCTTAAGTCTCCCATTGCTAATTCATAAACAACCACACGGTCAAATTTGAACCCTCCTACTACAAGAGTCAAAATCAGTCAAAATGTTGATATACTTGCCAAGATATATCTAGTGCACTTGAAATGTGTCGACCGTTTTTGACTGGTAAAAGCATTGTATGGTATTGTTCAGGGTGGTCAAAATGACAGTAAAAACCAGTCAAAAATGCCCCTGTGTGCACATTTGGGTCAACAGTCCAAACAGGCAGTTGACTGGTTTTTGGACCTCTATAGCAACTTCCCACTGAAGTGCAGCTACAGAGTAGGAGGGTTAATGTTAAGCTAATTACTTGGTGTAAAGCTCTTGATAGTATCAATCTTCCCTACAAATAATTTTGACTGAGGTGTTGACATTTTTTGAGAAAAGTGAAATCACTGCTTATAAGTTTATCAGAAACTGTACTCTTTCCTAAAATCCACATAAGAAAGAATATGAAAAATCTGAATGCATTTTTCACCCTTATTTTCTGTTAACATAAGAAGCTTATAAACTTTTACATGTTGCTTGTTTATCTTGATTAAAAAAGGGAGTAGAATCAGCACACTCGTAGAATCAGTTTGGCCAATGGTGAAACATTCCTTTTAAAGCTGCTCTCATAACATGTCACTCCTAAAGGAACCAACTTCAAAACGGAACTGGGGTGATAGGTCTTTTTCTGTCGCAGCTCCGAGACTCTGGAATCATCTTCCAACTAAACTCAAATCTTGTCATAGTATAACCAGATTTAAGTCGCTACTTAAAACTCATCTTATGTCACAATTCTTCAAAGATGATGTATAATTGCATTGTAGGTACATGTATCTCGGTACATATTTTTCTTCCTATGCTAACATTGTATATTGCTTGTATTCATGTTTTTTCTTTGTTTCCGCGCCTTGAGCGCCCAGCAGGGTGGATATGTGTGCGCTACAAATTATTATTATTATTATTATTATAACTGCTTAACACTTGAAGAATGCCAACCTTGATGGACACGGGTCGGAAGAAAGTGAAATTTTACCACATATAAACATCCACATGAAGCACACATCCATAGACCACATTTGTTTGCGTATATGTAAAAAAAAAAACACAGATTGACAATCACTGGCACAAATCCACAATTGATGATCCCACCACCAGCCAGCCGCCCGAGAGCAAAGCACTACGTGCATGAAGCAGGTTAGTATACACTCTAGGGATAGACGTTTTAGTCAATTTGGACACAGTCCTGGAAATGTGTTGATTATCCAACATCCCAAACTTTGGAATTACAAACTATTTTGTTGTTATATTTGTTTAATTTTCTGTATAATTTTTTGTTGTTGGTAGTATGAATTTAGGTAAAACTTGTAGCTTTGCATGGTGAGGATGATAAGTAAGACTAATTGCGGTGACACCATGTGGAATCTCAATTGAGTAGTAATTTGATTTAATATGAATTTGATTTAATATATACATAACAGCAAAAGAAACGTCACCCCTAAAAATATTTATTATTTTCATTTTTATAAATAATATAATTTGTTTAATGAAGAATATTATGAGCATGGAGACGAACACAATGTGGAAAATTTGGTTGACCTCAAAATTCGTCATACATGACGTCTGAGGACACATAAGCTAAACACGTTCTCAGACTTATCAAAATTTAGGGGGTGACGTTTCTTTTGCTGTTATGTATAGATTATCTATGACTTGATTACAAATTCCTTTTAAATATAAACATCTATAAGTTCTTTTCAGAACTACGTGTAATTACTACTCAATTGAGAATTTCACATGGTGTCACCGCAAATCGTCTTTACTTATAAGAAAGGAATGAACACAAATCATCTTTTTGGCTTGTTCATGACAATGAATGCAACTAAACTGGCCCTTCACAGATGTCCAACAGTTGTGGTAAAAACTTTGCAAATTTCTAGATACAGCTTCATAGAACACAGAGAAAGGTCAATTAAAATGAGCTAACCATTGTGCTATTCACATCAATCATTTACTAGGGTAGCAAGTTTAACTGGCAGAAAAAGCTGCGCAAAAATATACACATTAATGCTGACAATACTAACACTACTACAAGAAATATTGCAAGGTTTTCTCCTGAGGACGATCAGAGCATACTGATCGAAACGTCGAGTTGTACCACCAGTTCTTTTCAGAACTAATTACTACTCAATTGAGATTCCACATGGTGTCACCGCAATTAGTCTTACTTAAGGTTTTCATAATTTTTCTTCTTTCCTTTCACGCATCTAAATAGGAGAAGCTGACCTTAAAACGCCATAAGAAATGGCATAATATACATGTATGTATACCAAGAAGAGGGGGGCTTGTTTTGTATAGACCTCAATGTATCAACGTCAGAAACTGAAGGTTGCCCTCACTCACTGGTTTATGTACAGTATGCGCACTGAACATACGCATGCAGTGCCTAGTACACGTACGTGTAGCACGCATACATGTACTTGAACCAGTGAGTTACCTTCTTTTTACCTTCTGATCAAGGGTGCCTTTCTGTTTGCGATATCGTATGCATCTAATGGTATATTGTAACATATTTTGTCCACATACAGCACTCACATTTACGGCATTTAGCAAATGAGACAGGGCCATGAATTATTCATATGGTGAATTATTCAGATGGTAGTTAAGAGAGGCCTCACAAATCGGGCAAACGTTCATAACCCCTATCGAAGACGTTTAAAACACAGCACGGCAGAATTCTAAGCAATCCAGCAATTTTGGCTGCAATTGGACATCGTTTCATAGCAACAAAAAAAAGAAAATTAAAAATGCCAACGCACGGGTCTGAGGCAACGCGCATGGAGACCAGAAACAGAAGACTTTTCTGGGGGGCCTTATTCTTCCATTCAAATCCAAATGATCAAACTATGTACCAAGGTTTGGAGGGAAAATAGTCTGGTCCCAATTATGTATTAAGAATCAATGCTATAACTGTACAGGGGACCTGACAAAGATGGCCACAGCGTGATAATGGTCTATAGCGACAGGTCACAAGTTTGACATTTGTGTGAGTGCATGTGATCCCCTTCCCCAAAGATGAGCTGCACTGGGTGTTAATTTAAAAAAAAAAAAAAGGTGATTCAGCATCAAAATGTTGTCCATTTCTGGAATGAATACATGTACATTGTACACCGTTTTCAATCCCATCAGGTTTAATCAAATCCAGTCACCTGCTTAAAACATGGAAAGCCCTACTCTGAGTGCGTCATCTGTACTTTTTAATGAGATCCCTGGACCCTTACCACACATTATGGCATCATTAACAACACATCATGGTGCATTAGGCTGCGTAAAACTTCATAAAAATCAATCATTTCTAATATCAGACTTTGTGCTTTCTTAAAAGATGGTATACTTACTGGTCTGGATAAAGTTTGTTGTGAAGTATCTGGTTCATGTTAGTCCGACTCTCTAAGAAATTCCTACAACCAAAACAAAAAGTTGTGAGTTTAATTTAATCAAACAATTTTTCAAAGTTTTCGACAAAACATATTTCAATTTTCAATTTCAATTCACCAACTCAATTCAATTCACCAATTTCGCCAGCCTATATGTGATCTGGGAAACCCTTCACATGGTGAAATTTGTCATTTTTGTGTTATATACATCAAATTAACGAGGACACTGTGCTGTTTTCAAAACTGTTTTATTCATGATTCTAGGTTGTCTATAACTTGAGTTATGCTCTCGGGAAGTTATAACCGCCGCTGTCCTTAAAAAACAATGGCGGAAACGAAAAACAAAGACGGCTTTTTAATTATCTATCATCATATGTTTTTACATCTAAAACGATGGAATTTTTATTTAATATTTTCAAGAATGATCATTTGGATATTAACAGTTAAAAAACTCAAATTGTCAACAACAAAAATTGGGGGACTATTTTGCCATTATCTTCAAAACAAGTTTGCCGACATCCGACGGGTTTTCCCAGATCGCATCACATATCAATTTCAATTCATTTACATTTATTTCCATTTCATAGTTCTCAAGTCAAAGTATAGAGATAACAGTATTAATACATTTATAAGTAACCTATGTATTAGACATAAGAAAGAATGAAATGGAGGCATGTCCCGGTAAGCGGTTGCTTGTGTTGGGGATGCCTTACAAGACAAGACAAGACGTACAAACGGACAGTATTAATACATTTATAAGTAACCTATTAGACATAAGAAAGAATGAAATGGAGGCATGTCCTGGTAAGCGGTTGCTTGTGTTGGGGATGCCTTACAAGACAAGACAAGACAAGACAAGACAAGACAAGACAAGACAAGACAAGACAAGACAAGACAAGACAAGACAAGACAAGACAAGACAAGACAAGACAAGACAAGACAAGACGTACAAACGGACAGTATTAATACATTTATAAGTAACCTATTAGACATAAGAAAGAATGAAATGGAGGCATGTCCCGGTAAGCGGTTGCTTGTGTTGGGGATGCCTTACAAGACAAGACAAGACAAGACAAGACAAGACAAGACAAGACAAGACAAGACAAGACAAGACAAGACAAGACAAGACAAGACAAGACAAGACAAGACAAGACGTACAAACGGACAGTATTAATACATTTATAAGTAACCTATTAGACATAAGAAAGAATGAAATGGAGGCATGTCCTGGTAAGCGGTTGCTTGTGTTGGGGATGCCTTACAAGACAAGACAAGACAAGACGTACAAACGGACAGTATTAATACATTTATAAGTAACCTATTAGACATAAGAAAGAATGAAATGGAGGTATGTCCCGGTAAGCGGTTGCTTGTGTTGGGGATGCCTTACAAGACAAGACAAGACGTACAAACGGACAGTATTAATACATTTATAAGTAACCTATTAGACATAAGAAAGAATGAAATGGAGGCATGTCCTGGTAAGTGGTTGCTTGTGTTGGGGATGCCTTACAAGACAAGACAAGACGTACAAACGGACAGTATTAATACATTTATAAGTAACCTATTAGACATAAGAAAGAATGAAATGGAGGTATGTCCTGGTAAGTGGTTGCTTGTGTTGGGGATGCCTTACAAGACAAGACAAGACGTACAAACGGACAGTATTAATACATTTATAAGTAACCTATTAGACATAAGAAAGAATGAAATGGAGGTATGTCCCAGTAAGCGGTTGCTTGTGTTGGGGATGCCTTACAAGACAAGACAAGACGTACAAACGGACAGTATTAATACATTTATAAGTAACCTATTAGACATAAGGAAGAATGAAATGGAGGCATGTCCTGGTAAGCGGTTGCTTGTGTTGGGGATGCCTTACAAGACAAGACAAGACGTACAAATGGACAGTATTAATACATTTATAAGTAACCTATTAGACATAAGAAAGAATGAAATGGAGGCATGTCCTGGTAAGCGGTTGCTTGTGTTGGGGATGCCTTACAAGACAAGACAAGACAAGACGTACAAACGGACAGTATTAATACATTTATAAGTAACCTATTAGACATAAGAAAGAATGAAATGGAGGCATGTCCAGTAAGCGGTTGCTTGTGTTGGGGATGCCTTACAAGACAAGACAAGACGTACAAACGGACAGTATTAATACATTTATAAGTAACCTATTAGACATAAGAAAGAATGAAATGGAGGCATGTCCAGTAAGCGGTTGCTTGTGTTGGGGATGCCTTACAAGACAAGACAAGACAAGACAAGACAAGACAAGACAAGACAAGACAAGACAAGACAAAGACAAGACAAGACAAGACAAGGCATTACAAACGGACAGTATTAATACATTTATAAGTAACCTATTAGACATAAGAAAGAATGAAATGGAGGCATGTCCCGGTAAGCGGTTGCTTGTGTTGGGGATGCCTTACAAGACAAGACAAGACAAGACAAGACAAGACAAGACAAGACAAGACAAGACAAGACAAGACAAGACAAGACAAGACGTACAAACGGACAGTATTAATACATTTATAAGTAACCTATTAGACATAAGAAAGAATGAAATGGAGGCATGTCCCGGTAAGCGGTTGCTTGTGTTGGGGATGCCTTATAAGACAAGACAAGACGTACAAACAGACAGACAAGAAAACAACAAAACACTTATCACGGAAAAACTGCAAATTTTAGGAGCCTAAATAGGGTACTATACATCGATGACAATTAACAAACTTACTAAGATAATACACATAAGTAGATTACATAGAACAATTTTATAGGTGCAGTTTAATTTTATATTCGAATAAATTAAGTGTTGATGAGTTTCTAAGATCAATGGGAAGCTTGTTCCAATTGGTTGCACCAGTGTATCGAAGTGTGTGTTGAAAAAATTTTGTCCTGTGTTTTGGGAGATGAATGTTAGTTGAAGTTCTAGTGTTGTAGTTATGAATATTGTAATTAAATTTAACCAGTTCACGTCGGGAATATATTTTTTTTCCGGTCCCCCGTGCGGGTTTATTTTCAGTGAAAAATCTGAAAAAATTTCTAGCCATTAATAATTTTTTTTGTCAATGAAACTAAGTCCGGACACCCAAATAAACACCTTTACTCATTGACATTTCGAGAATTAAATGGCTAGTTTTTTAATTACGGTTGTGTTTGTTCAGCACAATTAGACCGTTGGCAAGCTCCGATGCAACGGCTATTAGACCAGTGCCCGGTCGAACAGACGGCATACCCGGAGAGAGAGGAAAGGCCTCGTAAACAATGGATATAAATCCATCTTTACAAATTCTTGGCTGGTACGTCAAAGGAACAGGTCTTGGATAAAGGGATTACGCAAAAATCAACAAAATGAGTGAACTCGTTCAGTGTTTGCAGTGCCTTTTGTCCGGGGCCACCGAACCGTGACCCCATGGACTTCGAGAAACGATTGCGTGTATACAAGTCAGGCGCCACGACGGCACGCCACGTGTGGCGTGTTGACAAGTCTCCCGGTTACACACACAAAAATCGGAATGCGTGTTTAGACGCTCTCCGATCTGCCGTTCAAAAAAAAAATGCGTGTATACACGGCCTCCGACGCGAACTGATTAAAGAGCGCTTGGAGGTGAGTGGGGAGTTGTTTTTTTGAAGAATTTGTACAAAAGACCAGCAAAGCAAACATAACCCTACACGCTGGTTGCAAATCAGTCAGGACCTGTTGATCTGTTTATATTCAGATTAAGTTCATGCGTCTTTAGTTAATTCATTTGATTTTGCCCTTAAACCGACATATTTATGAAGCACTGCATGCCCAAGTGTCTGTGGAAAAAAAAAACTTCAGGCGACTCGGGTGGGATTCGAACCCACAAACTCCTGCTTACTAGTGCCTATGTCTTAACCTCTCAACCACCGAGCTTGCCCGATGACAACTGGCCGGATAGAATTCTACATAGAAGCATGTACTGCGATATATACATGTATAGATTAATGAAATTCTTGCGTCTGGTGATAAACAATTGATTTGATTTGTGCCCTTACACCAATGTAATGCATGAGGCACTGTATACTCAGTGCTTTCCGAGTGTCAGTGAAAAAAACTCCACAGGCGACTTGAGCGGGATTCACGGTTTTTCGTATTCATTCGATTACGGAGTTTAGGAATACTCTTACCGATAAATCTATTGGCAAGAATTCCACTTTTCTTAAAAACCGTACCAAATCATTCAGACAATATGTCTGCCGAACTCAGCAAGTCCTCCAAGCGTCGTTCTTTCAAACTGCGTTCACCGACACCTTCGCCACCAAGAACTTTGGATATAACCTTGGATATAACCTCAATAGACGATTCACAAGCTTCCCCGGGATCAAGCCAGATAACCTGCAGACAACGCCCTCTAATTGATCACCTGGAAGAAACCCTACTCACCTCCTTCCAGCTACACCAGAACTCAACCCCCAAGGAAAAACTTAAACTAGCGGACATCGATTTTAAACGTGTGAAGACTTTGGCCAGTACAGTCAGCACTCTGACCACTGCCAAGGCCCATATCACCAAACAAATCAGTACGCTATCGAGAGCTATCCACCAAGCAGAAGAGGTAGAGCAACGGCTATTAACGGCGACCGAGTCAGCGCAGAAAGAACTACGAGACCACTTCCAAGACTAGAGAGACTTGCAAACGGCACATAAACTGTACGAATTTTTTACAAGACCACAACCACCCCCGAAACGGGGGAAGAAGCGGCCACGAGAGAGAGTGTAAACAGCTCTTTCCAAACACACCGGTCTTTTTAAAGACCAAATTTCCACCAGTCCTTTTCAGGACCACCACATCTTCTCAAAAGAGAAATCTCATGCCACTTGTCTACCTTATTATTATCTATTTAATATAATACAAATATATAAGTTATTTGATAAAAAACTATCTCCCGACTATGGCAAAAAGGAAATTTACGAAAGTAGCAAAACGTTCACAATCAAAACGAAAATTGAAACAATTTTCACTTGAACGCTCAAATAAAACCAAACAATACCATATTAGTCAAATGACTACAATAGCAGAACAAAGCGAACAATTCATCACGAACCTATCCACAGCAAAGCTATCTCAAATTGAGAAAATTGCCCTGGGTAAAGGTTTAAACTTCGTTCCAACCCCTGCTAAACCAACCCGTTCTACTCTCTTGAGTGATATCAATATCTTCCAAAGAAGAATGAGAATAACATACCCAATGCATAACAAAACCGTACTTCCAAAACCCACTGGCAAATCGAGCCAAAACTTATTCACAAGCCACCGAAAGGTAAACAACACAAGGAAGTACCACTGGGTTTCTCAACAACCTATAATCCGTTCGTTAACCACAAAGATGTGAAACAAGCAATAAACAAACACTGGCCGCTGATACAACAAAACCCACAACTCTCGGAAATATTTCCGAAACAACCCTTTGTTGCATTCAGAAAGGCCTTAATGTTCTGCTTTCCTTATTAGAGGAACAAATCACATAAAAACAACAAACTCTCTCACTCAAACAAAACGGACACATTACAACTGTTTGAAAAGAACATCACTTCAATGTCTTATCTAAAAAATAAGACAAGAGACCGCCCGGTTCATTAATTTGAACCATTACATGCAACTGATGATTGTTAAGTGAGGCATGAAAGCTTAGCTATTGCTACTAAAGGATCTGAAAAAATATCCTGTCTCTTCTACACGTTTCCCCAATTTGACCAATCGGTCATTATTGGTACGTTCAAACAAAAAAGCCTACTATTCCCACAAAACTCATTGTCAAATGGACAAACTTTGGAAATAGTCAAATACGGATTCACTGTATTTCAATTTGTATGACAAATGCATCTTGGAAAACAAAAACAAAAAGTCAACAAAGATGTAGTGTCACTGAATGGGTTTGCACTATCATTATTTACTACTTATTTACTACTTTTCTTAAAAATTACAGCACCTCACACAAAATCATTTCTTGAGAAGATTGAAGCCATCATCTTTACACAAAGTACGTTTTACATCAACATTCGACCATTTGGTTATAATTTTGAATGACCGTCTCTATATCGTATCTCTTTTACTGCAGAATTTTCTACGATGGGCTCAACATTCCATAACTTTCCAAAAGACCTGTTAACCCTGAATCAATTAATCAATGAATCAATTTGACCCTTACTTGTACTTCTCCCAGGTTGTCGGTGATGGAAACATCCTGAGCCATCCTCCTCGTCGCTGGTACTCATCTTTACTCTCGGTTACCACCCTCCTCTCCTCCGCGGTCAGCATTTTCTCTCCGGACGAGGACCCGTCTTTGGATTTCTTGGCCGAGACTGGACGGATGAAGACACCGGCAGAATGAGGTCTCTGATGCTGTTAATATAAAATCCAGCATTACTTGATGACTGATAACTGGCCAATCAACAGCTGTCAATCAAAATCTCTTATTGATCAATCAGATTTGTTGTATGGCTGCAGAGGTGCATTGCGTGTAAACCACATGCATTATCTCCAACGAGCTTGATTAATACATGTCTTTCTGTACATGAAGATGATCATGAAGATGATCATGAAGATGATCATGATTCTGTACATGAAGAGTATCAAAATGTCTAGTTATTTCACTAACAACTTGAATCAACAACCCAGGTTTGAGAAATCCCCTGTAATTGTTTCATTGTTATTGGTCCAAACCGAAGCCCAAACATGTTTCAAGGCTCCAGTAAGGTTCCAGTAAGGTTCCAGTAAGGTTCCAGTAAGGCTGCTGTGAGTGCTGTCACCTTGCATCTCAAAAGTCTCAGAAATATTTCTATATATGTGACCTGTTACAACGAAATGAGCGTAAAGTCGCACTGTACCATTTCTCAGTAAAGTAGGAAAAGTGAAAAATCGGAGGGGAGGTCTAATTTTTTTGTTATTATATTTGCAATTTGTAAATCTCCTTATATCGAATTCCAAATTTTCAGTTCCATCAGACAATTAAAAACCTCAATTTCAGGCCAATTTCGTTGGTAGCTTTTATCGCGTTCTAACAAACAACTTGAAACAAAGCCGCAAATCCCCCTCTGGTGGTCTGGGGGAAATCGCTGTAACCCCAAGTGTTATATATCATTGTAAAGCTCTTGTTCTACTGAATCCAGAAATACCAATAACTCAATTGTTTAAATTTCCGACTTTAAGCTCATTTTGTGGGGACAGGTCACATATACTACTCAAAACAATTTAGGGAACACCGGATTTACTGCAAGAGGTGGTCACACCCATTATTGAAATGTTCCATTAACCGGGATTTTCATTTGCAACCCCCTCTCTCTTTCAGTAGTCATGTCATGAAATGTGTAATCACTACATGCATCCTTTATCATCTGTTTCATTGTGCAGTTGTTTCTCATCAATTCTGTGAAACACTGTGTTTATCTGAAATAAATGGTCTTGCTTTAACTGAGATTATTCCGGTGTTCCCTAAATTGTTTTGAGTAGTATAGTTCATCTTAAAACACATACACATGTACACACAAGGTAAACTCACAAGCCTCGAAATTCCCACTTACCCACTTCCTGGAGGTAAGTAGATTTTTCAGGCGGTAAGTGATTTTAAATATTGGGTAAGTTGCTGGGTAAGTGGATCTATCCATGTTCTTCTCAAAACTCTTTTAGAAGAGATTGTTACATGGTACTCCTGTAAACCTTACTCCTGTAGTTTTTCCACACAGCAAAGCTTCAAATTCTACTCAATATTCAAGATTCAAGATTCAAGATTTTATTTATTGTCATGCAAAAAAAATCACATGAAAATTGATTTCCCAGTGTACACTGATTTAAAAATACAATACATTTAAAAAGATCAAGATGAAAAAACAAACTATGAATTCAAGCAAAGTCAAGAGGTCCTTTTTCCCAAGTCGATTAAGAAAAAAAGTGACCAATAAACTCAGACTCGAGTCAAGCCAACAACTTGAATCAACAACCCAGGTTTGAGAAATCCCCTGTAATTGTTTCAATGTTATTGGTCCAAATGAGGCAACTGACCTTATGCATATGACGTCACAAACGGAAGGGCGTTTCGTTCATGTATGTGCACTGTGTATACACGCACGCACCGTGCGCATACATGTTTATGAACCAGTGACCTTCTCTAGCCTCTGAACGAGGGCGCTCTTCAGTTTGTGACGTCATAAGTGTAAGGTCGATCTTGACAAATCAATTGTCAAAAAATAGTCGAAAATTCACTGCAATGACTTACCAGAAACTGAGCGCCTATACGAGCCCTCTGTATATATGTCATCATTGAATAAAGCACACAGTGGCAAACAGTGTGACACACATGGTGATAGATGAAGAGGGTGCGCAACACAGCAGAGGAAGGTGAGATTGAGAATAAGACAGAATTAAAAATGGAAAGAAAAGCAAACGGAATTACAATATGAAATACATGGCGAATCAGCCATTCCTCTTGTGAACAGAACGACAAGAGGGCGGGCTCATGAAATTCTGTTTCTTTTTCTTAAAAAGACGTAAGTTATATTTGCCCTATCATTGCCTTTTGATAATGCAGCAATATATCCTTCAATGTATTCCACCCAGAACTTTTTGTAATAGGTCTTTCTTTGTACATTGAATTACAAAAAGATTTTCTCTGTTTTATTTGTTTGGTTTGGTTTTTATTTTATTTAATTATTATATATTGAAACCAAGCGTAACCGATCACAAACTTCGGCTCACGTTTGGTCAGAACAATGGCATCATCGCAGCACAACCGAACTCGCAAAAACGCTTAACCAATAACCGAAGCCCAAACATGTTTCTGGTCGCGAAAATGCGCCCCAGTTAGGCTGCTGTCACCTTGCATCTCAAAAGTCTCAGAAATATTTCTATATGGTTCATCTTAAAACACATACACATGTACACACAAGGTAAACTCACAAGCCTCCAAATTCCCACTTACCCACTTACCGGAGGTAAGTGGATTTTTCAGGCGGTAAGTGATTTTAAAAATTGGGTAAGTTGCTGGTTAAGTGGATCTATCCATGTTTTTATGTCATGTCCCACAACAACATGGCCAGACACTGAAATCGGATAAGTGACATTTGGAAATGGGTAAGTGAAAATACAAGGGTGGGTAAGTGCTGGGTAAGTGACAACAACAAATAATTTCGAGGCTTGTAAACTCACATCAAATATTGATAGGTAGTTTTGATGTCACACACTGCAAAATCGGCCATCTTTACAAGCAATGCAGTGCACATTTGAATAAGCGGCTATGCATAAATGGATACATACTGCGCAAAGTAAGTATATGACATAAAACACAATAAAGGGGGCCACTTTCCTACCGTCACGTTAGCAGTTTTTCTAATGGTTGTAATTTTTTTTTAAATATCTGAAACCACCCAAAAAGAATTTCTACATTTGAATAGACATGTATGCTTATCCTAAAGATAATTTGAGTTGATTATTACTATTATTTTTTTAATTACCCTAAAAGTTCCATCAACAAATGGACGGAAAAGTGAGGTAACTTTTTCCGTCCAATTTTTATGGAAATTTGAGGGTAAAAAAATAAAATAAATCAACTCAAATTAGTTCTAGTATAAGCCTGCATGTCCATTCACATGTTGAAACACTTTTTGGTCGGTTTCAGGTACTTAAAAATAAATAAATAAATAACAACCATTGGAAAAACTGCTAACGTGACGGATGCAAAGTGGCCCCCTTTATTGTGTTTTATGTCACATGCATTTCAGCCGATTGATTACCGTTTTTGACTGGTAAAGACATTGTCTGGTATTGTCCAGGGTGGTCAAAATGACAGTCAAAACCAGTCACAAATGCCCCTGTGTGCACATTTGGGTCAACAGTCAAAACAGGCAGTTGACTGATTTTGACCTCTATAGCTACTTGCCACTAAAGTGCAGCTATAGTAGGAGGGTTAATGAACTGAATATGCATGTTCTTGAATGAACTAAATATGCATGATATTAATAATAATAATAATAATAATGTGTGGACTTATATAGCACACGTATCCACCAACTGAGTGGTGCTCAAGGCGCATTATATTATTACCCCTGCTCATAAGGCTCATAAATCATTCCTGAAACCATCTCAGCTCCCTGGGGAGCATACAGCTCAATTGCTGCCATTACAGCGCATATAGGGCTAATCAACCAACTCTGCCCTCACAGGTACCCATTTAACCCCTGGGTGGAGAGAAGCAATTATGGTTAAGTGTCTTGCTCAAGGACACAAGTGTCACGGCCGGGATTCGAACCCACATTCTGCTGAGTCCGGTAAGCTAGACCGCTGAATATGCACGATATTGTATGAACTGAATATGCATGCACTGAATGAACTAAATATGCATGATATTGAATGAACTAAATATGCACGATATTGTATGAACTGAATATGCACGATATTGTATGAACTGAATATGCACGATATTGTATGAACTAAATATGCATGATATTGAATGAACTAAATATGCACGATATTGAATGAACTGAATATGCACGATATTGTATGAACTGAATATGCACGATATTGTATGAACTAAATATGCACGTTATTGAATGAACTGAATATGCACGATATTGTATGAACTGAATATGCACGATATTGTATGAACTGAATATGCACGATATTGTATGAACTAAATATGCATGATATTGAATGAACTAAATATGCACGATATTGAATGAACTGAATATGCACGATATTGTATGAACTGAATATGCACGATATTGTATGAACTAAATATGCACGTTATTGAATGAACTGAATATGCACGATATTGAATGAACTGAATATGCACGATATTGTATGAACTGAATATGCACGATATTGTATGAACTAAATATGCATGATATTGAATGAACTGAATATGCACAATATTGTATGAACTAAATATGCATGATATTGAATGAACTAAATATGCACGATATTGAATGAACTGAATATGCACGATATTGTATGAACTGAATATGCATGCACTGAATGAACTAAATATGCACGATATTGAATGAACTGAATATGCACAATATTGTATGAACTGAATATGCACGATATTGTATGAACTGAATATGCACGATATTGTATGAACTGAATATGCATGATATTAAAGGAACTAATTATGTATGTTATTAAAGGAACTAAATATGCCTGCTATTGAATGAGCTAAATATTCATGACATGGAACGAATGGAATGACAGTTGACTTACTTGCTGCCTGAGTGCACTGGTAGCTGCCAGGTCTTGGTTACGTTTACTCTGCTGTACCCTACGCATCATTGGATCCTGAGCTATAAAACCTATACAAATACAATCATAGCTAATCAGTATTCTGTTTTAAGAGTTTACAACTAGGAGCCCTACTAATAGAGCTACTACATGGAGCTACTACATGGAGCTACTACATGTACTAAGCAGAAATGTTTGCTTAGTAAATTTATCTACTATTAACCCTAACCTTCCCAAATCCTCCAAAATCCTCTTTGCTAAAGTGAAGGATTTTGAAGGATTGAGGTTACATGCTACATGCTCTTTGCTAAAGTGAAGAATTTTGGAGGATTGAGGTTATTAGGCATACTTGCCTTTCCATGGTACATGTACATCCATGTTTGTTGTAGTGATTGCAACGTCAGTGCTTGGGTCAGTGGACACTGTTTATTGCTACATGCATGTAGGGAGGGTCCCTGGCCATGTACATATATCGCAGATTAGAAACACATGTGTGCATACATGTCATGTGCTTGCTTTGCTACTGAAGGATTTTGGAGGATTCAGGTTATGTGTAAGCAAGTGGGCCTAGGGAGTTGGGAAGGATTCAGGTTATGTGTAAGCAAGTGGGCCTAGGGAGTTGGGAAGGATTCAGGTTATGTGTAAGCAAGTGGGCCTAGGGAGTTGGGAAGGGTTCAGGTTATGTGTAAGCAAGTGGGCCTAGGGAGATGGGAAGGATTCAGGTTGTGTGTAAGCAAGTGGGCCTAGAGACTAGGGAGTTAGGAAGGATTCAGGTTATGTGTAAGCAAGTGGGCCTAGGGAGTTGGGAAGGATTCAGGTTATGTGTAAGCAAGTGGGCCTAGGGAGTTGGGAAGGATTCAGGTTATGTGTAAGCAAGTGGGCCTAGGGAGTTGGGAAGGATTCAGGTTATGTGTAAGCAAGTGGGCCTAGGGAGATGGGAAGGATTCAGGTTATGTGTAAGCAAGTGGGCCTAGGGACTAGGGAGTTAGGAAGGATTCAGGTTATGTGTAACCAAGTGGGCCTAGGGAGATGGGAAGGATTCAGGTTATGTGTAAGCAAGTGGGCCTAGGGAGTTGGGAAGGATTCAGGTTATGTGTAAGCAAGTGGGCCTAGGGAGATGGGAAGGATTGTGTAAGCAAGTGGGCCCAAGGACTAGGGAGTTAGGAAGGATTCAGGTTATGTGTAAGCAAGTGGGCCTAGGGAGTTGGGGTTAAATCAAAATTCAGCTGAGAACCTGCCAGAAGCAATATCACATGACAATCTGCCTGGTAACCATTTTGTTGCTAAGCATAACTTCAAAATAATTGTTATTGGCCTTAGGTTTCGAACCTAGCAGGTTCTTTGTCAAAGAACCTGCTAGGTTCAAAACGTAAGGCCAATAGACCTTATGCATATGACGTCGCAAACTGAAGGTCGCCCCCTTTCAGAGGCAAACGAAGGTCACTCATTGGTTCATGTATGTGCGCTGTGCGTATACGCACACACAGTGCGCATACATAAACCGAGTGACCTTCTCTAGCCTCTGAATGAGGGCGATATTCAGTTTGTGACATCATATGCATAAGGTCTATAACAATTATTTTGCATTTATACTACAGGTCCTTTAGGTTAGTAAGCAGTTTGTAACAGCTAATTCTCTATTTATTGTAAGCATAACTTAGTAAAGGTACTTAGCAGCTCCGTGAAATTAGCCCCAGAAGTGTGCCAGCCTGCTACAACCCAGTCCACTGTACTGTACTCCAAATGCATGCATATACATACAAGCTTGGTAACAAATTTGCCTACCTTACTTGAGAGCATTATGAGAGCTTAAAATGCACATGCACTGCTTCTTTAGAGACTATAATTTGCACGTCAGCCTTTGACATGAATGACACCAGTGACACTGTCAGCCATGAACCCGGTTTAGTACATGACTTGCCCACTCCATGATGGTAACAGACAAAAACAGTTTCAATGCTTCAGGTACAAAATGGGCCCTCAGATCAAGCCATGAAATCAAGTTGCAAGAGGTACTTACCGGTAAGACTGAATAGATCTGACACCATGTTGGATTTGATTTTCATGTCGATGGGAGCATCACTGGGGGAAAAAATATGGCGATAAACAAATACAGTTCTATTCAAACACTTTTTTTCACTTCAACAAAATTTTAGATGAAGATTCATGTTGTCACTTATGTTGAATACTATTAACCTACAAGGTATGTATCATCATTTCAGATATCTGTTTCAGACTTCAGGGAGCACATATGAACGTTTGTACAGTTGTTTTTGGTTGTCTTAGTTCTCCATGTTGGGATTTTTTATTTATTTATTTTTTCAATCGTTACCTGCATTCGTTGTCTTGATACCTAATCTAGTTGGCCAGTCTAGCTGGTCGATTGGGATCTAGCTGGTCGATTGTCACAAAGCAAGCTCATTGATTTATAGAGTCGGACATCTGTACTTGAAAACAGGAGGTTGTGGGTCAAGTCCTACCTGAGTTTACCAGTGTAATTGTTTTGTTTTGGGGAGAGACTCTAAATAACTGATTTTACAGTGTACAGTCACATCCATTAGGGTAAAAGTAACACTTATGCTTTCTGTTTG
Organism: Zoroaster sp. YZ-2022; assembly: GCA_029582265.1. Classification (NCBI taxonomy): domain Eukaryota; kingdom Metazoa; phylum Echinodermata; class Asteroidea; order Forcipulatida; family Zoroasteridae; genus Zoroaster; species Zoroaster sp. YZ-2022. The sequence goes on along the minus strand of CM055821.1, from coordinate 17,209,923 downwards.
ATTCTGTTTGATTCTGTTTGATTCTATTTTGTTCTTCAATCATCATTTCACTATTCTCTGGAATTTTAGAAAATCTAATAAACATTGTGGCCAGTTAACTCAATAGTTTTTACTTTAAATAAGACAAAAGAAAGGCACATTTGGGCATCTTTTTTTAATATTAGTGTAAGGTAAAACCACTAGACCACCGGATTCGTTCGATCATTCATTCGGCCTAGAATGACGCTCGAGTCAATGGACTCCGTCCAGTGGTCCAGCGGGTATTTCATGGCCTGCAGTCCAAACAAAATGGTAATCAATAACCTGAATGTTTAAAACTACAACCTGATAATCATGGACAATTATTTTCAAATGCCAATTTTGAAAATTGAGAGAGTCAATCATTAAAATTAAACCATGCAAGATTTCATTCCACGCTCAATATGATAACAAAAAATCAGAGACAGAAATATGTGACCCGCTCTGGCAAAGCCCGAAACTTCTCGGCATTTACCATAATGTAACAGCCATGAAAAGGTCAAAACTGACCCCAGGGTCAGGGACCAGTTTGAGATTTTCATGTCACCATATAGAGCATTTTCTCTAGATTTTGATGGAAAAAGAAAAATCCTGAAACGTTGTTGGGAACATTGTTAACTTTCACGATAAATTTGGGAGGTCACTTTTGAAAATTGGGCCCAAGTTTAGGGTTTTGCCAGAGCCAGTCACATATATGTCAGGTTAAAATGTCATGAGCAAAATGGTGAATTTGGAACGAAAATTCACCTCTACTTTGTAGAAAAAATTTAAATGATGGGGGTTGAACACACTCACCATGCGAGGGAAGGAGAAAGGTTGACTTCTAGGACCCAAGGTTTCAAATTATCGTCAATGAGAATGTCAAAGCCATATAACTCTGGATATGGGGGGAAAAAAGGCACATACAGGAAGACCACATCACATGGGGTTACAAACTCACATGCAAGATATGGAAACTACGTACAGACCCAAATGGTTATTTCATTCCATTAGCACACAATCTAGCTGGGCCATAAAACTGGCCCCACAGTAAGGCCCCTCAAAAATGTTTCCAGTTTCTGGTCATAGGTCGGCTTCAAAATCGGTGCGATGACGCCTTTTTTTTTATATATTTTTTTTTTATTTTGGGGGGGGGTGGGGGTAATCTTTTTTTAAGTGATACATGTTTTAATAACATGTATACGCTGTTATTGGAACCATACCAAATTTCCCATACACAAAAGTATGGTGGCTAAAACTAGAGTTCACACCCCTATGTGAAAAAAATATAGCAAGGCAGATTTCCAATCGATCCAGCAATTTTGGCTGCAATTAGACATCATTTCATACCAAAATAGAAACAAAAACTGATGCACAGGTCGCGACGCTCACAGAGACCAGAAACCGGAGACGTATTTATTTGGGCCTAAATAAAAATTGCTTTTCTTAAAATGTCATTGCGAGGATAAAAGAAATACGTACAAATTTTTTTACTTTCAAAATGATTAAATTTCATTCAGTTGCAGACTCTAAATGATTGTGTACTCCTCCCCTAAAAACTCCCTATTTTGTTGTTTATAATTACGTTTATAATTAACTTTAATAAAAGCTAAATGATTATTCACAATTTATGATTCCCGATTCTTTTGGTATGATCTGTGAAGTGTTGATCTGTGGTTCACTTCATCGTTATTTGGCCGATCCACAAGAGGATGAAGACTCAAGGTGCATATTGTGATTCAATTAACATGTACACGGTGTGTAACATGGCATGCTTGTTTTTGATTCTGAAACTTGGAACTGCGCAAATAGCACTAGTGTTTATACAGAATTGCCTTTATAATCAAAACAAGGCAATTTCACAGAAGCTAGAGAAATAGATGGGCCTATTTATGGTTAATTTTGTTGTTGATAATTGTTAAATTATGTGACAATAAAAATTTGATATCATTTTTGGAGACAATGTATGCAGAACAGCCACAGCAAGATATGGCTGTACCTTAATATCGCAAGCAGTGTACAAAGTTGTCAGAAGGAATTATATGAACATGAATAACCTGTCATCTTACAATTGCATGCTTTATACACAAACACAGCCAGGAGGCGTCAACCAACAATAACATTAGAAAGGTAAATGAAATGAGAAATAAATTGTTGACATTTCTTCATGTATTTCTGTATGTACGAGATGCAACACAACAAATACTGACTATGTCATGACTGGCATTGAAACACTGTCTGGTATTCCACCTCATGAGAATCGAAAGCAACTTTTATAATGACATTATTACACTGCCATTCCTATGCAGATGCTATTTGTGTATCATGCATTAGGGATGGACGACATCATAATAATATCGTAACGATACGATATTCAAAACATTATCGGCTAAATCGGTTATGGTGTTGAAGACATCGAAATATCGCCATATTGACGATATTCCAAAAATATCGCCGATATCAAATTTATATCGCTTTTTTTAGTTAAGATATCGCCAGAGTGATAAATTGTCTCCAAATTTCATTTCATTATACTTTAATATCAACGAAGTTACATTACCATGAAGAACTAAAAACAGTTCGAAATCACGACGCGGCGCCGCTGCTCATGTTGCCACTACTTTCGTGCTTGGTCTTTTTACGTGCGTTGTGCTCCTGGTGGTTGCCGCGTGGGCCTTAATGAAAGGCTAGTCCTAGGATCACGTGGTTACACTCTCCTGGGATAATAACCACGCTGGTGTACATTGCGAGGTTGTTCACATTCAGCAGGTGTCGGATATCAGGATAAAAGCGTGGATAATGACTGCTGATAATCGACTATCAAAAAATTCAATATTGTCACCCCTATCATGCATCAAACCTGCATCGGCAGTTACATTTTCAAATTTGTGTATACAAAATACATACAAACTTCAGGAGGGTTTAAATTTTCTGCTCAAATTATAAATTAGGCAATGGTCTTAAGGTCCATTAATACTAATATGCTCATGCAAATGCATTCCGTTGCCACTTTTGACATCATGAATTTATTTTTTGCATTTGTATTCACCTGAAGTACATGTATCAACTGGTCCCATGGTCATGTGCTAGCCTGGCAGTGTGCTGCTTTTCTGATTAACTAGAATTGTAATTTGGATTTTTGGATTTTTTTTTTTATTACCGCAGGTTAACGACCGGTTTTGGGCATGGTGGAGTGTCGTGGCCGAACGGTCTAGCTCACCGTACTCAAGTTCTGGTGTTAGCAGCAGAATGTGGGTTCGAATCCCGGCCGTGACACTTGTGTCCTTGAGCAAGACACTTAACCATAATTGCTTCTCTCCACCCAGGGGTTAAATGGGTACCTGTGAGGGCAGAGTTGGTTGATTAGCCCTATATGCGCTGTAATGGCAGCAATTGAGCTGTATACTCCCCAGGGAGCTGAGATGGTTTCAGGAATGATTTATGAGCCTTATGAGCAGGGTAATAATATAATGCGCCCTGAGCACCACTTAGTTGGTGGATACGTATATAAGTCCACATTATTATTATTATTATTATTATTATTATTATTATTATTATTATTATTATTATTATTATTATTATTATTATTATTATTATTATTATTATTATTATTATTATTATTATTATTATTATTATTATTATTATTATTATTATTATTATTATTATTATTATTATTATTATTATTATTATTATTATTATTATTATTATTATTATTATTATTATTATTATTATTATTATTATTATTATTATTATTATTATTATTATTATTATTATTATTATTATTATTATTATTATTATTATTATTATTATTATTATTATGGTAACGGTTGATAAGGACCTCGCCCATGCACAATATGAAATATGATAATTTATCATGATAATTACGTTTAGTAATACCACCCACAGCTGGCTTTTTTGGAATAAGATTTTGTTACTGGGTCACTCCCTAATCAAGCAATAGAATTTTGTCCTGCTGCAGTCATATTTGTCATATCCCCTGTACATATATATTTTACCCTAGCTTTACTACAAACTGCCACCTCTACCTATTGTGTGGCTCCATAATCCCTCCTTTACCCTAGCTTTACCACAAGCTGCCACCTCTACCTATTGTGTGGCTCAGTAATCCCTCCTTTACCCTAGCTTTACCACAAGCTGCCACATCTACTTATTGAGTGGCTCAATAATCCCTCCTTTACCCTAGCTTTACCACAAGCTGCCACATCTACTTATTGTGTGGCTCAATAATCCCTCCTTTACCCTAGCTTTACCACAAGCTGCCACATCTACCTATTGTGTGGCTCAATAATCCCTCCTTTGTTCACTTCTGATACTCCTATTGGCTTTTCTAGACTGATGCTTATCTTTAATTGGTCACTATTTTCCCGCCTTTTTGGATCCCGCCCCATGATCCTTTGCTGTCCCTTTTCCCTATAAACGGATGTGTTTTTTATGTTGTACTTTGTCAAAGCCTCTGATGAAGGTCCGGTTTGGATCAAAAGCTAAGGCCACCCTCCCGATTTAATTTATATATATATATATCTAACCAACTGGTTAGCTCAGTTGGTAGAGCGCTCGTACGGTAATCGAGAGGTCGCGGGTTCGAGTCCGACATCAGCCAATTTTTCTTTGCTCGCTACCCGTTTATAATATTTCAGGTCAGTTTCTCCATATAAATCTACTTTGTGTACAACCACATAAAAGGCTTGTGTCCCGTTAATTGTGTGATCCCCGCTACTGCCGTTACCCAGGTTGTTTGCATCTGACCGGGGCTTGATCCCCGGCTACTCGGCAGATATGGTTTGGCCTCTGACCTGGCCCCATAGAGCAATAGATAATTGGTATAATTGGACCGCCCACCAACATAGGGGCTGGTTAGCTCAGTTGGTAGAGCGCTCGTACGGTAATCGAGAGGTCGCGGGTTCGAGTCTGGCATCAGCCAATTTTTCTTTGCTCACTACCCGTTTATATACATATATATATATATATATAAACCCCTCAAAAAAAGTTCTGCAATTCAAGTTTGAGGGATGATATCTTTCTTGTTACTGATGTATGAAAAAAGAAACTGGTGTCATTGAAAAGCTTGATTATTCCTCTTTACAATGATGTGCCATCTGCCGTGATTATGTAATCATGGAATGTGCAGTACTCCTGAATATAGGGCAAAGTCTGAAGTGAAATGTTGCAAAAAGCATTGTTTTCAACACCGAAGTCTCCATTTCTTGTGAAGATGCAATGTGTTTTGAATAGTGCCCAGATGACAGTGCATGTCTTGCATGAATGTCAATGGTGCCTTCAATAATGTTTGTGTGAGGCAGAGCTGCAGTTTACTGAGTGGTCGTTTGTAAGATGTTTAAAGATGCCACGCTTATCGAATCTCCTAAAGGCCCAAGCAATTGGACAACTCCGGCTGATCCTTGTTGAAGAGTGGAACGCCATCCCACAGCTTCAGGTGACGAGGCTGGTGAACAGCATGAGGAGGAGGTGTCAGGCCGTGGTTGCTGTGTTCGGGTCATCTACCCGCTACTGACTTACTGACATGTAACCATTTCTCAATAAAAGAAGGAGAGAAGAGAGTGAGAGAATTTTTTTTTCTGTGTCATCATTGTTTTGTCATTAAAGTTTGGATGAATTAACTATTGAAAACAACGAATTTTGCAACATTTCATTTTTGACCTTGCTGCATATTCAGAAGGACTGCGCATTCCATGATTGCATAAGCATCACAAATGACACATCATTGTAAAGAGGAATAATCAAGCTTTCTGATGATACCACATTCACGTATGATGATGAAGCAACAAAAGATATATTACCCATCAAATTTGAATTGCAGAACTTTTTTTGAGGGGTTTATATATATATATGTGTGACCCGCTCTATCGTAATGAGGAATGTCCCCCAAGGGACCGTTTCGCGTAAACAAGCTCTGAAGTTCACATAACGTAAAAAAAAAAAAAAAATCGCATTGAAAATCGATTTTGAGGTTTTTGTGTATTTAGGTACCTTAAATATCAAAGTTTGTGTGTGTTATTTTACTTTTTGAGAAAAATATCAATAAAGTAGGAAATAAAGACCTTTTCTCAAGTGTGTCTGTGTCCATTTTTGTTGCAAATCGTCCTCGTTAGCTCCAAAAAGACGAGTTTGAACTCCTTTTGTAAGCGCCGTTTCGAGCCGCGCCATTATCATTTAGCATGTATGTTTGGTAGTTAGAAAGGTCATGATGTGACCTCTGTAATTTTATCAATGACATCACTGTCTGAATACTGAATAATGCAGCAGACGTAGTCGTACATGTACATGTGCACGGCGCATCACTGGACACCGGGAGCGACGAGGTCATGCATTGTATAGTAGTATAGTTCACGTTATTCACGTACACGAGTAGGCGCATGATCGTTGTTTGACAGTGTTTGTTTATCAAACATTCAGAGACCCAGAACTTCTAAAGTAATTTGAGCATTGACGTTAAACTTTCACAGAGTATTCTTAAAGACATGGTCTTTAATAAATTTTGTGATTCTAGCCTTTCCGGAAGATTACCATTGCCACGGTAAGTTATTTCGTTCAAGTTCAGATACTATGTACAGCGCGCCCCCACACGTAGTACACACAGCGCACGAAGTTCAAACATTTTTTTTTGTTCGCAGCGCATACTTTTTTTAAAACCCGTTTTTCTCGTAAAACGTTTCTGTAACAATCGCAGCAGTATCTCAACTTCTTTGTTTAATAACTTCGGAACGGAAAAAGGGACACATTTATGTTTGGCTTCATTGGAAAGCCCATTAAATGTTCGTTAGATGGTATGCATATCTCCATTTTTCATATTTGGGGGACATTCCTCATTACGATAGAGCGGGTCACATATATATATATAAATAGGTGCCGATTCTCAATAGAATGAAGCTGCCAGTCAAATATTTCCCTTCCAGCCTTGGTTTGATCATTTGTATTTGTATTGAAGAAAAAAAGATGACTACAGTATGGCTACAGTATGATAAATGTCTTTTATCAATTAATTAAACATTTTGATTGATTAGTTATATATCTAGCCTTGTGGTTTTGTGTGCCCTCCACCCTCCCCCATCTTTATATTCCATCCCCGATTGTTCTCAAGACACATTTGACATTTACCAAAGCAGTTGCCACGGTGGGGCATGAACATCTTGCAGGCGGTTGCTACCGGTAACTCAGCACACAGTAGTGTCTTGCAAATGACCTCCTCAATGCGACTCAGTATACCTACATATTGAGCAACACAAAGGAATGCACACTGGATTTAGTCAGAGACCTGTATGGCATCATGTTTGTCAATGCACCAAACATCATTGAGAAGTACAGGGCCAATTCCATGGACCTGCTTACTGTGAGCAAAAACTTTCGGTACTTAGGCCGTATCCGAATGATTGACTTTAGCCACGGCTACGGCTGTTGGCAGCGCACGCCAGCATTGAAGCATAGGCAGATGCACTGATCTAGCCATAGCTACAGCCAAAGCTATCAATTCGGACGTGGCCTTACTAAAGCACCAAATGATTGTGTGTAGGTAAATGATCAATCTATTTCAAAACTGAGTGCGTCTTGGACATAATTTTGTTGCGGGCTATCTACCACCTTTACATTAAATAAATTTGTATTGTTCAATCTTTTTCCCCCAGACTGAAGAGTCAAATCCTGGACACTGACTGAAGTACTTGGTCCTTGATACTTCATCTGTTATTACAACTCTCCAATCTCTGGGGAAAATTGATGACTTCATCTCAGCAAAAGAGGCTCATGTCTCAGTTTGGCAGCAGGGGTCATTGTCACCCAATGGTACCCACGTAATCTCAATCCTATGCAGGTTTTTGTACTTTCATGATTGCCTGGGTACCACTGGGGAGTACCCTAGGTGACAACGACCCCTTCAGCATTAGATTCGCTCTAGATGAAAACATGACAGTGAAAGATTTCCCCAAAGAAAACTGACCTTTGACATCCTTGCCTTTCTTCTTAAGGTATCTCAGCATTGCACCAAAACTCCACTTATTGCCGTAATCTTCAATGTTAAGATCATTGCACCTAACAATCACAAAACAGAGATGGTATCATTGTGTTAATACAGCATTCAAATGGCTAATGACAAGTCTAATCATTTGACTGGAGATTCTGTTGGGTCCATAATCTCAGTAGCTCGGCATGTAAGAGTGCTAATCATCCAGAGATCTAAAGTTCCAATCACTGGCTCAATTTCATGGATCTGCTTAAAGGGATGGTATCATTGTGTTACAGCATTCAAATGGCTAATGACATGTCTAATCATTTGACTGGAGATTCTGTTGGGTCCATAATCTCAGTAGCTCGGCATGTAAGAGTGCTAATCATCCAGAGATCTAAAGTTCCAATCACTGGCTCAATTTCATGGATCTGCTTAAAGGGATGGTATCATTGTGTTACAGCATTCAAATGGCTAATGACATGTCTAATCATTTGACTGGAGATTCTGTTGGGTCCATAATCTCAGTAGCTCGGCATGTAAGAGTGCTAATCATCCAGAGATCTAAAGTTCCAATCACTGGCTCAATTTCATGGATCTGCTTAAAGGGATGGTATCATTGTGTTACAGCATTCAAATGGCTAATGACATGTCTAATCATTTGACTGGAGATTCTGTTGGGTTCATAATCTCAGTAGCTCGGCATGTAGAGTGCTAATCATCCAGAGATCTAAAGTTCCAATCACGGGCTCAATTTCATGGATCTGCTTAAAGGGATGGTATTGTCATGATCAACAGGGCATGGAATCGGAGTGCTAGTTTTAGAGACTAAAAATAATACCCCACATGATAAGGTCATATTTCCGTTGCTGCTGCATAAACGAGCCAGTAAATTTCAGTCACTGTGTTCATCTGATGCACGTATTGTGACTCTCTCTAAAAAAATCATGTCATATCACCCCCATCCTGAAAGATCTGCATTGGCTGCCAATATCATATCGTATTATTTATAAAATATTGCTTATCGTTTTCAAATCTTTGAATGATTGTGCACCATTATATATATCTGGCATGTTGAAATGTTATGCCCCCCTCTCGCAAGTTACGTTCCAATGCAAAATTTCTGCTGGCTGAACAAAAGTCTAAACATTCTTGGGGTGACAGATCTTTTGAAGTTGTGGCTCAATGCCTTTGGAATGATTTGCCTCTGTACATTCGTGAATCTCAAACTGTTTACTCCTTCAAGAAAAACTTAAAAACTCATCTTATGTGTATTGCCTATAAGGACTACTAACATTCATTTATGCATTTTTTATCTTTTGTTTAGTATTGTATTGCATTTGCTATTGTATTGTTATGCTATTGTATGATTTCTTGTTTACTGTAAAGCGCCTTGAGCACTTCTTGGTGGATACGTGCGCATTATAAATCTTCTGTATTATTATTATTATTATTATTAGGTGTTCGGCTTTTCAGCCGAACAACTATTGTTATTGTTCCGTTTTTTGTTTTTTTTTACTTCTCCTTCTTCTTCTTCTCCTTAACTCTTCTCTACATCGAAAGTGCAAGTTAACAATTTCACACAACCTTGAAACTTGACACATATAAAGACCTTATCATGTAGATGAATCTAGAAGTTGTTACGTAACGTCATCAGGTATCAAATTACAAGCCATTTAAGTTTTAAAAATGACCATTTGCTATCGACTGTATATCAAAATATACTAAAGCTATGATGTTCATAATCTGGGATCTGATAGATCAAGGCTTAGGCAACATTTGAAAAGTTAACGTCAAAATCGTCTGACATTTGCTTCCGGTCATAGCGGAAGGTCAAAGTTTTGATTTGTTTTTCTTCAAAATTCCTTTTCTGGGCCAAAATCCCATTGACTTAACACACACCAGACACTCGTGGTTCTGGGGCCCATTGTTTACAAACCGCAGAGACTGAGATCGTTATCTACTGGAAAACAGCTGGCGGTCTTCACGGGACGTTCGGTGTCACAGGCTAAAGCTCTTGCAGGATAAAATATATTTTATAGATGTGTGGTTGGGCGTTTAAGCCAATAACGGATGCGCTACAATATTTCTAAAACCATAGATCGTATTAACTTAATACTGCAGTGTCATTTTTGTACGAATGGAAAGGGCTGTTGAAAAAGCCAATACCGAAAAGCTATTTCTTTGAAATGAGTAAGGCAACTTACTTTTGAAAACAATCTGAAGTCACATTTTAACAATGATCCCAATTGATGAGGACATCAATTACCGTCACTTCCGAACACCTTGAGTTTGTTCACAAACTCTGAATTTCTAGTTATTATTATTATTATTATCTTAAACTAGGAGCCCGATTCCATGCCCTGTTGAATGTCTGCTCAGATCGTGACGATATTGCCCCTTTAAGGCCGGTACTTCACGCAAATGCAAATTTCTTGACGTCAACAATGGTGAAATAGGACGATTTTCATTTCAGGATTGTGGGACTTGCTCGATGTAATAATATAAAGAGAAGGCTCACCTGACGTAATCATTGCTTCGTTTGTTGAGACTATAGTTGGTTAGATGCATCATGACGTTCTTAATTGTCTTGCTGGTGTGGTTGTATTGGACCGTGGCAAATCTGTAAGACATATCAAATCAGAACCATACAGTCAGGCCCTGCAATGGTATACAAAGCTCTTTCAGATTTTAACACTACCCGATGGCGGCAAAACCTCATATATATGTCCAATGTTCCCACAGTTGACACAAACTGGCAATGCCTATCTCCACCGACACACTACCCAGCAGGTCGTAACATTGTTAATCAGTGCTCACAATGACTTTTACTAGGTTTATAACTTCTTGGACTTCAAAAGGTCATGTGAACTGTGCACCTTCCTAAATACCACTTTTAAAACAAATTCATAAATGCCCAAGACAGTTAAGACAATCTGATTAGACTGCCTATTCTGCCGGTGATAAACAGCCGGTGATAATAAACAGCCGGTGATAATAAACAGCCGGCAATTATGTGCCAAATTCATGTATGCAAGTGTCACGCATGTGTGTCACGTAGGAATGAACCAATCAGAGTCAAGAAGCTTGTATTTGCATCACAAAGACTCACAGGAATAACATCCATTCTCAAACGTTGGATTTCTCAGATTCTTTCTGGCTCTTTTTCAGTACAAATGACACTGGATATTGAAATTTTGAAAATGAAATCAAGATGGGCATTTATGAATGGGAATAAAAGACCTCGGGGAATGGAAATAAAAGGACCTCGCCTTCGGCTTGGTCCTTGATCGCCCGTGCCCACGACCCTCAGTCTTTATCCTGTAACAACCTCCAGGGGTCAAGCAGTTTTCTACCACCAAGCTTGAAAAAATAATCTTCAAGCCCAAGGACATCCGGAGGATAATGCAGAAACTCGAGCCTGACAAAGCATCCGGTCCTGACCAGATTTCAACTAGGGTACTGAAGGAATGCAGCGCAGAACTTGCTGGTCCTCTGTGCCGTCTCTTTCACTTGTGCTATTCGTGTGGTGTATTCCCAAACCAGTGGAAGACAGCCTCAGTGACACCGGTACACAAGAGAGACTCCAGCGCTGATCCTTCTAAGTACCGCCCAATATCCCTGCTAAGCGTCATCAGCAAGGTTTTGGAAGCAGCAGTCCAGAAACAACTCCAAAATTACCTGCTTCGCAACCACCTTTTTTCAAGCAGGCAGTTTGGCTTCCGATCAGACCATAGTACAGCAGACCTTCTTACCATCCTTTCCCAGACATGGAACACCTACTTGGATAAGAACAGTGAGGTATGTGTCATTGCCCTGGACATCAAAGGAGCATTTGATAAAGTCTGGCATAATGGACTCTGTGCCAAGCTGAAATCCAAGGGGATAACTGGAAAGCTGCTAACCTGGCTACAAAGCTACCTTCATGGAAGATCGATTAAGGTTGTTCTCTCTGGTCAATTTTCTAACTCATCATCCATCAATGCATCAGTCCCGCAAGGCTCAATACTTGGTCCACTTTTGTTCTCCATCTTTATTGATGATCTTGTTGATGTGTGTAAGAATGAGATGTACCTTTATGCTGATAACTGCACGCTCTTTGCACCAATAAGATCACCAAGTGAGAGTAACCTAGTGGCAGCCAGCCTGAACAGAGACCTGGACAGATCAAAGCATGGGCAGCTGACTGGATGGTAACATTCGAGCCAACAAAGTGTAAAGCAATGATGATATCTAGAAAGAGGAGTCCATCTACACTTGATTTGTACTTTGGAAATAGCAAGCTGGCAGTGAAGAAAGAAATTCAGATCCTTGGGGTTTACCATTGACAGTAAGCTTGCATGGGCAAAAAACATCTCCACCATTTCCAAGAAAGCTGCTCAAAGGCTTGGAGCATTGCGGAAAGTCGCAAACAAATTGGACATCAAGGGTAGGGCCACTGTCTATAAAGCGCAGGTGCGTAGTGTCATGGAGTATGCCTGTTTATCCTGGATGAATGCTTCACAGACCATCCTCAGTCAACTTGACTCCATTCAAAGAAAGGCTCTCAAAATTATTGGTGTTGATGAAGCCATTGCTCTTGAGAAGTTGGCTATTACCAGTCTACATCACAGGAGACAGGTTGCTGCAGCTACAGTGTTGTACAAAATGCACACCAGCCATAGCCCTTCAGATCTTCGAGCTATGCTACCACCTCCTTATGATAGGCGGCGTGTAACACGATCTAGCACATCCATTCCGGCTCATGCCCTGTCCTTGCCTAATGCCAAAACTTACACCCTGGATAGAAGCTTCCTGCACACAGCAATCAGAACTTGGAACAACCTTCCAGAAGCTGTAGTTGGGAAAATTTCTGACAGTGGCGTCCAATCTTTCAAGACTCAAGTTCATAAGCATCTCCTGTCTCTTGCCTCCTCTTGATGTATACAGAGCGCAATGCCTATCAAGGCATGGTTGGTTAGAACATGTAGGCTAGTTCCCTGTCCTACTAGAGCACTTGTGAATACTGTTCCGGCTGGACTTGTTCCTTAAACTGCGGGAGAACAGTGCAGTAGGATCAGGTTTTGCAATTAGGTAGGATTAGTTTGTAGGGCTCCCCTCCATGCCTTGCCAGGTGTCATTTCTCTAATTAGTTTAGTTCAATTGAGTTCATTCATGTATTCATGTATGTCACCTTTGCATAATATGTTTATATATATATACATAATTTTTTTTCTTTCTCTTTTTCTCTTTTTTTCACTCTGGTCTGCAGTGAACCATTTGATTGGCCTATCAGATGACCTCTTTAGTCATTTACTGATGTGGCTATTGTTCACAGTTGCTTTTATATATATATAAAAAAAAATTATAATAATAACTTTTATTCTTTTATTAACCCTCCTACTACTACAAGGGTCAAAATCAGTCAAAATGTTGATATACTTGCCAAGGTATATTTAGTGCACTTAACCAGTTCACGTCGGGAATAAAAAAAAATTTCCGGTCCCCCGTGCAGGTTTATTTTCAGTGAAAAATCTGAAAAAATTTCTAGCCATTAATAATTTTTTTTGTCAATGAAACTAAGTCCGGACACCCAAATAAACACCTTTACTCATTGACATTTCGAGAATTAAATGGCTAGTTTTTTAATTACGGTTGTGTTTGTTCAGCACAATTAGACCGTTGGCAAGCTCCGATGCAACGGCCTATTAGCGACCAGCGCCCGGTCGAACAGACGGCATACCGGAGAGAGAGAAGGCCTCGTAAACAATGGATATAAATCCGTCTTCACAAATTCTTGGCTGGTACGTCAAAGGAACAGGTCTTGGATAAAGGGATTACGCAAAAATCAACAAAAAGAGTGAACTCGTTCATTGTTTGCAGTGCCTTTTGTCCGGGGCCACCGAACCGTAACCCCATGGACTCCGAGAAACGATTGCGTGTATACAAGTCAGCCGCCACGACAGCACGCCACGTGTGGCGTGTTGACAAGTCTCCCAGTAACACACACAAAAATCGGAATGCGTGTTTAGACGCTCTCCGATCCCCGGTTCAAAAAAAAATGCGTGTATACACGGCCTCCGATGCGAACTGGTTAAAAGTCAAACACTGTCAAACCTTACGTGTAGTAAGTACATTTACAGGTCAAAATGAGTCGATCGTTTTTGACTGGTAAAAGCATTGTCTGGTATTGTTCAGGGTGGTCAAAATGACAGTAAAAACCAGTCAAAAATACCCCTGTGTGCACATTCGGGTCAACAGTCAAAACAGGCAGATAATTTTGACCTCTATATCTATTTCCCACTAAAGTGCAGCTGTAGTAGGAGGGTTAACAATCTTAGATTAAATGTCAAACACAAAGTACTTCAAACACTGTGAGGATTTTCAACCAATATACAGGTACATATAAAAAACAACAAACGACATTATGATCAACCACTATACTCCTTTTGCAAATATACCTCATGAAAAAGTACTCAACTACAATTATAGAGTTGTCATACTCGTACTCGAGTACATTTTTCTGTACTCATGAAAAAGTACCTGACTACAAGTCTTTTACCCTCCTACTACTGCAAGGATCAAAATCAGTCAAAATGTTGATATACTTGCCAAGGTATATCTAGTGCACTTAAAAGTCAAACCTTACGTGTAGTAAGTACATTTGCAGGTCAAAATGAGTTGACCGTTTTTGGCTGGTAAAAGCATTGTCTTGTATTGTTGAGGGTGGTCAAAATGACAGTCAAAACCAGTCAAAAATGCCCCTGTGTGCACATTTGGGTCAACAGTCAAAACAGGCAGTTGACTGGTTTTGACCTCTATAGCAACTTCCCACTAAAGTGCAGCTAGAGTAGGAGGGTTATTGTCCTGACGTACCTTGCAAGTCCTTCTTCATATAAATATGCCCTGAGTGGATCAAATGAGGTAACAGCTACGTACAATCTGCAGTCAAACTTAAAACCTGCCAAGGACAAAACAAAAATGGTCAGGGAAATTACGGGATAGTCCTTTTTTTCATAGAGAGACAATCTTGGCTTTCTAATACACAAGTCTATGGGAATCCAAATGAAACTGTTCTAAGCTGCCACAGTGCCCAGTGGCTATTCAAATATAATAACCATCTCTACCCACAAGGGAAATACTTATTCATACTACCGGGTGGAGAGAAGCAATTATGGTGTCTTACACGAGGACACAAGTGCCAAAACCATGGCAAGGATTCAAAACCCCCATACTGAACCAGCCAGCCATGACATCAAATACATTCAAGATGGAGTCACGTCAACCCATGGATTGTTAGGAATAAGGTTTGTGGTAGCAGTATGTAACAATCTCTTAGGAGTTGTAAATAAAAATTAACAGATTGTTACATGGTGCTACCGCAATTAAACCTTATTCCTAACAATCCATGGGTTGATGTGACTCCATCTTGAATGTCTTTGATGTCTGACTGGTTCAGAATGGGGGTTTTGAATCCTTGCATTGGTCTTGGCACAATTGAGTGCTCGTGTAAGACACCATAATTGCTTCTCTCCACCCGGTAGTATGAATAAGTATTTCCCTTGAGGGTAGAGATGGTTATTATATGGATTGCTAGGAATAAGGTTTGTGGTAGCAGTCTGAAACAATCTCTTAGGAAATGTAAATAAAAATTAAGAGATGGTTACATGGTGCTACCGCAAACTTTACTCTTACTGTACTTCCACCATGCAAAGCTTCAAATCCATGGATTGTTTTAAAGTTTTTAGTTTTTTTTTTGCTATCTTCATAAATTTCAAGGGAAAATAGCTTACCATCTATAAGAAGTGGATTACTAATGTATCTGGAAACTACATGGTTGCCATCCATGGGAACATTCTGAGGCTGTCAAGAGAAAACAGAATAAGATACAGGGTTAGGAGATGGAATGCTGAATTACAGGGACAGTTCGCAGTGGCACTTGATACCAGAGAATCTTGTACTGAGAGATACGTACAACTCCCTAGGCCCATTTGCTTACACATAACCTGAATCCTCCAAAATCCTTCAGTAGTAAAGCAAGCATAATGACCACTACCATTGTATGCAGATGACATGTATACACACGTGTTGCTTATCTGTGATACGTGTACATGGCCCAGGGCCAGGCACCCTCCCTGCATGCATGGAGCAATAAACAGTGTCCACTGACCCAAGCACTGACCTTGCAATCACTATAACAAACATGGTTGTACATGTACCATGGAGGAAGGAAGGCAAGTATGCCTAATAACCTCAATCCTCCAAAATCATTTTTTGGACAGACCAACATGTACCATGTAACCTCAATCCTCCATTTTTATCCAGTGTCAAATATAGCCTGATAACCTCAATCCTCCATAATCCACCAAGCAAATAATCACATCTGCCCTCAATCCTTCAAAATCCTTCACCACTGCAATTTCCACATAACCTCAATCCTTTAAAATCCTTCACTTTGGCAAAGAGGATTTTGGAGGATTTAGGAAGGTTAGGGTTAAAGGGAAGGTCTAACATTGGTATTTGGTACAGTATGTTCATTTCAACCCTCCAGTTTTCAAGAAATATATGACATAAAACACAATAAAGGGGGCCACTTTCCTACCGTCACGTTAGCAGTTTTTCTAATGGTTGTATTTTTTTTTAAATATCTGAAACCACCCAAAAAGAATTTCAACGTTTGAATAGACATGCATGCTTATCCTAAAGATAATTTGAGTTGATTATTACTATTAATTTTTTAATTACCCTAAAATTTCCATCAACAAATGGACGGAAAAGTGAGGTAACTTTTTCCGTCCAATATTTATGGCAATTTGAGGGTAAAAAAATAAATAAAAAAATAAAAAAATAAAAAAAATCAACTCAAATTAGTTCTAGTATAAGCCTGCATGTCCATTCACATGTTGAAACACTTTTTGGTCGGTTTCAGGTACTTAAAAAATAAATAACAACCATTGGAAAAACTGCTAACGTGACGGATGCAAAGTGGCCCCCTTTATTGTGTTTTATGTCATATCCTAAAACTAGCCAGTGAAAATTTCATTGCAAGAGGTGCTCAGTTTTTTGAGAAAACAACAAAAAACTGCAACACGTTTTTTTTCTGTGTTTACAAAAAATTGCTGTCCGGCAACTTGTTGTAAATTCAAAAATAACAATTCCCCTTTTCTCTAAGATGAAAGCACTTCAGACAAGATCATTTCTCAGAATGACTGACATGTGTACCAATTTAACACCAAGTGAATTCTTAGTTGATAGTTTGTGAATTTGATAAATCTGGTAATGACCAATGTTAATAATAATAATAATGTGTGGACTTATATAGCGCACGTATCCACCAACTAAGTGGTGCTCAAGGCGCATTCTTTTTTACGTGCATTACACAACACACGGGACCTCGACTTTCGTCCCATCCGAAGGACGAAGCAATTATGGTTAAGTACCTTGCTCAAGGACACAAGTGTCACGACCGGGGCTCGAACCCACACCCTGCTGCTGGCAACACCAGAACTTGAATTCGGTGCGCTAGACCGCTCGGCCACGACACTCCATTAACAGGGGTGTGAGTGGGCAGTTTGGAAAAAATCCACGTAAATTTTGCTAGGGGTATTGGGGCCGCTGTTATGAACAGCGCTGGGGTGAAATCTATAGTTCTGAGTGTTTGCTTTGCTTTCCTTTATTGCTTAAATCTTTAAAATCTGGAGGATAACAACATTGCGATTTGTAAAAAATCTGAAAATCCGGAAAATTCAGGACAAATCACACCCCTATTTTAAGTAATTTTTTCTCAATGTGAAAAATTCACAAAATCCGAGAAATGGCATTATCTGCCATTTTCAAAATCAAATCATAAACTGGTTCATTTTCTGATCAATTTTTCTCTGCCATTTGTGACCATGATTACTTTTTGCTTGTGTATTTTTAAATAATGGTGTTTAAATTACATTATTGATGAGGGAGATACCGCGCCCTCTGGATGATGCTACTGGCTTGACAATCCACGTGCCTCGTTCTTTCATATGTGCAGCTGTGAAATGAGGGAGACAGGAATATTATCAGTTTATTACTCAGGCCCGGAGTAAAAAAAAATATGAAAACATTTTGAGGTTATAATCATGCAGGCATGGAATTTCACTGATGTAGGGGCAAGGCCACTTTTCCTGAGTCAAAGGCACTTCCATTAGAATATCAGAATGTCTTTGGGAATATTCTGAAGGGGCACCAAGGCCAAGACTAGACGGCAATGGAGGCCATGGCATCTGTGAAATTCCAGGCATGTATGTGTACAGAATTTCATTCAGGAGTGATGCTGTGTACACATCTGTGTACATATCTGTGTACATATCTGTGTACATATCTGTGTACATATCTGTGTACATATCTGTGTACATATCTGTGTACATATCTGTGTACATATCTGTGTACATATCTGTGTACATATCCGTGTACATGTACATATCTGTGTACATATCCGTGTACATATCCGTGTACATATCCGTGTACATATCCGTGTACATATCTGTGTACATATCTGTGTACATATCTGTGTACATATCTGTGTACATATCTGCCAAAACTGTCGTAAGTGTGCCCATTTAAATTTGATGTATTTTCTCTTGTTAGAAACCACTCATGGGAAAAAAAAGCCAAGTTGAAATTAATTTCTTAAACAGTTGAAATCTGTTTAAAAACTCAGCAAATAAAAGTATATTAACCTGCCTACTCTAGCTGCACTTTAGCGGGAAGTTTCTATAGAGGTCAAAACCAGTCAACTGCCTGTTTTGACTGTTGACCCAAATGTGCACACAGGGGCATTTTTGACTGGTTTTTACTGTCATTTTGACCACCCTGAACAATACAAGACGATACTTTTACCAGTCAAAAATGATCAACTCATTTTGACCTGTAAATGTACTTACTTTTAAGTGCACTAGATATAGCTTGGCAAGGATATCAACATTTTGACCCTTGTAGTAGTAGGAGAGTTAATCCCAGATTAAAAAGACAAGAATAGACTATTATGTGTGATAACCTGAATATAAATGCAACTAACCACACATATTCAAAAAGTAATCTTGAATTTTATTTTGGAAATAGTTCGTGTATCTGTTATTAAAAATCAAAAACAAATTAAAAACAATTATTTTAAGAAGATGAGTTGCTGGATAAGAATAACCATGACAAGAAAAAGACAAGTAAGCATTCCCAATTTCCCCCCCATTAATTTAAGCTAGTGCTGGGATGGTTAACCGGTTAACCACTCAAAACTGTACTAACCATTTAGAAATTTGCTATGGGCTAACCGAAACGAATATTTAAAAAATTTGTTCTAGATTTTCATTTTTGTAGCATTGGTTATTAACCAGTTGACGTCGGAAATATTAATTTTTTTCCGGTCCCCTGTGCGGGTTTATTTTCAGTGAAAAATCTGAAAAAATTTCTAGCCATTAATAATTTTTTTTGTCAATGAAACTAAGTTCGGACACCCAAATAAACACCTTTACTCATTGACATTTCGAGAATTAAATGGCTAGTTTTTTAATTACGGTTGTGTTTGTTCAGCACAATTAGACCGTTGGCAAGCTCCGATGCAACGGCCTATTAGCGACCAGCACCCGGTCGAAAAGACGGCATACCCGGAGAGAGATCGAAGGCCTCGTAAACAATGGATGTAAATCCGTCTTTACAAATTCTTGGCTGGTACGTCAAAGGAACAGGTCTTGGATAAAGGGATTAGGCAAAAATCAACAAAAAGAGTGAACTCGTTCAGTGTTTGCAGTGCATATTGTCCGGGGCCACCGAACCGTGACCCCATGGACTCCGAGAAACGATTGCGTGTATACAAGTCAGCCGCCACGTGTGGCGTGTTGACAAGTCTCCCGGTAACACACGCAAAAATCGGAATGCGTGTTTAGACGCTCTCCGATCCGCTGTACAAAAAAAATTTGCGTGTATACACGGCCTCCGATGCCAAATGGTTAAACAATCATTGCGAGAAGTTTATTGATGCTTTTTGATTGACAAAGTTTAACACACTGTGCTATTTGCTGATGATCTAGTTTGTAATGACAGTCAGGTGTTGACTTTCGGTTTATAACCAACAGTGAAAGTTACGGTTAACGGTTAGTGAACTAACCAGTAACTGCCAGCACTAATTTATAGCAAGCATGTTATGATATTGCTTTGGTTCACTAATGTATCATAGCATTTTTATTTCCTATAACAATATAACTTCATACCAAACTGAATAACCAATATTATCTGTAGTTGTTTAAAAGGATGATATGTTTATTAAAACCCTCCTACAATCAGTGCAATTTTTGAAACGACCCATTCAGGCCACTCCAAGCCATTAGCTGTTGCCAGTGGCCTCCTATGGTTACCCTTCTGTGCACTGTCACACCACTGAGATTGCAGGGTAAGGTGGTCTCCCATTGATACATTGCAGGCCATACTAATATGTTCAAACATTTACAGTGGCCTTGGGTGGCACGCAGTTGATTTTGTAAGATTATTTGGAAAGGACAGCAGGCTTGTACATGTACATGTATGTACTGAAGGTTGCTCAAGAACAGAATTTAGTGGTTGGGAGTGGCTTCAATGTGTAGGAGGGTTAAATTATATTTTATTAACTCCTTTTGTTTGTTTTTCTTGTGGAGTGTCGTGGCCGAGTGGTCTAGCTTACCGGACTCAAGTTCTGGTGTTAGCAGCAGAATGTGGGTTCGAATCCCGGCCGTGACACTTGTGTCCTTGAGCAAGACACTTAACCATAATTGCTTCTCTCCACCCAGGGGTTAAATGGGTACCTGTGAGGGCAGAGTTGGTTGATTAGCCCTATATGCACTGTAATGGCAGCAATTGAGCTGTATACTCCCCAGGGAGCTGAGATGGTTTCAGGAATGATTTATGAGCCTTATGAGCAGGGGTAATGATATAATGCGCCTTGAGCACCACTTAGTTGGTGGATACGTGCGCTATATAAGTCCACACATTATTATTATTATTATTATTATTATTATTCTTGGGGTGGGGGGCGTGCTAACAATTTGGTCTCAAGTACATGCTATCAGGATGACTTTTTAACCATGTAATTTGTTTGAATCAACATAAAACCATAAACCACACTTACTGTACAACACAAACAGCAATTTTGACATGCAAATACAAAAGGGCGTTTCTTATCAGCAGAACACTCAAGCTTCCCTCATTAAATATTTGTAGTGGTTGGATCAATATTTGTAGTAAGTAGGCAAATACCAGTGTGTACAATAACAGGAACCCAGCTGGCAAACAGTTTTCCATACAAACAGTGCTGTTATAAGGATATCAATTATTGTATAGATATGTGTACATACCTGTAGGTATATGAACAACAATACAATTATACCGAAGAGTACGAATGGTTGATATCTGGGTAAACCATGTGTACATTAACACTAAATGTAAAAACCTGGTTTGCCATGTTATAAAACAGTAATAGCATTGGTAAATGTGACTGCAATGTTGAACGATTTGGTTCGAATTTATTAAATTGCAACAATTTATTAAATAGCAACAATTTATTAAATAGCAACATTTTTAAGGCTGAAATATTGGTGTGTAACAATGCTCATTTTGAAGAGCAAATCTTGAATTTTGTGTAGCAATGTTGAAGTCAGGGAAAGATTAAATTCAATCATTATGCACAGCAACATTTGAAGGCAGAAACAATGTTCATTTTGCGCAGCAAATCTTGAATTTTGTGTAGCAATTTTTTTTATTTTGTGTAGCATTTTACAATGTCGAATTTAGAGAATGATTAAGTTCAAATGTTGCATCCTTACTACTCAGAATCACACATCTCAGTTAACAGACTCCTTATCACCGAGATGTTACTGACCAATTTCAACATAAGAGAATGTTCAGATTCAGACTGTGAGTGCAAAGCACTCAAGTCCAACCGGCATATGGTGTGAAAAACCCAAGACACCTTGTCAGTCTAGATGCTCCCTGGTACATTCTCAGCATGTTTTAGAGGGCAACTTACAAAAGAAAATTTGCTTTTATTTATTTTTGGATAAAACAAAATCTGAACATCCACAGATCGGCAGAAGAGTTATTATCAATAACATGCTTCTTGTTCGTTTGATATAAAAACATTTACATCTACAAATCTTTGATTACAGATCTACTCACTGCATAAATCCTCATACTCGGCTGGTGTTACAAAGGTCTGGGGTAGAAAATCAAAATGGCGACTCCCCTGTCATAACAACAAAATACATCAACTCAAATATAAGCATAACAAATATGTACAATGTTTATAAACTTACAAATACATACATGTATTTATCTTTTGTTTTTGTTATTGTTTATTAGTTTTGCCTTGCAGTTGGGTCATTCCACCAGGTTGGGGCAAGCTTTGTGACATGGTGTCCTTGTTACGTAGGTAGATGTACCATTCATTATCCTTATTATGAGTGCACATTCTTGGGTCATTCCACCAGGTTGGGGCAAGCTTTGTGACATGGTGTCCTTGTTACATAGGTAGATGTACCATTCATTATCCTTATTATGAGTGCACATTCTTGGGTCATTCCACCAGGTTGGGGCAAGCTTTGTGACATGGTGTCCTTGTTACGTAGGTAGATGTACCATTCATTATCCTTATTATGAGTGCACATTCTTGGGTCATTCCACCAGGTTTGGGCAAGCTTTGTGACATGGTGTCCTCGTAGGTATATGTACAATTCATTATCCTTATTTATGAGTGCCCATTCTCAGTTGTTATTCAAATTAGAATGAAATCAGTCTCTGTGCCTTGAATAGGAAGTTACAATAATGTTAATTAGGAGTCATAATAAATGATAATAAATGGTAGATTTACCTACGTAACAAGGGACACCTATCACAAAGCTTGCCCCAATCTGGAGGAAATGACCCAGTTACAAGTCTCACACATAACATTTAATAGTACAACTATAGAATGCAGGTCCATTCCGAAGGTTACATAATCTGACTTAAAAATACACAACTGCGATTCTTAGGTCAAATTCAGGAAAAGGTCAAATTCAGGAAAAGGTTAAATTCAGAAAAAGGGAAAAAGGTGTTGAAAATTTGGCCCTGCATTCTATAGGTACTCCCATTGATTATGACAATACTTTCCCTGTAAAACTCACAGGGTTGACGTTAACTATCCTGATTGGGGGATATTTTTTTATCCTGATTGAAACCCTATTCTCCCACTAGGCCCCAATCGGGAAATCCATGCGTGACAAGGACACCTTCTGCTGTTTGGTGCATCGGATTTGTGTTCTGATGGCTGAGTTGTCAGAATGTGGGTTCGAATCCCAACCGCGACCATGGTGCTTGTGTCCTTGAGCAAGACACTTTACCATAATTGAGCATTCTCTCCACCCAGGGGTAAATGGGTACCTGTGAGGGCAGAGTTGGTTGTTGTGTTTGATTAGCCCTATATGCGTTGTAATGACAGCAATTGAGCTGTATACTCCCCAGGGAGCTGAGATGGTTTCAGGAATGATTTATGAGCCTGATGAGCAGGGGTAATCATATAATGCGACTTGAGCACCAGTTTGGTGAATATGTGCACTATAAAAGTCCACATTATTATTATTATTACTGAATGACGGCAAGGGATTTCAGCTTTTTTGTTTCAAGGGCACTCACATGCCTGATTGTTATGCAAGTAGGAATTGAAGCTTTGCATGGTGGAAGTACAGTAGTGGTGGGAGTAACGTTGGCGGTAGCACCATGTAACAATCTCTTGAGAGTTGTAATCATTGTTGGTTCTTAGAAATACCAACAGCTCCTAAGAGATTGCTTACACGGTGGTACCACATCCCTTACTCGTATTGTTATGTATTCAATAGTCCCTTTCTCGATAAACAGAAAACAAGATGTGAAAACAGGGAATGTATGCAGTCTGTGCACATCGTAGATCAATGATAAGTCCACATATAAGTCCACATTATTATTATTATTATTATTACTATTACTAAGCTTTAATATTATTAAGCTCTGATAACATTTTAGAATACTTTAAACTTTAAAGAAATGGCATTGTACCTTGGCTTGTTGCATTCTTTGGAAGTTCTTATAAAGTCTGTCTTTTCTTGTAATTTCATATGACCTGCACAAAAAAAACAAATGTTTGACAATCTCAAGTAATCAAAATATATTTTAAACACTGTAAATTAGCTTCATTAATTTATCGGCATCTCCTTTGTCCTATATTCTGATCATTTTTATTTTACTTTTTGCTTCTCAACTTCTCAAGGTAGGATTTCCTACAAAAGTAGGAAGAATATCATGCCTGCCCTTTTCTTTTAGCAATGCACCCCTATTTTCCCCTGAATATCACCCCTTACGAAACAGTTTGTTACCTTGGAAAATGATTGATCTTCTGAAATTCTGTGAAGGTTCGGAGGGTGTATGGCTTGACGTGGGACCCAGTCCACATTAAATTGAAATCAGAACTGTTTGGATGCACCTGCAAGAGAAGCCACAAAATGATAAAATAATGTAAATTATTATTACTATAATTTAATTTTTTGGGGAGATCAAAATATTTTAGTAGGGAGTTTATTAGTCATGTCTATTGTCATTTTCTTGGATTTTGTACGTTTATTCGATCTTCTTAAAATTGTACAGCGCCTTGTGTCATTTCTATATTTTTGTTCTTATGCTTAATGCTATTGTAATTTTATTAAATTTTCGTGTGTAATTATATCGCTTTTTAAATTTGTAAAGCGCTTTGAGACTTTGTAAAGCGCTTTGTATAAAGCGCTATATAAGTATTATTATTATTATTATTATTATTATTATTATTAGTAGATGTGCATTCTATTTCCAGGTTTCAAATCCTATAACTTTTATAGCGGTATTTACAGTAAAAAAAAAAAAAAAGTAACGGCATATTATAGAAAGAATGGTCAGGGGGAATATGGGGCAGAGAGTTTATTAGTAGCTGTCCATTCTATTTCCAGGTTTCAAATCCTAACTTTTATAGCGGTATTTACAGTCAAAAAAATAATTAATAAATAGTAACGGCATATTATGGAAAGGTCGGGGGGGGGGACATGCCCTTATAGCATGTGCACTCTTTTGGTAAAAGAACATTGACTTACTCCACAGATAACCCTCTGAACTGTCAGAATGAGGGGTTTACTTTGACTAAAATAACAACTGACTTGTATCGTTTGTCTGGTATCCAGCATGAGCAGCTGTACCACAATAGGTTTTGATAAAATCTTTATGATCACAAAATTCGTTTAAAAAAAAGGAAAGGGGT
Organism: Zoroaster sp. YZ-2022; assembly: GCA_029582265.1. NCBI lineage: Eukaryota > Metazoa > Echinodermata > Asteroidea > Forcipulatida > Zoroasteridae > Zoroaster > Zoroaster sp. YZ-2022. The sequence continues at coordinate 17,184,682 of CM055821.1, read as the reverse complement.
GTTTTACATCGTGAAATCCATGCTTGTGAAGAATCTGACGAACCACTTTGCACTCTGTCCGAACCAGCTTGTAGGCCATGTGGTATTTTTCTGTGAAGAGAACGTTAAAAAAGTTTACGCTTACAAAAGTACAAAGTAAAATTTGTAGATTAAAACTGAATTGTCTCTTGCAATCTCACAAAGACAGCGCCCATGTGTGTCAGAAAATAATATTAACCCTAACCCCCTTGATACTCAACGCTGGTAATGGCCTCAATCCTTCAAAATCAACCGATATAAGTTTATGGAGGATCCCTGATACCTCAATCCTTCAAAATCAACCTATATGAGTTTATGGAGGATCCCTGCTACCTCAATCCTTCAAAATCAACCAACATGAGTTTATGGAGGATCCCTGATACCTCAATCCTTCAAAATCAACCTATATGAGTTTATGGAGGATCCCTGCTACCTCAATCCTTCAAAATCAACCGACATGAGTTTATGGAGGATCCCTGATACCTCAATCCTTCAAAATCAACCTATATGAGTTTATGGAGGATCCCGGCAACCTCAATCCTTCAAAATCAACCGACATGAGTTTATGGAGGATCCCTGATACCTAAATCCTTCAAAATCAACCTATATGAGTTTATGGAGGATCCCGGCAACCTCAATCCTTCAAAATCAACCGACATGAGTTTATGGAGGATCCCTGCTACCCCAATCCTTCAAAATCAACCGATATGAGTTTATGGAGGATCCCTGCTACCTCGATCCTTCAAAATCAACCGATATGAGTTTATGGAGGATCCCTGCAACCTCAATCCTTCAAAATCAACCGATATGAGTTTATGTAGGATCCCTGCTACCTCGATCCTTCAAAATCAACCAATATGAGTTTATGGAGGATCCCTGCTACCTCAATCCTTCAAAATCAACCGATATGAGTTTATGGAGGATCCCTGCTACCTCAATCCTTCAAAATCAACCGATATGAGTTTATGGAGGATCCCTGCTACCTCAATCCTTCAAAATCAACCGATATGAGTTTATGGAGGATCCCTGCTACCTCAATCCTTCAAAATCAACCGATATGAGTTTATGGAGGATCCGTGCTACCTCAATCCTTCCAAATCAACCAATATGAGTTTATGGAGGATCCCTGCAACCTCAATCCTTCCAAATCAACCGATATGAGTCTATGGAGGATCCCTGCAACCTCATTCCTTCCAAATCAACCGATATGAGTTTATGGAGGATCCCTGCTACCTCAATCCTTCAAAATCAACCGATATGAGTTTATGGAAGATCCCTGCTACCTCAATCCTTCAAAATCAACCGATATGAGTTTATGGAAGATCCCTGCTACCTCAATCCTTCAAAATCAACCGATATGAGTTTATGGAGGATCCCTGCTACCTCGATCCTTCAAAATCAACCGATATGAGTTTATGGAGGATCCCTGCTACCTCAATCCTTCAAAATCAACCGATATGAGTTTATGGAGGATCCGTGCTACCTCAATCCTTCCAAATCAACCAATATGAGTTTATGGAGGATCCCTGCAACCTCAATCCTTCCAAATCAACCGATATGAGTCTATGGAGGATCCCTGCAACCTCATTCCTTCCAAATCAACCGATATGAGTTTATGGAAGATCCCTGCTACCTCAATCCTTCAAAATCAACCGATATGAGTTTATGGAAGATCCCTGCTACCTCAATCCTTCAAAATCAACCGATATGAGTTTATGGAAGATCCCTGCTACCTCAATTCTTCAAAATCAACCAATATGAGTTTATGCAGGATCCGTACTATTTCCAATCCTTTAAAATCAAATGATATACATTGATCGTTGATTTTTGGTAGGCTAACTAGTCAACGGAATTTCAAATCCTACCAAATCATTCAAATCCTCCACTTGATTTTGAAGGATTTAGGATGTTAGGGTTAACTTTTTTAATGTAAAGAACACAAACAAATTTCAATACACATCACAACAGACTTTCCATTTGGTAATTACACTATGAACTGAGAATGTCTGAATCTCTTTTGTCTGAAAATGTCAGAAACTTCACAATGAAGATTAGGTTTCACAAACATTTTGTGTATTTAACCCTAACTCCCTAGGCCCATTTGCTTACACATAACCTGAATCCTTCCTAACTCCCTAGACCCATTTGCTTACACATAACCTGAATCCTTCCCAACTCCCTAGGCCCATTTGCTTACACATAACCTGAATCCTTCCTAACTCCCTAGGCTCATTTGCTTACACATAACCTGAATCCTTCCTAACTCCCTAGGCCCATTTGCTTACACATAACCTGAATCCTCCAAAATCCTTCAGTAGTAAAGCAAGCACATGACATGTATGCACACATGTGTTTCTAATCTGTGATACATGTATATGACCAGGGACCCTCCCTGCATGCATGGAGCAATAAACAGTGTCCACTGACCCAAGCACTGACGTTGCAATCACTACAACAAACATGGATGCACATGTACCATGGAAATGCAAGTGTGCCTAATAACCTCAATCCTCCAAAATCCTTCACTTTAGCAAAGAGCATGTAGCATGTAACCTCAATCCTTCAAAATCCTTCACTTTAGCAAAGAGGATTTTGGAGGATTTGGGAAGGTTAGGGTTAATGAATAAATCCTATCATTTTCAGAGATTTTATGTCTGAACATTTGTCTGTAACGTTTCAGAAATTTCAGACATGATACATGTATGTCTGAAACCTAATCACAATGTGAAATTTCAGACATTTTGTCCCTTAAAAAAACCCTAAAATTCAGACACTCTCAGTTCGTAAACTTAGTGTAAACTGTTGAATATCTACAAAATAGGAATAATTCTAATGAATTCGCATGGGTACTCAAGTTTACATATGTGGATAAATATGCAGTCAAACAGCAAGATGTGTGGCTTACCTCCTGTAGAATACAGCCTCTTGACTTTAAGATACATACACTCTGGCTGAAATATCATGATGGGAAGGTTTTTACGAGGACCACTCCAGACAATGTTTGGCTCGTCACCACTAAAAACAGAAATACAATTTAATGGTCATGTTTAAAATACTTCTCCTTGGGAATTTAAATATTGTAAAGTATTTACATATTAACCCTAACCCCCTAGGTATTCTGGCTAGGAACCTTCCTGAATCCTCCAAAATCCATCTTTTGGAAACATGCCCATATCTTCAAAATACACTCATGCATTTTCGTTGATCTTATGGCCTGTACTTCTTGCCAGGTAGTAATTTTCCCCCATTTGAAGAGGTGAAAGTACCCGTTTCCAGCAGCTTGGAAGATTTTGATGGATTTGGGGTGGTTAGAGTTAAAGGTTAGCTGCACTTACTGAATCTCAAGGTTCTTGTCATTGGGTCAAATCAGGGCCCAATTTAATAGTGCTGCTTACCGTTTAGCAAATTTTTGTGTTAACTATAGCAGAAAAAAATGCTTAAAAGCATAAGCGTATTTCACAGGTTAGCAGGAAAATTCAGAGCAGCGCATGTGCATTCACCATGGATTTGTATTGTTGCATCACTCATTTGCCAGCAGTAATGGCTGGCAAATGAGAACAAAAGTTGATACTTACCCTGTCTCTTCATCCTCATTCTCCTCTTCCTCATCATCATCCTCCTCACTAACAAGATCAGATGTTTGGCCACTGGTTCCCGTGTCATCATCTGAGGAGTTCCCGCTATGTGTATCACTGTCTGTGTCAGCCCCCGTGTCTCTGCTCCCGCAGGAATCATCAGAATCATAGTCAGCGTCAGTGGCACTCGACGAGGCCATGACGAAGAGCTGTGACGGATAGAACAACAACAAAATCAGTAAACCAGGCCTGGAATATCACCGAGGCCATGGTCGACGAGCCTCAGCTGCCCCTTATCTTGGCTGAATTGGTGACCCTTAAAAAGGTATTTCTATAGACATTCTTTATCTTATATTCTAACGGAAATACCATTTACTTAGGAAAAGTGGTCCTACAACTACCAGAATGGCATTCCCTGCATGCTAAATCCTTGCAAAGGGTGCCCAAATATTTAATTTGCAATACTTTTGGGGTAGAATGTCGTATCTGGCCGCCACTATTTTTCATTAAATATAACCAATAATGTAATCTTACCTACCTGGTAAGGTGGAGAACATATGGATGATGATGGACATATACTTCAAATTATTCCAGTATATTTAGTTCATGAAAAATCAGGCATTTTTGGTATACGATGACTTCCTCAGTCATGTCAGTCTGATCTTGTAAACTCCACAATTAGTGACCAACACAGTCATTGTACATGCGTAGTGGCAACTATAATAGGATCCTTCTATTTTCTGAAGGGGAGGATTTTTAGAAGGGAAATCAAGTCCGAAAACCATCATAAAAGTCGATTTTAAAGATAGTTTTCGCTTTCTGTACCACCAAAAATCGATAGAATTATTTTTTAACTGGTTAGTGGTTGCAAAAAAAATCCAAAAAGCCCTTAAAAAGTGGCGGCCGGATACGACATTCTTTCCTACTTTTGCAGCCATGTGTTTATAAATAGCAAACTTCATGCCAAAAGTGTCTGCATAGGCAAGCTTACCAAATCACAAAATTTTAGATTTGAAAAAAATGGCTCCTTTTAAGTACATAACCTTTCAAAACCCTCTGGCTGACAGGTTATGAAAGGTGCAGTTTCTAGGCCCAAAACTGCAATTTTTATAGGAGGGTTAATGTTAGGTATGACCTGAATCTATGACTTTCGGCATCATCCATACCATGACAGCCTAACGTTAAATAACCTTTCACTTTAACTGTTAAGGCAAGGCCATCCATATTGTCTATTGAATTGCCTTGGGGTAGAATGTCGTATCCGACTGCCACTTTTTCTCATTTAATATAACCAATAATGTAATCTTACCTACCCAGTAAGGTGGAGAACATATGGATGATGATGGACATATACTTCAAATTATTCCAGGATATTTATTTCATGAAAAATCAGGCATTTTTGGTATACGATGACTTCCTCAGTCATGTCAGTCTGATCTTGTCAACTCCCCTGTTAGTGACCAACACAGTCATTGTACATGCGCAGTGACAACTATAATAGGATCCTTCTATTTTCTGAAGCAGAGAATTTTTTTAGAAGGGAAATAAAGTCCGAAAACCATCATAAAAGTGGATTTTAAAGATAGTTTTCGCTTTCTGTACCCCAAAAAATCGACAGAATAATTTTTAACTGGTTAGTGGTTGCAAATTTTTTTCCAAAAAACCCTTAAAAAGTGGCGGTCAGATACGACATTCTTTCCTTGCCTTGGTAATGGATTGTGATGTTCTTCAAGATGGCAAAATGGTGACAAATTCTTTCTTTGCTTTAGTATCCCAAATTGTTATTAAACTTTAAAAACAACAGTTAATCAAATAAAAAAATATATCCTCAATTTACCCTAAATGACGCACCTAAGGATATATCATCAACTGGACAGTAACTTACAAATTTAAATTAGCAGTTTGGTGTTTCTGTTTGTTTCAGTGAAGGATTCTCTTGTAAAATGCTGAATTTCAATGCATGATCATACGCGTGGACATCATGAGCACCGTTTTTTTGAGACGCAAAGAATTCAAAAAATTGATGTTGGTATAATGACTCACCCCCAAACTGTTAAAGTTGTTGGGGGCACAGAAAATGTACCCAAGAAGAAACAGTTGAATCATGTTTCATCTTATTCCAGATGGTTGTAAAATTGTTTTTAATCTTGAAAATAAAAATATTGTTTTAGATTTTTTAAATATAATGGTAGGGCCTATAATTTGGATAAGCTCACAAAACTTTTAATCAATATTCTTGAAAAACCAATAAAATGTAAGGTGGTTAAAATTTTTGCAAAAAGTACTTTATAACAAGTGTTAACATTTTGTCAAATAAAAGATTTCTTTTCATAACCATGATATTAACCCTAACCCTGCCAGACGCAGCACAGTGCATCAGGTGGAAAAGTCTGGTGCACTTTGATGCATTCAGCTGTCAACACCAGTGCATAAGCAGCCAAGTCTGAGGCTATTGAGAGCTGGTCCCATTGAACAATGCCAGAGTTGTATCCTGCTGCGTTTGGTGACCACAGACTGAGGCAGTTCGGCCTTGAGATTTGTGACCTGATGGATTTTGCTGCACTGGGCAGTCAAGTCACTTTGACAAACGATGCAATCTGATGCGTCTGGCAGGGTTTCTAGCCAAAATACCCTGGAGGGTTAGGGTTAATGTTTCATTTTCTCGATAATTTTCCACTATCGATGAAATAAACACCAACGAATTAAGCAGTCTTCGTTCACTTCTTCTATAAGGAATACGTCCATTTTAAGGATCAGTTGTTTAAAAAATCATTGCAAGTGCAAAGCATTCATATCTTTGGGTTTCCACAGCTCATTGACGGCATAGAACAATAAAATCACAGTTTGTTTGTGAAAACAAAATTGAGGTCATGTAAATCCCTTACTACTACTAGTACTAGGCCTAGCCTTAGGCCTTTTTGTATCTATTACTAGTATTAAAATCATAGTGGTTAAACAACTTTTTCCACTTTCTGACTCAGCACTAACTTTCCACTCCAGTAAATCATATCATACAGATTCACCGACTGTGTCAGACTGTGATTTTTATTTTTGTAACAAGCACGACTTAGGTGGCGTATTACTGGTTGCATAAACTTTATGCAACCATTACATTACGCCATAGTTTTGTTGGGTTTTTTTTCAGAGAAATGTTAAAGTGCCAAAGGCAAAGGTAAGTGCGTCATTTCACGAGTGTGGCGAATTATGTACATGGACGATACCGCAACCGGTTAACACAATGAACACGGTTGACGGATCGGAAGCAAAATTTTCTTCAATCGGTGCAATATCCGTCTCCCTGCCGTGGCTTAACTTGTGACTTGTGTTTTTCGATTTGTTTCTCAAGTAATTCGAAGGTAACTTGCAGTGTAAAAAGCTTCATTTAATAATTAGATTATCAAAGAAGACAGAAATGTGAAGTAATTTAAACACTTACATTGGTATATAAGGATTTACGAAAAATAAATATTAGAATTTTAGGGATATTTTCTTCCACAAATCCCCCTCCTCTCACTCTCAGGAACGTTGTCAGGACAATTTCAACGCTGTGGGCATGCGCAAATACGTTGACTAATTAGACTGGTTCCTTGACATAAAACATACTCTTATCATATTGGAGACGTCTGGGAAACTATTTGCGTTCGTGATCAGTTCCAACCTCGTCTTCATACAAATCGACCCCCTCGTGTACTGTGTGATAAAATAGTAGTAGCTGGTCCACTGATCTGAGCTGGTCGAGCCGGGGAAACGATTTGACGGTATGAATTGTCGAGTGCGCCCTCTATCGTGCACTCCGATCGCAACAACATTGCAAAAAGTGCAACTGCAGTGCAAGGGTCGGTGCGGTCCGGGAATTTTTTAAATTTTACTTTTTATTTTAGTGAGATTGCGATGGCAGTGAAGGCGGCGAATTTGAAAACAACAATTCTTGCTCCCCTGAAAAAGCACACTGCTAGTGTTATTTTTCTTCACGGTTCAGGTATGTTGTATGTCAAATACTGCCACTGACTGGGAACCCTCCCCCCTCCACAGCCACAACCACAAGGAAACGGAGGGGACTGTCCCATAGGCAGTGATAGGGGCTAAAAAGCCTGCTAAGTAGGCCCATGGCTAGGCCTAACACTAGTATAGTAGGGAAAGAATGTCGTATTCAGCCGCCACTTTTTAAGGGATTTTTTGGATTTTTTTTGCAACCACTAACCAGTTAAAAAATCATTCTATCGATTTTTGGTGGTACAGAAAGAGAAAACTATCTTTAAAATCCACTTTTATGATGGTTTTCGGACTTGATTTCCCTTCTAAAAAAAATCCTCCCCTTCAGAAAATAGAAGGGTCCTATTGCCACTACGCATGTACAATGACTGTGTTGGTCACTAATTGTGGAGTTTACAAGATCAGACTGACGTGACTGAGGAAGTCATCGTATACCAAAAATGCCTGATTTTTCATGAAATAAATATCCTGGAATAATTTGAAGTATATGTCCATCATCATCCATATGTTCTCCACCTTACTACCAGGTAGGTAAGATTACATTAATATTGGTTATATTTAATGAAAAATAGTGGCAGCCAGATACGACATTCTACCCAAGCCTAAGTAGGCCTAACAGTACACAGTTATCGAGTATTGTAATTGTATTGTCTTAAAGAAGCCGGAAAGAATGTCGAACCCATCCAACCGCCACTTGTGCACAATGTCTAAGCATGTGTTTTTAGCAGACGACAAAATGGCCAACATCTCTCATTAGATGTCCATAAGCCTTAAGCTAGTAATAGCACTGTTCAAAGCAACTGCCGCAAAGCATACAGGGATACAAAAAGGGGCATCTGTTTGGCGCAGCTTTTGTGACGTCAATAATATTTTGTTTGTCCGCACGGCACGCAGTGGCGCTGTTGCGCCCACAGACATCCCACAATTCCTTGCAGCTGCTATTAGCGATAAGGCTTATAAATACATTCATTGCTCAAAATCTCCATATCATTTCCAATCCTCACTTGAATAAACTTTCCTTTCCTTACCTTGCTTAGAATTGACAAAGTGTGTCCCCTTTCATCTTTCAAAGGAAAATATGTGACATTTGTAATTATTTGGATAAAAGTGGTGGTTGTATTCTACATTCTTTCCAATAAATTGAATAAGCCAACTTGGAATTGTGGTTTCGGAGCAGGAACCAAAGTCACAGATTTACGCTAATGGGTGTGTACTTTTGGCTTGTGATTTTTTTCATTTATTTATTTTTTTGTAAAGTTTTGGGCCTGCAACCGATAAATCCCAAATTGTGTACATTAAAATAGCGGTGTGATGTAACAGGCCTGTGAAGTATGATGTGAAAAGTTCTAGGTATAATAAAGTGATATTATTATAAATTTTTGTTTTTGAAAATAGTTAAAGTTCTTCATTATTTTCCCCAAAAAAATATTTTGTATCAATTTAATACTGACACAGATTTTTACTCAGTGGAGTAATTTATGTATTATTATTGACCCTGACCCCCTAGCTATTTTGGCTAAGAACCTTCCTGAATCTGCCAAAATCCAACACCATGCAGTAACACTACCACCCAACTGTTGGACTTAGATTGAATTGGGACACCCGGCCCCATGCAAAGTATCCCTGTCTAGGCTATATACCGAGTCCATCCAACAAACCCTGCTGTTGGAGTTTGAATGGTTTGGGGTGGTTAGGGTTATTCTGATTTGTATGTTCCAATGTTGACAAAGAGTTTCTTTTAGGGGAAAGAAAATTTTAGGGGGAGGGAACATTTCCATTACTCCCACCTCCCTGTATGTGTATATTATCTCTACGGTCTAGTCCACCAAATAATGTACTGTTTTGAAGGTATGCTCCATCATTTGTATCAACACAAAAATCTGAGCAATAAAACATTCCTGTATTCCTGTACTAAATGATTTATATTTTCTTCACATTTTCACTACAATCTTGGCACAGTGTCAGTGTACAGCAAATCCCAAAATGTACTTCTCCTTCTCCTTAATTGTTAAAGGACAATATCGTCACGATCAGAGCAGACTTTCAACAGGGCATGGAATCAGTGTCCTAGTCTAAGATGAACACAGCGACTGAAAATGCAGCAGCAACCGTAAAATGACCTCATCGTGTGGGATGTTATTTTCAGTCACAGTCACCGAGTTAATCTAAAACTAGCACTCTGATTCCATGCCCTGTTGATCATGACAATATTGTCCCTTGTTAAGTAAAACTGTATATTTCATTATTTTGTTTGTCCATTACTACACAAGGTGACACAGCAGACGGTGTTCTTGGATGGATCCAGTCACTGATTCAAAATGACTTCCTGTTCCCTCACATCAAAGTGATCTTCCCAACAGCTCCAACAAGGTGTGAGGTGTAGAAACACAGAGCTCATATCATCGGCACCAAACATGGAATACTTTTGTGCCTGTCTGACGCCAGGGCAGGTTCAGGAATTCCAAATCAGGAGTCCAAATCTGGCACCAAAGACGTCAACGCGAATCCTTTCTTGTGTGGAGCCCAGGAACAAAACACTGATTTGGAGGGGGTCCAATGGGCTATAAGACTTTTTAGGCAATTGGTGATAAAATCAAAACAAATAATAATGTATAATTTTAAAATCGAGGAGGGGGATCTGGTCCCCCTGATGGATCCGCCCTTTTGGACATATTCAGATTTGTTTGATGAATATTGGAAACATGAAATGTACCTACCATTCGAGAGGGGGGGGGGAGGAGAAATGAGCTTGTTCCCCCGTTTTCGTATTATGTAAACTTCATATACTTTTTTGTGTACCTCCTTTTTGACAGTGTTTCCCCCTCTCTTTTTTTGCCTTGTGCCCCATTTTTTATTTATTTATTTATTTATTTTTTGAGACCCTGGATCTGCATTTGCTAGTTGGCATCTCAGCAAGCTGCATTTTTTTTAGCAGCCTTGTGATTTCTCAGGATTTTTCCTGATTTCAGGATTTTTTTACAAACATTTTTTTGCCAAAAATGTTTCTTGAAAGAAGAGAAGTAGCCACCAAGGAAAGAAAGGAGTAGCCTGTATTGTGTGTCCAAACCTCTAGTTTCTTGTTTTGTGGGGATGTGGAGAGTCTGTAAATCCTCCAAAATTAAACATCCAGGAGGTTCATGGGGGCTTTGGCCTCTAGACCAAAGGGAAACCCAGACCTGCTACCCATTTTTCAGGATTTTTTACTTTTGTCAAATCACACCCCTAATTTAGATTGGACAAAAGTAACTTGTAGGACTGTTTCCTTTGATGCAGACATTACACACCAGCCGGTGGTGCCCTAAGCACAGTGTGGTATGACAGATCAAGGATAGCACCCAATGTTCCTGAACTTCTTGACAGCATAGATCCTGTTTGTGAGCAGCTGGGACAAATAGTTCAGAATGAAGTAGCCAGTGGAATCGCAAAGAGCAGAATTATTATAGGTAGGTTGAATTGAGCTTACTTTCATGATTCGTTTGCCCTTTGTATTTATTTTGCAGTGGAATTATATTGAACTTTTCTATTAAGATTAAACGTTTATAAGTTAAGGACAAGGGTTTGTGTTTTGTTTTTTGTACAATTTGAGTGCTGCTGTGTCACTGAGTTACTGTTGTGATCTCAACAGCGCCCTGATGTGTCAAGGATTAACATGAATATTTGACCAAATTTAAACAGTGCACTCAATCTTCATTTTACATTAGAAATTGATTTATAATTTTGTTAAAACTGCCAAGAAGCATGGCTATTTGATGAAATATGTGTCTTAATAAAATTACATTTCGTAGGCCCTTTAGAGAGAAAATAAACTGTTGGTAAACTTCCACCCTTATGTGTCTTCACTAGATGTAAATAAAGATATTTCCTATGAAAGTTTCAGCTCATTAATAATCAGTGCAATTTTTGAAACAACCCATTCAGGCCACTCCAAGCCATTAGCTATTGCCAGTGGCCTCCTATGGTTACCCTTCTGTGCACTGTCACACCACTGAGATTACAGGGTAAAGTGGTCTCCCATCGATACATTGTATGCCATACTATTATGTTCAAACATTTACAGTGTCCTTGGGTGGCACACAGTTGATTTTGTAAGATTACATGTACTTGGAAAGGACAGCAGGCTTGTATGTACTAAAGGTTGGTGAAGAACATTATTGAAAATTTAGTGGATCGGAGTGGCCTCCATGTGTCACTTCATATTCATATAAAAATGGATTTAATTGTAGGCCCCCCAAAAAAGTCTCCAGTTTCTGGTCATCGGTCGGCTTCAAAATCGGTGCAGTGACGTGCTTTTTTTTTCTTTCTTTTTTCGGCCGTCTTTTTTTTTTTTGGCCAACAGGGAAATACGTGATACATTGTGTACACAGGAACCAAATTTCCCATATACAAAGTATGGTGGCTAAGAGAGGCCTCACAAATCGGGCAAACATTCATACCCCTATGTGAAAAAGTCATTTAAAGCACAGCATGGCAGAATTCCAATCGATCCAGCGAATTTGGCTGCAATTGGACACCGTTTCATAGCACACAAAAAAAGAAAATTAAAAATGCCGACGCGCAGGTCTGAGGCGATGCACGCGGAGACCAGAAACCAGAGACGTTTTTGTTGGCCTTAATTAACAGTTTGTAGCCTAATTCTTTAGAAATCTGTTTCTTAAAACTGAAAGCACCCAGCTAGCTCGTTCAGACAAAAAATGTTTTGAGGTATGTTGCATACCATCATCAATTTTACACCAAGCAAGTTTAAAGTTTAACAGTGCCATCAAGGTCAACAGGGCATGGAATTGGAGTGCTAGTCTTACATGTGTATTAACTCAGTGAATGAAAAAAATACCCCACATGATGACAAGGCACATTAGCATTGCTGCTGCATAAATGAGCCAGTTATTTTCAATTACTTTGTTCATCTTAAACTAGGACACCGATTCCATGCCCTGCTCTGTTTGTGATAATATTGTCCCTTTAACAGTGTGTTTTTAACCAGTTCGCGTCAGAGGCCGTGTATACACGCAATTTTTTTTTGCACCACGGATCGGAGAGCGTCTAAACACGCCACAGGAAACTCGGGAGTCTGCATACATGTTCGGTTGATGTGCCAACGAGCCATGCGCGTGAAGTGACCTCCCCGGAAAACGTGTCGATCCACGGGTACATGCTGTGGAAGCTTCAAGAACATGTGTGTGGGAAAAAGAAACCCACCAAGCGGCCCAGAAAAACTTGTTTATTCCCGACGCGAACTGGTTAAAGAATACTTAGTGCCAGAGATATAAGCATGAATATTTTTGTTCAATGTCGATAATATTTTTTTCTTCCCTGTAAGGCCCAAAAAAGTCTCCTGTTTCTGGTCTCCACGCGCGTTGCCTCAGACCCACGCATCAGCATTTTTAGTTTACTCTTTTTTTGGCTATGAAACGATGTCCAATTGCAGCCAAAATTGCTGGATCGATTGGAGTTTCGCCATGCTGTGTTTTAAACAACTTTTTTTTATATGGGTATGAACATTTACCCGATTTGTGAAATTTTCTCTGGTTCCAGTAACCATGTATACATGTATCACGTATTTCACTGGTTGGCAAAAAAATAAAAAATAAAAAATTGTGTCACCTCGTTGATTTTGAAGCGGACCTATGACCAGACACCTGAGGGGGGAGGGGAGGGGGCCTAAATGACATAGACTTTTGCCAAAAATGTACTTGCCTAGACTCATGGGTTAAAGATGGAACATGAATCTTGTTTTTTAAAAGTTCTCATAAACCTGGGCCAAGTTATAAACTTGGTCTGTTAGCTTTTTGCTAAATTTTGTTTGGGGTCATGTATGATTTGAAAATGACAGTGACATTGTCAAACATAGGAAATACCATCATATGAAATGCCTTGAGGGGAACGACAGTGTATAAGCCCGAATTTGAAAATATAGGCAGTCCAAATTTATGATCCTTTGCAAAACAGAGTGTCCAAATGTTTTACTTACAAAACATTTGCCTGTGTATTACAAATAAAACAGGGTGTCCATTTAGCAAAAGAACGGCTGGCTCACACTGTGAAGAATGAACGTAATTCTGTGTTGAGAGGGCCTTGCTTTGTGGTTTTGTTGTTGCATTTCACCAGTGAATTACCATTACAACTCATTCTGGCCACCAGTTTTCATTGTTGTCTCACACAGGTGGATTTTCAATGGGAGGTGGAATGGCCTTGCATGTGAGCTATCGCTATCATCATGATATAGCCGGTGTGTTTGCTCTCTCAAGCTTCCTGAATGAAAACTCAATTGTATATAGAGTAAGTCATGGAATCTTGAAATCCATCCAAATTTTTTTGGATTTTTATATATTTTATAAATATATTTATTTTGATCATCAAACCCATGACATGGACTCAAAGGTCAACAGTTGATTTAGTCAAAATAAGGCTGACATAATTGTTCTCACACTGCCCAATTGGGCTTTTGAAATACGTTATGTCAACATGATAGCTTTGAAAAGAATACAAACGAAACCCCTCTGACATTATTGAAATAACACAGGGCTTGAATTGCACTATGGCATCACATATCAGTGCTTCTGTCTATTACTTTGGTGCTGACCTTTGAGTTTGCAAATAATTGAAGTGCCTTTACCTCAACCTCATTCCCAGGTTCTTCCTCATTCTCACTACTAGACCCCGGTAGTGGTGGGAAAAGTGCCTTTTGCAACGCTGTTAGTTAGGCCAAAAAAATTAATTAATTAAAAAAAAACAAAAAAAACAGTATCATATTGTAATGCCTGTATGAATTTGTTTAACACATCCAATGTTTGAATGAGTGATTTTAATGAAATTATGATGAAATAAATTGGATGGCCTAGTCCTGGCCTCACCGCTGCAGCAAATGCTATTCTTAGTAACAGTATCATACTATCCCAAAATGTGCATATCATCTAGTTCCAGGGTGAGAGAGCAGTGTGTACGAGGTATACAGAAACTGCTAAAAAAAAAAAACACTGAGAATGAGGATGCCTTTACATATACTCGTAATGCATACATCTCCTTTTTGTTCTATAGACAATGCGGTCCAAGCCAACCTTGCCTCCTCTGTTTGCCTGTCAGGGTCTTAAGGACCCACTCGTCTTGCCTGACTGGGGAAAGGAAACTGCCAATCAACTCTCTGATGGCAAAGTAGAGTGTGAATACCACACGTTTCCCAATCTTTACCACGAAATGAATGCTAAAGAACTTCATATGCTAATAGACTGGATACAAAAATGGTTGCCAGAAGAGAGTTAAAATTAAGTATCGCCCGTAATTTTCACTACTTTTCTGGAAATTTTCCTTTTCATCAGAACATTACTATTTTACTTGAAGAAGGGAAAACAAATGCTGTAAAATGACACATTTCTCAAAATAATCATAAGAAGCGTGGTTTGATAGTAAATATGCACCGTAATGAATTTATGGTGGATACCGGATTCTGTAATAAGTTAATCTTGGCACAGTTTTACTTAAAAACCAAGCTTCTGTATCGTTTCGGTTTGCGGTAACACCATGTCTTTATCTCAACTAATGCGAAGCTGAGGTACAGGTTCTGAAAAGAACTTTATCGCACAACTCGTATCTCAACCTTTGTTAAGTGAGAAAGTTTCAAGGGAGAACCAATTTCGGGCAACTCATTTTTCTCTACTGTCGCTAAGTGAGAAATATGGTTCAGGGAGAACCATGGGAGTTCACGGGTTATTCTCTGGGCAATTCGTTTCTCAACTATCGCTAAGTGAGAAATATGTTTCAGGGAGAACCATGGGGACTTCACGGGTTAATATGGTTCAGGGAGAACCATGGGGACTTCACGGGTTTCCCCATGGTTCTCCCTGAACCATATTTCTCACTTAGCGACAGTAGAGAAAAACGAGTTGCCCGAAATTGGTTCTCCCTTGAACCTTTCTCACTTGATGAAGGTAGAGATACGAGTTGTGCGATACGGTTCTTTTCAGAACCTGTACCTCAGCTTTGCGTTAGTTGAGATAAACACATGGTGTTACCGCAAACCGAAATGATATCGATATTCCACCATGCAAAGCCTCAAAACTTATAAACCAAGCTTCTGGCAATTATTTTGTGAAATATCTCATTTGAAAGTATTTTTTTCCCTTAAAATCAGGGGCGATATATCTTTAAGGAACTATATAATAAATAAATCATATATATTACATATTTGCTACAGATATTAATGCTACTGGATAGTTTATACAAAGTCGAAATTCTGTAAAATTTCATTGTGAGATAACAATAGAACCTGATGTTTATGAAACAACAAAATTTCTTTGTTAAGACAATACAGATATATTTACATATGCTAACTATGGAGTGCCATGGTCCTTCTTATGGCCGAGTTGTTAGAATGTGGGTTCAAATCCTCACTGTAGCTATGGTGCTTGTGTCCTTGAGCAAGACACTAATTGCTTCTATCCACCCAGAAGTAAATGGGTACCTGTGTGAGGGCAGACTTGGTTGTTGTGTTTGATTAGCCCTATGTACCTAAAATGACAGTGTCACACCCCCCAAAAAATGTTCAACTTTTGGTTGTGACTTGTACAACTCTAATTCCCACACATGTAAGCAACCTTTTAGGACCAAGGGTTTTATTACCATGGACCCAGGCTATAGTCTCCTCTCTGTCTGACTTGGTTTGGGTGATTTATGATGTAAGAAGGAGAAATTTGGCCATGTGGTGTTATTGTGGGCGATTTGGGCCATTGTGACTACAGCTTTCGTCCAGTAAGCATCAAAAAGTCATAATCGCTACAATCGTCTGCAAGACACAATATCACCTATTTTATACTTTTGAACATAGGTGAGTTTGCAAATTCCTTTTCTCTTTTATGAACATCAATTTAGTAATTAATAGAATATTTAATCATGTGATATTCTGCTGAATTATTTGCTCATTACCCTCTTGGTACGTGACTTTGTATTAAATGATTGTAGATTTATACTTTGTAGCCCTCACGGCTAAAATATATGGATCGCATGATTTCCTTCATTTTTATGATAGCCATTTCTGATATGATTTGAGTAGTTACTGAAGTAATATTTTAATAGCTGATTGATCGTTGAGTCCTAGATTTTAGAATTCACGTGTTAAAAGTTAAGGACAAAGTTTCTTGGTTTCACGTCAGGAATTATCGTATAGCACAATCCAATTAAGATATCACTTTCTATGATACCGTATGTAAGACATGATATTATTTTAGCATAGGATTGGTTATCCCAGTTCCTTAGTTTTGATCCAAATTTATTGTTGTTTTAAATTCTATGATTTTCAGTTTTTATCATTTATCACTTGCCAAATTCACTCTGATTGCAATACACATAAGCTGTGCATAATAATTTGGAAGTTGTAACTGTTTCCATATTTTATTTACAAGGTTTCACACTAGTTGTATTCAGTTCATTTTTTGTTTGTTCATCAGTTAGTTTATAGCAAAGACACTTTCATTTATTGTTTGACCTTGATGAAGTTTAGCTTCAGAAATTCTTTTAGCTTAGCTGTACATAACATCTCGAGGGAACACTAGGAAATTAGTTATTCAATCAATATACATGAGTTCTGTATTTTGTAGAAGGGAATTCTTTCTGTCACAAATTGTTGTTATTATTTCAGCCCATTGTTGGCGTGGTTTATTTTTAGTTAGAGAAAGTTCCTTTAATTTGGTTGTGCAGTAATGTATCCATTGCTGCATTGTTTATATTATAATTAGGCCAGGCAGGATAAGTTGTTTACAGAACATGTGGTCAAGCACTTTACTCATGGTTGACTACAGTGAGCTGTAGCACTTAATAGGGACTGTGTGTGTGTTGACAGTTTTATTGTTTTCCTGGCTGACCACCACTGGAGTTGTTTGCTATTCAATTCCCTGGTGTAAATAGACTTTCACTGGATCATTGAAGATTTTGTTTTGGTGAATATTTAATCAGTTGAAGTTAGGGTCAGATTTTCTAAGTGATTTTATATTTTGTTTATTTAAAGTTGATTATTATTATTAATGCAGGCTTAGTTGATTAATTAATAATTAAATTGTGACTACAGCTTTCGTCCAGTAAGCATCAAAAAGTCATAATCGCTACAATCGTCTGCAAGACACAATATCACCTATTTTATACTTTTGAACATAGGTTGTTCAGCAATTGCCTCCAGGCCCTGATGTGCCGTGGATGGCCTTGATGTTTTGGCGTGTTGTTGTGGTGACTTCACCGATTGTTTCTATTTTCATCTAGCCCCTTCGTTTATTCTACTAGCCCCATCTTCACTTCTTTTTCCTGATTTCCCTGGATCAAGAACTTTCTTTGCTTTCGTTCGTGTGATTCTCCATTGAACTTTGTACCTGCTCGCGTACGTCGGTCGCGTTGAATCAAGATCGTTCGGAGGATTGCTTAGATCATCATCGGCTAGCCACAGTCATCAACCCGCTAAGTTCCTTTTAATATTTTCCATTGTTACATTATATTAAATTTCATTCTCTTTGTAAACTTTGTAATATTCAATTTGGATCAGTATTGGTTTAATTCTCATTTTCATATGTTCGAAGATTGTTTTGTCATTTTTTTGTTTGAATATTTGACAGAATACATATTGAAATTTCGACTGTCAAATCGACCTCTTTTCGTTATTTATTTTGTTTAATTTTGTCTTACCATTGAACCGGTAATTAATAATAATATCGGGAGTCCCTTTTAAAGGAAATACCCGTGACAACTGTAATTGCATATTCCCCATGGAGCTGAGATGGATTCAGGAATGATTTATGAGCCTGATGAGTGGGGTCATTGAGCACCAGTTTGGTGGATACATACGAATTTACACATTATTAATATTGTGCAAATTGACAAAAGTCTTAAAAAGACCATCAAATTGGCAATAAAAAAAGCAAGTTATTTTTACATATATAGATGTACATTTTTGCATTATGTTTTCATGCTTTGTATATAGCTTTTCAATCATCATGAGTAAGCAATTAGATTTACGTGAAAAATGTTGTTGCACCCTTCTTTGCAAGTCCAATCCAATGTCTTTAAAGGAAGGTTACAGTGGTAACAACCAAATTATTGAATTATTATCTGAAAGCCGACTTGATGTGAAGTTGGTAAAGGTACCAATCATCCATGAGAAATACAAATCAACCAGAAGAGCTGTATTTTCAGAGAAAAAAACACAACATTTTCAAAACACTGCTTGATGGCAACTTTATGCTGCAAGTGTTTCCAATAAAAAGTGTATCTGTATCTGTATCTGTATTCTTCATTCTTCCTCCAGCAAAACGGCTACAGCCGCATCCCGCTAGAGTGGCGTGGCACGGGGCTAGAGGAGCTATGAGGGGACATTGATGTTGTGTACAAATGTACAAATGTACAAATGTAACTAATTTGATGTTGTGTACAAATGTAACTAATTTGTTCACACTTTCCTCATGGCTTATAATTAGACTGCACATTGAACCAAATCTTTCACAGGAAGTCAGCATACTCCTAGAGACCGTTTTCCCTAAATCTATGTCAAATATGCTTGTTCACACACCCTAACAAAGGTAATTCGAGGCCCCGTGCCTTAGACTTTGTCAAGGTCACAGTATATTTTTATTCACAAAAAGTGGTGGCAGTGAAGCATGTACAGTGTATAATGATGAATGTCTCATACGCGGTTTGTCAAATACTTTATAAAGAAAGCCCTCCAAAACTAAAGCCAGCGGAATTTCAAAATGGCGAGTGCCTGAAAAGTGCACAAATAAAGTCGATACTGCCATAAGGGTAGGGCCTACATTATTGATGATGTCAGTGAAAAACTGCTTCTGCGAGTACGTTTTTTCTTTGGATCAACATACATGTTGATCGACCTATTTATCAGTAAAATATAGCAATATAAAAAAAAATTATTTTCAAATTGTTCGTATTCATTCTAATGTGTAATTTAAGTAAGATTATTTGCAGTGACACCATGTGAAATTCTCAATTGAGTAGTAATTAGTTCTGAAAAGAACTGGAGGTTACAACTGGACGTTTCGATCAATATGCTCTGATCGTTCGTTCTCCTGAGGACAATCAGAGCATACTGATCGAAACGTCGAGTTGTAACCTCCAATTCTTTTCAGAACTAATTACTACTCAATTGAAAATTTCACATGGTGTCGCCGCAATTAGTCTTACTTATCCTTTTCACCATGCAAAGCTACGAGTTTTACCAATGTGTAATTTTGGAAAACGTTAAAAAGTATGAGAGCACCCCCTTTACCGAGAATATACAATGTAAATGGGCTTTAACCACTCCTCCCTCAACTCTAAAGTGAAAGGGATCACGGCAGAGACAGGACATTTGGCCCGTTTGGCCCGTTTGGCCGAGTTAATTCACCGTATGATATAGGTTTGGTCTAGCCCAGATTGGACTTTCACTTCAGTGTAGGCCTATACAGAGCAGGGGTGGGGGTGGGTGGGGTTGACACCCCCAATAATTTTTGCCTCAGTCGGCAAATGAAGCAGCAAAGGTACTAGAACAAGAATAAAATTTGCCGAGTTGTTTTGTTATCGGTGCAGCTGTGGTTTCAGGTGGCAGTTCGCCTTCCCTAAGGTATGGGTATAATGCAATTACTGTGAAAAAAAATGATGAGTGAAATAATGATGGGATTATGGGCTCAGTACCCATGGAATTGCCCTATAGACAGGGAATCTTATAAGCCTACCGCTTTCCCCAAAAGCTAATTAACACTCAGTTTTTAACCCTAGGGTAGATTAATTTTGTATTATTATTTTTTAAATTATTTTTTTGTGGGGGAGGGGAGGGGCGCTAAAACATAGACCAAGTATATATAACAAGTATATATATAATCAGTTGCGAGGTGAGGCCTATATCACAGAGCCTGCAATGAATAAGCCCACGTTGGACCTTGGCCTAGATATACAGCAGTGCTTTAATCGGATTTGGATGCACTTTGTGTTCCTGTTTCATTTTTTAGAGTATGGGACTGCATACTGACAGAGCCACCCATTATTCAGGAGGCAGATTTGACTGAGCACCATAAACCATTGACATAGGCTTATCCTTGGTAACTCAAAGAAAACATCCACCGTTGTGTGTTGCCAACTGCTTACTAAGCGAGCAACAGGACAAAGAAATAAAATGAAAAAAGTCACGCTTTTATTGCCGCCAGTGGTCGTGAAATGAAATGAGGCCATGGTCAAATGTTTATCAGTAGCTCTTTGCAAATAATGTCCCTGAACTTTTAAGTTTTATTTGAAGTGTGAACTATATAACGTGTACAAAATTACAAATACAGCCTTTCTGGGCCAGCCTCAAATATTGAGTGCAGAAGAACAATTATATAGCCTAGTCCGTGTTTTGGTCGATTTGACGTTAAAAAATAGACCTAAATGCTATTTTTCTGGGATTAAGGAAGTTATAAGCTTACATTTGAGGCATTGAACGAAAAATTTATAAAATGCTTGCTCACTGTTTTAATCATAAATTATCATCAGCTTGCACGTGACCACACACAGTACGTAACGGCCCAGGGTGTGATTGCGTGGCTGTCAATCAGAATCAAACGCGTTTGAAATATCGCTTTTTAGTTATTTACAGTTTCCGACATCCGAATTATATATATTTTGTTTCTTGTAAAATTCCTTCGCTTGTTAAATTCTATTTCATGGGTCTCTTGAGCCAAACATGGACGGTATAACGATGAAAATGATATGAAAACGAAAAAAAATGGCGGGATTTGGACGGTGCCAGTTTTGAAATATTCACATTTGCCGAACCTACACACATATCTGTACTGTGACTATCCCCATTGTTGTGGTCAACACACCTCCAATGTTTGCGTCCAGTACTTTGTTAACGCAAATGGGAACATTTCGTCGCTATTGGAAGTAACGATTCTCAAATCAGTAAATTTCAATTCCATTTCACATCCACAAGACTCCTGCCAACAAACATTCATTTTAATCTTGAAAAACCAATGTTTTATTTGTGGACCAACCAAATTTAGATCTGTTCTGTTATGAAGGAGGTTTATAAGGGGCGCCAATTGCCACCCTTCCTTAGTTTGCCTCCTTTTTGGGGAATAAATCGATCTATTAAAAACGACTTATTGTTTCAAAATCACGAAATTATACTTGAACAATGCGATTTGCTTATTTCCAACAAGGACAAAATGTCACCTTTCCTTATTTTTTATAATAAAGCCAAGGTTTCAAATTTTCGAAAAAAAAACCTTTTCCGATATTATTTAAAGTAGAAACGGAATACGGATATTATATCGGAGTTTCAAACCTGTATCATTATACGCTTCTGCAACACTCCCCATTTTCTCTTGTTTTGAGGAGACATTTTCACGTGACCCATGTTGAAGCTAAATGAAGTAAGCCACATAATAGGCCGTATTCATAAAAATAAGTAATTACTTACTAGTAAATGCTATAAGTAAAAGCAACAGCTAGGTAAGTAAAAGGTCTAGTCTAAGCAATTACTAAAAATCGTATTCATAACCATTTGCTAAATGATTACAGTTGTTACTTGCCTCGGCTAGTAAGTTCTCAAGTAGTTGCTATTGTACTACAGTACCATCCACGAGTCTCGGTATTTGGTGGTATGAAGGTGTTTGCAAGCCATTCCACATTTTCTTTGTCAAACCTAAATAAAGTTCTGTAAGTGCTATAGGGTTGACTTCATCACGATTAAGCCTGATGTTATACACCTTAGGTTGTGGTCTTGGACGTAAAAACATGGCAGAAAATGTGATATGTTTGTATTGGCTAAACAGCAAGCCATAAATTAGGTGCTTGTACAATCACTAGTAAATGCTAGTCGAAGGTAATTTTTATGAATACAAATTGAAGTAGGTGCTAATTTCTCTAGCATTTACTTATAAGTAAAAAGCAATTACTAATGCTTAAAATTTGTAGCTTTTACTTGAAAGTCATTGCTTATTTCTATGAATACACATTTAAGTAAAAGGTTAGTAAAAGGGGGTTGTTACTTTAGTAAAAGCAATTACTTATTTTTATGAATACGGCCTATTGTTTGTGCACAGGGCCGTAATGACAATTTATTCATTGTTTGAAGTGCTGATTTTTTTATTGTGCTTTTTGTTGAGGAAACTGGTGAAATAATGTCCAGATAATTAGAACTTATAAGAAAGAGTACTCTTTCTTAAATTCTGTGTTAGGATGAATACAACAAAATATAAACTTTGAATAAAACAATACCTAAAGCGTGTACCCTTTTTCAAAGTACGGTCACACCCATTTGTATTAAATAATAATTCAAAGATGTAGGCTTATCGCCCGTGTTTATCGGCAATTTCTGGAAATGTTTGTCTTCATTGGAACTTAATTAATAATTTCCTTTAAGAAAGAAAAAACAAATACATTAAAATATGATATTTCACAAAATAATTGTCAGAAGCTTTTTTGACATTAAAAACTAAAAGTGCCAATTTAAAATAAATTTTAGACGGGACCCATAATAAATAATAAATTAATTTCAGTATTTACTGTAAAACCATGATTCTCATGAATATTTTGGGAAATGTGTCGTTCTAAAGCATTTGTGTTCCCTTTAAAAGGTAAAATAGCAATGTTCCCATTAAAAAGTAAATCTCAGGAAATATCAGTTTAAATATTTAAAAAAAACACGGGCGATACATTGTAATTTGGGTGTTATATTTGACTCGACAATGACTTTAAAACCACATATCTCCAACATTGTTCGCATATCATCATTTCATATCAGAAATATAAGCCGAATTAGGAAATACTTGAATAAAAGTGCTGCTGAACAAATTATACATGCATTTAGGCTCGATAACGGGAATGCTCTCCTTTACGGTCTTCCGCAGAATCAAATATCTCGTCTTCAGCACATACAAAACACAGCAGCTCGTGTTGTGACTTTGTCCAGAAAGTCATGCCATATCACGCCAATCTTGAAAGAACTGCACTGGCTTCCTGTTTCACAGAGAATTGTTTTTAAACTTATGCTAATTGTTCACAAATCTTTTAATAACATTGCTCCAATTTATATTTCTGAACTACTTAAAGTCTACACTCCATCACGCAATTTGCGCTCCAGCAACATGTCACTCCTCAAGGAACCAACTTCAAAACGGAACTGGGGTGATAGGTCGTTTTCTGTCGCAGCTCCGAGACTCTGGAATCATCTTCCAACTAAACTCAAATCTTGTCATAGTATAACCAGATTCAAGTCGATGCTTAAAACTCATCTTATGTCACAACTCTTCAAAGATGATGTATATTTGTAATTGCATTGTAGGTACATGTATCTCGGTACATAATTTGTTTTGTTTTCCCTATGCTATCATTGTATATTGTTTGTATTAATGTTTTTTCTTTGTTTCCGCGCCTTGAGCGCCCAGCAGGGTGGATATGTGCGCGCTAAAAATCTTTATTATTATTATTATTATTATTGTACCGTTCAATTCTCCTCGGCTTCGAATAAACTACTATAATTACGCAGCATCTAGTCTACTAACTTAGCTGTAAGTTTGTAAAAATGTAGGCCTACTATTAATTAACCATACAGAACAAGACCACGTGAGATCATATAGGCTGTATAGCCTCGCGGTGTAGTGGGGGATAGTGCTCAACATACACACAATGTACAATCTTTAGCCCTTTTTGCACGAACAAAAAACATAGATACCTTGAGACGAATTTTACGAGCGAGGATTGTTTATCTTATCATCCCACAAGTGACTGCTTTCACAAGCTTTCACACGACACCAAGTAACAAACCAACATTCTATGAGAGTACACACATTAATATCGTTGGTCATGCACTATCCGATATGTTCATTTAAATTTGCCACACACAAATCTGTGATGACAAAAGACGTTGTTAACATAAAAACAAATTATATCATAACTCTAATTCTGTAAAAGAACTGATCTTACATTTCAGAGTTATGAGTAATGATATCTATGGTACTAGCATCGAAAACATGAGTTAAAATGCACGACAACTGTTTGAAGTACGAGTAGAAAAATGTAGAGCGATCATTATGGACCTCACAAATTAATCAAGTTGTTCAAGTGGAAAGAAATTAAACCATAACTCTAATTCTGAAAAAGAACTGACCTTAACACTTCAGCATTATGTGTGCTGATATCTAGAGAGATGGTACAATGTACACGTGGGATCGCTCTATGCACAATCAAGTAATACACATATACGTACACATTAGCTGGCGAGGCGCAGTGGAGCGACCGAGATCAACTGGACATACACCTATCGTCGATCTACCGATAAATAAAGATGAGTAAGCCTACCGACCCTAACATAGCCATCGACTCTATGAGTCCAGTACGTGGCAAAGAGGTGAGTGGAATTGGCCATCACGAAGCCGCCATCACCCTACAGGAAGAACATGGAGCAGAAAGAGAGAAATGGGGTAACAAGTTGGATTTCCTACTCGCTCTGATAGGATTCTCCGTGGGGCTTGGAAACGTGTGGAGGTTCCCGTACCTGTGTTTCAAACACGGAGGAGGTAAGCGTGTTTGCTTTTGACAGTTTGGGTCCCTTGCGGTAACTGGTCAAATGAGTGCGATTTTGGAGAATAAAACCAAGCAACTCTCTAAAATTACAAAATCGAAATTACGAAAACAACATAAGAAGACCTTTCTTCGCAAGTATGTGTGTTGCAGAAATGTAATACAATGTAGGCAGGTAAATAAATACATTTTTTGTATAGCATGCATCAGCCACATGCAGATATAAATGCATACCGCTTTCCTACCACTTTTCCAGGGGACATCAGTGATTTCATTTCTTGCAAATACTTAAGAACTCGGCAGATTTCTTGTGACAAGGGGGGAGGGTCAGGCACGGTAGGTGTCAATCTCCCCAAATACAGATGTTTGAAAGTGGCCCAACCCTTTGCCGATTTTGAGTTGGAACTGGGGTTTCGTTTGAATGTGTGGTGTGACTATTTTGTCAAAGTGGTTGATTCTTATGATTGCCGCGACCCTAAACATCACCCATAGAAGTGGATCTAGAACTTAGCCTATGTTTTTGGGGCCAAATGCACAGTCTTGCGAGCGCAAAGCCAGTCGAGTCACGGCGGGGGTTCCGGGGCCTATAGATATAATTTATGTTATTAATTTTGAATACAATAATGATATGCCTATGAGGACATATCAGAATCACACTGTTTCCGGATCTGTTGAAAAATTTTCAAACGTTATTTAAAGTGCTATACCGAGGAGTTAGAAAACAGGGTGATGATCGTATGGACCATCCCCAGCTGGACAAAACGAGGATTTACGCCCGTCATAGGTCTACTTCTTCTCCGTGGTTGATCTAGCTATTAAGTAATGGGCGAAAATGTTTTTAAAGGGGTACAAATATTTGAACCAACTTCAAGCCCCAAACATGAGGCACAAAACCACAAGGCATGTCAAATGTTGTACTAACTAGCCCTGATAGGACCCTATCTACAGTGCAAAGTACACTTCTGATAGTTTTTCTGTAGATAGGGTCCTATCAGGGCTATACAATAACCACAACCCTATGAGTGTACATAAGGCTCCAAGGCATTGTATACATGGCGTGGACTATACACTGACAGCTTTACAGCCGCACAGTGAATCTGATTTGTACTTGTAACAACTGTATGTCGCACAATGTATTGTAGGCCGATAGACCGGCTGTTTTATTTGAGATGTGAAATATGGGGCCGATGATAACATGCAGAACCTATTGTACTGTATGTTTAAGTCAAC
This sequence comes from Zoroaster sp. YZ-2022, assembly GCA_029582265.1. Taxonomy (NCBI): domain Eukaryota; kingdom Metazoa; phylum Echinodermata; class Asteroidea; order Forcipulatida; family Zoroasteridae; genus Zoroaster; species Zoroaster sp. YZ-2022. The sequence goes on along the minus strand of CM055821.1, from coordinate 17,158,343 downwards.
ATAAGCTGTTAATCTCCTGAAAGTGTTTGAAAACATACACTGCAAAAGCTATATCAGTGGCAACCTCATCCCAAATGTCTATACCTAGTTCTCACTACTAGACCCTGGGTGGGGAGAAAAATGATTTCTTCAACGCTAATTGGTTACTACAAAATAAGAAGAAAAATAATTTAAAATATTGTTTCGATTTATTTTATTTAATTACATAGTATCATGCCAATATTATATATTTTTACACGTAAATTGGTTTTGTTTTTATAAATAATGTATCAAAAAAAATTATGACGAAATTAGGCTTGTTTCTATACTAGCAAACCTTTTTTAGAATCAAGAGAAGTGTATAAACAGTAACATGTGAATGTTTGAGCTTATTTCACCGTTATCGTTTCGGTTTGCGGTAACACCATTCTCTATGATTACACCATGTGTTTATCTCAACTAACGCGAAGCTGAAGTACAGGTTCTGAAAAGAACCTTATCGCACAACTCGTATAGGAGAACCAATTTCGGGCAACTCGTTTTTCTCTACTGTCGGTAAATGAGAAATATGGTTCAGGGAGAACCATGGGGACTTCACGTGTTATTTTCAACGTTTCGATTAGCCTGCTCTACTCTTCGTCAGGAGAATGATATTCCACCATGCAAAGCCTCAAAACTTATATTATTTCACCGTGTTGTTAACGAGATAGTGAAAGTGCACGAGATTGTTTGTATTCATTAAAACGTAGAATTTACGTCTCCGGCTGGAGGACTGAAATTCATGCGCGAATTAATTGTATTGTATTATATTTTATATATTTTATATAACAAACCCCTTTATCCCGGGCGGGTTACATCATTACATAGAACAGTCAATAATAATCATCGCATTGGAAGGAGTTTACAGAGAGAATACTCATACATTTTGATTTCCTTTTAACATAGCAAATAAAACTAGAGGTTAAGCTTTTGACGAAAACGCTGACATGGGTTTTGGATGTATTGATAATATTGGGCACTGATGTCCCAAGCTCTTTGTTTAGTGTTAAGAAAGTTATGATATATTGAATTAAGCTGAAAATGCACATTAATTGCAGTCATCGCAGTTCTGGTGTTAGCAGCAGAATGTGGGTTCGAATCCCGGCCGTGACACTTGTGTCCTTGAGCAAGACACTTAACCATAATTGCTTCTCTCCACCCAGGGGTTAAATGGGTACCTGTGAGGGCAGAGTTGGTTGATTAGCCCTATATGCGCTGTAATGGCAGCAATTGAGCTGTATACTCCCCAGGGAGCTGAGATGGTTTCAGGAATGATTTATGAACCTTATGAGCAGGGGTAATAATATAATGCGCCTTGAGCACCACTCAGTTGGTGGATACGTGCGCTATATAAGTCCATACATTATTATTATTATTATTATTATTATTATTATTATTATTATTATTATTATTGTTATTGTTATTGTTATTGTTATTATTATTATTATTATTATTATTATTATTATTATTATTATTATTATTATTATTATTATTATTATTATTATTATTATTATTATTATTATTATTATTATTATTATTATTATTATTATTATTATTATTATTATTATTATTATTATTATTATTATTATTATTATTATTATTATTATTATTATTATTATTATTATTATTATTATTATTATTATTATTATTATTATTATTATTATTATTATTATTATTATTATTATTATTATTATTATTATTATTATTATTATTATTATTATTATTATTATTATTATTATTATTATTATTATTATTATTATTGTATACAAAAGTTGCATTGTGTGTTCCTTAGGCGTCCAAGTAGTATTAACTCGTCCAAACGTAATCTTAGGCAAGACCCGATGGACAGGACGGAACGTGGTAGATGAGACTGAGAGTGGGAGTTTTTTTGGGACAGTAGGTGGCGGGAGATTGATGTTTGTTATTGTTCGAAATGTAATCGGCACTATGCAAAGTCACCCATTGATATAGACTAAAATTGTAGAAACTAAGAATATGATGTTGTTATTGAGATAAGCTTGGTTTAACGTTAACAGTAAAACCATGCTTCTTATGTCAGCGCGTTGTCAATTCGACTACACTCAATCCTTCCCGCCAAAAATGGGGTCGAGTTGTTGTCACATAAAAGGTCGAGTTGTTGTCACATAAAGGTCGAGTTGTCACATGACCGCTTGTAACGGGTTAAGCCAAATCGACCCTTATAACAACTCAACACGGACAACTCGACCCACGTAGGGTCCACGTAAATACATGATAAGTTTACAGTATTGTTTCCAGTATTATCTGTGCAGTATTGTATTAGCACAACAGTACAAAATGGTACAGAGCCCCTAAAGGGACAGGTAAAGAAAATATGGGACAGGTAAAAAAAGAAAGAAATGTAGTTGCCCTTCGAAATAACATTTCATTCCCTCAAAGTATTGTTTCGTTCTCTCGAAATCATTTCGTTACCTCAAAATATTTTTTATTTGAACAAACTATATTATTTCGAGGAAACGAAATCATTTCATTCCCTCGAAATAATTCTGTTACCACGAATTAATATCCCAGGTAGCAAGCCCTTCTGGGCCCCATCAGGGTGGACTATAATCTGGGCTGAATATGGGCTGGGTCATATGGGACAAATATGGGTCGATTCTGGGGCCCACCAAAGCTGACTATAATATGGGCTGCACTCTAAAAACTCCCTGGTCAGATTTGACCCATTCCGGGTCAAATCTGACCGGGTCGGATATGACCCAACCCTTTCCGGGTCAGAATAACTGTAAAATGAAAAGAAACAAACAATATCACGGGCTTTCATATGGTGCATGTTTTGTATTGATGTGACAATGCTCAGTATGACATCATCTGTCGACAACTTTCACGTGTTAAACCTATGGGGTTTTGGCGGTTTTGTAACTGAACAAAAACAATAGGGTTTCGGCGACCAGGCCGAAACCATAAATATATATTTAGCAACGCAATGAATAATAGCTTCATCTGAAGAGTTCATAAGAAAATTCAGTCTTTCTTCAACAATTAAAATTTCAAAATGGTCATTTGTTTTGATAATAACATTAAGCATAAGTTCCTTTTATAGTGGACAATCACACAAAAAATGAATTTCTGATTCAACATCAAGGTGACAGTGTGGGCAAATTCTCTGACTGGACTCTAGACCAGTATTTGCCTGTTTCAATAAAACAGGTTGTGTGAAGAACATCTAAAACGCGACAAGGAATGACGGTATGATTTATTAACACAATTCAAATATAACTCAAACTCGAATTAATTTTTAAAGGTACAGTAATTCCTAAGCTTGTTTCTCTGGTTAGGATTAGTTCTGGAGTCATTGTATAATCTACTGGACCAGTTACAAACGTACAAGTTTCGTAATTGCTTAACAAACTACAGTCCGTTGATTAGGGGGTCCAGAAATGCTGACTGGCCCATTCCATTTGATTTAATCAAATAATAAATAAATACAAAAAAGAAATAAACATGACTTGTGCTTAAGCCCAAAAGTCCGATCTACTTGGAGTGAATGATATAAAATGGAATCCCCGTGTTTACCACATAATTTATCATAACAGTAATTTATCATAGCATATATAATACATTGCTCTGTGTACAAAAGAAAACGACCTAGTTCACCCCGAACAGCATCGTTAGGGTGTATAGTTTACGCCTTTAAAATAAATCTAAACCAGTTCAATTGGAAAACCTTGACCTGGTCAATTTCATTCTTCCATATAACAACTGAACAGTAAGTAAGTAAAAATAGGCTAGGGTAAAGTATCAAAAGATTCTCAAAGGCAAACTGGGGTAAGTTCATTGCCTACACACCTATATGTACGTATAGCAAAAACAGCTTTAGAAGCTCGGATCAATCAGATTTGTAGTGCTTAATTAAATGAACCGGATGTCTGAAAAATAATACCCAAATATGTATAAAACTCCACGTTTTCAATGTCCTGATTTATATTGAAATTACCAATATCTTTCCCCTTAAATAGATCACTGTTAAAAATTTAAAAAAATTGGTTTTGTGAGTGTTAACTACGAGTCTCCACCTATTGTAATAATTCTCAAATCTTTTAAGCGACAGTTGCAGGCCTTCTTGCCTATCAGATACTGTTACCATGGAAAAGGGCTCGGCCAAGCTCGGTCTCTAGATCATTCAAAAACAGAGAGAAAAGGATTGGGCTTAAAAATTGCACCCTGTTGTACGCCTAGTTTTCAAGCAAAGGAATTCGTTGCACCTTATGTTACTGGTAACTTAACACAGCTATTTACCGATCTTTACATACTCTTTAGAATATTTAAACTAATGCTGATGCCACATTTGTTTTTCATTTTAAGCCAAATTAAGAACAGTCAATATAGTCAAATGATTTTTTTAAATCAACAAAACAGGCGTACATGTTTTTGTTCTTCTCGCTGCGAAATTTCTGTACCACAGTAGCGGTACCTAAAACAAACACATTATCCATGGTGATATAATCTGTCTTAAAACCAGTTTGGTTATATAACAGAAAACCATCAGCCCATTGAGTCAACCTGTTCCTAAAAACTGTTTGAAATAATTTGCTCAAAGAACTTAATAAAGTGATTCCCTGTAATTTGCATGATCACTCCGAGAACCTGTCTTGTGAATTTGACATATATGAGACCATCGGACCATGATGAAGGATCTTGCTCTGTTTTCCAGATACAATTTAATATTTTAGTAATGAAAACTAGCTGATGGGACCATCTTTTGCTGTGTTAATTGTTGCGCCTCGGAATAGGCATGCCTAGATAGACGGCGCATTATAAATGCATTATTATTATTATTATTATTATTATTATTATTATTATTATTATTATTATTATTATTATTATTATTATTATTATTATTATTATTATTATTATTATTATTATTATTATTATTATTATTATTATTATTATTATTATTATTATTATTATTATGCAATCTTCTTCGCCCAGCTGTTTCATGTTGTTTTTTTTACCTCAATCTCTGTAACTGGGCAATCAAGTAACTCCAAACTGACAGTACCTGTATTTTCCATGGTCTCAGAATTTTTATCAGAAGAATACAAAAATCTTTATCAAAAAATCTAAATTAGTCAAAGGGTTGCTTAAATTGGAGAAATAATTATATCAGTCATCAGGATTAATCTCATCTGTTTCATTGTTTTGAACATTCTTGTCCTTAGTTAAGTCCCTGAGCTTTTTCCCAAAAAACTTACTGTCTTTATTGCTTGCAAGAGGTTTCAAGTTCACATATTTGCAGCTTTTTAAAATGTCGTTTGTTTGCCCTAATAGTATAGCGTTTCTTTTGTTTACAGTATAAACCTTGGAGATAATCCTATCTCTTATCAGAGCTTTACAAGTGTTCTGCAATTGTTTTCTTAGTTGCGTACAATCAGTGCCAAATCATGCATTTTTTGTGACATCGATGAGGGCTCACTCGATGTATTTTGGTAGAACCCTAGTAGTAGCAGCCGTATAGATAATATCATTATAAAGCTACTTCGACACTGCTGTTGTCTAGGTTTATTCATTAAAGGTGGTCAGTTATTCTTGAATATCTGGAGAATCATATATTCATACATATACGCATTTGCATATTCTCTAGACCAGTGTGGAGCAGAATCTGGCAATTCAAGCTGTTTTTGTGTACAGTTTTGGAACTGTCAACCCACAAAATGATGAAATTGTACTGAAATGATAGCACCTCAGCCAAAAATAGTTAGAGAGGTGTTTGAAAAAGTATCATTAGAGCATTAGTGAACCTCTTGTTGGCCCCTTGTTGGCCCGTTTGGATTCGACAAAACGGATTTAAGGGCTCGCTGGAGCTAAACCAAAATAATGTATACTTTATGCGTGATTACATGGTCTGCTGCTACAAGGGGGCGAGTTCTGGAATTATCAGGCAAAACACATTATTGATCTGACATCACAATGAGTTGGTCCATCTCGAGCACACTTACAATGGAGACTTTATGCATGGGTATAGGCCCTAATAGCACAAAAGCTGAAGGTGACAAGAGAAAGTACAGAGCTCTGTGATGTAACTCACATAACGCCTGCCACACGGTTCTACCATGGTTCATCGTTTCTCTATGGTTATTTAGCTGCCGATTCTAGGCTCACTGGCTCGGCCTTTTCCGGATACGCTCCAGTGTACTTAACTAGAATGAATCTGTATAGCTTTAAATTACGTGTACATAGAAGCTCCATTTTTCACAATCATAATTTATTTCTGCGCTATTTCTGCACATGCACTGTGTGATCATACGAATAACTCCTCGCATCCTAGATAATAGAAGCCTCCAATGATATGCGTGGTGTGAATTCTTCATGTGCCAGCATAGATAGGCGTACTTAGAAACAGAGTACTGAATTATGGCCTTGAACGCTTCAGATTATGTTCTACCAGTCGTTGCCCTATTTGTAACTGGCAAGTGTACGGAGGGTATTTGAGTTCTTTCGGATGACACCATGTAATGATCTCTTCTTGGAAGACGTGATGGCTCTGAGAAGAGCCGGTTGGTTTGTTCTCGACGTTTCGACTATAGTCTACTCTAGCCGCGACGTTTCGACTATAGTTTACTCTAGCCGTCATCAGGAGGGTAGTTTTGCCGAGCGCGAGGTTTAAAGCGATTCTATATCGCAATAATTTAGATAGTCTCATGACTTGCAACATGGAATGCTGTATCTAAATATCGATTTACGCTGTTGTTATAGGATTATGTGATAATCTACAGCCGAGCTAGACAACATCTTAAAACCGCGGCCCCCGGTGGAAAACTGGAGTGTGTTATACAGCATGTTTGCGCTGAGCATGATAAAAGTTAATGCCACATATAAAGATGATGAGGATCAGGAAGTAACTAACCCATCGGAAGTGAAAGTGCTGAGCGAACTTAACGGAGGAACTGCTTCCATCCCACCAAAAGTGTTGAGCAAACTTGACGGTCAAACTGTTGCCATCCCACCAAAAGAAAAGGGAGAAGTAGAGAGAGAAAAGTGGAATAACAAGTTGGATTTCCTACTCGCCCTGATAGGATTCTCCGTGGGGCTTGGAAACGTGTGGAGGTTCCCGTACCTATGTTTCAAACACGGAGGAGGTAAAAGGTTTCGATGACCCTGAATCGAATCCGAATGAGTTCAGTCTTTAAAATAAAAAACATGCATCTGTAAAAAAATAAAATAAATAAATAACGTGCTCAGCGGGCAGCTGGGCAACGATGTCTTATAAGGGACGGTGATTTGAGGTCACTTTCTAGTTAATGTTTGAATATTTCCCTGTATGTCCATTTTTTCTACGATCATTTTCACTCATTCATTCATTTATCCTTCAAGAGCTTTTATAAATTACCTCTACCAACAAAAAAATATAATTATATATCTCTTTTTTCCTTTTAGAAAGACAATTGGCAAATAATAATCATATTAGGAATTAATTATGAGCGCAGGCTAATTTTCGTTGTATTTTTTATTTGAACCCTTTACAGGTGCCTTTCTCATCCCCTATCTGATATGTCTGGTTGTGGGAGGGGTCCCGCTACTGCTTCTGGAGCTGGGACTGGGTCAGTTCATGGCTCAAGGAGGCATCGGTGTCTGGAAGCTTTCTCCACTATTCAAGGGTGAGTAACCCTTTGCAGACTGCTTATATAATTATAGAGAATGGTATTGCGTGTCCCAACTTTACACTGTGTTGAAACAGTCATTGGCGGATCCAGGGGGGCTAAGGGGGCTGTAGCCCCCCCTAAAATCGTTAAAAAAAGGGAGATAAAAAGAGAGAGAGAGGGGGAGGGGAGGGGAGAACGCACTCCCATTTCCACAGTGTGCTTTGTTTTTCTCTCCCTTTGATTATTTCATTGTAATTTTTGTAGTACTGAAAAATAATTGTTTTTGATTCTCAGCCCCCCCCCCTAAAAATGTTCTGGATCCGCCCATGACAGTGTAGGCCTATATAATAAACCCTGTCGCGGTAATATGCGCCATGATTTCGACAGGGCAAAATTGTTTATTTCGAACACTCGTTGCCGTCAACGACCACTGATCTCAATTATACTCGATTATAATAGAGATCAGTGTCTACGATCCTCTATACTTTGTGTATGGGAAATTTGGTCTTGTTCCAATAACCGCGTATACGGTAGTTCACGTATGGTTGGCAAAACAAAAAAGATTAGGCCTACCATAAAAAAAGAAAAGAAAAACAGAGTGTCACCGGACTGATTTTGAAGCTGATCTATGACCAGAAACTGGAGACTTCTTTGGGGGGCCTCATGGTCGTTCCTCTCGCGGGTCACCATGTAGTCTATACACGAACCGTCAGAGATAGCGCCATCTTGCGGCGTGCGACGATGATTCGTGTATCAAAACACAGTCTTAAACCAAGACTAGTCACCATGCGGATCAGGTGAACGCCCATTTATGTCAAAAGAGCATTTACGTGCCTACACGACTTTATATGCAATGTGTTTATCATCTAGATGACACAAAACTCATTCATCAAAATTGTCAATTGCAAAGTCAAAATCTGGCTTGATGCAGCACACATTCGTAGCATTCTCATGATCGTGGTGGAAAATGCACCCATGTCTATCGACGGGAGGCGGTAGTATACGGGCGCCTTGCACGCAAAGGCAGCGGCTGTCCTCATGAGGCCAGCACACCGCTGGTACTAATAGCGTGCGCTGATGGCCCCATTTACACAAAAGTGACAACGGTTACCAGGGAATGTAACTACAATAAAATAATTTAAACCACTGTTGGTTATTTTCAATATAGGGCCTATTTATCACTATTGGTTTAGTTTGCGGTAACACCATGTGGGTTATATTAACAATCTCTATAATGAGATTGTAGTTCTGATAAGAACCATATTCTTCCCTATCATATATCTTCATATGAAATTATTCTCAAAGAGATACTAAGAACAATCGCAAAAGATTTTCGATAGTAGGAGGCCTATAAATTCCATGCTAACCTTTATTAAATAGTAAAATGTTCATTGTTCACATAGTTTCTAAAATTTTTAATTCTAACTCATGTGAATATCGATTGAACTTTATGGAACAAAATAATGCATATTATAGGCATATACAATAGTAACATTCTACAAAAAGTAAATCGGGACTTAAAACAAGTTTGCTGGTCAATAAATTTTGAAACGAAAATATTTTTGAGGACTGTTTTCTTCTTACTTGTGACAAATAAGTACGGTGAATCTGGGCAACGCCCCCCAAGGTATTACGTGTGCATAAAGACCATTTCATTGTAGCCCGTCTTATAAAGAAGCCTTAAACCCTATTCAGAATGAACCTTTAGGCTTATACATGCGCCTCTTTCTTGGAGCACCACACAAAATAGTGTCGAAAATGTATGTGCACGAAGTGTAAACCCACAACCTTTTGGAACAAATCCCCGCCCAATGATGAAAACTCAGTCACACGTACCAGCTGCATGAAAGCCAAGCTGTAACCGACCAAGTAACAGTTGTTCATTGAAACCATATTGGTTAATCCCTGTTGTTTGATCAACAGGTTATAATGAGCACCTACAAATAATATTTATCATTGCCAATAGCTAGGCCTATTGCCAGCGGTAATTTAGAAATATGCGCTCTCAGTTCATGCACGGAGCGAATGGTCCATATCTTTTTGGAACATGTACTCTTTCCTAAATTTAAATCGAAAATGATGTTTTTCTGACAAATTACAGCACCTCGGACACAATTTTTTATTAACACCATCTTCAGCTTTAAGCACATATACAAAGAAGTTTGACATTAAAATAATATTTATCATTGCCAATAGCTAGGCCTATTGCCAGCGGTAATCTAGAAATATGCGCCCTCAACAGTTCATGCACGGAGCGGATAGTCCATATCTTTTTGGAATGAGCACCTACAAATAATATTTATCATTGCCAATAGCTAGGCCTATTGCCAGCGGTAATCTAGAAATATGCGCCCTCAACAGTTCATGCACGGAGCGGATATTTTTGGTTTTCAGTATAATTATCGAGTCTAATTAATTATTTCTCCAGGTATCGGAATCGGCAGTCTGGTGATCGTGACACTGCTCAACGTGTACTACAACGTCATCCTAGCATGGGCATTATACTACATGTTTATGTCGTTCACCGCGGTCTTACCATGGTCTCATTGCAACAATCCCTTCAACACGATCCTCTGCAGAGACCCGACGGGATATGGTGTAGAGGGCACGGACTTCTGGAAATGCGATCATATCTGGAAGAATGAGACCTACCCGACAGAAGCACCAATGGCAAACCTGACAAATGTCACAGACGCACCGCTTAATTGTTCAAATTTTGATGATGTGAACAGGACAAACTCTGTGACTGAATTTTGGGAGTGAGTTGGGTTTACATGAAGAAAATATGTTTATCTGTCTTATAAAATGTTATAATTGCTCAACCTCCAATGGCGGCAGTTTTGGACTGATATTTATAGTGAATACTATTCTACTTAAATGAATAATAAACCGTTTCTACAAGGATGCCTATTCTCCCAATCAAGATATATGCCGGTATTGAACAACCGCCATGTGAAGTTTAAGCTTGTTACGTTGTACCGTTCACGAGAAAATTGTAAAAATGCTTTCATATTGTTTGTATTAATTCTTACATGGACTTTAGGAACAAGTACTCTTTCCTAAATTCAAACTGAAAATGATGTTTTTCTGAAAAGTTACAGCACCTCAGACACAATTTTTTATTAACACCATCATCAGCTTTAAGCACATATACAAAGAAGTTTGACATTAAAATTCGACCATTTGGAAAGATTTGAATTACCGATCCTGTACTCTAAATGTTATTCAAAAATACCCAAAACAATTTACACAATCTAATTGGACAAAACGTAATCACATGGGGTGTATTAACGGTTGGTAAAGACAGGGCTTATCAAAATCGGGGCAGCTGTTTTGTGCGACGCGCGAGGCGGATTTCTCAACCAAATTATTATTGGCATCAAGTGCCTGACTCATGTACTTTGGAAGTGTGTTGTGTGTCTCCACGAAACGTGAATTTGCCCATTTCTATTTGGCTTTATTCTAGAAAATCGATACGGGCATTCATGAAATTGATACGGGCATTTATGAATGGGGAAACAGTTTCACACTTTACCACGTCTTTACCGCAGGTTGATGACCTGTTTTGTGCGTGGTCACGGGCTTCGGCTCAGTCCTTGGTCTAGTTTGTCATTATTTAGCTGTAAAGTCTAAGACATGAAGTATTGTGGGCACATAATAACGCAGATTCCCGTACTGTAACCCGGCATGTAAATCAGCCTCAAGCCCATAATGTATATAAGCCGTAGCCACAAGTTGTACCCTTAATGTATACAAACCTAGCCTAACTTGGGTAAAACTTGTAGCTTTGCATGGTGAAGAGGATAAGTAAGACTAATTGCGGTGACACCATGTGAAATTCTCTGTTGAGTAGTAATTAGTTCTGAAAAGAACTGGAGGTTACAACTCGACGTTTCGATCAGTATGCTCTGATCGTCCTCAGGATAATCCATTCTCCTGAGGACGATGAGAGTATAAAAACTAACATTGGTTCATGTATTAACCCGAGATATGAGTTCGTCCAGGGGCGTAGCGAAGGCGCGGCAGTCCGTTGTTGTTTATGCGCGTGCGCACCAAAAATGTGAGCCGCACCAGCATTTAAAATTGACCCATGCGTAGTGGTTTCGCCCCTGTTGTCGGGGGAGATTATACGAAGTTCCAAAGACTGTTTTTGATAGCGGCTCGTGTGTGGTAGCGATTCGTGATTGTAGCGTTCGTGTAGCGCCGTCGGATCTTGCATCAAAAACTAGTTAAAACCGAATCCAATTTCCCTGTAAAGATGGCGTCTATCGGGACCTGTATTTAGGCCTATATGATTCTAGGCCGATTACTCGATTCTGGTGAATTGTGACTAGACTTTCATTGTTTTCTCTTCAGACGCAAGATTTTGCAGATACACTTGTCAGAAGGATTACATGACATTGGATCATTTAACTGGGAGTTAACACTGTGTTTGCTGTTAGCCTGGGTGCTGGTCTATTTTTGTGTTTTCCAAGGAGTTAAAAGCTCTGGCAAGGTCAGTGAACAAATGAAACATGTTTTGTACTGTCACATTTCTTCACAAGAATATATAATTTTGTAGTGCACGCAGGAGCTTTCCTATAGTTATGATATTCCTTGTGCAATAAGAGAATGCATGCTGGGAGCCGAAGGTCGTAGCTATAATTTAAACCGTGCTTGCAAATGCAAACTGCATGCTTCCAAAAACTACACCGGTACCGGTAAAAAGGGCGGTAACTCATGAAAAATGTCAGCTCAAATTGAGTTCGACAATTGCAACATTTCCCCAGCATGCAACGTTAATTGAATGTTATCCTGTCCCTAGTCCCACTCAGTTGCAGATAATGATATAAACTAGGGCAGAGCATGCATGATTGAATGCGCATTTTTTTAAAGAATTCAAAACTAACAATTTCTTTTTTTTAGCTCTTCACGGTACCGTAACGTCGTTGACATCACCGTATAATGACATGAAATGTTGAGATAATTTATTACTCCGGCGATATTTTAACTTGAAAGAGCGATATAAATTTGACATCGGCTATATATATTTTTTGAATATCGTCGATATTTTCAAAACTATAACCGATTTAGCCGATATTTTTTGGAATATCGTCCACCCCTACCAAGAGTAACAAAACTAAAGAACCGTTAAGCAAATGTTGCGCTTAGCATTATAAAACAGCTAACCAGCTTAAGTACACATTTTTTTTATTGAACGTTTGGCTGGTAACTGAACAAAACCTGCTTAACAAAAATGTTCTGCTAAGCAATTGTTTTCTGCTTATATAGCAGTTCTTTGAAATTGACCCGAAAAGAAAAGAGCCCTAACGCCAAAATGTTGAATAATCTGCTTCTTTCAAACTATACTTCCCTCCTACTGTAGCTGAACCTTTGTGGCAAGTAGGCTAGCTATAGTGGTCAAAATCAGTAAACTCTCTGTTTTTGACTGTTGAACCAACTGTGCAATCAGGGGCATTTTGACTGGATTTGACTGTCATTTTGACCACCGTCAATAATACAAGTCGATGCTTTTACCATTCAAAGACGGTCGACTCATTTTGTCCCGTAAGTGTACTTGCTACACACATGGTTTGATAGTGTTCGACTTTTGGGTACGTTACAGATACGGTATACCTTGACCAGTATATCAAATTTTGACTGATTTCGACCCTCATAGGAGGGTTTTTAAAACCTATTTTATTTTGGTTCCTGTGTTTTATCTCTACTGTAAGGTGGTGTATTTCACTGCGACATTTCCGTACGTTCTGATCACCATTCTCTTAGTGAGAGCCGTTACTTTGGAGAACGCCGGGGAGGGATTGATTTATTATCTGAATCCAAACCTCGACAGACTACGAGATGGAAAGGTAAACACTTTTGTTTATTGGTTGCGAGATGGCTAATTTCGGGGCGCTATACGCTCCAACAACCAGAGGGTCATTGCTGGGGGAATTCGTATGCACTATTGCCTCCATCTGTTGTTTTTGTCTCAATTTAACGTTTACCGTACTACTGAAGAGTTTTCTGCAATAACCTTATTTCATTATGACAGAATAAACGCCGGTTTTCACGGTAGAAAACCATACCGGTACATATAGGTAAATGATACGTCCAGCAAGGTATTCAAAACATAGGAAGAGGTTTGATATCAGGAAGGAGGTACGTGACTAACGTGAGAGGATAGTATGCATCACTGAGCATTTCAAGTTTGTATACAATGGCTTCATTTAACCATTCAAGTGATAGCATGTGGTGACATCACTCGCATACGTTTGTATGTATAATGGACTGTAAAAGGGCGCCACGAATAGCCCGAACTCAGAGCCGAAGTGCAGTCACCGCTAGAGGGCTACAATGTGAACAAAGCAGTATATATTAAAACCAATATGTTTCGTTCCCAATTTTTGATGAATAAAATGCATTTTAACAAATCATTTCTGTAACCATTTCTTAAGCTTCTTCATTCTCTGTATATGGTTATCCTAAAAAACGTTTATAGCAATAAGTGAATTTTGTCGTAAATACAGTACCCCGTTCATAGATAAAACAACGCCCTCATTGCTAAGGAATTCACTACCAATTAGCTATGCTGATATAACAACATTATAAGTTCATTGAGTAGGCCTACCAGTTAAACGTAAATGAATATGCATGAAATTGGTGCTCACTGATTAAAAAAAATTATCCCAATGACTCAATTGGCATGGAGACTTCACAGTGGAAATGAATGTTGAAGTCATACCCCATGTATAAACGTATTGTATTTATTCCCCTATTCTTGTTTCATTTCTTGAAAGACTTGGCTAGATGCTGCCACCCAGATCTTTTTCTCGTACTCTCTGGGGCTGGGCAACATGGCTGCCTTAGGAAGTTACAACACTTTCAATCATAACTTCTTCAGGTAAGGATTTAACAAGAATGTTGCCATCACTTTAAGCAACATTAATCTTGATTTTAGTACTGCTGACTCCTTATTTTGACAACGTGCATAAGGTTTCTCTGTCTTTCAGATAGGGATGATAACTTCTCAACTTCTTTCTACCAGCTCAGATCATTGACCGAACATTAATGAATGAAAATATAATTTGGTTTGTAAATTTGCAGGGACGGTATCATATTTGCTGTAGTCAACAGCGGAACGAGTCTGTACTCTGGCGTTGTCATATTCTCGGTGCTAGGATTCATGGCTGGCAAACAGAACGTCAAGGTGGCTGATGTGGCAAAATCAGGTATCTTTTTCTTGTCGAAAAGATCTAGAAAAATCTATCAATCAATCAGTTTTATTCTGATCTTTAATCATGTCATACAGTCTGTGATCATTCATTCACTGATTTACAGTTTTAATATGAGTGAATACACATAAGCCCTCGCTTGAAATTCAAATTGGCGTAGGGTGGGGCTCATGAATAGGGACACAACCCCTATTGTTCCTCCTGGATCCTCCAATTGACTGCACTTAAACACATTCTGCATATATATTAATGCTGCTAAATCAAAGTGAATTTTTACGTTAAAATCATCGCGGGGAATTATTCGCGCAAGTTAAATTCTGCCCAACTCCTGCGAATCACTAGTGTAAATCTTTGTTTTTAACGTCCCAGTATAAACCTGCATTGGCATCTTCAAGTTGAAGAGAGAGGAGATGGGCTTGGGGAGTTACACGTCTATTTGGATGATGTGGCGATAGTCTTAGAACCGTCGTAATTCATCTGGACTATTCATGAATAATGGGTTGTATCTATTTGAATACAGGTCCTGGTCTTGCCTTCATAGCCTACCCAGAAGCTGTCGTCCAAATGCCGATCGCTCCCCTGTGGGCTATCCTGTTCTTTTTCATGCTACTTCTACTCGGAATTGACAGTGAGGTAGGTCTTTAAGGAAATGCATGTTCATGTGCCCAGACGTCTTGTAGAATGTGGGACTTAACCCTCCTATGCCCAGGCTGAAATTTGGCCCAGTCAGCACGGCACCCACAGACACTCACTTGAGTATTTTTGGTTGCATTGTCAATAGGTCAAACCACAGAGTCACACAGAGCTGTGTATGTAGGCCCCCTACTTGGTTTTGGTTTGACCTCCTTGAGTGCACTGCACAAAGTCAATGGGTTGGGAGTTACATACAAATTTTGAGTGTCTTTGGGTTTGACCTCCTGTCACAGCCACATGTGCTTGCATGTATTTGAGTGCACTGCACAAAGTCAATGGGTTAAGAGAGACATACAAATTTTGAGTGTCTTTGAGTGTTAAACCTATAGGAGGGTTTAAGTAAAGTAACTTGACAATTTCCCGACAATTCTGTTATTTTGTTTGAAGTGATTATTATTTGTCTATTGGTTGCAAGTCTGTACCATTAATCAGTCAGACTTTTTCTGTGGTTTTCAAAGATAAACACAAGTTCAGATAGCCTATAGCTTCTTATTGTGATCAGTTTTTTGCAATTCAAATGTATATTTATATTTTATTAAATAAATTATGATAACCAGGTGTGCGCATACCAGTTGAAGCCGTTCTCGGCTTGAGCCTACCAACTGATGAGTTCGTCTGCTTTTCTTCACACATTTTAATCATCTGGCGATATACTGCTTGTCGTCCATTTCACAGTCTGATGAATCCCATCAGAGCCACAGAGGACCGAATTTCCTCCTTTCGTTTAATTGGTTTTCATTACATACCATTCTATAGAGGAATCCTGTGTGTGCATAATGACAATTGGCTGTATTTTCTTTGCCCACATATCATGAAGAACAGTTCATTTTTTGGGGACTTCCTGATTCAACTATTCAATCTTACTACCGGTCTTTCTTTCTAACCTCTTTTGATAAAAACAGATTGACTTTCTGCAGCCATTTACAAGGGCTTGCAAGGCCTATTCGTTAGGCTTCTCCAACCGATGATAGCTCCCGTGTGATCAATTAAGAGCGAAACAGTCATCTGTAGGGTACCCGGTAATTCAGGAGCCGATTGGAGTTGGCGATACCAAATCAGCTTGCAAGTTGTAGACATGAGTAAATGGAAGCGCCACAGGACACCTCTCATTGAAATTTCACCGTATTTAGGCCTGTATATTATCAAATTAAATTACAGGCATAACAATGCATTTCTCTGTCAAGGGATCCGCGAGCTACGCCCATGGTTTTTTTTTCATTTTAGATTCCTGTGACGGAGTATTAGACCTATTAATCATCAATGGATGGAAAGATTGAGAACGTGCATTGATCTATATTCTACACGATAGTGTGCCATAAATACAGTTGTGCATCCCGTCTGCCCATGAGGTCACGTCGGATAGAAAGACCCAAAGTATGAAATTCATTTAAAATTAGATCCGGATGCGCAATCATTTTCGTTTTGCGGGTGGGTGTCTGCATTAGAAGAGTAACCACAGCGCGCTATAAGAAATGTTAAGCTTAGCTGCAAAATACAATCAGACCAGTGATGTCACTCCTCCAATATGTTGCTTTCAATATCGCCATCGGCTGTTTCTGATACGGTGACAAATTATCACCACACTGGATGTCCTAATTTAGACCATGATAGCCAGAGTATATGGATGATCAGGTTGGTCGTTCATTGCACCAGCAACTCCAAAGTCGCTTTACGAAGCTGTATGCTGATTAAAGAGAGATTATCTTGGAAGGCAAGTTCCAGTTCTCTGCTTTTGTGCATTGTTCTTCATAATAAAAATCACATGATGCATGATACCTTATAATCCCTATTTTCATATTCTATATTACCGGTATTCTCGTTTTGACAGTTGCGTACCCAAGTAAGGCACTTTCCATCAGCGAGAAGGATAAAAACAATACAAATTCACGCCCAAACCATAGGGAAATCTTTGCTCAAGTGGGGTATGCAGTTAGCCCCCCACCCCCCCCCCCAGTTTCCTGATTATGAAACTTAATTTAGTTATGTTAAAACAGAAACGAATGAATATTGGGGCCGGTAATGTTTGCGTTTTCGTATCGCTTTCCCTCAATCATCAGAATGCAATGTTACAGCTATTCCTGCATGATTTAACATTTTCTGTGACAGTAAGAAACACCATACTCCTGCTTCATTTCAGTATCTATAATGTTAGTCGCATTAATATGTGTTTTAACTATCTTAGCATGTGTTCTCAGTAGTTGATGGAAACAATAGTTTTTATTTTCAGTTATGCCTGATCTTGTGACCCATGTTTGCTCCTCAAAGCTCTTCACAGGCTGCCCGCTGAAAGCAAAGATAATTTCTTGTGCGTTAGATGAGCCAAAAAATAAGGCGCCCAATGGTTTTCATAATTTAAAGCAAGATGGTAACTTTTCCCCACATTTTGCATCCGCATGACAAATAATGTTTATTTCTTATTTACACTGAATTGATGTTGTCACAAGTGACTGTAATAGTGGTTTGCAGGCAGGCGTAGACATTTGTCAAGGGAGAGGTGGCGGAAAAAGTTCCGAAAAAAGTAGCACCGGAAAATATTTTGAATGAGGTCACAGAACCACTCCACCCCTTGTATTAAAGGGTTTTCGATTAGTTGTTTTTATTAAAAAAAACTTTAAAAAACCACCCCAACAAAGAAACAATCTTAAAAAACAAGAGGTGGCCGCCATCTCAGCCCTCCTCCATGGCTACGCGTCTGTTTGCAGGCAGCCACAGCTCACTTGGAATCTATGCACTGTAACGATAGTTTGTTTTTATTTGGTTGTCATTGCTTGAGGAAATAACAGGTGCCTGTGTGAGGATTTCTATTGCAGTGAACCAGCTCAGGCATTGATGATGTTTCTGTTTTTCTTCTTGGCTCTCCTTGACAGCAGAGTATATATTCATGAGTTACTCAGACGATGGGATGTTACATTCAACACCATCTGAGAATACTTAGATTCTCAAACGTACTCGCACATCGTTGATTCTCGCACGTTTTCTTTTGCATGACTAACACCAGTAGCCATCAGAGTTGTAAAGACGCGATTTTAATTTCTCGACTCGAGAATAGTATTTTCAGTGACTGAAATTGATAGGCTTTGAGTAGACTTTTTGCATTGACTCAACATTGGGCGCGTCAATGACCACACGCGTCTTGAATCACCGCCTTAAAATACTCAGTTGCTCGTTACAACTCAGATAGCTAAATGCTTATAAACTCTCGACTGTTTCAGTTGAGCCAATGGCTTGAGTTTTTTGTTGTTGTTGTTGTTGTTGTTGTTGTTGTTGTTGTTGTTGCTATAAGCTCATATTGTTTTTTCATGCTTAAATGTGTGTCGAAGCACCAGAGGCCGTGTTCATACTCTGGACATTTCACTCCACCAGCACTCCACTCCCATTTATACTCTAATAAGAAAAAAGCAATCTTGTGCCGCCCATAAATTTCTTGACCTTTAATACTGACAATAGACCTTTACCGCTCAGCGGCAATCTTCGTCAGATTCCCTGTTCGCAATAACGGTTTTAGCATTGATTACACTGGTCTACAGCCAAAATGCTTCCGAAACAAATGAAGTCAAACTTGACTAATTATGGGTCACTGAGAATGGAAATGATGCTTACAATTGTTGATTGGCTCTAGTTTTCAAGATATGGTACCGTTTAATGACTACAAGAGACAAGCCAAGAAGCGCAGAGTAGACACTGAATAAGGACTGATTGAACTGATACATACTAAGTGTTATACATAAACAGGGCAGGTGACATAATATCAAGTGAAACAACCATAAACACATGAAAAGACCTAGGTTTACAATTCATGATTAAAAATCTGCTATGTACACCATATACATAGTACATAAAATGTAAACTTAAATATCTTGGAAACAGTAGCCAATCAGCAATTTTAATTGTCATATTTGAATTCAGCACATCAAAATCCATAATAAATAGCACATTTTATCTCCGAAGCAGACAACTTTAAAAAAATTGTTGACCAGTGTTATTATTTCGTTACAATCTATAACGACCAGCATTCTACATCGACAATATCTGCATTATTTCATACTCTCGTGCCCCATCTTACAGTTTGTTGGTGTGGAAGGTATGGTTACAGCCATCGTAGATTTCTTCCCTAGCTTGCGCAAAGGCAAACGACGTCCCCTGTTCGTCCTCGTGGTGTGTATATTCTTATTCCTGGCGGGTCTACCAATGACTTGTTATGTAAGTAAATAGATGTACTCTAGAGCATCTTTTTCATGTTAATACAAAATCTTCATGAATTATTCTGAAATTATGATTTTCATGAATGTACGGCATCCCAAGAAGAATGATTGGGCATCGGAAAACAATCCCCTCGCTGGTGTTTTAGCTATTCAAAGTGAATGTTCCTGCCAAAGAGACCCATTAGGTTAAACTGAGGGAATACGAAACCTTCATGAATGTTGCCATATTGTGTTAGTAACTATGTACCGGTATGACCCTAAGATATCCGATGAGAAGGCATAAACAATACCAGAATATTGCAAACTGTACCGAGGGATCCGTTTTACCGGAAGGGTCCGTATTCCCTCAGTAACACCAACACAACAGGGTTCATCTTTCCTCCATTTCTCTAAAAATCAATTCAGTTTTTCAGAGTTAATTCCTCTTTTAGTTGTGTATCTGTGAAGTGAAAAAATGCTAAAGTGAAATTGTTCTGAATTTACTTTAATATTCCTCCTCCATGTAGGTATTTCGGATCCCATAAAGCAAACAGTAATGTTGTTGAACAGGTTTTATTTGTCCCTGTCCATTCAAAATCGTGGGCCTCTTTTATGATTCCATGACTTGATACTGAGTCATTAATAAGGGACTAAAAGTTTGTCGGCGTGCGGTCTTTACCGCAGGTTAATGACAGGTTCGCCTTATCGCCAGTGACCGGTAATTATCATTAAAGACCAAGCGTAAAACTGTTATTCCCATTCATAATGTCCGTATCGATTTCGTTTTCAAAAACATTGTAATTTTTGTTGAATAAAGCCAATATAGAAATGGACAAATTCACATTTTGGAGACACACAAAACACTTTCAACGAACATGAGTCAGGCGCGTGATGCAAAACAATCTTTGTCACTCTGATTGGTTCAAATCTGGGTCTCTCATCACACAAAACAGCTGGCACATACGCGCTGTTCTGATTTTGATAAGCCATCCGCTAATACACTCCACGTGATTACGTTTTGTCCAATCAAATGGGCATTTATGAATGTAAATTCAAACCATGTTATAGGGTCTACAATATTCCCTTCTTACATCTTTTGACTCGTTCATTCTTTCCTTCATGCAGGGTGGAATGTATGTGTTCCAGTTATTTGACAACTATGCCGCTAGCGGGTTTGCCCTGCTCTGGGTAGCTTTCTTTGAGGCTACTGTTATTGGCTGGGTATACGGTGAGTAGTAATAATATTTGATGAAATGTATATTGAAAATTTTCCTTTGACGATGATGACGACAAAACACTTATATAGGCCTACATCGAAACCCTTTGAAGACATTCTGATGACTCCTATGAATATGATCGATTTCATGAATTCCTCTGTTTTGTCAGTATTCTGAAAACTGAGTTTTTCTAATTCGTGAAAACCTTGTGTGGACCGGACTCGTATAAGTCCACATAACGTCTCAAGAACGTGCGTTCTCAGGTCCACATAGGGTGTGTAACACCAGCTCGCACAGGTTTTCACCATAAACGGAAATATGCATAGGGATCGGAGGACAGCTCGTCTCGCAGTTCAGATGCGCTTGTGTTTGACTTTATGATAGCCAATGACAATCATGTGTGAGTTATAAAAACAATTATTGAGTCAACCTATAAATATTGAATGCTATGCCTCAGAGTGGAATGTGAAGACTTATAGCACTCGTTAACATCTCGGCTTTAGATATTATTACCTCATGATATAATTTTTCACATTCTACTCTGAGGCACTCAATATTTGTATGCCACGTTGGAAACCCTCACACTCCATGGTCATAATTATTACCACTCATGTTATTTCCATCCTTGCCATACCATGTATCCAGGAGCCAACAATTTATATCGGGACTTTGAGGAGATGCTGAGCTGGCGTCCAAACCCCTACCTGAAAATCTGCTGGATGTTCCTGACGCCATTATTCACACTGGTTAGTGAAGGGCTGTAGAGAAGGCATATGTTTTTGTTGGGGGTGGTGGTGGGGGGGGGGGGGGTGCAAGCCAGTTTGCTTTATGACTTTGCAGTGGTAATAAAAATGAACACCTTCCAAAACGCTGGGCGTTGCACATGAGACAGACATGTTTAAAGGAATGTTTGATACCATCATCAGCTTTACACCAAGTAAGTAATGTAAAACTTTGATTATTCATGTTTTGGGTAGAATGTCGTATCTGACAGCCACTTTTTCTCATTCAGTATAACCAATAATGTAATCTTACCTACCCAGTAAGGTTGAAAACATGTGGATGATGATGGCCATATACTTCAAATTATTCCAGGACATTTATTTCATGAAAAATCAGGCATTTTTGGTATACGATGACTTCCTCAGTCATGTCGGTCTGATCTTGTCTACTCACCCATTGGTGACCAACACGGTTATTGTACATGCGCTGTGGCAACTACAATAGGATCCTCCTATTTTCTGAAGGAGAGGATTTTTTTAGAAGGGAAATAAAGTCAGAAAACCATCATAAAAGTGGATTTTAAAGATAGTTTTCACTTTCTGTACTCCCAAAAATCGATAGAATCATTTTTAACTGGTTAGTGGTTGCAAAATAATAATAAATAAAAAAAAAAACTTAAAAAGTGGCGGTCGGATACGACATTCTTTCCCATGTTTTTAGTATTAATTGTTTGATAAGAAGAAGATGACTCAACTATTGTAATGGGCATGATATAGGCTTCTACCGTGACATAAATAGCATTACCAAGTTCGACATATGTGCGACTTAACCGGAGCCATCACCAACTACGATGATGTGCAGCGATGATGTACAAATCCAACTTCTCAAATGTTTTTTTTTACTAAGGGCTTTTTTTGTTGTTCTCATTTCTGTGTACAGGGAATCTTCATCTTCAGTTGTATAAGCTATGAACCTCTGGAGTTCGGCGACTATAAATACGAATGGTGGGGTCAGACAATAGGCTGGATTATGGCCATTGCATCCATGATACAAGTTCCATTGTTTATCGTGTATCAGATGCTAACTGCACAAGGAACCCTTCGTGAGGTATTTAACCGTTTTTTATTGTTATGGTTTTTTTTTACATTTAGGTGTTCGGGTTCAACTAGGCAACCTCTTTGAAATAGGTTGATTTTTCACATCCCTTACTCGGCAGGTTTTACCCTTAATGAATACCTCGGATTGACTTGATACCAGGCAGCATCATGAGGCTTATTGTCATGACGTCATAATTACATCATCGGGTACCTTCTTCTTATCGGGTCACTACACAAGTCCCGTCCAGTGCTCCACACAGGCTCTGGCACGACAGTTCACGGCTTCCAGGTCATCTTGGGTGCATGGTTCTGGCAGGAGTGGGCAGACTAGCAGGTGTTCCATTGTCTGTTCCTGGCCGCAGTCACATGCTGTTTGTTCATCTCCGAAACCCCACCTCTGCATTAGGACTCTACATCGTCCGTAACCAGTTCTTAGACGATTGAGGCTTAGCCAGAAAGGCCAAGTCTCACTGGAGCCGGATGCTAAGGATTCCTTGGGGCTGAGGGAGAGTCTATGTGTATGTGGAGTGGCCTGGAGGTGATTAGACCACAAGGTCAACCTTTGGTTGAAAGGGCTGGTATTAAGGGCTCTACAGTATTCAGAAAGCTGTGTCTGGATTTGAGCCGCTTGTCCGCTGGCTGTTGTTGAAAGAGTAGGTGGGGTGGATTGTTTTCTTGTTTGTCCTTTTCTTTCTGGGACAGGACCAACCTTCTAATGTGTGGTGGAGCAATACCGCAAAGCAGGTAGAGGTCTTCTACTTTAGTTGGCCTAAGGCAACCAGTGATTGCTCTGCAGGATGAGTTTAGAGCTGGGTCAATCTTAGGCGCATGGGCCGACCTACTCCATACTGGTGATGCATACTCCGCAGCAGAGAAGCAAAGCGCAAGGGCTGTTGTCCGGATTGTACTGGCATCAGTCCCCCAGTTGGTGTTGGCTAGCTTCTTGAGGATGCTATTTCGGGCTCCAACTTTTGCCTTTGTATTGGCAATGTGGTTCTTATAGGTAAGGGAGCGATCCAGTGTGACGCCTAGATAGACTGGGTTGTGAGTGTGCTTCAGTCTTTCCCATACCAGCTGATCCTTAGTTGATGGTTGGCATCCCTGTTCTTAAGGTGGAATGCACTTATCTGAGTTTTGTCAGGATTGGCTCTCAGATGGTTGGTCGCGTAGTATGGGGCGAGTCCGGCCAGGGCATCGCTAAGGGTCTCCTCCAACTTCACGAAGGACTGGTTCTGGGTGGCGATACAGAGGTCGTCGGCATAGAGGAAACTCCTGGTGTTTGGATGGATCGGTTGGTCGTTCGTGTACACATTAAAGAGCAGTGGTGCAAGCACACTTCCTTGTGGAGACCATTTTCTGTCTGCGCCATCTGCTGCGGTTGCCGTTGAGGACCACAAAGAATCGCCGGTTAGACAGCAGTGTCTGGATAAGTCCAGTCAGTCTCACATCCTTTGTCAGCTCAAGAATCTTCCTGGTGAGGATTCTGTGGTTCACAGTGTCATAGGCAGCAGAGAGGTCAATGAAGGCAGCTCCGGTGATTAGCTTACCCTCATAGCCATCCTCAATGAACTGAGTGAGGTTTAGGGTTGGCCAGTACATGACTTTCCTGGCCTGAACCCTGCTTGTTCCGGGATGAGATGTTCATCCACGAATGGGGCGATGCAGTTGAGAATAAGCCGCTCGAATAGCTTATATGTATGGCACAGTAGGGAGATAGGTCTGTAGCTCTTAGGACTGGCTGGGTCTTTGCCAGGCTTTAGCAATGCAATAACTTTGGCTTTCCTCCAAAGCTTTGGGATGTTGTTGGTGCTCAAGCATTTGTTGAACATGTTAAGGAGCCAGTTAAGGGCACCTGGTCTAAGGTGTTTGATCTGCTCGCCAAGAATGTCGTCGAGACCGGCAGCTTTGTTGTTTTTCATTGCTTTGATGGCAGCAAGCAGGTCGGTTATGGTGAACGGTTTAGTAAAGCCTAGGGCGTCTTGAGAGCTTGGAGTATCCGAGGCCTTGGGGAGCCTGGCTCGTCTAGGGGGATGGTCAGGGTTACCCCGACTATTCACTAGGAGTTGGTGAGCGACTTGGTTGGCAGTGACTTGAGATCTTGGTTGCGCCTTTGTATAGTCGTTACCCAGTATCCGGATCGTTTTCCATGCTTTCCTGCTGCTGTGTGTCATGTCGGTGGATTGTATGAATTCCTGCCATTTCCTCCTTCTAGATTCAGCAATTTCCTTGGTCAGATTTTCTCCAAATTCCAGTGTCTCCTCGCTAAAGGGGTCCATCTGGAAGTGTTCGATGTCCATCTGGAAGTGTTCGGGTACCGAATTACACTATATCAAACTTAATATTTAAAAAAAAAAAATATCATTTTTAATAATCGCAAAAAGAATTTCACAAAGTTTAAAATCAAAACCATTTACATGTGCAGTTTATTCAAGTTATATAGCACAGGCCCGTCACTCAAATCTAGTTATTTGATACTCATTTTGCTGAATCGAATTATATTTTAGATTTTTTCAGTTTAATAACGCAACTACGTAGGTTATTGGATTACAAAGTCAACAGGAATGTACAAGGAAATGTAAACTGTGAAAGCCAGCTAGACCGAGATGCAGTGCGCACGTACATTTGCGAAAATGTTGTATATTATTATTATTATAACTGCTATCCATCACCACAACTTCGCAAATAACATGCTAACATGTTTTTTATTTGTAATTGTTTCATTTTGTTTAGCGTTGGGTGTTCTTGACGACCCCTAGGATACGTTCTGGTGGAGAAAAAGTACTAATTCATCAGACCGGACCAGGGACCGTCCTCGGACTGGATAACGTGAATCTAGAGCCGCAATTCTAGAAGTGCGCCCAGCTAACATTGTTTGGTCGGAAAGGTT
This sequence comes from Zoroaster sp. YZ-2022, assembly GCA_029582265.1. Taxonomy (NCBI): domain Eukaryota; kingdom Metazoa; phylum Echinodermata; class Asteroidea; order Forcipulatida; family Zoroasteridae; genus Zoroaster; species Zoroaster sp. YZ-2022. The sequence goes on along the minus strand of CM055821.1, from coordinate 17,132,691 downwards.
GATGTTATCTGACCATGGTTTCATGTATACCCCAAGACTAATAATAATAATAATGTATAGACTTATATAGCGCACGTATCCACCAACTAAGTGGTGCTCAAGGCGCATTCTTTTCACGTGCATTACACAACACATACATACAAACTAGATACATACAAATTGCTTAAATGCGTTCCAAATAGACGCAGTGGTTTTTATTTTTTATCAACTTGACCAGAAGAGGATACCGAATCGTGTGTATAGCTTATTTTTTAACTAATTTGTTTGATTTGCACATTTTGTAACATGTCTGTAAATGCATCCATTGATGCTTATTCTGTTGTAAGCTATACCCCCTTTATGCCAGCACCATGTAATTTTTGTTTTCGAATGTCAGAAAATAATTTTTGAAATGATTTCTCTACTTTTACCTAAACGATAGACCCAAGACAAATTTTTTTTTCAAATGTATATTTGATTTATATATGTTAAACTGATCATTTATGTGTAAATAGTGGTTGTAAAGTTGCTTTTGGTTTCTTGAGTGCACACTTGAGGCTAAATAGTATCGAACCTATTATTTGGGTGTATTTTTGTTTAGAGGACTGACCAACAAATTGGCTATTGACCATGGGAAGCCTTTTATCGTTATAGGATAGGCCTATCGTAATCACCACATAACACTGCACCAACAACGTCTGTAGTGTTTAGTAGCATCACCACTGCCGCCAGTATATATATATATATAGATATATATATATATATATGCCTCGGTGGGTGGGTAAAATGTCCGTGTAAGCATTTCACAGGCTTTCCACTAAAACAGAAACACACAATTACAGCGAACAGTATAAAGTCATAAGCAACAATCAACCTATAACTATAATGTATTGGTTCTCACCAGGCAATTATTGACAATATCATAAAAAAATGTGTATGATTATAAGCTGTGATGGTGATGGTATACCCGTAGACTTGCAGCATTATCTGCAAATTAAAGTATCGTAATTTGACTAAATATTTTTTTTTTACAGTTTACGTGTATATTAACTATATATTATTTATGTATAGCACTATTTTAATCGTTTGACAATATCTGTAAGCAGGGCCAACTGTGGTAAGGTAGAAGATATTTTAGGTTTGGGTTAGTGTATCCGAACCTTATTTTCATTTTTTTTAAATATTAAGCGGGGTTGTTTGCTGTTAATTGAATAAACAATTGGCTTTTTTGTTTTATTTTTATGTACATTATTTTAATTTTAATTTCTAGTGTTACCCAGACTGCCATTTCCCATGGCTGTATAGCAATATGGGGCGTATACATTTATACGTGATTTAGTGTTCAATCTCATTAGCGCCTCGAACAAAGATACTGACAAAATGGGGACACAGCCAACATCGACTAAATGGCTCAGTTGGTTGAGCTAGCTGTAGTAAGTTCTTTGTACACTCAAAAACATTGTGACCCGCTCTATCGTAATGAGGAATGTCCCCCAACACACGGTTTCGCGTAAACGAGCTCTGAAGTTCTTCACATAACGTAAAAAATCGCATTGAAATCGATTTTGAGGTTTTTGCGTATTTAGGTACCAGTTAAATATCAAATTAAGTTTGTGTGTGTTATTTTACTTTTTGAGAAAAATATAAATAAAGTAGAAAATAAAGACCTTTTCTCAAGCGTGTCTGTGTCCATTTTTGTTGCAAATCGTCCTCGTTAGCTCCAAAAAGACGAGTTTGAACTCCTTTTGTAAGCGCCGTATCGAGCCGCGCCATTATCATTAAAACATGCATATTTGGTACTGTTAGAAAGGTCATGATGTGACCTCTGTAATTTTAGCAATGACATCACTGTCTGAATACTGAATAATAAGATAACCGCCCAAAAACTTAATACAGAAAGTCTCCTTGTTGCTAAGTCTAAGCCCTACGTCGTAGGGTTCAAGCGAGCTGATTGGACGAAAGTGCGTCAACGGGTTACTGGATGTTTACCTCGAATGGACGTAGACAAGCGCCAAAGTGGGCGGTTTAAGCGCCACCTGCCAGCATGATTGTGTGCTTTCCACGGCTGTCTCATTAACGTGTGTTGTGCATAATCAAGTTACAACAAACGCACGTTTGTTTTTCATTACTCCAGTGGAATACCATGACGTCATGCATAAACATGTCAGCCTCTGTCCGTAAAGTTTACATGAATGAATCATGAATTGACCCGCTTTTAAAATGTTATGATCGTATTTGAAGTAAAAAGAAACATGTTTTCTCACTTATATGAAATTTTCTTTCAAATGTTGTATTTGTTGGGACTAAAAGAAATACATTTTTAAACTAGATATAAGTTTTTGTCACAACAAAAACAAGGTGTTCGGTTGAAGTTAAAATGGTTACGTCATCAATTCGAAGTGTTGGAGAAGTCAAATGTTAACGTCTGTTGAAGTTCTCGCGAGAAGTTTATTTGAATACAATACAATACTGAATTTAGAAATTATTTTAATATTAAACTTTGACTTCCGGTTTGGACAGGAAGTAAGGTCAAATTGGGGTCACCTTTGTGTAAATACTTTTGACAATTAACAATCTGTACAATGGTACACAAATGTCAATTTACCTCTTGTGGTTGTTGAGATATGATTTTTTTTAAATATTAAACTTTGACTTCCGGTTTGGACAGGAAGTAAGGTCAAATTGGGGTATAAATATTTTTTGACAATTAACGATCTGTATAATGGTACAACATTTTTGAATTTACCTCTTGTGGTTGTTGAGATATGATTTTTTTTAAATATTAAACTTTGACTTCCGGTTTGGACAGGAAGTAAGGTCAAATTGGGGTCACCTTTTTGTAAATATTTTTCGACAATTAACAATCTGTATAATGGTACAAAAATTTTGAATTTACCTCTTGTGGTTGTTGAGATATGATTTTTTTAAATATTAAACTTTGACTTCCGGTTTGGACAGGAAGTAAGGTCAAATTGGGGTCACCTTTGTGTAAATATTTTTCGACAATTAACGATCTGTACAATGGTGCAAAGACTGTGAATTTACCTCTTGTGGATGATTGTTTTTTAAATATTAAACTTTGACTTCCGGTTTGGACAGGAAGTAAGGTCAAATTGGGGTCACCTTTTTGTAAATATTTTTTGACAATTAACGATCTGTACAATGGTACAAAAATTGTGAATTTACCTCTTGTGGTTGTTGAGATATGATTTTTTTTTAAATGTTAAACTTTGACTTCCGGTTTGGACAGGAAGTAAGGTCAAATTGGGGTCACCTTTTTGTAAATATTTTTTGACAATTAACGATCTATACAATAGTGCAAAAAATGTCCATTTACCTGTTGTGGTTGTTGAGATATGATTTTTTTAAATATTAAAATTTGACTTCCGGTTTGGACAGGAAGTAAGGTCAAATCGGGGTCAATCACAACTGGAGTTTCATCTACTTGTTAAGTTCTAATTACATGCCAAGTTTCAAGTTCATGTGAAGTTTGCAAGTATGTTTTTGTTTGCGGACAAGATGGGGGAGAAGAAGAAGAAGAAGAAGTAAAAAAAAAAAAAAAACTAGATATAAGTTTTTGTCACAACAAAAACAAGGTGTTCGGTTGAAGTTAAAATGGTTACGTCATCAATTCGAAGTGTTGGAGAAGTCAAATGTTAACGTCTGTTGAAGTTCTCGCGAGAAGTTTATTTGAATACAATACAATACTGAATTTAGAAATTATTTTAATATTAAACTTTGACTTCCGGTTTGGACAGGAAGTAAGGTCAAATTCGGGGTCACCTTTGTGTAAATACTTTTGACAATTAACAATCTGTACAATGGTACAAAAATGTCAATTTACCTCCTGTGGTTGTTGAGATATGATTTTTTTAAATATTAAACTTTCACTTCCGGTTTGGACAGGAAGTAAGGTCAAATTGGGGTATAAATATTTTTTGACAATTAACGATCTGTATAATGGTACAAAATTTGTGAATTTACCTCATGTGGTTGTTGAGATATGATTTTTTGAAAATATTAAACTTTGACTTCCGGTTTGGACAGGAAGTAAGGTCAAATTGGGGTCACCTTTGTGTACATATTTTTCGGCAATTAACAATCTGTATAATGGTTCAAAAATTGTGAATTTACCTCTTGTGGTTGTTGAGATATGATTTTTTTTTAATATTAAACTTTGATTTCCGGTTTGGACAGGAAGTAAGGTCAAATTGGGGTCACCTTTTTGTAAATATTTTTCGAGAATTAACGATCTGTACAATGGTACAAAAATTGTGAATTTACCTCTTGTGGTTGTTGAGATATGATTTTTTTAAATGTTAAACTTTGACTTCCGGTTTGGACAGGAAGTAAGGTCAAATTAGTCACCTTTGTGTAAATATTTTCGACAATTAACAATCTGTATAATGGTACAAAAATTGTGAATTTACCTCTTGTGGTTGTTGAGATATTTTTTTTAAATATTAAACTTTGACTTCCGGTTTGGACAGGAAGTAAGGTCAAATGGGGTCCTTTTGTAAATATTTTTCGACAATTAACGATGTGTACAATAGTACAAAATTGTGAATTTACCTCTTGTGGTTGTTGAGATATGATTTTTAAATGTTAAACTTTGACTTCCGGTTTGGACAGGAAGTAAGGTCAAATTAAATCACCTTTGTGTAAATATTTTTCGACAATTAACAATCTGTATAATGGTACAAAAATTGTGAATTTACCTCTTGTGGTTGTTGAGATATTATTTTTTTAAATATTAAACTTTGACTTCCGGTTTGGACAGGAAGTAAGGTCAAATTAGGGGTCACCTTTTGTAAATATTTTTGACAATTAACGATCTGTACAATGGTACAAAATTGTGAATTTACCTCTTGTGGTTGTTGAGATATGATTTTTTAAATGTTAAACTTTGACTTCCGGTTTGGACAGGGTAAGGTCAAATTGGGGTCATGTTTTGTAAATATTTTTCGACAATTAACAATCTATACAATAGTGCAAAAAATGTCCATTTACCTGTTGTGGTTGTTGAGATATGATTTTTTTCAATATTAAACTTTGACTTCCGGTTTGGACAGGAAGTAAGGTCAAATCGGGGTCACTCACAACTGGAGTTTCATCTACTTGTTAAGTTCTAAGTACATGCCAAGTTTCAAGTTTATGTGAAGTTTGCAAGTATGTTTTTGTTTGCGGACAAGATGGGGAAGAAGAAGAAGAAGAAGAAGAAGAAGAAGAAGAAGAAGAAGAAGAAGAAGAAGAAGAAGAAGAAGAAGAAGAAGAAGAAGAAGAAGAAGAAGAAGAAGAAGAAGAAGAAGAAGAAGAAGAAGAAGAAGAAGAAGAAGAAGAAGAAGAAGAAGAAGAAGAAGAAGAAGAAGAAGAAGAAGAAGAAGAAGAAGAAGAAGAAGAAGAAGAAGAAGAAGAAGAAGAAGAAGAAGTAGTAGTAACCGTACAAAAACCGTACAAAAACAATAGGTGTTTCGGGTACATACCCGAACACCTAAAAAAAAACGAACAAAAACAAGAGGTGTTTCGGGCATATACCCGAACACCTAAAAAGGAACGATTTTCATTGTCTACCCACTTAAACGTTCATGTTGAAATTATACCCTTCAAATATACACTTCTATAACATCAGCAGAATTTTTCATTCATATTTCTACATTTCCGTAAGTGAGATTAAATGTTTTTACAAGTATTATTACTGGGACAAAACTTTTAACAAGTTTTTATAAGGTTTAGTGTCAGTGTTGACGCGGGGTTTGAAGTCCATTACAAACAGTTAAGTTCCTGCTATGATAGTCGCATTAAAGTTTTAGCGAAGTCGACCAATCAGAGACATCACCAAGAGCAACAACGCGCGCGCGTGCGCGTGCTGTATTAATTTCTAGAACTTTCTCAACTCACAATGCATATGTATGCAATGTGCATCCGGTCCACACGTACATGTACATCCCGTACGGCCGGTGTGGTATACACGCACTTGGCATGGCCTGCGCTAAAGGTTCTTCGCGGCGAAGAGGTTTATAAGAAGAACAATTTGTTTGGTCGATGGTACGGGGGTTTAGTTTTACCAATACTTTTGATCGACCAATGAAAATGAAGTTTATAAAATTCTTCATATCGTGGTAGGTGAACATTTTAGCCAGGGTGATCGACAGGGCGCCAGGTATATAGATGTGTTTCGTGTATTATGTGTAGTGAGAAACGCGCTGTCGATGTCCCAGGCCCACACAATGAGATTCACGTGTAAATCCCATGAGACAAAAAAGGGCTGTTAGTGAATTCCTGTAGTCGACAAATGAGACAAAGTGTACGAGGTACGGGGTATTGGTAGTTTATTTGGCAAAAAAACCTAGGTATATCAATATTATGTATTATCTCCTACTACAAAGTTGGTGAACAATAATTATGTTAAGAATTTCCCTGAACGGCCACAAAGCCATAGTAATGTGGGGGTCTGTGGAATCACTATGGCCAGTCGAGTCAATGAGTGCTGTCTGTGTACTGTGTGCGCGGTCGTGATCGTCTAGTCTATACGCGCGGTCTATATACTACGGAAGATGCGACTGAACTGTTTGTAAAGGGCCGGTCACACTGCAGCGATTACAAGTAACGATAACGAAAACGACGCAAAAGAACGCATTCTATTGGTTAAATTGTACCGCGTGGAATACGCGCACGCTTATTTAACCAATCGATGGCGTTCATTAGCAGCGTTCTCGTTCTCCTTACTCGTTATCGCTGCAGTGTGACCGGCCCTTAATGCTTTGTGACGTGCACAAACAAATAGGAATTTACATACATAAAATTTCGCGCGTACACGTGTGCGGGATTATACGTGGAATACATCCACACGGATGTGGGTACGTACGTACGCGTCGCGCTCACAAGTGTGTGTGCAAGTGAGCGACGCGGTGGACATAAGTTACGGGAAATCAGTATGTTACTTTGTTTTCCACATCCTGTTTATCTGGAGATGAGTTTTGATTTTCATTTTAAAAAAATGCTCTGACAAAGTTATGAAGAATTGTGGTAATAGACTGATTAAATCTACATGTAAATGGCTAAGATGAGCAGGTGTTCAGACTTCAGGAAGGCATTTTTTTAAATAATTATTTGGTGGGAGAACATGGGACCACAATAAACCCTTTCAAGGTAATATGCGCCATGTTTTTGACGGGGCAAAATTGTTTATTTCGAACATTCGTTGCCGTCTGCGACCCAGCGCTCGAACTTCACTCACGCGTCTGGAATGTACGTGAAGTTCGAGCGCTGGGTCGCAGATGGCAACGAGTGTTCGAAATAAACAATTTTGCCCCGTCAAAAACATGGCGCATATTACCGTGAAAGGGTTTATTCTAAGCAACATCCATCAAATATTCTATTATTATTATTATTATTATTTATTCGGTCAAAATGCAACAATCATACAAAGAATAAATGAGAAATGAACATTGTAATTATCTATAAACGTTAAACATGACAGGGCCAAGATGAGCAGCACAATTTTTTAAACTATTCACTACGCAGGAAGGCTTTTTTCAAAAGATGTGTTTGGTTGGAGTATATGGGACGACATTTCTGATCAACATCCATCAATTATTTTATTATTACTGTCATTATTTATTCGGCCAAAAATGCAACAATCTTACAAACACTACAAGAGAAATGAACATTGTAATTCTATATGAACGTTATATAAACATAACAGGGTATTCAAGTTGAACAAATAACTGGATTTAAAGCATGAATGAAGATTATGATGCAATGGGCTAAGAGGAGAGTAAGGGATTGGGTCAGGAGAGAAGGGGGTGTGTAACAACATAAAATAGAAATGTTATAACCAAGGAATAATAAATAGTAACAGTCACAGATAAAGGCAATGTAGACAACATGTCACAACAACCAGATGGATGAAGACAAAAAACAACCAGGCTAAGATGGTCAAGATTGATCAAAAAGTGAAATTAGTATGCTGTGACTTATTAATCCAATCTTAAAATGGAACATGAAAGCTGATGACGAAGTTAATCATTTGAAGTGATTATAAAAGTAATAAATATAAATTTATATGCAATATGATTAATAATTGTGTATATAATTGCATAAATCAAAACAATGTGACATCCATATAAATCAAAATATAATATAGGTAAATGTATACTTGCGCTAGAAAATTAAGGCACTGACAATCAGTCACGCCTAACTGGTATAAACATGAGAGGGTAGACAACTACCGGTACCAAGTTTGTAAACAGTTCAACAAACAGGCTCAATCAGGACGACTAAAGAAATTGGAGAAAATAAAATCTCCAAAAGTCCTAGAATACTGCATGTTCAACTTTTAAAAATGTGGTGGTTGTCTGGTCATCATGTCGTTCACTTGGAAAAGTGCATCAATTATCTGCCCATGTATGCCCTAAGAAAACATCTCCAGACAGACCTAGGCCTAGTACAACTTTTGATGAAGCAACTTCTAGTGACATCTTGAAAGCTGCCAACCTTCTCAAAAAGGGCAGTTTTTTGAGCGGTAACCTGGAGATCCAATTCCAGTTGCCATTGAACAAGCTATACAGACCTTGAACACAAGAAAAATATTTTAAAAAATACGTTTTTGCACTTATCATTTAAAAGGACCAGTACCGTAGTGAATACTCAAAAGAACTTGAGAGAAAACTGGAAGCGGAGCACTTTACAATGTATATAATTTATAAATAATGTACAAGGCCTTTATGTAACAAACAAAATTGTAATGACAAAAATGAGAATGGACAATTAGTTGCCCGAACTATCATAGGAGAATAACAACAGAGGACATGATCAGGACAAATGGAAGAAATACAAATAAATTGAAAAAGCAGAAATCGTCTGAAAACAAGTAGCCTACATGTAAATAAGAATTAGACTAAATACTATTACTAGTTAAATTGCCTGTTTGTCGTAGATGTCCTAAATTAATAGGAGCCAACTGCCAATGTTGTAAACTGCAATTCCTGGTTGAAAGAAATGATAATAAAATAATAGAAAGGCTTACATAATTATATGAAACATTTAAAAAAAATAACACTACTCATCCAGAGCGTTCTCTTGGATATTTTCAACACCATTATATTTCCAAGCATGTAAATGTAGTGCAAAGTTGACATGCAGATGAAAATGCAGTCTACCGCCGGTAAATGTACGATGAATGTACAGTGTGAAGTTACAATCACATTCATAACGTTAGGCATGTTAGGCCTATCTATTGAACTAATGAATTCAATACATGTCAAAACAAACATTGTTGAAACAAGTTTCACTTTATAATAACATAAAAGTTTGTCTATCATTTATTATATATATAGGTTTTCCCGAACATTTTAAAACTTTTTTCATTCAATCTCCAAAGCGGTTAACTTCAATTTCGTCCCAAGAAGACTGGAATGTGCAAATGCTACAATGAATTTAGTCATTGGTCATTCCAAATTATCAATGGTCAATCAGTTTCAGCTTTTTTCATTCGTTGTCGTCAGATTTCACTGGAATTCGTCTCACCTGATCATCATCTACATAATGTAATGATCTAATTCGTCTTTGTTCAAGCGATTTCAAGAATTTTTCGCTCAAATTCATCCGATAATCTGGCTGTGAACAGCTTTGTGAAAAAGCTTATATAATCCATTTTCAGGTTAGTTTCTTTCACTTGCTCTCATGATTCCGAACCGTCTTACACCACTTTATACTCGAACATCATAAATCTTCGTAACATGGGCAAATGGCTGCAAATGGAAACCGGCCAGAAGGCCATACAACAAAGTGACAAACCAGGACAGACATAGGATTATTGATGCTTTTGAAAATGATGGTGTGGACTACCTGGAAGTATCTGATACTCTAGGAGTTAAGAGACAGACAGCTCGCTCGATAGTTTCTGTTTATTTGCGCCAGAACAGGAGAGATGCGGCACCAAGAGGAGGTGCCCACAGGGTCAAAGTTGACCAAGATATGAGGGATGATCTGGCCAGAATGTTGGATGAAAATCCACTTCTGACTCTGGAACAAATGAACAATGAACTGAGGAGACTGCTGCCCAACAAACCAGTAATTTCTAGAAGCACTCTTGCACGTACATTAGATGGAATGTTTATGACAATCAAGCTGGCGGAAGATATTCCAGGCGGCAGAAACGAGCGAAGTTCTTGACCAAAGAGTTGAATATGCTCAGTGGTTTTGAGAGCTGGGGTAGTTGGGCACTGCATTTACATCGACGAGTGCGGGTACAATATTTGGACCAGACGAACATACGGAAGAGCTCCAGAGGTGAGCCTGTCCGAAGGGTTGTGAACAACCAGCGAGGAAGAAACTGCAATATCACATTTGCAATATCCAACGAAATTGGGCTGATTCACCACTCTGTCAGACTCGCAACGACAACATTGGAGAGTTTCCAACAGTTTATCCAGGACACATGCGACGCAGCTGTTCAGGTACTACCTGCTGATGAACCAATACACCTCATATATGACAATGCCCGCCCACATATCAATGCTCATGTGCCAGAAGACTTCAACAACATCTTCATTAGACGCACCCCTCCATACTCGCCTTTTCTCAACCCGGTCGAGATGGCACATTCCGCCTTCAAAGCCGCAGTGAAGCGCACTTTGAGTCTCCACAATGGCAAGCAGAGTTGGTGACGTTGCTGCTGCCAGAGAAGCTGGTGTGAATCTTCAAGCCTGGCGAGCCAGATGTCTGCAAGAAGTAGCTGAAGAGAACATAGATGTCATCACACCAGACAAATGCGCACGCTGGTACAACCATGCTCAGAGTGACGTATTTGGCACGGTGTGTTGCAAGACAGAAATTGAGGGTTGAACAACCAATCGAAAGAACAAGAAAATTGACTGTTCTAAAAATATGTGAAAATATGAATACATTTTCTTTTCAAGTATAGGCCTACTTATTTCTGGTATGAAATCTAAAAACCTTATTTTCTCTAGCTTTTCACGCAAAATTTCCGAACTTAATGTATACACATTTAAATAAGGCTAACATAATTTTGGGATAATAATGCACATCAATATACATGGTAAATTCTCATTTTAGGGTATATACCTGCGTCAGACAAAAATATTCATCGGACACCAAAAAAGTAAATAATGTTTAAAGTGGAAATGAAAAAGATGAAACGTAAAAAATCAAAGACAGCATACAATCATGTGACGAATTTAAATTAAATTGATACGAATTTGATTGCAAAATGACGAACTTGCTTCTTCTATCGTTCGTTTGGCAACTGCGGTCGACGAAATTGAATTGTCTTTCACCAAAATCTATGGCAAATATATGAAATTATTTGGTCAAAGTACGAACATGAACGACCAAAGACGAAATTGAACATGGGATATGCAATCTTCAAGACGAAATTGAAGTTAACCGCTTTGGAAATTGAATGAAAAACGTTTTAAAATGTGCGGGAAAACCTATATTATTAACGCCGCTGTTGATTTAACGTTGTGTGTTTCAATAATTAAAGACTGCGAGGCCAACTGTATTTATTGTCAGGGATCAGGCTGAATGTTCATTTGATGCAGTACATGTCTTTTTGCAAGAATTCACAGTAACCGTACACAACTGTTTCTAAAAAAAATGGCTATCCGGCTATCATTCTATGGCTATGCATTCAGAAGTAGGCCTCCAGTCTACACACGAAACGAGTTAACCGTGTACGTCAACACGGAACGATGGACACAAACATGTTATGTACGTTAAACGCCATTACTTTGTACACAATAATGGTTAAAACCAACCGCATAAACTGAATTTTTGGGGACAGTTTTTTAAAGGAAATAAGTCGTCATCGTTGATTTACTGGGTCGATTGTGCTTATAAAAAATTAGGACGTATCCACGACGACAGCTAGAAAAACGTCTTCAACTGATGTTCAAGGCAATGACGACATTCCACTACATAGGCTTCACCACCGGCAATTCCACAATGTAAACAGCCTCAATTTCGCGGGAAAAGCTATCATGTGACTGTTTATTAAATAAACTTTGTATATTCATAAAAAAATTGCATATTTAACTTGAAAACCAACCACAAGAAAGCAACATGTAAACAAACCAAATATAGATTTGACCCACACACGTTCCCCCGGCCCTACGGTACGCGCGCGATGTACTATGTATGAAATGATGACAGATCACACGCCTCATTTGCATACTGTTAACTTTCGACAACAGAGGGCGCACTTTTTCTAAAGGAAAACAGCAGTGTTTCGTGATTTTGAATTTTGCGTACCTTGTCAACCGATACTTAGCAAAGAAAAAGCAATTTTTCACGTTTGTAATTAAAAGTTATTGTTATCTATTTATAGCTGTTGTATTTAAAAGCTTTTTCCGAGTTTCAGTGTTACCAGAGGCTTCGTGTCTGGACTTCGATGCGTGAAGACGTACTCTGCTGCGGCTTGAATTCGAAGACTTTTTGTGTGTGACGTGAACGTTTCTTTGGGTGTGGCGCGAAATTTGATTTCCAATTTCAATTTTGACCAGTAGGCCTAATACGATAAACATTCTACTATTCCCTAGAAGCTAATCAAGGTAAGCAATACCATTGAATCAGAAGGCATATTATTTAGTTTTTCTTGATCAATCTAAATCAGCCATGGCTGATGAAGATGCAGAATCTGACTTGGAACAAACATCCCAATCAGCAATGGATTTTCAAGACAACCACGAAAATAAATATAATCATCCACGATCAACCTTCGACATCTTGTACAGCCAAGCACAAAACGATTCTCAATCAAAGAAAATAAAACGTAAACGCACACAATCAAACAGCATAACCTACAGTGATATCTACACAGAATCAGACAACAGCGACTACGAAACTCCACAACCTAAACGCAGACTCACTCAAAATAACAACGCTCCAAATGAGCCAACTATGGTAATTATCAACTCCCCAGAAATCAAACTTGCTAAACTAAACCCGATAAAAATCGCAAAAGCACTAAACACTATAGGAAAGGACATTAAAAAAAACGTAACTAAAAATAATCAAGGAGTGATCACCGTATGCTGTTACACCACAGCCCAAGCAAAAAAACTTAAAACAATAACACAATTAGACCAATGGACAGTAACCACCGAATTTGCAAAATCACAAACTCAAAGTAAAGGTGTAATCACTGGTATCCCAACAGATGTATCAGAAAATGACATCCTAAAAGTATGTAAAAGCCAAGGTGTGATTAATGCTAAAAGACTAATGAGGAAAATAAACGGAAAACTAGAAAACAGCCTATCCATATGCCTAACTTACAATACACCAAATCTACCAGAGAAAGTCAAAATAGGATATGAATCCTTCTCAATGAAACCCTACATTCCCCCAATAACAAGATGTTTTAATTGTCAAAGACTAGGCCACGTGGCAAACAACTGCAGAGAGTTCGACACGCTGCGTGCGATGTGGCGAGTCACATGCATTTGAACAATGCCATCAAAAAGAAAAGGTAAAATGCTGCAGTTGTGGCGAACACCACTCGTCAGCATATTATGGTGGATGCCAAACGATGAAACAAGAAAAAAAAAATCAAAATATCCGAGTATCATACAATATATCATATGCAGAGGCTGTTACAATTGGAGCAAACACACCCAGCCAATCAACACCCACGTACCTAACAACAAACACTAAAGAAAAAACACAATTGCGAAACACAATGACCAATAATGACATAGCTCCTCCAACCCAGTATACCACAAAAATAATTACTAAGGATGCCACCACCATGAACAGACCAAGTGGCAGCAACCCAAACTGAATCAACACAACAAAACACGTACAATGAGCAAGACCTAATCGAATTACTTACTGGCACAATGCAAATATGGGATACTATCAAAAATAAAGATGAAAGAACCACTGCCATAAAAACACTAGTAAATCACGTCCTCCACTCCGAAGAAACAATAACACAAAAAGAAAAACAAAGAAAACACAGAACACCTTCCCAATCACCTGTTAACACAAGGAGAAAATCACCTAGCAGAAAACAAACACAAACAACAATGGACCCACCAAATACTCCCAAAACAAACACTAGCCAAAAAGGTAGGAAAACAAATAAACCAACAACATGATTATTACACTTATGGTTCTTACAATCTTACAATGGAATGCCCAGTCACTTTTAGCTCATAGTAAAGAATTTAAACATAATATTAATTCCTGGACACCAAAACCAGATATAATCTGCATTCAAGAAACTTGGCTGAAGGAAGAAAAAACTTACAACTTACCTGGATATGATATCTATAGACATGATAGAAAAATCACTACATCTAAAAAATGTGGTGGAGGTTGCGCAATATTTATAAAACGTGGTCTAGGCTTTAAATACACAGATACATCCGACCATAATACCCCTATAGAATACCAGATAGGCGAACTCTATGATGATCATAACAATAAAATAAATATAATAAACATTTATAATCCCTAGCTGTATCACCCTAAAATCCAACTACTTAAATGAAATTTTTGAAAAAACAGATAAACCTTATATAATCTACGGTGATCTTAACGGACACAACCCACTCTGGGGAAGCTCTAAACTAGACCATAATGGTAAAATAATAGAAGACGCTATTTCTAACCACAATATGATATGTATGAACTCAGGCGAAGGCACTAGAATAAACTCAAACCAGAGTACTTTATACTGTATTGACATCACCCTCACATCTCCAAGAATAGCCACAAACTGCAAATGGACAGTCTTAAATAACACCTGGGGGAGTGACCACTGCCCAATTCTTATTGAAATAAATTTTCCTACACATAACAAATACTCTAAAACAACCCCTAAATGGTCCTTTAAAAAAACTGACTGGAACAAATTTCAAAATGCCTGTAGGCCTATCGATAACATAACTGAACCAAACAATCTAGATAGTATTGATGACACATATACAAATTTTCTAAATCAACTAAATTCCGCCATGACTTATTCCATACCAAAAACCAATCCGAACCATAAAAAAATCCCAAAATCATGGTGGAACGAAGACTGCAAACAGGCCATAGATTACAAAATAAATGCACTCAAAAAATTAAGAAAAACACGTCTATACCATCAGACCTGATACTATACAAAAAAGCAAACGCAATCGCAAGAAAAACAATAAACAATGCTAAAAGAAAAGACTGGGAAAATTTCTGTGATGAACTTCATCCAAAAACTAATACCAAAATAATTTGGAATAAAATTAAACGAATCCATAAAACAAACACAAATAGCATCCCTGTTCTACAATATGAACATATAGAAGCTTTAACTGACAAAGATAAGGCAGAAATACTTGCCACAAATTTTGCAAAAGAAAGCAGTACCGGTAATTATTGTCCCACCTTTATTAAGACTAAAACAAAAGCCGAGAATAATCTTATAATTGAAAACATCAATGACAGTGTCATAAATGATCCATTTAACATTGAAGAATTAAATAATGCTTATTGAATCATCTAAATGTACAACCCCAGGAAAAGACGGCATAAACAACAGAATCATAAAACACCTCCCTATAAAAATTCGTGAATATTTACTTATAATTTTAAACATGATATGGTACACATCTATAAGCCCAAAACAATGGAAAGAAGCCATCCTCACCCCCATCCTCAAACCAGGTAAAGATCCGTCCAACCCACTATCATATAGACCTATAGCCCTCAACTCCACCTTCTGCAAATTAATGGAACGTATGGTTAATACAAGATTATTATGGTACTTAGAAACCAACAACCTATTATTTTACACATCACCAGAGTGGTTTTCGGAAGGGAAGAAGCACAAAAGACCATATTCTTAACCTAGAATCATCCATTAACAAAGCATTTTCTAATAAAGAAAGTACACTTACCATTTTCCTAGATATAGAAAAAGCATATGATATGATCTGGCGTAAAGGAATCATTATTAAACTACAAAAAAATGGGTATCTATGGCCGTATTACTCACTGGATTAATAATTTTCTTACAGATAGAAAAATTCAAGTCAGGGTTAATAACATCCTATCTGAAGAAAAGATAGTTGAAAATGGTGTTCCCCAAGGCAGCGTAATAAGCCCACTCTTGTTTAACATCGCTGTCAGCGACCTTCCTGAATGTACTGACAATATCCAAATATCCCAATATGCAGATGATATCGCAATCTGGAAATCAAACAGGAACATTCCCTACTTAGATTAAAGAAAAGAAAATACAACAAAATCTAGACAACATAAACTACTGGTGCGAAAAATGGGGTTTTAAATTATCCATACCCAAAACAATTGCCGTTCTATTCACCCAAAAGAAAAATACAAAAATATCGATCCATATTCAAAACCATATAGTCCAGACTCTTCATTTTTGACAGTAAACTTACATGGAAACAACATTATAGAAAACGTAATTAATAAATGCAAAAAAAGACTAAACCTTCTCAGATGTATATGCGGCAACTCATGGGGTGCCGACTGTAAAACCCTTATTAAACCTACTTTTGAATATGGCTGTGAAGCATTCGACTCCGCCTCACACTCAATCAAACAAAAGATTGACAGCATCCAATATCAAGCCTTAAAAATATGTACCGGGCCATTCATGGTTCTCCCTTATATAAATTACAAATTGAATGCGGTGACCCCCACTGCACCTACGTCGCCAATTCCTATGTAACATATACGAAACAAAAATAAAAACCCACAAATACCACCCCAACAAATACATCACAAACGACAACTGGCAAAAGCATTACTTTGCAGATAAATGGCTTAACACCACTCATAAAACTCCATTTGAAGCCAGAGTCACTCAATCGTCTTTTATTACCTTCCCCATTAACAATCCTTTCCCTTTCTGTAGTGGCAATACAATAAACCCATCATTTCCACAGAAATCCTCTCCCGAGTCGCAACTCTAACCAACCCACATGACAAATGCAATGTCAGTATTGAAATCATCAACACAAAATGGCAGAATTTCCTACAGATTTATACCGATGGCTCATATAACCCACTTATAACCAATGGCGGATCCAGGGGCCATAACGGGGCCATGCCCCCCCAAAAAAAACCCCAGCTGTACGCCCCCCCCAAAAAAAAAAAAAAAAAAAAAAAAAGAAAAGAAAAGAAAAGAAGAAAAAAAAGGGGGAAAAAGAGAGACAAAACAAAACCCCACAACTTTACGCCCCCTCCTTGTGCAGCTAAGTCTTGCTTATACGTTCAGCTTTTGTTAAAGTATGCAAATTACAACACACTGATTGGCTACATGAATGTGTTCATAATCCTACTCACGATCCAACATTGCCACAAAATTTGCAATGGTAGTTTGTGCAGTTAAGCCAAGCTGCATTAGACGAGGCGTACACGGTGATTGTATGCATGGCTTATGCACACGCGACTGGTTGTGTGGGGTTTCCTGGATATTAGGTGAGCCATGCAACGTCCGCAATGTAGGCCTACGTTTAGACTTGGCGCGAACATCGCGTGCATAAAACGCATTTCAATCTTGTGAGTACGAGCAGGAGCAGTGACTTGAAAGATCTCGTCTTCCATCGTCATATGAGCAGTAAGTATCAACGTAAAATACAGTGGGCTGTTTTGCAGCACTGTGTAGATTACACAATAATGTATGTACATACCATAACACTCTGGGGACTCCATGCGGGCACCAGCCTAACCCAGATGAGTGGCCATATCTTAAAACATGTCAATGATTGTTTTTCTGAAAATCTACCCTTTTGTAGAAAGGATCAATTTGGATCAATAATAACTGCCGTTAATTCCAGAGTTCTGTGTCATCAATGGATTATTTCAGGCGGCTTTATTTAAACATTAATTTGCATTAATAACTTTTACAACTTGCACACGATTAGCAGCGTAAGTTTGTCATAATCATACAACGCCACACCCCAGTGGAGCCGGCTAGCTCCTGTGCACGTAGCTATAGGAAAGGAAAGTGTCAATGGAAACTTTTACAGAAAAAAATGAGCCCCTCCCAACACAAAATCCTGGGTACATACATGCGCCACTCAATGTTACTCTTGTTTTCTGTCATTATTTAGAGCTTTTATGTACACTTTCACTGCTTCGCCAACAGCAAAACCTCTCGGTTCCCTTCATTGCTTACTTCAAACATGTCGGGGAAACCTGATGATAGCAAGGAGTCTGGCCACTCACGTCTAAGCATTTCCGGAAACCCTGCATTAGTCAAGTGGTTAGACCGCAGGACCTAGCCTACAATCACAAGGTTGCGGGTTCAAATCCAAAGCTTATCACTGAAATTTCATACTAAATCAAGTATTGTCGTCTAGACCCACAAAACAAACAAACCCCACCAGAAACGTTTGCGCTCGCAAATACGCCCCTCCACTGAGCATTTGGCCCCCCTAAACTTTGGGCCTAGATCCGCCGTTGCTTATAACACGGTTGGTTGTGGACTGTATATTCCACAATTAACATACTCCAAAAACTATCGTCTAAACAATGGCATAGCCTATCAATTTTCTCTGCAGAACTACTCGCTATTCTTCTTGCCCTAGAGTGGATCGAAGAAGTCAAACCGCTTCAAACATGTATTTTCAGTGACTGCCTCAGTGCAATTCAAGCAATCTCAAAACATAACCCTGAAAACAAAACAATATGTGATATACGACACACATTAATTAACATACAAAATCAAAATAACTATGTCATTTTTGAATGGATTCCTGGTCATTGCGAATTCCAGGAAATGAAAAAGTAGATCAAATAGCAAAATTAGCCACATACAAAAATAACATCGATCACAATATCCCCTTTTCAAACTCCGAAATAGAACATAATATCAAAGAACAGCTTAAAAACTGGAAAAATACAATACCAAAACAAGATCTCACTAATAATATTGTTACGAATCTTACCCTTTGATTTTGATAAAAATATTAGCAACCCTTATAGTTCACTTCTTCCACTTTCAATATTTTGCTGACGATGCAATTTCAAGCAGTCTAAGTCCCAGGGTTTGTTTCCCCGGACCCTCGATTGTCCGCTATGAATATGCAATCCTTACAAGGACGCTACTTTTGGTCATGCATATCCAGCGCCAACGCAATGCATAATGCAACACCAGCGAGAGCCTTGCGTGCGTGCCACACCCTCCCGCCACGTGGCTTGGAGCCGTCCTTTGGACTTAGTCTATTTTCCGAATACTTTCCTCGGAGTCCACCCCTTCACACCGAACACGGTTCGTGGGTGAACCACGGCCAAACAGTCACCGTGACTGACCCGCTCAGTCATTAGCCGTGGCCCGCGTGTAATGCTCCGTAACCCAAGCACAGCCGCTGTTCCCCTCATGCGGTAAGCATTTTTCCCCTTGAACACGCCCTCCTTTCTAAGTTGTCGATCACTTCACTTTCGTCAAATACCTTACCTTATATGGAACAAGGACCTGTTGTATGTCCTGATTTTGCACACGTTTCTACCCTTAGACGCGGAAGCCAAGCTTCTCATTGGCTAAGACGCTAAAGTAGGCTAATGTTTTATTCATTCCTAGGCCCCAGATTTCTATATAATCCCCAAGATTTCCTGATCTCGGCGGGAAGTGCGATTCCGAATGATATCTGTGCGACTCGATCCATGACAGTGCGATATACCGAACTATTACGGTCCAGAGCCTCGTTCGTTGAACCAATGGTGCAGGGCGTCGATATGGCCATTGGTTCGCCTACATGTAGCTAATGCGGTCTGGTACACACTCTGGCCCCGTCCAGACACCCCGTGTAGTCAAGCCCCGGTGGTCCCCGTCGTAGAGACCGACCAGCCGCCCGTCTCTCGGTATAGCAGTGCCCGTACCGTATGGTCCCCACTGGCTGTACCCAATAGTTGGTATTCGTACACCCTGTTCGGAACTTAGCACAAGTATATAAGTTTAACTATTGACATGTACCTATACGCTACCACTCCTGTCATACATGTTACTAGTGCCATTGTTAAATAGTGATGTTAATAATAAACCAACCCCATTGATTGAGATTGTCACAACAAAGTTTGTGTCCGACTATTATTTGTTGACCCACGATAGTGGGGAATGCAACAATATTAAATATGACCCCATACTCAAATTCACCACATGGGGCCTAAAACGATACCAAGAAATAATAATACATAGAATAAGAATAGGCACCTGTAAAAATTTAACTCTCCTACAAGTGCAATTTTTGAAACAACCCATTCAGGCCACTCCAAGCCATTAGCTGTTGCCAGTGACCTCCTATGGTTACCGTTCTGTGCACTGTCACACCACTGAGATTGCAGGGTAAGGTGGTCTCCCTCCCACTGATACATTGCAGGCCATACTAATATGTTCAAACATTTACAGTGGCCTTGGGTGGCACACAGTTGATTTTGTAAGATTACTTGGAAAGGACAGCAGGCTTGTACATGTATGTACTGAAAGTTGTTTAAGAACAGAATTTTGTGGATCGGAGTGGCCTCCATGTGTAGGAGGGTTTTAAACAACTTTCGTACAATATAGGCAAACACCCCGATGGATTGTGATACATCATGTGCGCTGTTCCCGACAACATCACTCACTTTCTTCTAACCTGTTCCAATTATAACACACAACGAAGAACCCTCATGGAAAACCTCAAATTACCTCAAACAGTAACATTAACACAACTTCTGGGGAAAAAAGAAAACTATTATGAAATCATTAAATATATCCAAAATTGTAACGTTGAAATCTAAATAATATGCCTTCATAATGATTGAATGAGTATTGCGATACAATCAGGGGGGAGGGGCTACGGATGATTGGCGGGTCACTATGCCATACGTCATCACCTGGAAGGTGTTGCGAGCCTGCAAATCAGCCGGCGGACCCCGGGCTCACTACGGTACACGGCTCGACCTCCAGGAAACTCGTGGCACATTATGATCTGACACCTTTCACCACCATCCTAACCTTATACAGATTAGCGAACAACCTATCGTTAATGGCACAAAGGGCACATCGATTGCCATAAGTGCCATACACCCTACTACAACAACAACAACAACAACAACAACAACAACAGTGTTACCATTTGCTGCTAAACTGATCGATTAAGTATGGCTGATAAGCGAAAGAAAGACATGGAGAGAGCGCTGAACTCCGTGCGAGATGCCAACATTCGTCTCTCTCGCTCGGACGAAGCTGCTTTGACACAGTTAGTTGAGGAGTATTTCCTGGACGACTTTGATGACTCTGACTCCGACACTGACAGTACGGACGATGACAAAGCTCCAGGTGTCTCAGTGATTCCTGGAGCTGAAGGAAATGGAGAAGACGATGTTTTGCTTTCAGATCAAGATGATACAGATGACGACGACCAGCCACCCGTTTCAGCCGACAATCTACACCGTGTCCAGCACCTACTGGGGGAAGCGATCGCCGAAGATCCCGATGTCGAACTTCAGAGAGCCCGTGACTTCATCTGTGAATGTGTGTCTTTCAACGGAGGTCCTTGTATTCACCAGTTTACCAATGAAGATATAGTCAACATTAGAATGGATATGCAGGAATTAACTGAAGGTAATTTTGCTTAAAGGTAGGGTTTTCAGGTGAAAATTTTTTCCTAAACCAATATGCTCAATATTTATATCAAATTAAAGGTCTTGATGAAAGAAATACAATGGTTTTTAAATCAAGAAAATTGGACGGGTAGCTTTTGAGGAATCCTGTTTTATTTAATCAAGTATACAGCATTCGATGAAGCCCGACTGTCCATACACTGTGTACATCCCTAAATGGCACCAAAACCGTTGAATCAGCCTACACACACGCACAGCGTTCGTGCTCGTTTCCCTCAAAAGAGCTTTTGAAAGGGTGTAAAAAAAATACACTCTCCGCTCAAAACTAAACACAATTACGGCTCAAAACTTTCACATAATTTTTTTTATGATAGAAAATAGGTGTAAAATTCATTCAGACACCGCTCTTACCTTTCAACTTGAAGATTTCACCTCGAAAAACGGTGTTTACTTTTTATCTCTGCGTAACTTCGGTTGTAGAGTAGATATGGAGATGGAGCAAGCTTGGGTATGTAAAGGAGCCCTTTCACTCAACAGGGAAACCCGTTTTCATGTCGATCACAATGTACTCGGGTGCGGAGACAGCTCCGAAGTGGATGCCCTCAGCAGCGCGGCAAATTTTACGGGCCGAATGCACGCGATCTCGGAACACTTCGCGAAAGGCTGGGCGAGGCGAGAGTGGTTCATTCATAAAAACCTAGGCTTTCGCACGTACTTCCGATTGCTATTTTATGTACAATGTTGGATAGCTGAAACTATAAGCTTTCCAATGAGCTATTACATGTAAGATTTCGACGGGTAAAAGTAGTAGAATTTGTGAGATTAAAATGTTGATGTTTTTGTTGTTGCGGGCGATGCGCTGTGCGTGTGGAGGGCTTCGGTCAAGCACGTACGAACTGAAAACACTATTAAAGGTACACACCGCCCTAAAAGTGCAAAAAATGGGATTGATAGAATGATAGAGAATCATTTTTGGAAGGTTTTCTTCAAAAAACAAAATCCAGGTATCGTGTAATTACCGAGAAATGTCCAAAAAACAACAATAAGGTCAAAGGTTACGTATACGCATTTTCAGTAGTCTACACGACCGTGGAAACCTGTACGGCAATTGCAGATTGTAGTCAGACTGGTACCTCTGCATTGCACACCGCTGTGATTGTAACAAGAGGAACAAGGTTCCAGTCTGTACATTTTGTATCCGTTGTAAACACACGAACGATCACAAAATTCCTGGATTCGATTCAAACCAGGTGCACGTCGACGTCCAAAATGATCCAAAAAGTGATGACAATGCCTAATAGGCTTGATAGACCTTGGATCAACCATGGAGAAAGGCACAGACTGAACAAACCGGTGCTCTTAGCACTTTAGCAGCATCGATCTGGACATACTGGATTCTGGGCTGGGTGAGCATCTCAATCATGATCAATCTCAATCATGATCAATATAACTAATTAATACTAGGCCTACTACTAGTTGTTTGCATTGCCATTGGTAGACAGTACATGATCTAGGAGTGTACATGATGAACACAATCATGACAATGTCCCCTGGCAATTATGTGAAATTGCCCTAACCTCTGATTACATACTTATATATTTGACAGGAAAAATGTTGAAAGGGAAGCTTCAATTTTGGTTTAGATTTTCATATTCTCAAAATATTATCAAACATTTTTATTTGGTCGGGTCTCGGGACACAGACATGACAGGCCTTATGACCAAATTAATTTGTCCGAAGTGCTTTTATCTTAGAGAGAGAGAGAGAAAAAATAATTATGTAAAATATACAAGACATTACCAGATATAACTTTGTGAAACATGAGGGGAAGCCCCTATTTTTAATAAATTTGCACAGGTTTTATACTATTTTTAATGAGATCTAATGTTAACGTGTTACAGGGTTGAAATTAATGTTCATTATCAAATACGAATGATGAACGTTTCATTTAATTTTAATGGTTAAAAATTAAGGTTTAGTATAATTTGTTATTATTTTTTGCTACATGTATAGCAGTACTGGCATTTCAGTCCAAGAGAAGGGGTCTATCTGATAACCACCTTTCCATTCTATATCAGTTAAACAATGTTTTACCTTATTTCCCAGCAGTGTTTTAGCCAGGATTTGGTAAAGTGGGAGTGCAAAAAAAAAAAGTGGGAGTGCAACTTATTGGAGTCCAAAATTTGTGTGCGAAGCACACAACTTGAGCGCGAAGCACACAACTTGAGCACGGAGCGCGAAGTCCCTCACGGCCAGGGTCCAGGGCCTGCTTAAGGACCCTGGAAGCTCTGGCTATTTTAGATGCTCTCTGGTGGTCTCTAATGCATTTCTGATACCTGTTTTTCAGGTAAAAATTAGCTAATTTGGTTAGATTGTTTCCTTTTTTAAACAAAAAATAATAAGTTTAGCAGAAAATACAGAATGTGCAATAGTCCACTAATTTTGCATAGTGATAGCCATTAGTAATTAAAGTTTTTAAGAAAGTTTGTTAACACAATATATTTGGAAATCGTATGCCAATAAACTAGTATTTATACCAGCAAGTGTTTATTATATATAAAAAAAAGGGTTACATTTTTAAAATGAAATTATGTTTCGATGTATTTTATTTTAATATAAAATGTAATTTAATGTCAGTTAATAGTATTAAACCACAGCTATGTCAATTAGTTATGTAAATGAGAATATGACACAAATGTTTTCTTTGACAAATCACTACAATTTTTAATTATATTTAAAAAAAAAAATTTAAAAAAATTTACGTGCATATGAATGAACCTTTGTATTTTTTCTTAATTTCTTCAATTTGCCATTTTGTTTGAAGTACATCTTGTTTTTTGAGGTGTTATGTGACTAGATCAAGTTTACTATTTTTTGCACACGGGCGCATAATGTATATGTACATGTACGTATAAGCCCCCTGCGCGCGCTATTTATAGTGCCCCACAACATCATGGCGCGCGCACGTGCACACACGTCGTAGTCGTACACACACACACACACACACACACACACACAAACATAAACAGTCCGACCATGCAATGTACATGCACCACGAGTCGACGAACGATGTGGTATGCACATTGACATGCTTTTGACATGTGAGATCGGTCTTCAATGCTTATGATTTCAGATTTGCCAGTGGATTTATGTATGATATTATGAGGTGTTGTTCTTTAACAAGGTAATTTTCTGATCAGTTGATTTCGGCAGAATGACGGCGAAATTCTGATGCCAATTCCGATCAAGTTCATGAAACTCTCATCAGCATGAAATGGCATTGTTAAACAAAATAGTAGTTTTTTAGTACAGTATGGACGTTGAGCAACACAAAGTTTGGGTAGGCCTACTACTGCATTGTACCCCAAAGTATTTTGATTGTACATGTTGTAAGTTAAACGTGACAATTTTGCTGTTACCTTTGTGAAGAAGTTTGTTATTTTTCCCCTTTTGGCCGACATGATGTAATTGACGTTCTCTGAATAGACTAAATCAAGTCTATGAAATACGGACTGGTTCCCCGTTTCGGTTGTGCACATGTAAATACAGAGTTGATTTTACACCAACACGTGTACCAGACTAAAGTCGGACCACAAGCGTGACAAGTCAATCGGAGACTCCGCTGTGCGTGCACGATCGCGATCGAACTGAGGTGAAAAACTGGTGAAATTAAATTTATCTACGTTACGTCTTTTATGTTTTAAATTGTCCACAAGAAAAAGAAAGCTTCAAAGTTAACAAAAATTGTTTTCATAAAATAAAATCACAAATTGACATGAAATTCCCTTTTACTGAAATAGATTTTCTAAAATATTTTAGCACGGCTTCGATTTAAAAATACAAGCCGTGCTTGAAAATATTGCCCGTGTTTTTTTTAAACTGGCCGTGCTAACACGGCCTGCACGGCTCGCTGGCTAAAACACTGCCCAGTGATTGTTGGTAATGTTGAATTTATTAAAATCTAAGCCCTTACTCCTCTTTTCAATCTTAAATCTTTTTCAGAAAGAGGACAGAAACATCTTGGTACTTCAGCTATGCAGAATTGATGCTGGGTGTGATTCTCGACATAATGAAGCACCAGTCTTCGGTCAATGGAATTGGTAATTTGGAATCAAGCATAGGCCTATGTCTGGGCCCTTACTTTTATTGCTTGTTTGCCCCTCCCCTCCCCTCCCTAGTTCTTGGATTCTATAGTGCTGCAATGATAGTCCAAAGAATTTTAGAAAACAAATGTGTTGGTTCATCACCAGTGGCAGTACATGACATCACCAAGAACTTGGGGGGGGGGGGCATTTTATTCCAAAATTACTGATTCCAATGACAGCCCCTGAATGTCACCTATTCTGAACTGTCACTAAATCGTACATACAGAGCGTACATTTATTATGCAGATTGATTCCGTTTTCTTATCAACAAAGGATCATGGTTGGGTTCATTTATACTGAAGTCATTTCACTTGTTACATGTGTAAGGCCATGTACACTCATTATTAGGTTGTTTACAATAGGCAGGTCAGCAAAGTGGTTTTAATTGATTGTGGGGGGAGGGAAGAGTGGAACCACAAAAGTCAGTCATAAAACCAAATGGACAGTTAAAATAAATATGTATTTCATTGTTTTATTAGCACCCATACAACTCTTAATTATTTCAATGTCTAAACATTTATGTACAAAAATGGCATCTGATCTTTAGCTTATAATTCTATAGATTGGAAGCAGCTACAGACATTTTGCCAAATATGTGTACAACCTTGAAAATGTAAAAAGCAATGTAGAATTTGTTTTCAAATTTTATAAATGATGTTTAATTTGCAGTATAGGTGAAAACAAAGACAATTTATAAGCATGTCACAATAAGGAGATGCTTGATTACAGTGTTACTATCATTGTCAATTTATCATATTTTTGTTCATTATAAACTTGAGTTGAAAGTGAAGTATATTATAAATAAAGATCACTCTCAGTATATAAACATGCAGTCCATCAATTAAATTTATTTTTGTACAAGACTTAATACCAAGATAAAATACAAATGTTGGCTTTATCTAAATCTAGAAATTAAAGGTTTTTCCATAAACAAAATGAAAAGACTAAGCAATTATCAGATTTGATCAAGTGGATGTAATTACATTTAATTTTGTTTGAATTGTCAATTGGCTAATTACACTTGTGGCCTTACTTTTGGGAATTATTTACTTTTTGACAACTCTTCTGCTGAGGGCAGGGGAAGAGGGAAAGCATGAATGCAAACTTTCTTGCAACGTTATCATGTAGTAGTTATAAGCTTGTTTTCTAATGAAAGGTTAATTAGCTAATATCCATACAAGCTTTGAAAACTGCAGACATTAGCTATTTGAGTAGACTCTGGTACATGAACATGGATGAAATGCTCAATTATTAGTAAACTTTCATGTTCCATGTAGCGAAAATTATTTACAACCTGGAAATGGAAATATCAGGAGTGTAAAGACTCGTCTCTCACAGGGTAACTTTTCATTGGTAAAGTTGGAAATACAAAGAAAGGGGAAATGTTTATATGCTCCTCCATGATTCAGTGTCTTCAGTAACCCCAGCACCCCAACCCCCAATCAATTTAACCCCAACTTCCTGTCCTTTGATCCACGTTTCAACTGTGACTTTATGCCCATAATAACGCTGAATAAGTTGATCTGGCTACCTACAACCCTGGCAAACTATTTTCATATGAGTGTTTTTACATGTTGATTTATCATCTGGCATGGTTTTTGAAAAGCATTTGTTGGGCTAGTGTCAATATCATTATGCATATAATGAGGTTTGTAGTAGCACCATGTAACTACCTCTACAGTTTAATAGTGTTGGCTCTTAGAAGAACTGGTGGTGAGATAACTTGAAGTTTCCATCGGTATACTCTGATCATCTTCATCCCCCTGAAGACAATCAGAGTATACTGATTGAAACATAAAGTAATGTCACTGTCAGTTCTTGTCAGAACCAATGCTTTTTACTACTCTTGAAAGATAATTACTCCTACTCCTACTGTTCTTCAACCATGTGAAGCTTCAAAATCTCAACATTTTCATGGTAGTACATAATACTAAGAGAGTAATTTGTTTGGGTGTGGGGGGGGTGTTGAGGGCTGTCAGTTGCCTTGAAACATTTTCATGTTATACCTGCAATTTTTGGCAATTTTTGAGGGTCTTGAAAGTACTACATGTCCTCTATACTTCCTAGAAACTTTTGATTGGGTGGCACCCGTAACAAACCTGAAGTTGATATAGTAGGTAAACTTCTTGAGAAAACTCTTATTCAGTGGAATGTCTGCTATTAAGTGGGATGTTGTAGGCTTCCGTTTACTGACCCCCATTCACATACGTAGGCAGACATGGTGAACTGAGCATTCGTCTCTGTCTCCATCTCCCTTCATCTCATCCATGGACCAAACATGAACCAGCGGCGTAGCCAGGACCTTTTCAGTGGGGAGGCACAGGGGGGGGGGGGGCATTGCTTTTCAGTGGGGGGGCCCAGGGGTGATGGGTTTTTTGCCTTTTAGTTTTCTTGTCTGTTTTTTGGGGCACTATGAGGATTTTTCGTGGGGGCACCTGGGGGCACTGGACGTGGGGGCCCCCCCAGGCCCCCCCGTGGCTACGCCACTGACATGAACAAACATATATATAATCTTACAAAAGAAATATTACATTGAACTGATTACTCTTGCAGTTGAGATATGAAACTGACCACAAAGACATAAATAACACAATAGCCAGCCATGAATAAAACATGTACCGGTAAAGCTACTTTGACTAATTATTAGTGCTACAGTACACTTATCATTCACACACACACTTCAAATTATAACCAATGTTGTTCTTTCCCTTTAAGAGGACAACGGTCACGATCAGCAGGGCATGGAATCGGAGTGCTAGTTTTAGATTATCTCTGTGACTGAAAATAATATCCCACATGATAAGGTCATATTATCATTGCTTCTGCATAAATGAGCCAGTAAGTTTCAGTCACTGTGTTCATCTTAAACTAGGACACCAATTCCATGCCCTGTTGAAAGTCTGCTCTGATCGTGATATTGCCCCTTTAATATGGACAAGTTTAAGCATTGCACAAGGGGGAAAACCTGAATGCACAACTTCATTTTTTTCGAAATGAGAAATTGTTTCTGTAAACCTGATTTTGTTTGATAGAAAAACAAATATTTACATCAATCAATATTTACATCAATCCCAGATTTACTCTACCTTGGCAATGCTTTTGTAGCTGTGAATACTGAAAATGGAATCAGGCTGAACTCTACATGGTGCATGTTGATGCAAGTAAAAATACTGGCAGTGATGTTTTCTCATACCTATAAAACAAAACATAACAGTTAATGAAATAATGGTGGATGTGATGGACATGGTGCATATTAAGAACCCATTGAAATATAACTCGTACTCGTACTCGTACTCGTACGATTAAATTATCAAACAATATTTCTCTTTTATTACTCTTACCTGTCCAACAATAATCCTACAAATGCGACATTATTCATAGTATCATAATGGTCACCATCACGTTCAACAATCAAATCCCTGAGTGTTTGCCATCATTTGAGGTTGGCTGGCCCGTCAATGGTCGCCAGGCATGCGTCGTTTTGCTGTAGACGGTGAGCCTTTCTTCGCCCAGCCCGCTCGGTCGAAATTCTAGCGTTGATTTTGACGGATGGCCTTCCAAACTGAACAGTTTTTGTCACTTGTTATTGGCGTTGATATGATGAAGGGGCTGTGACGATGTTCCAAATAAATACGTTATTGTTGTTTCCAAAACTAAACTCACTGGCAGTATCATAATTCAAAATACCCGACACGAAAAGCACCAAAGTGGTCGAGACCCTGCTTTACACTTCCACGCAAAAAGTGTTCATATATTTATGGCCTAACCAGCGGGCTCACGCCTCGGGCGCTTTGCCGCGCTGGCGCCCATGGCTGTACTGGTACAGTCTTGGTTCGGTTCCCGGTGTCTCGGGAAAGTGCCAAGACTTTCGTCTTTTTGTCGATTTTGACAATTTTCACCCATTGTTTCAAAATCATTTCACTTTTGTTATGTATCAATGAACTATAAACAATAATTATTCTTGAATTTGGTTCAGTAATAAACTTTTTAAACGTCTGAAAGTGCGACTATAACTTTTGTCCTCGTGAGTTTTCTGGACAAATTATTTTGGTTCAAGAAAGTCACATGACATTGGTTTTTGTACAATAACAGAAAAACGACGCATTTTTCAGGGGTACTTGTGTGGACAATTATATTCTACTTTTGAAAGATCTTTCCAACCATGTATGTAAAACAATGAAATGTTGAGGGGCGTTTTTTATCGCCCAATTTTGCGCGACAAAGGCGGTGTTATCTTTAAGTTATGTTGTAATTGTATAAATTAGCACACTAGTGACATTAACATTGAGTCTAACTTTTAACGTCATTATTAATATTATGGTATACAGTTATGTCAAGTTGTTATTGAATGTTAGTTGCCATAATTTCATTAACACTATCTATGTCTCAAGAGACATCACTTGAGTCATTATGATGAAGAAATAGAAATCTAGAAATCCCCTTGCACTACAGTACAACAATGAATTTGAAACAGGTATAGTCTATAATTTGAGGGGATTTCGTAATGCAAAAAAAAGTCATTGTGGGGATTGCTAGTGAAAAAGACAGTTCTTGTCAATAAGGCCTAACTTTTGTTTGTTATTCACAAAAGTTATAACACCTGTTCCACCTTAGTCCTATTGCCACAAAGAAAACCCACACAAAGTTTAAACAGGTCAATATTATTCATGCATAATGCTAGACACTTTCTTTTCTGAAACCAGTTCTCTGCCATGTATCCCTCAGAAAAGTAAGTTCTTAAAAATAATTATTGGAATTTTAATACATGGAACACCAAGCCTGCGTCAATAGAAAACTATTAAAAGCCTTAAAAAACATAAAACTAGGCCTAGGAATTTTTTTGTTAATTATAAAAATAATATTTTAAAGCTGCTTAACTTTTAGAGATGCAAAACATGTATAACCAGCCTCCCCTCCAACTGAAAACTTTACATGTAGAAATGCCTGTAGATCATTAACCTATACATTTTAATTTGTTTTATTGGCATATTTTTTATTTTTTTTAAAATATATTTATTTATATATTTTTATTTGTTCTACAGGAGAGAAAGATCTGATTCTCTTGGGGATGTTCCACACATCAGTTAACACAAGTGAGATGATCCATCACAAAGGCAAAGAAAGAATAGAGCAGAAAGAGCGTACAAGAACAAGAACTTCTTACACAATTAGAACCAAGAGAGTTTGTGCCTCAACCTTCAGATATCTCCATGCGTGAGTAACCATGTTATGTTTATGAGTTATACAAAAACTAAATTATGTTTTTGTTCGTACACTTTGACAATATTTTCCACTTAATCTATAGGCATTAATCAAATTAGTTTAAAGGTGCTAGTATTCGTTATCTGTCAATGAAACTGTTTTGTCAGTTTTCTTTATATCCTGTGAGGGCAGAGTTGGTTGATTAGTCCTATATGCGCTGTAATGGCAGCAATTGAGCTGGATACTCCCCAGGGAGCTGAGATGGTTTCAGGAATGATTTATGAGCCTTATGAGCAGGGGTAATAATATAATGCGCCTTGAGTACCACTTAGTTGGTGGATACGTGCGCTATATAAGTCCACACATTATTATTATTATTATTATTATTATTATCTTAATGTACAATTTAGGCACAAAACTCATTGTTATTAGTTTTTATTTTTTATTTAATTTTTTATTGATGATGGTTGAACACATATTTTTCCCTAACCCCCATCCAACTCCATTCTCTCTTTCTCTGCCTGTATTAAAGTGAAAACAATAACATTTAGTTATAATTTCTTATTTTTGGCAACAAGCGTAAGTAAGAACAAAGTCAGTGCAGTGCAGAAATGGTACAGGGAACACGGGCTATCTCCACGCCGAAAGAAGTCTGGTGGCAGAATAGAGAGTAGAAAAGTGTTAACTTATGAAGACACTACAAGGATTTTTCAGTTCATCCAGAATTTCGCAGAGGACCATGCACTGGTTCTTCCTGGTAGAGTTCCTGGCTTCAAGAGATCTGATCTTCGATTGTTGCCATCTACCAACACAAAGGCAGGCGTTTGGAGAGGCTACTATAAACCAGCTATGCAAACTACAGGTACAATTTATTAAGATATCTCTTCAAACTTATTCACTGTATGGTGTTTTCTAGTATTTTTGTGTTTAAAACAAACAAGTGTTGGAAAAGGTTTTGCTTAAAAAGTAACTGACAAAGAAATTATTTAGTAACATTCTAAACCCATTTTTGTATTGCAGGCTACAGAGCAGCTGAACTCAGCACATTCAAGAAAATATGGAACCAGCTCTGCCCTCATATCGTGTGTTGCAGACCAATGACTGACCTCTGCTGGGAGTGCCAGAAGAACAACAACCTCATCATTAGGACTGTCAACTGTGATGAAGATGCCAAAACAGAGACATTGCAGAGGCAAGAGGCCCATCTTCTACACGTTCGTGAAGAGCGTGCCATGTACAAGAAGCAGGTAGCTGAAGCCAAGGAGGTCGTCGCCACTGGTAACATGAGGTTGGGCCACAATATCCCATGTTCTAAACAGGTTATTATGCATTATTCCTTTGATTTCGCCCAGCAGGTTCACTATCCATCCAATCCACTCCAACCTGGGCCGATGTACTTCATGACACCAAGGAAATGTGGTATATTTGGTGTCTGTTGCGAGGCTGTTCCCCAGCAAGTCAACTATCTGATCGATGAGGGGATGACATTAACAAAGGGGAGCAATGCTGTAATCAGCTACCTGCATCACTTCTTCGGAACATACGGGCTTGGCGAAGAGAGTCTCAGTCTGCATTGTGACAATTGCTCAGGACAGAATAAAAACAGGTATTTACAAACTCTCACAATTTTAATGATGTACCTGTCTGATATAATACCAGTCGACCCATTAACAATTATCACTCTTGTGATAATTATTGGGGATGATTAATATAACAAGTTATTTTTATTATTTTTTTGGTTTGTACTTGTAGATACATGCTTTTCTACTTGATATGGAGGACGATACATGGACTACACAAGGACATCTCACTGAACTTTATGGTGGCTGGCCACACCAAATTCAGCCCAGATTGGTGTTTTGGTTTGCTGATGCAGAAGTTCCGGCGTACCCCAGTGTCATCCCTACAAGACATAGCCCATGTTACCAACAGCAGTACAGCAACTGGTGTGAACCTGGCCCAACTGGTTGGTAGCGAAAGTCAAGAAGTCTTTGTCCCATCATACAACTGGCAAACATTCCTGGGGGAGTACTTCAAGCCACTGACAGGAATCAAAAGTCTGCAACATTTCCGGTTAGTAATTTAATTTCTTGTTTAAGTATAACATTTAAGTCTTCCCTTTATGAAAAAAGAGCATTGTCCAACTCCTCTGCCATACATGCTTAGGTACTTTGCAAATTGGTAGAAAGAATAATCCCTAGTTTTAAATACATTGGAAACAATAATGCTGATTTTTTTGTTTTTTAATTTGTCTTGCATTTAGATTTTCATCAGAGGAACCTGGTGTGGTGTATGCAAGTAAACTACCGACAGACAGAGAACAACGCTTCAATCTTATTCGCACACCTGACATACATCCACCAGCAGATTTACCTGAGCAGACAGCACCACCCGGACTAGATGCAAAACGACAATGGTATTTATACGACAAGATAAGAGAATTCTGCAGTGAGGGGGGAGCCAATCTTACCTGCCCTAGGCCCACCATGCCCAAACAAGACAATCACAACGACAACGACGATGAAGCACCACAGCAAAAGAGACAGAGGAATGAACATCTATGATTAAGTTCACATTTTGAAGTTAATAATTATCCCAAGCAATATTTATGTTCAATATAATTATATTAAATATTTTTCAGTCGGGTCGTTAATTTTTCAAAAATATCTAGAGGGATTAATTATCGGGTAAACAATAATACACTCGGTAATGGGCTGAACAGTGTTAATTTTGATGTTTCTTAATTTCTGAGCAGATTAATGGTTGTTTTTCATTAATATATATTTTTTGTCAAGCCTCGAAAAATGTGCAGCCCACCATACGAATTGCGATTAATGTTACAGAAACAACCTGGACTGTTAATTTTAATCACTTAAAAAATTGCACTGCTGGGCTTTTTATAAAACAATACCATAAGTCCCTATAAATAATAGAATAGAGACTTAATAATATGGTATTTTTGCAAACTTTTCCTGGTCAGAAACTTGCAGTCAAATCACCGCAAACACCGTGCAGCGGAACGCTGCATGCAGCAGTCGTACATGTACATGTACATGTGCACGGCGCATGCCCAGGAGCGACTAGGTCCTGCATTGTATAGTAGTATAGGTCACGTTCTTCATGTACACGAGAAGGCGCATGATCCCGTTATTTGACAGTGTTTGTTTATCAAATTCAAACATTCAGAGACCCAGAACTTCGAAAGTAATTTGAGCATTGACGTTAAACTTTCACAGAGTATTCTTAAAGACATGGTCCATACGCCTGTTAAATTTTGTGATTCTAGCCTTTCCGGAAGATTACCGTTGCTACGGTAAGTTATTTCGTTCAAGTTCAGATACTACAGCGCGCCCCCACAGTTCGCAGCGCGTACTTTTTTTCAAAGCCGTTTTTCTCGTATAACGTTTCTGTAACAATCGCAGCAGTATCTCAAGTTCTCAACTTCTTTGTTTAATAACTTCGGAACGAAAAAGGGACACATTTATGTTTGGCTTCATTGGAAAGCCCATTAAATGCTCATTAGGATGGTATGCATATCTCCATTTTTCATATTTGGGGGACATTCCTCATTACGATAGAGCGGGTCGCAAATGTGATGATGGTAAATCAACAAAGAGATAATGTAATGGTTGCCCTATGAATAACTTCACCCTGAAAATGCCCTGAAAATCTGTTTTGCCTTGAAATAACAGTTCACCGTAATTTCATTGCAATTTCATGGTGTCTCTTCCTCTCAGATATTGGCAATAATGCTCACAGTGATTTCACTGCAAATTCACGGCGCTCTCGAGAATTATCATTGAGCTGCCCCAAAACTGCCACGAGAAGTTTATGGTGTTTTCACGGCATTTTCACGGCAAAGGAATCCCAAGAGTATTTCATGGCATTTTCACAGTGTTGTGTCGTCGTGAAATTGCTGTGAACTATTTATTTCACGGTAAAATGAATTTTCAGGGAATTTTCAGGTTAAAGTTATTCGTAGTGGTAAATGTATTTGTAAAAATAATAAAAATAGAGGGAGCACAAAATAAATATAATAAGTGTGAGCCTGTTTTGTTGTGTTGTGGTTAGGCTATGTTGGTGGCAAAACTGCTTTTACGAATATACTCAGTGGCGTACGCGTAACTATGGGGGCCACGGGGTCCGTGCCCCCGGGTGCCCAATTCAGATTTCTGAAAAAATAGGTCCCTATTTGAGACTGCAGGATTCAAGTATTGACATGCCCCCTAGAAAAAGTGGTGCACCCCCTAGTGCCCCCCTGAAAATTGGAAGCTAGTTACGCCACTGAATATATACTACTTCCTTATAATCAAGATATACATTAAACAACTATCTGTGAAAGTTTTAGTTTAATGCGGAGTCCATAAACGATGAAAAAAAATTGTTAAACATTCCCTTTACTTCAGAAAACGCCTATGGAGCAAGTGCATATTATTTGTGCATGTTTTCTCTGAAATTCGGACAGAATAATTAAGGATATTTACTTCTTACAAGGTAAGTCATTTTTTCCCCCATTCCCACATTAGATATTAAAATATAAAAAAATGCCTATACACTTAGGCCTATACCTTTGGGGGTGTAGTTCCCATTCTTTTCATTTTTAGCTCAAACGAACTAAAGACCGCCATCTGTCGCATCGACCTTTGGTGGACATTGTCTTTTAAATTATTATAAGAAAAATATTATTGCAAATCATGGGTGGAGTACAGATAATCTAGTTATTATGTCCAATACTTTCTAAACTATACCGGTATTTCATATACTTCTTCAACATTGCAATTGGCACCTATATTTGGACAGAGCTCATGTTTTCATGTGTGTTTGTGCTTTTGTTTATGATGTAAACCGAGGACTTACAACAAAAGGGAACAATACCGGGTCCTCGGTTGGCGGTTATCGTTTGCAAATGTACGTCCTCGGTTGAAAACGTGTACAAATCAAATGGGAGATGCCTACAAAAGTCCACCAACAAAGGGAACAATGGGGGCGAACAATAGAAGCATTGGCGGATCCAGGGGGGGCTAAGGGGGCTGTAGCCCCCCTAAAATCGTTACAAAAAAATAATAAACAAAAATATAAAAAGAGACAGAGAGAGAGGGGGAGGGGAGAACGCACTCCCATTCCCTCACTGTGCTTTGTTTTTCTCTCCCTTTGATTATTTCATTGTAATTTTTGTAGTACTGAAAAAAAATTGTTTTTGATATTCAGCCCCCCCTAAATAATGTTCTGGATCCGCCCATGAGAAGGTCATCAGATTACACCATTAACAAAAGTGATTGTGTGTTAACATTTTTAAGTAATTGTTTACACTATACAACAAGGCAGTTCTAAAATCAAATGGTTTATTATTCAATGTAATTTTTTTTCTCCAGATAAGCAAGTTTCGTTATACAGCCATTATACACGCCTAGTCGCCACCCCATCCTGGGAATTGTCACATTATATATTACCCATATCCCAAATGGAAATAAATCACTGTCGTGATCCGTTTAAAAAATGTGGAATACATATCTCGCGTTTCCTGAAAAATTAAAGACTATCACAGGATGTTCTCTGCCATCACAAACTTCACATAAATTAATGTGTAAGATTATATTTCAGTAATTCAGTAAGTAATACTAAATGGTACAATGTACAGCTCCATGGGCAAATTCCATCCGGTTAGGTTAACAAAATAGACGTCACTTCACAGAACAGCACCATTGTCCTGACATCATTAATACTGAAAGTAAAAATAAAATGTATAATGTAAGCTATCGTGGGAAATAAATAGTGTATTATTTAAAATAGGCCTACACAACATAGGCACAACTGCCTCATATTATAAAACATTATAAAAATCAACCAGTGACAGGGTACTCTTTCTTTATTCGAACAAGAAATTATTTGACTTTTTTTTTTAAGTGACAGCACTGACAGCACATCACACAAAATTGTTTGGTAGGAAGATCGATACCTTTATTAGTTTTACTTGAAGTAATTTAATTACCAATTTTATACCTTTCCTTCAGATTAACCCAAGTTAACCCTTTCCTTACCATAGGCGACTTTAGTCGACCAAGCTTTCACACAAAAAAGCACTCAAGCCTGAGCACAAAGGCCATTTGTTATAAAGCTGTAGTTTTGTCCATGTTCACCCTCCATACCCAAGCTTACAATGGTTGGAAAGAGCAAGATCGGATCTTTCCATTGATGGTGAAATAAAATAAGGTTGCTATTATGCAATCCCTTCAAACTGGAGTGGAAAGATCCGAAATGCCAGAGCGCCATGTGTTTGTGTACAAAAAAGTGTTTAAGTTTACAGATCACACTGAGGAAACAAAGACAGAGAACTTGGACATTTATTGACCGATCTAGTGTTTTTTGGATTTTATGAAAGGGAATTCAATAAGTAAGATATTTTTTTATTATTTATTTTGCTGTAAAACTATATCTTCAAGGTGATAATAGAGTTTGTAAAATTGGCCTTTGAACACAAGCTTTATGTTGTGTAAGAATGTGTGCTTCACGCTTGAGTGGTCAAACAATGCGCTGGTCACTAGCCGTTGTTTATGTCAAAACAATTCTGAACTGAGAGGGTTAAACTTGCTGGAAAACAATGTTAAAAGTGGTACACATGGACACATTTACAAAATAAACATAAAT
The DNA here is from genome assembly GCA_029582265.1 of Zoroaster sp. YZ-2022. Classification (NCBI taxonomy): domain Eukaryota; kingdom Metazoa; phylum Echinodermata; class Asteroidea; order Forcipulatida; family Zoroasteridae; genus Zoroaster; species Zoroaster sp. YZ-2022. The sequence goes on along the minus strand of CM055821.1, from coordinate 17,095,135 downwards.
TAAACACCTCGGGACTAGTGCTCAACAAGTTTTTGCTTTCTGTTACTAAAAATGCCTTGTAACAACATAACATGTTATTTATAGGTTGATAACATGTTATTGTTTCGGTAAGCGGTAACACCATGTTTATCGCAACTATCAGGGCACATTGTTCTGAAAAGAATCTTTTCGGGCAACTCGTATCTCGAAAAAAGTTATCTTCAGAGTCCTGTGCTTCACTTAGCGATAGCTGAGATAAACACAAACCGAAACGATATCTATACTCCAGCATACAAAGCCTCAAAAATTATAAAATAACATGTTGGACTTGGACTGGGCATATTATGTTATGCCTAATAGAAACACAATGCGATGTCTTTATTATCTTTCCAGCCGTGTATATACGAGAGGCAATCAATATTTTCAAATTTTACAGGTTCAACATTGATAATGTTGGTAATACTGCTTCCAAAAAAGATGCTTACTTTCTTTGAAACGAGGTGTATATTCAACAACCAACCTCGCTGTGAAAGTGTCGGCTGATAAATGGAGTTTGGAGTTAAAGAAAAGGCATTGGTATTTAGTAACACACGTTCATATTAACCTTCTTGTCTTCAAGAAACACAAACAGTTGCTGTACTGCTGTAATTCTGACAAAAGACTTCATGTTTTCTCTATAGATGAAAGCACTTCAAGGATTGGTACATGTACCAACTGTACACCAACTAAGATATTATCTCGTTCATTTGAGAATCTGACAATTACCAACTTGTATCTTCCTTTGAAACTATTACACACTATTGGTAATTTTGGCGTTTGTGAAAATGCATTCAAATTTGTCATTATATGCTGTATTCATTCTCACATGGAATTTTCATATCATGATAATAAACATTTATTTGGTAAAATTAGATTTAATAATATAGATATTTTATATCATCATTGATGTTACCATGAACACTTTATGTAAAATTGTTATCATTTTTTGTTGTTGAGATTACCGACAGTGTATAAAGGATTTTAAAGCCAAAGCAAAGATAATATGTTGACAACGTCACGCTAGTGCATTTATATAAGCACAAGTGGCTTTAACTTTTTGAACTTACTCTGACAAAGAGAAGCCTGTTTGGTGTCCCCATCGGATCAATGACGACATCTTTGGTGGCAGCACTCAGCAATGCATCCTTCACAGCTTGAGGTGTAGAGCCTGGATGAAGACCAAAGTACAGTGCAGCTGCACCTAAAATACACAAGGGGAAATAATGCAGTGAATTATTTTCAGCAGTAGCCTATGCATGCAATTTGAAGACAGCTTCTATGAAATTAAATTTCAGTCCTTTCTCTTGGTGTATACTTTGGAGAGGAAAGGGGTCCATGAAAGGAAATGTTGTATATTAAATACCTGTACATATTTTTGCAGAAATTAAAAACAAAAGCATTGAATTATTTCGTTTATTTATTTGTTTTTGTTAAAGCCTAAAGAGTGAATGTACTTTTTATATTTGTTTATTGATTTGTTTATAGAAATGTTCACGCTCATTTTCGACACATAAGGACGCTGATTTTTTAGCTCACAAAGGGAACCCAGTGTCACAGCACTACTGTTTTAAAAAAAATTAAAAAAAATAATAATACAAAACTGCCCAGGAAATTATTGGAAGTTTGTCAAGAGTTTGATAAACAAGTGGACAATAAACATACCCGTGACATGGGGACAAGCCATTGAAGTGCCGGACTTAACCTTGGTTTCATAGATGCTCGTTGTACTGTAACCGGCGCTCGTTATGCTCACACCAGGTGCAAAAATATCCACACATGAACCATAGTTTGAGAAGTACGCCCTCTCATCTTTCTTATTGGTTGCTCCTGCTGTGATTGTCTTGAGAAAATACAATTTGGTGCTCTTATTTACGACATTTTTCAAGACTTTAGTGGCTAGTAATCGTGAACGGTAAGTAGAGCCTATAGTTATAGGACGACCATTCTTGGCACACTTTAATCCCCTGCCCCTTTTGCAAGATGACATCTTTGGGGTAGATGAAGCAGGTGTCCCAAAGAATTATGTCCCTGATTGTAGGAATAGTCTGTCTGTACCATATACCTAATATACAATATCAGAAGTCTGTTACCTACATAGAATTCTGACAATTAACACTGCAAAATATGGGATGTTAAAAACAACTCGACCAATAGGAAAACTATGGAAGGATAAAATTTACACTACTGGTGTTAATTTAACACCCAACTGTTGTGTGTATTGTACGGAAAGCGAAGATATGCACATTTTCAGTAGGGACTGAATTGATTTTTGTAACATAATAAGCGTACACTCACATCATCGAGTTTCTGAGGGGAGTACGGACAGGCGTCAGAGTTGTCGTTGCCAGCCGCAATAGATACCACAAATCCATTGTCCCACAGTTTTTGCACAGCTTCGTCGACGACTAGCGAAGAACCGAACCGTAGGGACATAGACACTACTCCCTTTGAATTTTTACCATGTGCCTGTACAGCATCGCAACCTGACGGGGAAAAAGGTATTAAAAGTGAGAATGATTGGAATTAATCAAAGCACGTAATAAGCTGAAAGCATGCACAGGCTGGATGTATAAATGTTTAAATTGGGTCAAAGGGAGTTTACCAACGTATGGGGCGTTAATTGTTTTCCCCCAGTGGACAAAAGGATACAAACGAAACAAATTGGGTTCGGGCAATATACTTTGTATTTTGCCTTGGGAGGAGATAATAACAATTATATTGGTAATTACATTCGGCCATCAGAACACAAGTCTGATGCGCTAGACCGTTCGGCCATTGGCACACCATACATAAAACAACACGTGACTGGCTCTTGAAAAACCCTTAACTTGACCCAATTTTCAAAAGTGAGATTTTGGTATAGTTTGATTCTCAAGAATTTTCCTCTTTCATTTGATACCAGATTTGTAGAAATCAGATTTTTTTAAATGATTTCTATAAATCTGGTATCAAATGGAAGAGGAAAATCTAGAGAATCAAACTATACCAAAATCTCAAGTTTACGGTCCAAGTTTAGGGTTTTTCCAGAGTCAGTCATATATACATGTGAGGTGTCGTGGCCGAGCGGTCTAGCTTACCGGATTCAAGTTCTGGTGTTAGCAACAGAATGTGGGTTCGAATCACGGCCGTGACACTTGTGTCCTTGAGCAAGACACTTAATCATAATTACTTCTCTCCACCCAGGGGTTAAATGGGTACCTGTGAAGGCAGAGTTGGTTTGCTCTATATGCGCTAGAAATGGCAGCAATTGAGCTGTATACTCCCCAGGGAGCTGAGATGGTTTCAGGAATGATTTATGAGCCTTATGAGCCTTATGAGCAGGGATAATAATATAATGCGCCTTGAGCACCACTTAGTTGGTGGATACGTGCGCTATATAAATCCACACATTATTATTATTATTATGTCTTGAATTAAATATTTCTTTCTGAGGTGCTATCGTAAAAATGTTTTTATGTTATCCCAAAATATGTAGGCGTATGTCAGAATTTTGATCACTAACTACAACGAAATTCCTCGTTAGACTTAGAATAAATACGAAGTTCCCGTGCTTGTCGATCGAATTTTCACTATTTTCCTGTTAACGGCACAACGTAATAACCTGACACTTTCACAGGTTAGAAATCCAGTGGAAACATGGAAATAGGTGAATAAAAGACATACCAGCAACGAATTCGCTTTTAGGGCACCCGCCATTTTTGTTGCAGGACTTAACACCGAATACGTTCGCCTGACTAGCTATCCCGTATATGTTGCCTGCCGCTGTTCCTGCACAGTGTGTACCATGGCTGTGATCATCGACGCCACCGTACAACACCTGGGCCCGTCCACCGAACTCACTGTGGTCGATCTGAACTCCGGTGTCCACGATGTAGACATTCACTCCATTGCCTTGAACTGTCAAGATATGTTGATCATGAGACTTTTATAAGAACGGTATGTACACAATGTAATGTGGCAATGATTCGTTTTGGGTATATATCTACATGTAGTGTACACCCATTGGGACCCAATTTTATATCCTGCTTTACCCCCCTCCCCCCACACACACACTTTGAAGTATTAACCTTTCTTGTGTTGTTTCAAGGACAAACAAAATAAATAAGAATGTTTGCAGTTGTGTTGGCCCATCGTTGCAACACAGTATCTGCGTTGGAAACGCTTTGAGAGAACGTTGTTGAAAAGTCTGGCATGGAATTGTGACAAAACATACACCAACGCACTAAAACACCTACACTCCTGGACAAAACTGTTTACTTATAGACATCACGAAGAATAAGGATCACGGCCCCATTATAAAATGTTGAATTCAATATGAGGGTGTGGCTCACCAATATTGAGTTCAATGTGAGGGTGTGCATGGGCGGATCCAACGGCGGATCTAGGCCCAAAGTTTAGGGGGGGCCAAATGCTCAGTGGAGGGGCGTATTTGCGAGCGCAAAACGTTTCTGGTGGGGTTTGTTTGTTTTGTGGGTCTAGACGACAATACTTGATTTAGTATGAAATTTCAGTGATAAGCTTTGGATTTGAACCCGCAACCTTGTGATTGTAGGCTAGGTCCTGCGGTCTAACCACTTGACTAATGCAGGGTTTCCGGAAATGCTTAGCTTCTGGTTGCTCTGAGCGGACAAATATTCATAAATAGATTAGCTTTTTCCACTGTATATGAGCCCTATAATGGTCGTTGAAATACCTGTATGGCAAAATGTGGCGATTGGAGGAAACAACAACAATCAGTTAAAGCAAGAAACTAAAGTTCAATCGATGGACACCGCTTGTGGCGAAGTACTCAATAACCCGAGTGGTGGTTGGGAGACGGTCACGATGAGCTTGAAGGAGGATGAGAGACTCCAGGCGATCCTCTCTCATGGAAACCCCACACAATCAGTCGCGTGTGCATAAGCCATGCATACAATCACCGTGTACGCCTCGTCTAATGCAGCTTGGCTTAACTGCACAAACTACCATTGCAAATTTTGTGGCAATGTTGGATCGTGAGTAGGATTATGAACACATTCATGTAGCCAATCAGTGTGTTGTAATTTGCATACTTTAACAAAAGCTGAACGTATAAGCAAGACTTAGCTGCACAAGGAGGGGGCGTAAAGTTGTGGGGTTTTGTTTTGTCTCTTTTCCCCTTTTTTCTTCTTTTCTTTCTTTTCTTTTTTTTTTTTTTTTTTTTTGGGGGGCGTACAGCTTCGGTTTTTTGGGGGGCCATGGCCCCGTTGGTTTTCTGGATCCGCCGTTGGGCGGATCCAGAACATTTTTTAGGGGGGGGGGCTGAGAATCAAAAACAATTATTTTTCAGTACTACAAATATTACAATGAAATAATCAAAGGGAGAAAAAAACAAAGCACAGTGAGGGAATGGGAGTGCGTTTCCCCTCCCCTCCCCCCTCTCTCTCTCTCTTTCTCTTTTTATTTTATTTTAATTTTATTTATTTATTTATTTTTTAAAAACGATTTTAGGGGCAGGGGCTACAGCCCCCTTAGCCCCCCCCCCCGGATCCGCCAATGGTGTGGTTCATCAATAGTGAATTCAATTCATTGCGAGGGTGTGGCCCCTCAATGTTCAATTCAATATGAGGGTGTGGCTAAAATCCTCGCGCCCGTTTCTTTTTGACACAGTTTTCTTTTTGACACACTGTATATCCCAACAGGTTTTGCCAGACTTCAGTGTTAAATGTATTATATATATACAAAAAAACAAACATATAGGTAACGTTGATGTGATGCCAACGATACAGGCCAGCAACCCTGTGACAAAATATACACAAAATGTATAGGTTTTCGTTCCATCAAGATTATAGTTTATTATACAATTCATATAGGCCAATGACAAGCGTTTGTCAGATGTCATCGATCTATGAAAAAATGTATGCAAACCAAACCAACATAATCCTATTGAGCTTACCGGTGTCATCGAAGTAAAAACGATCATCAAGGACTACATCACGTTGGTCAATACGATCAAGTCCCCAGGTTGGGTTAACCCGGTAGCCAGTCGACAGTAGCTCACCCAAGCCATCTTGCTCTATGTATTCAACGCCATTGAGGGAGCGGATCTGTATAACGATGTTTGACATTTTAATTATAATAAATTTCACGACCAAAATCCAAGACGTTTGTTGTCGAAGTTTTTCTTGTTGGCCAAGAACAATAGGTAATTTGCAAAGGGTTGCAAATTCAATAGAGTGGGAAAATGCCACTGATTTACAAAACCAATATGGAGGTATCAAAGCTGACTTACATCGTTGACGAGATGTGGAGGAATATGCAGGGTGACAGCGGGCAGGGCTAGACGGGTCTTAGTCATTTTAGGAGTCGGGGATCGCATCTTGACGAACAGGTTCTGGATCTCATCTGCTACTTGGTCCACTAGGGAGGCATCCTGAAATGTATACGTAAAATCATGTTTTTATTAATAGGAAAATGATTTATGGTACTGTACTGTCCAGGCATGCAACTTTTCAGCTGATCAGCTGCTTTCCTCTTTTTTGGTTACTCAACTGAAAAACATAGTACAAAGTCTGGCTGTGGCTGGCACTTTCCTCTCTTTTGGACAAACTGCAGTTGCATGCCTGACTGTCACCATGCATCTGTTTATTGTTAAATAAATAAACTGAGTTCTACTTTAACAATGATTGTTTTGACAAGATCTTGCTTGTCATGAGGTTGGAAGGACATTGCATGAAATTGTATTCTCTGTGTCCTTTCTCTATGTTTAGACATGCCCCGGCACATTATTAAATGTAACTGTGTTACAGTTTGGTGACAATTTGGTCTGATATGGGTCGAATTCGATTAGCCCAACCAGTCTAAACGTGTTGGCCAGAGTTGTATAATGACTCGAGTCCATCACTCGAACTCAAGCCAGACTCGACTGAGTCGCAGCTTTTTTTGTGACTCAATATGATTCGCAAATTAATTACTCTCTGCCGGCCCAAAAGAGTGGACGCACCTTTGATTCAAAACCGCTGAAGTCTTGAGTATACTCACACAGATGACGTAAAGATGAAATATTTTGCGGCATTGAGCAATGATACATCAGCCCATCAGCAATTTCAGAAACCTTATAATGACAGCCGCTGAAGGACAGGTTTGTTCCTTATTGTTATTGCTGTTGTTGCTTGTGCACGTACCTTAATCTTAATGATGAAACTGTTAGGTATGCCACGTGTCTTTTCCAGATAGAGAGGAGCTAGGCCGCCGTAAGCCACGGCTACACACAGACACAACAGCAGAAGCTTCATTGCAGATATTATAATAGAAGTTATTTCTATACTTTCAGGTGTGACCTGATATACTTTGGAATGAAGGAAGCATATTATCAATATCAGTCCATTGAAGCAACTGAATTGATTATTTCGTGTAGGCCTATATATAAAGTGCAACATTTTTTGTTCTAGTATAAACACTTTCCCCAATGGTGTGTACATTATTGACAGACAATTTCGACACCGCATTATTGCGTTTTTTAAAGCGTATTAGAAGTGGATTCTAAAAACTCATCATGAGAAATGATTTCGTCTGAAGTGCTGTCTCATCTTAGAGAAAACAGGATTTGGTATGTCGAATTTATAAAAAGTTGTGTGACGGCACTTTTTTTTGTAAAACCAGACGGAACACAAACACGTAACAGTTTGTTGTTATGCTATATTTCGTGAAACGTATTGGTTAAAATGAACGTTCGATATCAAATGACAATGATGTATCTTTCCCTTAAAAATAATGTTTAATAATCAAAATAATCAATTAAATCGTACTTACCAGCCAAGCTTTCGAAGTTTAAAGTGATCACGCATAAATCTACAAGCAATTTTATACCCTTTGCTGTGTTGTTCTATCCGTGTATATGCAACGGCTGTTGCTTATATATATATATATATATATATATACAGCATGTTTTCATATACTGAGAATTAGTTGCAGACGTGGAAAATATGTACAATATTGAAACAGCCGTCAGAATACAACAAATGCTACCTTTCCATGCTATTATCACACATCTGATATCCCTTGAAAATTTGTCAGCAGTTAACATCTTATCTCGTTTTGTATTGACACAGGTTGCTGGAAACATATTGGATCTGTAATATAGGAGTTCCCATGAAACAGAAAGCATTTAGTCATCAATTATTTAGACTTAAATTTACATAATTATTCAAAAATTTGTGTGTCTTTAGAATGATATAACCAAATGCATTTTTTTCTCAACATTTCTACCTGGACAATGGAAGTGGACCATTTATGATCTAAAGATACAACTATATACGAAAAAAAATTCCAGCTGTATTGCCGTATCCAATAAAGAGACATTTATAGTGTCCAATTATAGTTTGAAGACCTTATAAATAAATTATTTTCAAATTATTAACCATAATTATGCTTACTTGGTTTATGGCAATAGTACCAAATATCATGAGAAGTTATTTCGTCTGACATTTCGTCATGAAAAAAAAATCTGAAATAGGTCATTATACTGCAAACAAACTGGGTATTTAAACCTACACCAATGATGTTCATATGAGGCAACTCACCCAATATAATCACCATGGCAGAATAAAGTTGACACCACTAGCGTTATTTTAACACTCACATGATATTTTGCAGGGCAGCAGTCAGGGTGCATTTACATAATGTTTATGTCAGGGTGCATTTACCAGTATTGTAAACTGCCGTTAAAGCCTGTATCGTCCGTGGTTTTTGCTATTCGACCGACATTTTGTGTTTTATCGGAACACTGACCGACAAGAAGGTTGTATATTCTATGATTCTCGTGAAGAATATAATGAAGGCTAAAAATTATGACCTTTTGGAAACCTTTAATTAGAATTTAATCTCTTGCCTGAAACACATTTTTTACGGATAGATAAGATATTATTGAATGTTGACAGAATGTGTTTATCTTCTCTTTGCTTCCCACCGTCATTTCCATTTCCGGCCAGTCAAGTGAACTCGTTTGAAGAAAAATGAAATCATCGTGGCCCGTTGTCAAGCTATATATCGTCCATGACAAATGAGCCTCGACATGAATTTAAAGGAAGGAAGACAACAAATGAAAGCCAAGATACACACTTGATAAAAGGTTAAAGGTCATTATATCCATCTAATACATTATGAAGATATCAATAGAAAAATACTGCATCAAACTGTGAAAATACACGAAAATTCACTTAATAATTTGTTTATTGTATTGTACTTAAATTACAGCACCTGAGACAGATTTCAGTAATATATATTACTCTAAGTAATTAGTTTCTTATAAATCTGTGGGATCAGTAGGGCTATGTTTTTTTCAAGAGTACCAATAGTGTATAGGGTTTATAATAAAACATCAGTATATAAGTCGATCCCCCACCAATAAATTCCTATTTCCCAAATGTTTTCATAAATTCTGGCTAAAAAGTGTAATGTGAGCAAGTTCAGGACCAAATTTGCGCAGTGCCTATAATTTCCCAACGCACCAACCGACGATATTATTTATTTATATTTTTGTATTTTTGGGGGGAGCGGCTTTGTACAAAGTGTGGGTTCCTGGATCCACCCTATAGGGGCTGGTAAAAGGGAGATGCGATCTTCATGGGCAATCATGGGTCATAGCAATTTGGGAGACTAATTTTGTCACCCCCTCGCGGCGCATCCCAACTTTATTACTATTACTAGATGCGCGACAATTAGCCTATATAAAACATCAGAATTGAATTGGCGCACGGCAGCATTCCACATTTGACGTACGTGAAGTTGTGCATGATTCGATGGTATCCATTAGATTCGGCGAGTGATCTGATTAGACCATTCGGTTACATTAAAATCCACATACATTGGATAAAAAGGCGGTGACGAGCAAAGCCCCACCCTCTTTTTATTCACCCTAGATCCAATAGACAACTAGACGTCATCATATACAATATACATAGCATAGTTGGTAGGCTATTGAAGCAGCTGACTATTTGACCCAACTCGTACTCGTACTCACGAATTGTGGTGAGGATCAGGAACTGATATTTAGTGATAATCATGATGTGTACAAACTCAGCGTAACGCTTGGTTTTGACAGGTTTCAACAGGTACAGTGAAAAAGTCTTTTGCTGAAGTAGTTCATGCCCTCCTTCTTAAAATAATATTCACGTCAAAGTTTTTTTGCACTTTGACTCGGTGAACATTTTACTTTTAGAACAAATATGGCTGTCCAGTTTCCGGACAATAAGTAAATGCTGCGGGTTATGATTGTACTACTAGTACTAGTACTAGTACTAGGATTGTAACACAGTCATGAAACATTCACACGTACGTCAATCGCTACTTAGAAGGGAAGGGGGCATGCAACAAGTGGCAAAGTTATGATTATCGTAACTGAACATTAGGAAAGAATGTCATACCCAACCGCCACTTCTGCACAATGCCAAAGCATGTGTTTTTAGCAGATGACAAAATGGCCAACATCTATTCTTACTCACTGGATGTGCATTAGGCCTATGTTCATTGCTCAAAATCTCCCAAAAATATCATTTCCAATCCTCACCTGACTAAATTTTCCTCTCCTTAATTGTGTCCTTTATCATCTTTTAATGGAAAATCTGTGATATTTGGTCATATTTAGACAGAAATATGGCGGTTGTATTCTACATTCTTTCCGAATGTTATCATTATCCGAGTCCGAGTCACGAGTCATACAAGTCTCAATCATAGCCCAGTGAGGCTCACTTTAATTAGTAAATATTTAACCAAGCTTCTGACAAGTTAATTTTCTCTTTAACCTACATGTTTATATGCTACGTACATTATGTTGTAGTCCGAATGCTTCTTCCGTTCACAGTCTATTTTTAGAATAATTATGTAATTTGTCGCTGTGACAAATTACATAATTATCCTAAAAATAGACTGTGAACGGAAGAAGCATTCGGACTAATTATGTTGGTGATGTGTAGCCCTGATAGGACCCTATAGAGTGCAAAGTACACTTCCGATAGGGTCCTGACCAAGAGTTTTCCCGTTCGTATTACCTGTAAAGTTTGCACTGAATTTTCTCCTTTTTTTACCTGTCTTCGTTGTCTGAACCGAGGAAATGCAGGCACTGTAACTTCTTAACCCTTGTATACATGCAGTCTCCAAAATGCCACAAAAACTTGTGTCTGCTAAATACACAATGCTTTTTCTATGCATGCCTTAAAATATTGCATACTGTAAACAAGAGTGGTACATGGATACCCCAAAATTAGGCAGTTTCACGCAAACCGCCGATGGTGGCGCTATTTTTGATGCACTTTTTTCTGTCGAAGTTGTGACCCGCCGAAAGTTCGTTGACTCGCCCGATAGTACGTGTGAAAATGCATAGGCACAATATCGCTAGCGCCTGGTTACGTTGATGAGGCTTCGATGTTTTCCTGGATGCTATTTTTATGAGCACTAAATTATGCAGTCGATAAAAAAAAATCAGCGACGGAAAACCTTTCGTTATGGAAATACAGACAACTGAATTTCGGCAAGTTTTCACGATTTTTTTGTCCAACTTTCATGGTAAAATACTAATTCAAAGGGTAGTCTATCGATGTTCTAGTGTCGATAAATGGATACTACACATCGTGGTTATCTTAATTGGTCAGTTGATGCCAACTGTAACGTTGGCGGAAAAACAGTGCAACTTGCGGAAAATGATCCGACGGCAAATTTAAAAGAAATCACCGCTATCGGCGATTTGACTCGGTGAATTGGGGTGTCACGCACGCTGAATCGGGGTGTCACGCACGGGTGGATTTTGGTATTCAATGAGATTTTTTTGTTATAAAAGGGGGACATGCTATATAGACACTTTGTTAGTACTACAAGGATACGTTGCAGGCAAATTCGGTCACAACTTTTCAAATGAAACTGGCCTCCAAAATTACCAAATATTTAAATCAACAAAAATTCGTAACTTTGCATAGGGTTAACCTATCATGACCATTGACCCCTCATTTTCTTTCTAATATGACATTTAAAAGAATTGAAGCAACTTCAAATTTTCATGAAACTGCCTACCAAAATGCTCCTGGGACAAAAACAAAGTGTTCTGACCTTCACACAAACCGAGTGTGCCCCAGTGTGCCACATGGTATTTTGTGGATAACTCCTGCTATATGTACAGTGTACATGTATACCCCAGTTACTGCACTGGTTTATTTCAAGTTAACCTTGCAATGAAACAAAGCAGGTGGCTGCTTCAGTTTACCTCATATCTCTGAAGTGCCTTGGGGAATGCCATTAATCTTCAGATAAGAAAGTATGTGCCTCAAAATGGTCATGGTTGTGACATTTTGAAGTATGGGTCGACTTTGTTAAGAACAACACTGATAAAAGGAGGGTTAATTGCCTCTTGCTTACTAGTGCAGACGTCTTAACCTCTCAGCCACCGAGCTTGCCCGATGATGATTGGCTGGCTAGAATCCTATATAGCAGCAGGTGCCGCGATATTTATAGTTTGATTTATTATCGTTTTATGAAATAAAACAAAGTACCTGAAACCTTATTATAAACATGGAAGATCGGTAAGTGTTCATCAAAGACTGGCATTCAGGTTACATCAGATTTTCTAAAGTGGGTTTCTGGTACCAGAACCGGTAAAAAGGAACCAGGTATTGAACTCAACGGTTGGGTACCCGTGAACCCAGGTACTCGTGAACCCAGGTACTCTTAACCCGGGTACTCGGCACAGGCCTATGATGGTAGTATTTTCCTCATATCTGAAGATTAGGGGAAGGTACATGTGGGTTGCCAGGCATGCTTGGTATGCTATCAAAATGTTTTAACCCTAACCTTCCCAAATTCTCCAAAATCCTCTTTGCTAAAGTGAAGGATTTTGAAGGATTGAGGTTACATGCTACATGCTCTTTGCTAAAGTGAAGGATTTTGGAGGATTGAGGTTACATGCTACATGCTCTTTGCTAAAATGAAGGATTTTGGAGGATTGAGGTTATTAGGCATACTTGCCTTTCCATGGCACATGTACATCCACATTTGTTGTAGCGATTGCAAGGTCAGTGCTTGGGTCAGTGGACACTGTTTATTGCTCCATGCATGCAGGGAGGGTCCCTGGCCATGTACATGTATCACAGATTAGAAACACATGTGTGCATACATGTCATGTGCTTGCTTTACTACTGAAGGACTTTGGAGGATTCAGGTTATGTGTAAGCAAGTGGGCCTAGGGAGTTAGGAAGGATTCAGGTTATGTGTAAGCAAATGGGCCTAGGGAGTTAGGAAGGATTCAGGTTATGTGTAAGCAAATGGGCCTAGGGAGTTAGGAAGGATTCAGGTTATGTGTAAGCAAATGGGCCTAGGGAGTTAGGAAGGATTCAGGTTATGTGTAAGCAAATGGGCCTAGGGAGTTGGGAAGGATTCAGGTTATGTGTAAGCAAATGGGCCTAGGGAGTTGGGAAGGATTCAGGTTATGTGTAAGCAAATGGGCCTAGGGAGTTAGGAAGGATTCAGGTTATGTGTAAGCAAATGGGCCTAGGGAGTTAGGAAGGATTCAGGTTATGTGTAAGCAAATGGGCCTAGGGAGTTAGGAAGGATTCAGGTTATGTGTAAGCAAATGGGCCTAGGGAGTTAGGAAGGATTCAGGTTATGTGTAAGCAAATGGGCCTAGGGAGTTGGGAAGGATTCAGGTTATGTGTAAGCAAATGGGCCTAGGGAGTTGGGAAGGATTCAGGTTATGTGTAAGCAAGTGGGCCTAGGGAGTTAGGAAGGATTCAGGTTATGTGTAAGCAAATGGGCCTAGGGAGTTAGGAAGTATTCAGGTTATGTGTAAGCAAGTGGGCCTAGGGAGTTAGGGTTAATTGGTTCAACACAGGGGACGACATTAACTTGAATTTTATGGTAGCCCACAGGACTAGTTATGTACTTGCATATAAGTATAGTTTAATGTTTTATTTCATTTTTTACACTAGCCCATCGGACTACCCAAACCCCACCAGCTACATGTAGTAGTCCCGCTGCTAAAACCACTAGCCTCTCATCTAACGACCCGTCCACAGGACGGGTAAAAATTGGTTCAGACGGGTTGGGTGTATTTTCATCCTACATGTACATGTACCTGCCTACCAGTGTCCATCATAAACATGTATTTATTACATGATTATGTAGGCTTATGTTTACTTTAAAAAAATGTTTGCACCAGAGAGCATTTAAAATCCAAACAAAATCGGGGCTTCACGCCATAATAGCTTCGTGCTTGTTTTTTGCGAGAAGGGTGAAAAATTTTGGACGGGCAGTTTTCAAATCCTACATAAGTTTGGACGGGCAATTTTCAAGTCCTAGAAGAAACGTTGAGCCTCGGGCTAGCGGACTAGTGTTAATTTCGATCGCTGCACCATGTTGGCAAACCTACTTCCATGGGTACGCTTTCTTTCTTTGAATCAAGATCAGCCCTAACACACCCTACAGGTATTTCACTGGTACCCTGCTGAATGAAACACAATGCGACAAGAGAAAAGTGTGCAGTCTGCTCCATACAAACAGCTAGAACAATGGTTCTTTTGTTCTCTGCTGAGGGCAATAACTTACATTTGTTGCATCTTATTGCATTGAACATGGTTAGAGTTAAACAACCAGACCATGAGAAGTTTCAGCTCGTGTGGAGTTTCAGTAATGAGAAAAGTGAGAAAATGAATCCACATTTTTTTTACGGAAAACATTTGGAGAATCTGTGTAAATGTGCATATTTGTTTTTGTTTTCTTCTGAAATGAGAGCACTTCAGAGAGAATAATTGTTCAGGATTATTGGTAACTTTACCAACTTTACATCAGCTTGCCTTTCAGATAATAATTCATTAGGTAAAACTTGTAGCTTTGCATGGTGAGGAGGATAAGTAAGACTAATTGCGGTGACACCATGTGAAATTCTCAATTGAGTAGTAATTAGTTCTGAAAAGAACTGGAGGTACAACTCGACGTTTCGATCAGTATGTTCTGATCATCCTCAGGAGAATACTGGACTCTGGGAATTGCTGCTGCTTAAGTAGGCCGCTGGAGGATTACGCGATGACAGGATGCTGGAGGATAAGTTCGTTGAGGCGTGCAGGCAGGAACTGTGGATCCTAGGAGTTGGGGGAAGGAGTGTGTGCTCACTGAACCGAATCAGTTGAAGACAAGCACATATGGGGAAGGAGGGTGGCTGACTTAGGATATAGGAGATTCCTCAGTCTGGGGTGGGTTATGGACTTTGGATATAGAAGATTCTTCGGTCCGTAGTAGTGGTCGCCAAATGTCGCTGATGTAGAAGCCGATGTCCTGTGGCACAGTGTCGTGTTTGACGATCTCGATGGCATCTCTGATGCGTCTGGGGTGCCATGTGTCGATGGGTGTGATGAGTTGGGCTGCATTAACACTCCTACTATTGCTGCACTTTAGTGGTAAATAGCTATAGTGGTCAAAACCAGTCAACTGCCTGTTTTGACTGTTGACTCAAATGTGCACACAGGGTCATTTTTGACTGGTTTTTACCACCCTGAACAATGCTTTTACCAGTCAAAAACGGGTGACTCATTTTAACCTGTAAATGTACTTTCTACACGTAAGGTTTGACAGTGTTCGACTTTTAAGTGCAGTAGATATACCTTGGCAAGTATATCAACATTTTGACTGATTTTGATCCTTGCAGTCATGGGAGGGTTAATTTTGCAATCGGGCAATTACCAATGTTGTGCCGTTCCTTATAAGTTTTAAAGTGGTGTGATTGTTGTAAAATCACTATTTCCTAAATCTTCAACGTTTGATTTCTAACTGTATCTTATGTGTTTGTTTCTTTCAGTCTGCTGTGGACAATGTTTATGGGTTTATGCTGGCCAAATCAGTGACAGTGAATCCGCCCGTCATCATGCATACAAGTGTGAGTCTTTCAACCATTGTACTCTTTGTACATGTTCTTCTGTTGTGGCTACAGGGATACATCTGTGAGGGTCACATTCTCTTGCAGTCAATAACTGGGTCCGTCCCTTCTGGTAATTTCACCTACTACAAACTCAGTCGCAGTGGTAACATTCGCTTCAGTCTCCGAACCCTCGAAGGGGATGCTGATGTTTACGTATCGGCGACCACCCTGCACCCAACGTATGAAGACTATGACTTGATGTCAGCAACATTCGGAGAGGAAATCATTGATATTTTTGAGTTCTTGGAGCGTCCTGTTGGGATAGGGGTTTACGGACATCCACTGTATCCAAACGTTACTTTATATGAATTTGACATTTTATTGGATACAACAGAAGCATATGAATATGATCATTGGAGTGCTGAAAATGAGCGTGCGCCAACAGTCGGGAAGCTTTATCCAATGGACGAGGAGCCAGAAAAAGAATCACTGTTGTGGACTCTATTTATTGGAATCCTGAAAGTGGCTTTGGACATCATGATCTAAGTGATTCGTAAAGTGATTGTTTGGTCCAATTACACGGAGCTGTCTTGTTTGTGACATTGGACAGCTTCGGACTGGAATCGGTGTTGTAAAAATCCTCTGGAATATCATGATCTGAGGCTCGTTGATGAGAAAGAAAAGAGATAAAGAGTCCCCTATTAGTGCTGGGATAGTTAAAACCAACTGAAACTGCACAAACCGAAATTTGCTAACCGGCTGACCGAAACCAATATTAAAAAAAAAGAAAACAACAATTTTGGCAAAATTTGCTGCCCATATTGTTTTTTTCACATTGGTTATTAAACAATCATTGTAGGAAGTTTATTGATGCTTTTTGATTAAAAATGTATACACATTAGGGGTGGACGATATCACGATAATATCGTAACGATATGATATTCAAAAAAATATCGGCTAAATCGGTTATAGTTTTAAAGATATTGAAATATCGCCATATTGACAATATTCCAAAAATACAGCCGGTATCAAATTTATATTGCTCTTTTTAGTTAAAATATTGCCGGAGTGGTAAATTGTCTCCAAATTTCATGTCATTATATGGTACCGTAAAGAGCTTAACAGTTCGAAATCATGCCGTGGTGCCGCTCATGTTCGCACTTTTTGCGTGCGTGGTCTTTTTTCGTGCGTTGTGCTCCTGGTTACCGTGTACGTGTGGCCTTAACTTACATGTAACTAAAGGCTAGTCCCAGGATCACATGGTACACTCCTAGAATAACCGCGCTGGTGTACATTGTGAGGTTGTTCACATTCAGCAGATGTCACGGTGAGTTCTTTTTTATGAAATGTTTGCCGCACCGAGCGGCAAAAATCTAAGACCTCAGCTCATTTTGGAGCGACTGTTTGGAGTAACTGTTTATTACCTACGCAACTTCCCTGTAGAACTTGCATGTAAAAGTATATTGTAGTTATTTCGGTGTCCAATGTCGTTAATGTACGACACATACATTTTTCGTGTATTTAAAAAATCCGGGTATTGAGACGATAATATCGTATATATCGCCGATATCATGGCCGTCAATAATCAACTATCAACAAATTCAATATCGTCACCCCTAATTTATACACATTGTTCCATTTGCTGAATGTCTAGTTTATGTGGCTATCAGGTGCTGGCTTTCGGTTAACCAACTATCAAAGTTTCAGTACTATCCCAGCACTATCTCCTACAGACCTTATGCATGTTATAAACTGAAAGGCACCATCATTCAGAGGTCAAATAAGATCACTCATTGGTCCATGTATGCACGCTGCGCGTACTTGTGAGGTCAGTACACATAGCAAGCATTCATGAACCAGTAAGTGACCTTTTTGCCTGTTAATGAGGGCGCCCTTTAGTCTGTGACATCAGTGCATTTAGGTCTATTAACCCTCCTATGCCCAGGCTGAAATTTGGCCCAGTTAGCACGGCACCCACAGACACTCACTTGAGTATTTTTGGTTGCATTGCCAATTGGTAGGTCAAACCAGAGTCACACACAGCTGTGTATGTACTGTCAGTGGTTTTGGTTTGACCTTTGTGCACTGCACAAAGTCAATGGGTTGGGAGTTACATACAAATTTTGAGTGTCTTTGACCTCCTATCACAGCCACATGTGTTTGCATGTATTTGAGTGCACTGCACAAAGTCAATGGGTTAAGAGAGACATACAAATTTTGAGTGTCTTTGAGTGTTAAACCTATAGGACGGTTAAGATAGCTAACAATGGAATTTCTAAATGTGCTACTTTTTATTGAGGAATTTGGAATCATTCCAGTTTCATTTATCAATATTTTGGAAATTAAACTATGGGACAGTAAAAAAAAAAAAAAAAAAAAAAAAATTGGGAAACAAAGTCAAGTGACAAGAAATTTTATTTCAAATGTACAGTTTGATTTTGGACTGTTCTTCTTTGGCGATCTAGGAGTGGTTAGTCTATCCTGAGGGTGAATGTTTGATAAGGTGAAGGTTATTCCATCCACTCACCTCTGAGGTAATGCTCCCAGATTTGTACGAAAATTACTTTCAGCATCCACAGGTGTAATAAACACACACACACACACAAACTTTTGTTGCATACACTGTGTGGACATTCTTTTGTTCTCGTGTACTTAAGGATATGAAATTCTTAAAACCCTTGCCATTTCCACAGAAGAGTGTTTTTGGAGCGGATTTCGTCTGAGTTTTCCCTTTTCATAATCTATTCCATTTTGAGACAAAAAACCTACCTAGAAAAATGCTTCCTTTTTGAGAAAATCAAACTTTTCTGATTGACGAAAACACTGTGTGGACGTGTGTAAGTCCACATAACGTATCAAGTACCTACATTCTGTGGACATCTTTTGTTCTCAGGTCCACACAGCGTATGCTACACAAACTCACACACGCACACATATGTATGTGGTGTAAACGGAGGACCTTCTGTTGTTCCCTTTGTTGTTGGACTTTGTTTCAACCTAGGACATTTGCATACAAAAAACACCATGGTATTTGTTTTCCTCAGGAAAATATACCTTTTCAGATTATAAATTTAATTGCTGGGAATCACATGGGTGATGCATCTTTGACCACACACTGAGCCCAAACTAAATATATGTACGTTATGAATAGTGGATATTCTTTCTGAACATTTCTGATATTGTATGTCCGTGTATGAGGTGATTTCTAGTAAGCTGTGATTTCTAGTAAGTTGGCAGACGTGGAATTTATTTTTGTAACGTGGATTTTTCATGAGTTGAGGTTCCAACCAATATCGCAAACCTCCTAGTTTGGTATCCCACTCTAAAAGATGTATTTTCCTTGTATTGGTATACACTTCATCAAAGGATATAAACATGTAAATGGGTTAAAGGGACAATATCATCACGATCAGAGCGCACTTCTGACAAGGCATGGGATTTCATTATCATGCAGCCACTAGCTCATTACATTTATTAATGCAGCAGCAATAATAATACTAATTTGATCTTATTGTGTCCTGCTATCTAGGCCAGTGCATGCTTGTGATTCTTTTCAGTCTCTGAGTTCATCTAAAACTAGGACACTGATTCCATGCCCTGCTGAAAGTCTGCTCTGATCGTGACGATACTGTCCCTTTAACCCTCCTACTTCTGGTACCTTTTTCATACAAGTTGATCCACCATTTTAAACCATTCGCTTTTGTGGTTTTGAATGGTGAAATAACTGTGTACAGTATTGATTCCCCCAAATGGTTTTGAATGGTAGGTCAGCTAATACAAAACCTTGTTTGGATCTTTCCAAATGGTAGTACAGCTAATACAAAACCTTGTTTGGATACTTCTAAGTGGTGAATCAATGGACCCTCTATGCATTTGAATGGAAGTAAAGCTTGCTACCAACACTGTTCAAATGGATCACCATGTGTGTACAAAACCAATGGGCATTTTGGTAAGTGGAAATTTTGAATGGTTTCAAATGGTCAAACAGTAGGAGGGTTAAAGGCAAAAATACAGTTTGTGGAATGATAATTCCACATTGATTTTGTCCAAACTTTGCAGAAGTCACAGGATGAAGCATCCTTTCTTTATAAAAACCTCTCTCTTCCCACCTTATTTGTTAACAACTCCTAAACATTACATGTACAGTACGTCAAATACTCAAATTTGTTTTTAAAAGAATTATGCAGTAAATATGGGTTAGTTTGTTATACCAGTAGGGTATTCAATGTAATGTAAGTTCAGTAAACTAATTTTGTTCAGACAATGAGTATAATTTCCACTCGAGACAATTGTGTCTTTGTGAACGGTGTAAATCTCTATTTTTGTGGAAATCAATTTATATACGTATGTGTACATTGTAAATACAACTGCTGGTGCCTTATTCATTGAACTATATGGTAGTCATGGGGGTTGGTATTATGTAATTTATTTATTAAAAAAAGCCATACCTGTCTGGTGCTCTGACTACCAATGTAAAATTACCATGGAAAAAATAATTGTCTGGAATGCACCAGTCTATTTTGATTCCTGTAGGATTTTTTTTTGCTAGAAAATCAAGATGGCTGCTCCATGTACTGGATGTTCAAATGTATATTGGTAAAATGTTTGATAGAGTGATATTCATCACCATTGTGTTGGTACATGTACAGGGTGTGTGATATTGCACAGTGCGAAAACAAACGGAAACTTTGGGATCCATGTCGTAACTCAGTTGGTAGATAATGCCTGTTGTATACAGCTGTGAGTACCAGACTACGGCTAAACCGTGTCTGAATCCATCTGCTAAATTTAGATTTTTGTTTTGCTTTAGATATCATTTGATAGCAGTGATAATTAATTTTTTAAGATTATTCATGATGATTTAATGAATAATATTGTTATTTTTGTTTGCACCATCTTGGATCTAGCACGTATCAGTAAACTGTCCAGACTGTCTGGTGATCGAGATCTGGATACGTGCGAAACAAACAGACCCCCAGTCGTTGTATGTCACGTGATCGGTTCTCGACCAAAGGTCCAAATGGTGTCAATATCTTTGCACATTCATCTTGGCAATCCAGATCCCCTTTTTCATATTTCAGACTTGAGCAGCCATGTTTTTATCAACAGTAAATAATGATTTCACGATTATTGGGCTGGTTATTCTACACCATTATGACAGAACTGGTAATCCAGGAATTTCACTTGCCCTGGTCTTGGCCTTAGTGCCCCTTGAAAAATCTTCCAATAGACATTCTGATGTAAAAGCCCTGTACTCAGGAAAAGTGTCCTTGCCCCTACGAGGATAAAATTGCAGGCCTGGTATGGCACGATATACCACATGTACAAGTATGTTAAAGAGTAATTGTTTTTTTTATGGATCTCATAGCAAGAATGGCCAGTGACATGGTAACTAGTGTAATTTCTGGGACAAATCATGTGGTAAATCAAAGTAAATAGAAAAGAAAGTTTTATTATGAAGTCTAGATGATTTATTTCCAGGTTCCAAACAGTGCGATGTCTATGAGATTGAAGATGGGTGTAACTGGTATGAAGTAGGTGCTATATTCAAGGGTCATCCACCAATATTTAATTAGAAATGTTAACATTATTTTGCATACTTTATTAATTGCAATAAGACCCTTATCCAGTGCAACCATGGAGCTTGATTTATAACCATACAAATCCGTGTATGCTGATGGGGGGAAAAAAGACTGGCCCCCCTTTCGTGTATTGTAATTCAGATCTATAATCATGCTTACACATACAGGGAATCAGACAAAGATGGGTGGTGTGTAAAGGTCTGTACACTGTAGATTGTTGCATTAATGTGAAATGACGGCATGCAGCTACTAAACAGGGAAAAATCCAAGTGCCTTGCAAATTATCTTGTTCAACTGTTTTTTCACAGAGTGTTTTATTCAATTAATTCTCTGGATTACATGTATACAAAATAATCAATCTTTCAGAAGAATCTTTAAACTGACATATTCGATTGAGATATAACATTAGCCCCTGGTTGGCAAAGTGAGATTGGTTATTGCAATACCAACTTGAAGGCATGTTCCTCATGGAGTGGTAATGACGCATGTATGCTTGCACACCTAAATTGTACTAACACGTTTTGGTTTCCCAAAACTTGTCGGTATAACTTACGTGTACGAACCTATTAGGAATTACTACAAACGTTCCCTCAGCATGTATTGGTCAAGTCTCCTGACAGCACACAAATATCCTGCGGTATTGTTAAGCACCAGACTATGTAATGTGCAATGAGCATTCTGCAATGCATTTAATTATACTACATGTATCCAAGATTATTAGATATTTTTAATTGTCCGTTACTAAGCTGAGAAAACGGGGTCCTCAATTACCTTGGGATTGAGGTTTAGCTCCAAACAAGTCGACAATTCTTCACCAAATAGTAATTTGATTTGCTAAATTATACCTTCTATTTCCAAACATGCATTGTGATTAGTAAATGTACATACACATAACATTGATATCCACTATTTTAAAGCTGTTTTCCTGACACAGTGCTACAAATATGAAGCCATAAATACTGTCTCAACTAATAATTAATAGGATATATAATAAATTAAAATAGTGGGTCTGGGTAAATAACGAGATTGTGATTCATTAACTTAAATGTTACTGTTTCTTGATAAATACATGTACAGGGATTGAACAATAATATAGCACACCGGACTCAAGTTCTGGTGGCTGATGAGTCGTCAGAATGTGGGTTCGAATCCTAGCTATGCCGGTTGCAGCACTTGTGTCCTTGACCAAGACACTTCACCATAAATTGCTTCTATTCTCTTAATAAATGGGGACCTGTGAGGGCAGAGATGGTAATTGTGTTTGATTAGCTGATGAGTGCCTAACAGGCTGCTAGGGCTGTATACTTCCTAGGAAGTTGAGAATGATCCAGGAATGTTTTTAAAAAGTAGCCTGATGACAGGGATAATAATGTAAAAAGTTGGTGCAATGTAAAAATCCACTATCATTATTATTAGAATTTTGGCATATACCATAGGACTGGATGGTTTGATTTGTGGATGCTCCAGTACGGTAAATAGAATAATTAGAACAATTCCAGATAAAACAAACATAATTCCATGTCCAACTTGTGTATTTATCCATTGTTAAGGTAGGATGGCGTTGTCTTTATGCATCATTCTGTCTATCATGGTTTTTAACCATCATGCAACACGAATAGGGTATGTTCCAGTTGCTCTATTGGTAAAGTGAACATCATGTACAGCTCATTTGTACATACACTGTATCTGCATTGATGGGAAGAATATGTTCCATTTTAATAACACTAATGTCTAACCTCGTATTCATTCTGGCTGGAAAATCTAACCACTAACTACACTAAAAAAAAAACTCATTCAGTTCAACTGTTGACAGTATTTACTTAGAAAGTAATACAGATTTAAAAAGTAAATATTACAAGATTTGGACAGACTGGTAAACATGGCACATCAAAAATTTATTAAAAGTTTATTAAACTGGGAGATATTTTCAGATATTTTGATTCTCATGGTAATTTTCTAAATATTAAAAAAGATTTAGCTTTTTTCTGTCTTTTCCTGGTAGATTTGTCCACCTTGCACTGCTGAAAAAAAATCATTCTGAGACGGCAAGTTTGACCAAGAATTAATCCAAGCTAGTAAAAAGGATTTCTCACAGTTGAAAGAAGAGAGCAAAAGTTGCTCCATATTACCCAACACATAGCATCAGCTAGTTTTATATATATACATGGGATGGCTTCAGTGATCAAAATAGTTGAATTCTGTTTGTGTGAGTAGATAATGTCAATAAATTGCATTTGTTGAATTGACACAATATGTGTAATGTATACATTTGTAACAGTTAAAGAACTAATAAAGATTATTTACTATTAAAGTGGCAGATGAAGTCATTACAGACTGTCCATACACATAGCTTACATGTAAATGCAGCATTTTGACTGTGGTAACTCATTTCTCATGATGCAGTGAACCTACCATGATCCCCCTCCCCCCCGCCCCCCTCGCTTTACGTGCATGCTGCTTCTCAACACTGTACTTTGTACAATGAAAGGCACATTAGATAAAAACAGACAACATTTCCCGATAAGGGTCGCTCTGATGACGGGTTGGTCATCAGCCCCGGTTGTACCTAGCCCTTACACAGTGTTTTTGGTCATTGTCGAATGAGAAACCTGCGTAGCACTGGCATGTGTAGGTGCCCTGTACGTTAAGACACTTTCCCTGGCCACAGATGCTTCGTGGTAAACTCTCGCAGGCTCCTCCCCCTGATGCTATTAGAGAAAAGAAAAATGCAGTGAATCAGAATTTTTCCTCGGACAGAATAAGCCAACTTTAAAAAAATTATCCAAACTTATTCTTGCAAAATTGCCAAATAGACAATGCTGTGATCTTGAGAATCAAGTAAATTGAAAGAAAGCTTTTTCTCAAGAAATTCTTTGGCCTCACCTTGTCCAGTGGTGCCCCTGCTTGGCTGCTGCTGACCACCTGCCCCGGCAGACTGCGGCCTTGGATTGACTTGTTGTGGTCTTGTATTGGGATTAGGGTTATAATTGGGTTGTTGTCCACTTTGGTAGGGTGGTTGCCCCCCTGGATTCGGTTGTTGGCCGCCAGTGTAGGGAGGCTGGCCACCAGTGTAGGGAGGTTGGCCGCCACGGTTTGAATACCTGAAGAAAAAAAACATGCACATTTAAAAGCAGCTGTACAAGGTGTTCCTGCACAAAATAGTTATATCATCAAAATATATTCTACACTTTGTGCAAAGTATTTTAAATGAACATTTGTCCCCACAAGCACTATTTTGAAGTATCCAGAAATGCATATTCAGAAACTGTAAAAAATAAATGCAGATTTTACACTGACTCATTGTTTACCAATAAGCTTATGGATAACTTAAAAATGGGCATTACATTACATTTACCAACTGTGCCCTCTATTATACGGTTACAGCATGTTCATAAATGCCCAAGACAGACAATCTGATTGGTCAAAACATAATCATGTGGGGGTGTATTAATGGATGGTACAGACTGGCTTTATATCAAAATCAGAACAGCGCGTATGCGCCAGCTGTTCACCAGCTGTTTTGTTTGACGCATGATGCGGATTGCGACCAATCAGAGTGATGAAGCTTGGCATCACGCGCCTGACTCATGTACTTTGGAAGTGTTTTGTGTGTCCCCAAAATGTGAATTTGCCCATTTCTATTTGGCTTTATTCAACAAAAATTTTGACATTTTGAAAACTAAATCGATACGGGCATTTATGAATGGGAATAAAAGTTTGACGCTTGGTCTTTGCTGCAGGATAATGACCGGTTTTGGGCTTGGTCATAGGCAATAAGGACCGAGCCAAAGGTCCAAAACCAGTCATTAACCCTAACCTTCCCAAATCCTCCCAAATCCTCTTTGATAAAGTGAAGGATTTTGGAGGATTGAGGTTATTAGGCATACTTGACTTTCCATGGTACATGTACATCCATGTTTGTTGTAGTGATTGCAAGGTCAGTGCTTGGGTCAGTGGACACTGTTTATTGCTCCATGCATGCAGAGAGGGTCCCTGGCCATGTACCACAGATTAGAAACACATGTGTGCATACATGTACATGTCATGTGCTTGCTTTACTACTGAAGGATTTTGGAGGATTCAGGTTATGTCTAAGCAAATGGGCCCAGGGAGTTAGGGTTATTCTGTGGTAAAGACCGCATGACAAACTTTTATTCCCTTATTGGATCTCTCATTGGTATATTGGACACAGTGATAAAGATCTTCATAACTTACTCCTCTCCTGCTCCCTCGCTTGCGAAGATACCATCCTCACCGGTCGGATGGTAAAAGCTATCTGGGTACTCACGAATAGTAGCTGGTCCTGGACCAGTTTGGACAGGGGGTTGCTGACCAGACTCGCATAGAACTCTGTGTTCATCTGTGTGGAGAAAAAAAAATTATGAGTTGAAAACAGTCACTACAACATGTGGTGTGGTGAAGAATGGTGGTGAGTACAAAAAATTGTGAGTTGAGAGCCACAGAATAATGAGTAGTCCAAGAATGAAGAGTACTGCCAAAGAATGTTGAGTAAAGCTGTGTTCGCACTGGACTTTTTTTTGGGAAGGTTTTACCGAGACGATGGTAACATGAAAAATGGTCAAATGTAACCTCTGTCCGCACTTGGACTTTCGACACGGGAAAATTTTACCGAGACCGTGGTAGAAGTAACCGAGCTGTCAGTATAATGACTCATGAGGGCGCTTTGCATGACCTTTCTACGTTGACCCGATTGACCCAACAACGCACAGAAAACTTGCTACACATGCACATGCATTAAATGCGCCCGGCCCGCCCCCACCGCACGGTGAAACAATGCATAGCGCATGCGTGGTGTCCCTGTGTAGCACGACCTTGCGCTCGGGCTGGATGTACTCTTTCCTGAGCCGCTTTTACTGACTCGCACTGTCTGCACTGGACTTATCGTCTCGGGAAAAGTTACCTGGTTAGTTTTCCTGGGCAGCAGTTGGCCAGTAGAAGTAACCGCTGGACTCAGGAAAAGTAACTGAGAGGAAAATGTCCCAGGCTGTCTGCACTGGACTTAAAATGGGAAAAGTACCCATCGTCTCGGTAAGTTTTACCAAAAAAAGTCCAGTGCGAACACGGCTTAAGACACAACATGATCAGTGGTGAACCGAGGTGAGCAGACCTCCCAACATTCAGTTTTCAAAAATAGTACTTTCTTCAAGCTGGTAGTCATTGTGTCGCGTGTCGCAATGCCACGCTTCCACAGAGTATCAGTTTGCACGCATGTCATCTATTCATAAACTAGTTGACAGTCCCTCCTTTGCCCTTCAGAGATCGAATGTGTTACAGTGAATGCGATTATGCAGACCGCACGACCGGGAACAACAGACCACACAGGAATAGGCTGTGTTAAGTCTCGCCCATGAGACTTGCATGGCCTATGGCGCGCGAAATAAAAAAAATAACAAATTAAAAAAGATTTTTTTTAAAAACCTTTAAAAACGGCATTGTCAAAAATCGTACAAATGAAGAATAAAATCGTAAAAGTGTGAAATGGGTGAAAAATCGTAAAAAGTACACCAAAATCGTACATGTTGGGAGGTATGAAAGAGTGGTGAGTGGTGAGCTAAAGAATGCTCAGTAGTAAGACGCAAAATGATCAGTGGTAATGCAAGGTGAGCCGAGAGAAAGAATGGCAAGTAGTGAGCAAAGGAGTGGTTAAGTAAGAAGAAAAGAATGGGAGCCAATGAATGGTGAGTGGTGAGTTAAAGAATGGTGAGTGATAAGCAAAATTATTGGTGCCGAAGAATTGTGAACCAAAGATTGGCAATCCAAAGAATTGTGAGTGCTGGATCAAAGGATGGTGAGTGGTCTAATAATGTCAAGTGGTGAGCCAAAGCATGGTGAAGTGGTACGCCAAAGGATAATGAGAAGTGAATCAAAGAATGAATAGTGAGCGAAAATGATGTGGTGAGCCAAAAAAAGGGTGAAAGGTGACAAACAATAATGGTGAGTGGTGAGGCAAAAAAGGGTGAAAGGTGACAAACAAAAATGCTGAGTGGTGAGCCAAAAAAGGGTGAGTGGTGAGCCAAAAAAAGGGTGAGTGGTGAGCCAAAAAAGGGTGGAAGATGACAAACAAAAATGCTGAGTGGTGAGCCAAAAAAGGGTGGAAGGTGACAAACAAAAATGGTGAGTGGTGAGCCAAAAAAAGGGTGGAAGATGACAAACAAAAATGGTGAAAGGTGACCCAAAAAGGGTGAAAGGTGACAAACAAAAATGGTGAAAGGTGAGCCAAGGAATGGCGACAGTCATACAGTAGGTCTAGTTTTTAGTAAAGGTTAAATGACTTACATCCACGGTTTGGGGGGCAAGGGTCACAACTAGTTCCCCAGCCAACCCCTCCTGTACAACAACAATCTTTGAATGTGACAGCCGTGTTGACAATCATCCCACAAACAGACTCATACCCAGGGTGGTCAGTTTTTTGCCAGCAGAGACTTTTCCTGTTGTCCGTTCCAGTGCTGACCACACCAAGAACAGCTGATGAGGGAAACAAAAAAATTGATAAGCACTTTTTTGAGCCGTTTTGTGCTGCCATGGTAACTTCATCAACGACACGAGCACTTATGCACAATGGAGAGTGCTGGTTTTATTTATTATATTCGCATTTTTTTATGACGGTTACTCCTTACAAGGCCAAAAAGGCCACTCAAGGTTGGGGCTACGAGAGAAAAATAAACAATACAAGTCACAGAGAAGACAGATATTTATTAACATTTCTTTAAAACAGTTTACTGATACATGGTAATGTACGTGCTCACATTTTGGAGAAAACAACCAAAAACTGTGGGTTTTTTTGTTTTTCAAAAAAATTAATAGTTACCGGACAGCAAATTTGTGTAAATAATAGTTTTCTCTAAAAAGCATTTCAGGTGAAATTATAATAATAATAATAATAATAATAATGTGTGGACTTATATAGCGCACGTATCCACCAACTAAGTGGTGCTCAAGGCGCATTATATCATTACCCCTGCTCATAAGGCTCATAAATCATTCCTGAAACCATCTCAGCTCCCTGGGGAGTATACAGCTCAATTGCTGCCATTACAGCGCATATAGGGCTAATCAACCAACTCTGCCCTCACAGGTACCCATTTAACCCCTGGGTGGTGGAGAGAAGCAATTATGGTTAAGTGTCTTGCTCAAGGACACAAGTGTCACGGCCGGGATTCGAACCCACATTCTGCTGCTAACACCAGAACTTGAGTCCGGTAAGCTAGACCGCTCGGCCACGACACTCCATTATTGTTCAGGGTGATTGGTACGTGTACCAACTTTACAACAAGGAAAGATAAAATTGTTTAATTTGATAATGTGATTATAACATATGTACTGATATATAAAAACAATAATAATCACAGGAATAATATGACAGTGGGTGGATGTCTCCAAAAAGTAAAATTGTCAAGTGGACACCCCCAAAAAACATATTTATGCATATAGGAAAAAAAGGACAATATCGCCACGATCAACAGGGCATGAAATCGGAGTGCTATTTTTTTTTTAGGTTAACATGATATGGTCATATTACCATTGTTGCTGCATAAATGAGCCAGTAATCTTCAGTCACTATGTTCATCTTAATCTAGGACAACGATTCCATGCCATGTTGAAAGTCTGCTCTGATCGTGACAATACTGTCCAAAAACTGATTTCGTTTTCCAACAATTTCGTTTTCCAAAGTAAAACACACATGAAGTTACATACACAAAGATACCCACTGTTCTCTCACCCAGAAACTGGACGATTTCAATATCCACAAATGTTGGATATGCAAATGAGGTGATTGTCTGGTAATGTTACTTCAGTGGGAAGACCAGGACTAAGCCATCCAACTTATTTCATCGTAACTTTGGTAAAATAACTTATCCAAACATTTGGTAGATACAAAAAATTCATATAGGCATAATAGCATAAAGAAGAATTTTTTTAAATTTCCTCAAACTTTTTTTGTATTTGTTTAATCAGCATTGTGGAAAGCACTTTATCACCAGGGTCTAGTCCTGAGAATGAGGTGGACCCTGGGGACAAGGTTGGACATATATACTTACAGATGCATCTACGTCCAGTGCTATCCAATGTGAGTGGTGCCCTGCACTCACAGTGGAATGATCCTTTTTCATTGATGCAGTCGCCATAGAGACATACCTCCACCTGTGCTGCACACTCATTCACGTCTGACGATATATCAAGAAGACGAAAACCAATATGAGCTTGATTTGAAGATTTCCCCAATCAATCATCTGTACAACTTAAAGATGAATCACCCATGTTTTCTTGCTTTATATATAAACAGCAATTTCCTGCCATTTAATTTTTATCAGAACTCTTTCTTTTTTTACTTGAAGATAGGAAAACAGATACTCTAAAATCATATATTCATCAACAAGTAATCAAGAAGAGAAGTTTCACTGTAAAGTCCCGAAATGAATTTATGGCGGCTACTAACCATGCATTCACTAAAGCACCAAATTAATGTTAAATCCAGCTTCTAAAAAAAACACTTTGTTTTCAATTTCAGGTATTTGTTATCGTCACGATCAACAGGGCATGGAATCGTAGTGCTTGTTTCAGATTAACTCATTGACTGAAAATAATACCCCACATTGTAAGGTCATATTACCGTTGCTGCTGCATAAATAAACCAGCAATTTTCAGTCACTGCGTTCATCTTAAACTATGCCCTGTTGAAGGTCTGCTCTGATCCTAACGATATCTTTTAAAGTAAAATCACAACAAAGCTACTTGACTATAGAATTTGACCAGAAAGCAAAAGTTGTAAAAAAATGGTTTTTGGACCTACTGGTTTTGTACACTTGAACAATATTTGAAAAATAAAACATTTAAAAAAAATTTTTTTTTTAAAAATCAGTGCATTTTATGATATTGCTTTAAAAAGAAGACATAAAAATGAGTGAATATACCACCCACCAACACATCGGTTCTCATCTTGGATTAGCTGGTACCCATCAATACACTGGCAGTAGAATCCTATGTTGGTATTGATGCATATACCATCAATGCACGGGCTTGGTGTCTGGTTACATTCATTAACACTCTCGGTCTCGCCGGCGCCGGTGAAGGCATTCGTCGGGAGGTGTGGCAAATTATTTGGAGCTTCTGTTTCCACAATGTATGCAAATAGATTATACATATGAAACCAAAAAGAGTTTAATTCCGGTTTTAATGTGAGCAAAAACATCAGTGCAGGAAGATTGCATGCCACAAACTGACTTGGTTTATATGACACTGACATCTAAAACATGTTGGTAATTGTCATGTACACTCACTGGCCAAAAGTATTGCAACATGCTCAAAATAGCACTTTACAAGTAACAGGTGAGATGATCATTTCATCCGATTTCATCGATCGTGTATTACATAATTTCCGAGCAAGAACAGTAAAAAAGAACATTGACTTCAAAACACAGGCACTCTCAAGAAGTCTTAAGTATGTGTAAATAAAATAAAATAAATTATTGTAACACAGTTCTCCAAACTGAACTTTGGGGATGTTGCAATACTTATGGCCAGTGAGTGTACTAATATGTTCTTTACCTGGTTTGTACATGTCCAATTTTCATGAAGTTAATCATGTAGAAAAACACAGTAAACCATTGTGCATGTCCTGTCCATCGCACCAACTCACCCCCCCCCCCCCCAAAAAAATTGTTTTAATGTATATCTTGATTCAAAGAAAGTAAGCATAGAGCGGTTGCATAGTGAGGTTACAATTAGCTGAAATGGCACCATCATTGAGTTAAAAAAGAAGGTCTCTCATTGGCTTAGGTATACGTGCCACGGGCAGGGATGCCAGTAACCTTTTGCTTCAGAGCCGGAAAAAAAATTTCTGCAAAGGAAGCACGAACGTTCATACTTGCACACGGAAAGAAAATATCCCTCGTTGTCTTTTGATTCAAGCCAACGCCAACTGAACCTGTTCTTTACACTAACATCAAATTTTTTTCAGATCCACACCTTTTCCGACCTCCATTATGGTAGCCAAGTTTAGTAAAATCAGTCAAAAATTTCAAAAAAAGAGGGCCGCACCGTATACAACACACACACACTACATGGACCCACACGCACCGTTTCCAAAATGGCGGAGCAATGAGCTAGTCTTAGTTCAAGACATTGCTCGTTATTTCGCTACTATCGAATGCCCTCTGTCGGCGAAATGTCCGAGTGTATTACGCGATGGCATTAAAAAAAATGAAAAGATAAGAACATCTTGATAACCAAGACTAACTGAGTGCACTCTGTAAAGGTAATTTTTTCCCCGGCCGGACGAAAGATGGAGTGCCAGATTTCTTCGGGAAAAATATGAAAAAGCCAGAATTCCAGCAATAGCCGGAAAACTGACATCCCTGCACGGGTACACAAAAGTGCATTCCTATTGTTTGACCTCAAACATGGCGGCAAATGCAATAACAATTCTTATAAAGTGCATATCACCATGAGGTTCTATGTGCTTTATTACCTATCCCCTACTCATCAGGCTCATAAATCATTCCTGAAACCGTCTGGGTAGTATACAGTTCAATTGCAGCCGTTTTTGGTGCAAATAGGGCTAATCAAACACAACAACCAACTCTGCCTTCACCCATTTACTCCTGGGTGGAGAGAAACAATTATGGTGAAGTGTCCTGCTCAATCCGATAAACCACTCGACCATGGCACTCTATGGTCATAGAAGCAGTTTTGCCAACATTTACTAATGTTGTGTCCTACCCTTTTAAAGCAATGAGAAGAAAAATGCGGCATGATACAAATATACAAGATTTTGGTCTTACCTATTGGCACACAAAACATGGTATTGTAATTGAAAGCTGAACGTGAAGGACAGATGCAGAGGTAACCACCATCCTCGTTAATACATTGTCCATTGTTACATATGTCCTCATTCACTGAACACTCATCAATATCTACGGACAGAATAATAGATCATTCAATTGTCAATTCTCAAGGGAATGCAAAAACAAAAAAGGTGTGTTTAGACAATCTTGACAGTAACATGGATGATGTTCAGCCGATAAACGTGGATGATGTTTAGCCGATAAACGTGGATGAAAATGATCAAAGTTGAGATGCTGTAAATAGAAATGCATGAGGGCGTGAGATTGGTTTTAAATGCATGAGATTTCTGCAGACTGCAAAAGATTTTAGGGCTCAACGCAAGAGAAGTGTGAGAATTGGGTCAAGTTGTGTGTATCACACATATAAAACATTAGTCTGGACATCTGTGGAGTATAAAAATCTCCCACATAATTCTGAATGTATAAAATTAAGCCCATGACAATTTTACATCACAAAGAGTCTAAAGTCTAAACTCAACAAAAATGCCAAACAAGACAAGAACATTGAAATCGGTACGACAACAGACTGATACATGACACACCAATGCATATAATTGAGTTCTTTCGGGTACACCATGTAACCATACCAATACCTACCAATGCATGCTCTTGAAGTCGGATCATACTCATAGCCTTCGACACAAGCACAGCTGTAGCTTACATATTCATTGATACAACTGGCCCGTCCGCAGATGCCCGGGGTTTCTGCACATTCGTTTATGTCTGTTTTCAATGACAATATAGACATTAGAAGTATGATATTTGCTAGTATTAAAGATGTAGTACCCATGTTTCTCATTATTGCATTATTGCCATATTAGCTTCTGTCTCATATAATGTTTTTTTTTCTCTGTTAATAATTTACTGTTTACTTTTGTACTTCAAATTGTTTTTTCTTAATTTATTTTGTATGTTGCAATGAGGAAATAAATGTTAACTTGAGTATATCCTTTAACCAGTTCGCGTCGGGAATAAAAAAGTTTTTCTGGGCCCCTGTGCGGGTTTCTTTTTCTCACACAAACACGTTAATGGAAGCTTCCACAGCGCGTGGCCACGTCTACCGAGCATGTCACTGTACGCTCGGCTCGTTGCCACGTCAACCGAGCATGCATACAAATATTCCGGAGTTTCCTATGTCATGTTTAGACACTCTCCGATCCGTGGTGCAAAAGAAAATTGCGTGTATACACGGCCTCCGACGCGAACTGGATAAGAAAGGAAAACAACTACTTTGAAGTGAGACATTTCACAAAATAGCTGTCAGAAGCACGGTTTCAAGGAACGGTACAGTATTGGTATTTGCTAACGTACGCATGTACATCACAACCTATGTTTTAAACAAAATATATCAATCAACTTATCTGTGAAAGTTTTATCACAATAGGTGCTAATGTTTTTGAGAAAGTTTAAAAAAAAATGTTTTACAAAATATGTTATTTCGACATAGCAATTCTTGTTTTCTCTAAGATCAAATCACTTCTTGCAAAATGATTTCAGGATCATTGATACGTGTAACAACCGTTCACCAATAATGTTTTTAGTTAATAATTTATTAATTTGATCATCTGGTAAATTACCAATGTTGTGCCTTCCCTTAAACAGTAATAACATGTAAGTGAGCAAATGAATTTATGACAGGAAAATTCATTTCTGGACATATTCACAGTACAAACATCAAAGTTGTCAAGGTTCTGTGAAGATTTCTAGGATCTGGTTGCCTGGTTTTGAAAACAAATTCAATTCAATATTACATTTATTTCCATTCTCCAAATACATTATAAATACACAAATTTATAATATGTACAACACAGAGTATAAGAATAAAAAACAGAGAAAACAAGGTGTAGACATAATAAGCAGAAGCTTATCAAAGTTGGCTTTAAACACATAATATATACTACTCAAAACAATTTAGGGAACACCGGATTTACTACAAGAGGTGGTCACACCCGTTATTGAAATGTTCCATGAACCAGGATTTTCATTTGCAACCCCCTCTCTCTTTCAGTAGTCATGTCATGAAATGTGTAATCACTACATGCATCCTTTATCATCTGTTTCATTGTGCAGTTGTTTCTCATCAATTCTGTGAAACATTGTGTTTATCTGAAATAAATGATCTTGCTTTATTCTGAGATTATTCCGGTGTTCCCTAAATTGTTTTGTTCCCTAAATTGTTTTGAGTAGTATATATAGGGAATTCCATGGTTACTCATGTTACATATTGGGCCCATTCTTAATGTCATAATTTCCTTACTTATACATTTTACTCATCAGTTTTTTCACAGTAGTTTCATTATACCCAGATCTTACTCAGCACAAAAAAAAAAATTTGTAATTTGTTATACATACGCTACATAAGAGAAAAATGCTGGTTACTCACGTTACATTTTTCGGACATACATAAAATGTCACGTTTTCTCTTATATAGCGTACTACATATAACACATTTCTGAAATTATTATTTTGTACTAATAATAATAATAATAATGTGTGGACTTATATAGCGCACGTATCCACCAACTGAGTGGTGCTCAAGGCGCATTATATTATTACCCCTGCTCATAAGGCTCATAAATCATTCCTGAAACCATCTCAGCTCCCTGGGGAGTATACAGCTCAACTGCTGCCATTACAGCACATACAGGGCTAATCAACCAACTCTGCCCTCACAGGTACCCATTTAACCCCTGGGTGGAGAGAAGCAATTATGGTTAAGTGTCTTGCTCAAGGAGACAAGTGTCACGGCCGGGATTCGAACCCACATTCTGCTGCTAACACCAGAACTTGAGTCCGGTAAGCTAGATCGCTCGGCCACGACACGCCAACTGAGTAAAGACTTTGTGTAATGTGAGTAAAGACTGTGTGAACAAACTGATGATTCAAATATAAATTATTGCATTAAGAGTGAGCCCAAAACCTCAAAAATGTAACGTGAGTAACCATGGAATTGCCCTTATATGTAAATATATATATATAAACATACATATAACAAGGATGCCAGTAGCTCTTTGTTCCAGAGCCGGAAAAACGAATAACTTTTCCCGCAAAGGAAGAGCGAACGTTGCGATCACTAAGTATACAACGCATACATACAACACACACACACTCAGACCCACACACACAAATGCGATTTTTTTCCCCCGGCCGGACGAAAGACGGAGTGCCAGATTTCTTTGGGAAAAATATGAAAAAGACAGAATTTCGGCAATAGCCGGAAAACTGGCATCCCTGATATAAAAAGATAAAGCAATGAATATATATGAATGAGACAAAAAACGTTATTTAACCCTCCTACACATGGAGGCCACTCCGATCCACAAAATTCTGCTCTTGAGCAACCTTCAGTACATACATGTACAAGCCTGCTGTCCTTTCCAATTAATCTTACAAAATCAACTGTGTGCTACCCAAGGCCACTGTAAATGTTTGAACATATTAGTATGGCCTGCAATGTATCAATGGGAGACCACCTTACCCTGCAATCTCAGTGGTGTGACAGTGCACAGAAGGGTAACCATAGGAGGCCACTGGCTATACAGCAAATGGCTTGGAGTGGCCTGCATGGGTTGTTTCAAAAATTGCACTGATTGTAGGAGGGTTTTAATGTGCAAAATAATGGATCAGAATGGAGGCCACAATCAAATGTCAATTTACAATACTTTTTATACTTATGTCATTCCAGGTTTGACAATAACACTCATGCTGTGAAGTAACCAATCACACCAACTTTAAAAACAATGTGGTCATCATTACGAGTGTCCATTTTTTTGGTCAAACGGCCAAATAGGTCCAGTGTTAATACATAATTGCCTTTGTTAAAACAAAAACAGTGAACCAAATCAGATGAAATTATCACAGATGACAGCAAATGAAATGGGCATCACATTGTTTAACTGTTATACCATTAAACGCACAGTATCGTCACGATCAACAGGGTATGGAATCGGAGTGCTAGTTTTAGATTAACTCAATGACATGATGAAGTCATATTACCGTTGCTGCTGCATAAATGAGCCAGTAATTTTCAGTCACTGTGTTCATCTTAAACTAGGACACTAATTCCATGCCCTTTTGCTCTGATCGTGACGATATTGTCCCTTTAACTCTGCTGTTGATTAATCATTCAGTATCATTCAAATGGTTTTGAAAGATAACGTTACTATGCCAGTGTGTTTATACACTGGTGCCCTGTCTCTATCCTCACGAATAGAGACTGGCTCCGGCCGTACCATTCATAGAGATTTCATTGGATACGTTGTGCTGAAGATCTGACGTCACGCTTTGAGGCTCGTGGGCTAGCTCGGGGGCTAGCTACCAACCAAGGTCAAAGTTGAATCTCCGGGAAACATGGCAGCCGATATCTGCCGTGATTCACAAACCTCAAAGTGCGTTAATGCATATGTAATGTTTAGTGTGTGATGAATGCATCTAAACTGTTAATGGTTATCTACACAGCTTATCTATCCACCATTTATAAACAGTTTTGAATGGTCCATCAACTCGCTGGTAAGTTGGACAGCGAATAGGAGAGGTTAATCTTAAGTTTGTTGACATTACCTAGACATCGATTCGTTTGCCAATTGAATCTCTCTCCATGTGGACATTGGCAGTCATGGTCCTCGCCCCTGGGTACGCAGGTGCCGTTACCACAGATACCCGGCACGCTGAGACAATTATTATCAGCTGAAATAGAAAACAATTTCAGGAGATCGTTAGATATGACCGATGGGTGATTATTCAATATGAAGGATGACATAACCATCAATAATCTGACCACTGTGTACACTGGGAGTGTAGGAAAAATCAATCAATAACCAGCAGAATGACGTCATCACCACTTGCTACAATCATAGGCTTTAAACTACAACACTACAGTTGGAACCATCCCGATTATGAGTCGGGCTAATGCTACAGATAGGGGGGGCGTAATGCTAAGATTGATTGTTAAAAACAACCCACCGAGGCACAACGCTAGAAGATCGTCAAACACAAAGCCAAGAGGGCAGGAGCACAGGTGGAAGCCGTCAAAGTTTTGGCAGGTTCCGTTGCCGCAAGTCTGGAAAGCAACCTGGCATTCATCAAAGTCTGTGATGACGACCAAAATACGTGTATACATGCATGAGTCGAGACTGATAGTACTGATATATGGAAGTTAACACCGGTAGTCAATACTCAAACAACCAGATAACACAGAGGTGTCTTGGGCAGTGCATTGCAAGGTATTGGAGGAAGTGCAATGCGATGAATGGAATATATTTTAATACGAGTAATATGAGTAGGGCAATTTTAAACAAATGAATTGCATGTCTGGTCATTTGAGTGGGAGGGTGGGGGCAGGGGTGGCAACAGAATGCAAGGCTATCATTTAAAAAAAAAGAAAAAAAAAGGATTTCCTTAAATTTTGACCATGTAAGGCCAAGTAAAAAAAAAATACCAGTTGATCGTCCTGGTTTTTTCAAAAAGAGGAGGATGAGGGCCTTTTTATTTTTTATTTTTTTCCAAGATGGCCGTCAAGCATTTAAATTCAAAATGGCCACAAATTTTTCAGTTTGAAATCACCGCCAACTTTTTTTTATAGCTATCGAACAAGTAGTTGAGTAAAAATATTCATGTTAAACAATGTTTGATGTATTTTGTTAAACCCAAGTAAAAATACATGAAAAATTTACTCTTTTTGTGGACAAGTATAAAAAATAAAAAAATAAAAAATAATAAAAAAAGAATGCGGCCTCAAAAAAGGATGCGGGCGGGGACGATCAAGTGGTATTTTTTTTTACTTGGCCTAACAACAAATGTATACTTAATCATACTTAAAACAAACTTCTCATACAGAGTTTTGTGTGTTTGTGTTACATTTTCCATTACCAAAACACTACTCTTAGTGAAATCTCCTTTTTGGGAAAGACAGTTTGCCATTCAGTTTGGTCTGGAATAATGTTCTACTTCAGACTTTGTTGAATATGGGAGGGAGAAGCAATATGGACTATGACGTAAATTCCTCTTCGTTTCCTGAACCATTTTGTTGGTAATATTTTATTGTTGTTGTAATCAGGTCAGGTCTCATCAAGCAAGCCAAGTCAGAACAATCACCAGTAATTAGTTTTTTACAAGGCATGGATACACAGTACAAAAGTACACTTATTAATTATGCAGTGGGCATATCCCAGAATAACCATCCATACAAAAAGAACATTATTACTTTGATTATGGCTTTTAAACAAGCCAAACAAAACAGCTTTGAAAAAAAATCTGATTAAAAATACACAAAAAGCTGGTTGAAAACTTACCAACACAGGACGTCGTCTCTGTACTGAAGACATAGCCAGTGGGGCATTGACACAGGTAGGAGCCATCTATCTCAAGACATGCTGCGTTACCGCACGGATGCTCTTCACATTCCTTGATATCTGACCCAACAAAATCAACACAAACGTTTCAGTCGATTCAGTCAATTATTAGACCACAATTAGTGCTGGGCTGAGCAATATCATTAACAGCGCACCCAACCTAATCACTAAATGCTCTTACCATCAGAAAACCTTGCCGTCAGGAGGCATGCCAATGATAATTATATGTACGCATTTCTTTCCCATCGTTTTATTAATTATTAATTTAATTAAAATGTACAGGTAAATATGACAGTGACTTGCTGTAAAATGTTGCACCCTTGCGCAAAACATTAACTTATTTCTGACTTCATGAGTCGAAAAACAATTGCAGAAATTGACAGCAATATTGTGTATTTTTTGCCCATCCTTGTTACATTCTTGAATGCATCAATTCCTCCCGAGTATACTTTAAGGTATTATGGAGTTTGAGACTCAAAATCCCAAAAGTAAAACACAATTGTTAACGCTGTGATATCATTTTTTTTTGGGTTCAAAACAGTATGCACGTTTTCTAGTTCTCAATCCAATAATGCTTAGCACAATTGTCTGCTTATCATCATTCAATAAATCTTTTCAGTGTGAATTTTTTTTAAATTGATGTAGCATATGTTTGATTTCTATACAAAAGTGGGTTACAATCGACAATTATAATAAAAGTCTAAACATTATTCTAAATTACTTTTTCATTTAAGCTTAACCAAAAAAGTAATGTCCATTTTATCTTTATTAGTAAAATGATATTGCATAATTGTTTCTTCTATTTCTTACTACTGTTGTATTTGTATAGATAATTTTAACAAATTTTAACAATTTTTAACAGCTTTTCAAAGATATTTTGACTGTTGTGTCTACTGATTAGAAATTCCTACGAACATAAGATGAAATATTCCCAAACTAAAATCCATGCTTTTGAATGAGCCCATATGCTTAAACAGGCAATACCAGAAGTCTATTACCTACATGAATGCCAGCCTGCTGTAATCCATACCATGGCATTGTACTCCAAATACTCACACGCACAACGAGCATGGCTACGAGTTTTGCTCCTCCTGCCTTGGGGCACCATGGCATAGGCGTTTCCATGCGAAGCTAGTTCTTAGAGAATTGGAACCAGATGCATTCTTAATCTAGACACAGGCGAACCATCACGTGTGGGGAGAACGCGCAAACGCTAAGGTGCGCGCGTGAGATACAGTTCTCCCACACGCCGGGTTAGTCTCCCAGACTGCACTGCTTCTTTTTGAGACCTTGCGCGTCAGTCTGTGGAGCAATACGTCATGACTGGGCCAAATCCATCGTTCTTGGAATACTATGCCGTGGACTAGGTTATACACAAGTGTCACACTTCATGTAGGTAATAGACTTCTGGCAATACAGATGCAATGCTATGTACCCTTCTGATATTTGCGTATGATCTTAGCAAAATTTAATTAACACTGCTTGTTATTATAAAACAATTAGTGCTTGAATTTAGTCTCATTTGTGTATGAGTCATATGCAAATTACTCAAAGCGGTTTGTATAGCCCTCTCTCATAATGAACATTAATGCGACAAGCCAATATCTGAAGCATTATAAATGCAGGCCTGTCTGATCTGAAGCAAATAAACCGAAAAAACAAAGCATGGCTTAAAAAGCTGCAAAAAGATGTTAGTAAATTAACTTCAAAGCAAGATTTGCCGTCTCATCTTTCGGGGTTGTCAAACATTTAAAAACAAAAATTTTAAATTCAATATTTTCAAAACCTTCCACATCACACAATGTGTATGGGGGCTGTTTGAATTCTGTTCAGAATTCTTTTCTATTTTTTTTTTATTTAAATTTTTTTTTTTAAAGATTAGAATTTTGTTTAATAATATTTATTTAAAAAAAAATATGTGGATCAGTAAGTTATTTTGCACAGATTGCAGATAGTGTGATGGGAAATCGTTTCTGTTGGCAAAAAACTTGAAAATGTTTAACAACCCCTTATTAAAAACTGTAGACATAAATGCATTGATTATGATAATGAGGCGGCAGTTGTTTGGAGACAAACTAAGATATCACAACAGCAAAGACGAACACATACTGCAGAGTAGATACTCAACCTGAAAACTTCACAAAATGCTATTTTAATGTTTGACAATGAAAATAAGATAGCAAGAACATAATGTGTGGAACAATTTTGATAGATCATGTTAATAATAAGCACACACGTAGAATGTTGATGCTGGTGGTTATGGCTGAATAAAGAGACGAACTAAGACTTGATTTGACAAAAGTAAAATAAATCCTGAAAAATGGGTAGCGAGCCTGGGTCTCCCTTTGGTCTAGAGGATAAGGCCCTTGAACCTCCCGGTTGTTTAATTTTGGAGGATTTACAGACTCCCCACATCCCCACAAACAAGAAACTAGAGATTTGGATAC
The DNA here is from genome assembly GCA_029582265.1 of Zoroaster sp. YZ-2022. Taxonomy (NCBI): domain Eukaryota; kingdom Metazoa; phylum Echinodermata; class Asteroidea; order Forcipulatida; family Zoroasteridae; genus Zoroaster; species Zoroaster sp. YZ-2022. The sequence continues at coordinate 17,054,023 of CM055821.1, read as the reverse complement.
AATGCAGGCTAATTCTTTCTTTCCTTGGTGGATACTTCTCTTCTTTCAAGAACATTTTGAGGCAAAGGGAGATTTGTGAAAAATCCTGAAATCAGGAGAAACCCTGAGAAATCACAGGCCTGGAAGAAGTCTAGAGTAAATTGCAGGCCTTTATCTAAGAGACATGCTAGATCTAGCAGACAGACAGACCGACAGACAGACAGCCCGACCGACCGACAGACAGAGAGAAATGAACAGATAGATGGACAAACTGATGAAAATGTCACAAACCATGTACTGCAGAAGATAAAGAAAAGATTTAATGTTAAAAGAAGATGATAATATGAACTCAAGAAGATAAGCTTGTCCTGAAAGAGAGAGACAGAAGAAAGTACAGTGAAGCAAGTATGGAAATGATAATAACAGTGAAACAAGTATATTCTCTGCAATATATCACAGAAAAGGCAGTGAACATACATGTAAAGACTGGACAAAAATGAAATTGCATACATAGAGTTAGACCTGAAAGAAATAAAGCCAGACAAAAAAATTAAATTAAATTAAAAAGCAGCAAATTAGTACTGCATGGCGCTTTAGCTGAGACACCAGAGCTGGACAATATATATGACTGATGGCTATTAAAATGGAATTTTCTGACTGTATGTGGGTCCACAAAGTGGGTGAAGCTATGGGCTTTATTTGGCAAAAAGATACATAGGGACCAGAAGTGAAATGTATTAGGTTCATGGTTGTCCAATTTGAAGAAGATAACTCCTCTATACACTAATACACAAACAACTTATTGGCCACAGTTTGGCATACAAATTTTAAGTGTAGAGTTGACGATGGTGTCAAACATTCCTTGAAATCTTTCTGTCTGAGGTGCTATCATTTAAGTCAAACATTCCTTGAAATCTTTCTGTCTGAGGTGCTATCAATTAAGTCAAAACATTCCTTGAAATCTTTCTGTCTGAGGTGCTATCATTTAAGTCAAACATTCCTTGAAATCTTTCTGTCTGAGGTGCTATCATTTAAGTCAAACATTCCTTGAAATCTTTCTGTCTGAGGTGCTATCAATTAAGTCAAACATTCCTTGAAATCTTTCTGTCTGAGGTGCTATCAATTAAGTCAAAACATTCCTTGAAATCTTTCTGTCTGAGGTGCTATCAATTAAGTCAAAACATTCCTTGAAATCTTTCTGTCTGAGGTGCTATCATTTAAGTCAAATTAAGTGGGGTGGGGAGGGGGTGGGGAGGGGGTGGGAGCGGGGGTGGGAGCGGGGGTGGGAGCGGGGGTGGGAGCGGGGGTGGGGGAGAGGGGGAGGGGGAGAGGGAGAGAGGGAGAGGGAGAGGGAGTGGGGGAGAGGGGGAGAGAGGGAGAGGGGGAGAGGGGGAGAGGGAGGTGTAGCCACCGTGGTATTTCTACACAATGGAAAAAAAATGCATATTAAACATATTCTTTTATTTTAAGCTTGGGTTAGTAAATAAAAAGTTAGATTTTGAAGCCCTTTGAGAAGCAACATCCTGCGCCACATGCCATATTTCCTCTTGAGAGCTTCTCACGAATTTAACCCTTTTTCAATAAAGTCAGGGCAAATTTCATAAAATTATAGCAGAAGAGTTTGCAAGGTGAATTCAAACTGAAAATAAAAACACACCCAAAGCATAGCATATCATGCTGAAGGTAAGGTACAGAATCGGTTGTAGGTCATACTCAAAAGTTTAGTTTGAATGTAAAACTGTAATTAACCTTCCTACTTTTGCTGAACTTCAGTGGCAAGTAGCTATAGTGGTCAAAACCAGTCAACTGCCTGTTTTGACCGTTGACCCAAATGTGCACACAGGGGCATTTTTGACTGGTTTTTACTGTCATTTTGACCACCCTCAACAATACCAGACAATGCTTTTACCAGTCAAAAATGGTTGACTCATTTTGACTTGTAAATGTACTTACTACACTTAAGGTTTGACAGTGTTTGACTTTTAAGTGCACTAGATATACCTTGGCAAGTATATCAACATTTTGACTGATTTTGACCCTTGTAGTTACAGAAGGGTAATAATAATTGTGTAAAGCTGATGTAAAATCAATCTTTCCTAAAAATATATATATATTGTCAGGGTGCTGTCATTTTAAAGAAAACAACATAAATTTCAGTTTGATTTGACTCTTTCCTGCATCTCACATTAGGATGAATACAACAAATCGGAATAAATTTATTGCTATTTTCTTGTTAACGTCACAACATTACAAGTTGAAACGTACACAGGTTGGCCGTTTGATGTATCTAGATTCAAAGGGATATAAAGCATACTTGTAGAAGCCGTCGTGCTAACATTACCAATGCTGTACCTTCCTTTTCAAACCTCGGCTCATCCTACAAAATCTGCGAAGCTCAAATTTCTGTTCAGCCTAAATCAAATGTGCATTTGCAATACCAACAATACAGGGAGCTCTTAAGAGAAATATGACATGTGATGACGGCCAATACATAGCAGCATACAGCCGACTGCATACAATAGCAAGCCCAGCACAAAGCATATAGTGTTTCATGTCAAGTGGCAGTGTTGATCATCAGTTACAACTTTATGGTGGTTGCAAAGATTTTTTAGAAAAGAACTTCAAGAATGAATAAATTTCTACTAAAAGGACACATTATCTTTCTTTTTTGTACAAGAAAAGTGCAATTTGGTTAATTTCTTTGTACAAGAAAAGTGCAATTTGGTTTAGTAGGCCAAATATTCCATGACAGCAAATGACTTTTGAAGCAATGTTTCCATCACTATGTAAATAAACTGTTGTTATAACAAACTGACTGAAGAATTCTAAGACAACAGCAAACAACACAAGAAAGCAAAGAGAGCTTTAAAACATTTTATTGGACTGCAAAGATTGTCATTTTCACTCAAACAGTGTTTTGAAAAATATTGCAAAATCATCACCAAAAAAAAAATACTTCATATGAATTTTCTGCTCAAATGTTTTATTAAATAAAGCACATGGTCTGGTACCCTGCTTGACTGGAATCAAACATTGCCACTTTTACAAGCCTTGCATGCTTTTACGAGCCGTATCAGCTAGGGAAGACTCACCGAGACAGGCTCGGAGGCGCCTGTCTAGTTTATATCCCGCCGGGCATTTGCAATCAAATGAGCCAACAATGTTAACACAGGTGGCATTACCGCACACCCCAAAGTACTTTTCACATTCGTCGACGTCTGAAAGAAGTTACAGTGCTTTAAAGGTTGATGTTAAGAGATAACAAAAAATCAAAGAAAAATTGATTTAATTTACAGTTTCCTGGAAATGTGTTAGTTGATATCAGTCAGAAATCATTACTGAAAAGTGCAGCTTTTCAATGAGAAAAAAGTGGCAAGCATTTTAAATCTATTTCAGCTACTAAAATCAAGGTCCTTTGACCAAAGATTTCAAAAGATAAAGCATACATTTTCAACATGTGGCAAGATCTAAGAAAATAAAGTTGTATTTCAGCATTTTCTAAAAAACAGGTTGGTCTTATAATTTGTGAAAAGTGAATAGAATAATAAAGAAATTTCATTTTGTTAGTTCAGAAATAGGTGCGAAAAAATATAATAGGTTATTACTTTATGTGACCTTTAATAAGGTCAAACTAATGACTTGCATTGAGTAAGAAGGTCACTACTCAAAGATATGACCTTCAAGGTCAAAACAGACAATGTTTCAAGCTACACTTACCAACACAGGATTGTTCTTTCTCACCAAATGTGAAACCGCGATTACAATTACATGTATAGCCGCCTGGCGTGTTCTTACAACCGACGTTACCACATGGATTGGATTCACATTCATTAATATCTGCACAGAAGGACAATGTTTCAAATGTCACATTTATAAAGAGTTGGTTTAAATGTGAAACCGCGATTACAATTACATGTATAGCCGCCTGGCGTGTTCCTACAACCGACGTTACCACATGGATTGGATTCACATTCATTAATATCTGCACAGAAGGACAATGTTTCAAATGTCACATTTATAAAGAGTTGGTTTAAATGTGAAACCGCGATTGCAATTACATGTATAGCCGCCAGGCGTGTTCTTACAACCGACGTTACCACATGGATTGGATTCACATTCATTAATATCTGCACAGAAGGACAATGTTTCAAATGTCACATTTATAAAGAGTTGGTTTAAATGTGAAACCGCGATTGCAATTACATGTATAGCCGCCAGGCGTGTTCTTACAACCGACGTTACCACATGGATTGGATTCACATTCATTAATATCTGCACAGAAGGACAATGTTTCAAATGTCACATTTATAAAGAGTTGGTTTAAATGTGAAACCGCGATTACAATTACATGTATAGCCAGGCGTGTTCTTACAACCGACGTTACCACATGGATTGGATTCACATTCATTAATATCTGCACAGAAGGACAATGTTTCAAATGTCACATTTATAAAGAGTTGGTTTAAATGTGAAACCGCGATTACAATTACATGTATAGCCGCCAGGCGTGTTCTTACAACCGACGTTACCACATGGATTGGATTCACATTCATTAATATCTGCACAGAAGGACAATGTTTCAAATGTCACATTTATAATGAGTTGGTTTAAATGTGAAACCGCGATTACAATTACATGTATAGCCGCCTGGCGTGTTCTTACAACCGACGTTACCACATGGATTGGATTCACATTCATTAATATCTGCACAGAAGGACAAATGTTTCAAATGTCACATTTATAAAGAGTTGTGGTTTAACATCGCTCCTGCTCATCACTCCCTCGATGGACTGAAAGCCAAGGCTGATTTTAATGTTGATTAAAGGGGGGGTTGAACACCCTTGGTAATAGGCTTTTAATATGCGTGTAACCTTTGACATAGTCTGGTTCCTGACTCGAGTCACATAATTATGCATATTAACCGTTATCCACTCTAAACACAAAAGTAGCCGTGTCTACTTCAGTCGCATTTGTAACGTTACTATGCAAAAGCTTGCCCCCAATTCTTGTGGTATACCAACAGTGTGTCAAAGATGCCTCCCTGTGTTTTCGCTTTTTTAACAGCAATTTTCTGAATTGTTACTATTTTACTGAATTTTTTGTCGGTCCGGTCATAAATTTAGAGCACATAATTAATGTTAAATTCAAGCTTTGACAAGTAGGTTGTTAAATATCTTTTGTAAAAGGTAGAATAATTGAGGGGGGAGGGGAGGGAGGGAGGAGAGGGAGAGGGGGAGAGGGGGGGGGGAGGGGAAGGGAGGGATGAATGAATGGACAATGCTTACCTAGACAGCATTTGTATGACTCATCTGTACTCATATCCCTCCTGGCACTCACAGTAATAACAAACATACAAACAATCAAATGGACAGACAAATGAACAAACAGACAAATGAATGAATGAATGACCAATAATGCTTACCTAGACAGCGTCTGTATGACTCATCATACTCATATCCCTCCTGGCACTCACAGTAATAACTCCCCTTAGTATTCATACAGCGACTGCCTGGGCAGGGACGTCGCTCACATTCATTCACATCTGTAGATACACAGTAACATATGATGCAGAGTGATTATTAATTTGCCAGATATCAACACACTTCAATCCAATCCGGATGGTAAGTGTGAAGTAATTTCAACATAAGCCACACCTCCTTCACATGGAGTGGTTCCAAAATATTTCTTCTTCTGTTTTGTGAAAGATTGAAATCTTACTAAAAAGATGACTGCCATTTCAGCGATAGAATCATTCTGAAGTCGTGAAAAACGTGAAATAAAGGTTGTTTGTGGGATGAAACACCCCAACATTGTATGGGAGTGGGCTGTAACCCCAACATTGTATGGGAGTGGGGTGTAACCCCAACATTGTATGGGAGTGGGGTGTAACCCCAACATTGTATGGGAGTGGGATGTAACCCCAACATTGTATGGGAGTGGGGTGTAACCCCAACATTGTATGGGAGGGGTGTAACCCCAACATTGTATGGGAGTGGGGTGTAACCCCAACATTGTATGGGAGTGGGGTGTAACCCCAACATTGTATGGGAGGGGTGTAACCCTAACATTGTATGGGAGGGGGTGTAACCCCAACATTGTATGGGAGTGGGGTGTAACCCCAACATTGTATGGGAGGGGGTGTAACCCCAACATTGTATGGGAGTGGGGTGTAACCCCAACATTGTATGGGAGTGGGGTGTAACCCCAACATTGTATGGGAGTGGGTTGTGCCAAAAGAAACTGTTCACGCACACCCTTCCACCCTTTACAAATGGTACCATTAGAAAATGGAATGTAAACATGTGCATATAAGAATGTGACATACATGCATGTCACATGTAATCTGTTTAAAATAAAACTCCATACGTGTGACGTCACGTTCCTTCACATAAAATGTATACGTTCAAACTTGTAATGGTCCTTGATATCACAGCAAGAGTCTCATATTGGCTAGATGCGTTTTCAATGCTCGAGGGTTACAATGTGCACAGAATGAATGTTGGCTGTGGATTCCTTTAGCTGTTAGGATCATTCAACCCCTTGTGACATACCTATACATGTAGTCTGGAACTCATCCTGGGTAAATCCAGCATCACATTCACAATAATATCCAGGTATGCGGTTCACGCACCGACCAGAACCACAGATTTCGGGATCGTTTCCGCATTCATTCACATCTAGTTAAAAGAAGGAAGAAATGTATTAATAAATGGCCCAAATATTCATACACATTTATTTCCATTTCATAACATTACATAAGTTAAAAGGTAAATAATTTTAAACAGGTAAAATGCTGGTTCGATTTTTCACGCTATCAAGAACGCAAAGTGAAATGCGACGTCAAAACCTGCGATTCGCAAAAGTTTAACGCATTTCAACTTGTGGGAATGACTCACTGGCATTTTACATGTATGACATAACAATTTGCCTCGTGTTCATGAGAAGTATGAGATAAACTGCTTGAGAATTGATGATGTGGGGGGGGGGGGTGCATTAACGGCTGGTTATCACCATAATTAAGCCAGCAAATAACGTGCGATGCAGAGTTAAGCCAAACAGTGCGGTGACACCATGTGAAATCCTCAATTGAGTAGTAATTAGTTCTGAAAAGAACTGGAGGTACAACTCGACGTTTCGATCAGTATGCTCTGATCGTCCTCGGGAGAATGAGCATACTGATCAGAGCATACTGATCGAAACGTCGAGTTGTAACCTCCAGTTCTTTTCAGAACTAATTACTACTCAATTGAGAATTTCACATGGTGTCACCGCAATTAGTCTTTACTTATCCTCTTCACCATGCAAAGCTACAAGTTTTACCTTGAAGTTTGTTTATTTGTTTGTTTAGTGGATTAGCACAAACTCGCATCAAGATGTGAAGCTGAAGGTGCCTGATATTATTATTATTATTCTTGTGATAGTTAAAAATCATCCCCGTGAAGTATACAGCCTGGCAGTCTGTTAGGCACTCATCAACTATTAAAATCAAAACAAATTTACCATTGCTACCATCACAGGTTCCCATTTATGGGTAAAGAGAAGCAATTAATTGTCTTGCTCAAGGACACACAGGCTGAAACCGGGATGGCTAGGACATGAACCGACATTCTGACAACTTAACCCTCCTACAATCAGTGCAATTTTTGAAACAACCCATTCAGGCCACTCCAAGCCATTAGCTGTTGCCAGTGGCCTCCTATGGTTACCGTTCTGTGCACTGTCACACCACTGAGATTGCAGGGTAAAGTGGTCTCCCACTGATACATTGCAGGCCATACTAATATGTTCAAACATTTACCAGTTGATTTTGTAAGATTACTTGGAAAGGACAGCAGGCTTGTATATAATAATAATAATAATAATAATAATAATAATAATAATAATAATAATAATAATAATAATAATAATAATAATAATAATAATAATAATAATAATAATAATAATAATAATAATAATAATAATAATAATAATAATAATAATAATAATAATAATAATGTGTGGATTTATATAGCGCACGTATCCACCAACTAAGTGGTGCTCAAGGCGCATTATATTATTATCCCTGCTCATAAGGCTCATAAGGCTCATAAATCATTCCTGAAACCATCTCAGCTCCCTGGGGAGTATACAGCTCAATTGCTGCCATTTCTAGCGCATATAGATTAAACCAACTCTGCCTTCACAGGTACCCATTTAACCCCTGGGTGGAGAGAAGCAATTATGATTAAGTGTCTTGCTCAAGGACACAAGTGTCACGGCCGTGATTCGAACCCACATTATGTTGCTAACACCAGGACTTGAATCCGGTAAGCTAGACCGCTCGGCCACGACACCCCACATATATGTATGTACTGAAGGTTGCAAGAACAGAATTTTGTGGATCAGAGTGGCCTCCATGTGTAGGAGGGTTAATGTAGCCACTTAAAGTTGGTGTTTCATGATGAGCTGTGTCCCAAAGACATGGATTTTAAAGTTTCTGCGTCAAACAAAAATTACTTAGTACAAATTACTTTTAAAAGCCAAAATCGATACGGGCTAATACTCATAGCTAAATGCATGAAATGTGATATGGAGCTTTGTTCTTAAGACTCACCTAAACATGTATAATACTCCTGCCTGTATTCAAATCCTTGAGGGCAGAGGCACCTGAAGCTATCTACTGTCTCCTGGCATGTCCCGTTACCACAGTGACTGTCTCGACACAAGTCTTTTTCTGATGAGCAAAAATTGTTCATTAATTAACAGCAGTTATAGTGGCCATACATTTCAACAGACTTGTCAAGTATTTTTTTTCATGAGTACGAGTAGAGAAAAATGTACTTCGGTGTGAGTAGGAGTACTCCAACTCTATAGTTGAGTACTTTTTCATGAGTATGAGTACAGACAAGTTTACTTGAGTTACTCGAGTACGTATATGAGTATGTGTACTACAACTCTTGTGTTTTGACTGAAAAGTTTGGGCTGTGACTAGTGTGAGGGAAAGGATTTATGAGGATGGTGTGAATAAAACTGAGATGGCTTTTATGCATCACAGACATATACATGTATATGTCTTCTGTTCTGTCAAAAACACTATTAACCGTAACCCTCCCAAATCCTCCAAAATTCTCTTTGCTAAAGTGAAGGATTTTGAATGATTGAGGTTACATGCTACATGCTCTTTGCTAAAGTGAAGGATTTTGGAGGATTGAGGTTATTAGGCATACTTGCCTTTCCATGGTACATGTACATCCATGTTTGTTGTAGTGATTGCAAAGTCAGTGCTTGGGTCAGTGGACACTGTTTATTGCTCCATGCATGCAGGGAGGGTCCCCGGCCATGTACATGAATCACAGATTAGAAACACATGTGTGCATACATGTCATGTGCTTGCTTTACTACTGAAGGATTTTGGAGGATTCAGGTTATGTGTAAGCAAATGGGCCTAGGGAGTTAGGGTTAAATGACCAAAATTCAACAAATCAACATGAAAATTAAAGATCAGTTGAAGTGGTGGTACTTTCTTTGCCTTTCACCTCTGTGGACCCGGGTTCGAATCCCACTTAGATCACAGACGACATGTGGATTGGGGTTTTTAAGTCTCTACCTGAAAACATATGTTTTCCCTGAATATCTGGGGTTTTCCTCCCTCATCTAAATCTGAATAAGACTAAATTTTCTTCTTGTCATGGTTTCCCTCAGGCCAACAAGCTATAGGTACGTAGTATCCTAGGTCTCATTACCAGAAAGTTAACTAATATTCATAAATGTCCAAGACAGTTTAGACAATGTTACTGGACAAAATCACGTGGGGTGTATTATCGGATGGTAAAGACATGGCTTATCAAAATCAGAGCAGCGCTTAAGTGCCAGCTTTTTTTCCAAGCTGTTCTGTTTAGCTGGCGTGCGATGTGACATGCATTTGAACCAATCAGAGTGATGAAGATTGTTTTACATCACACAGACTCATGTTCTTTGAAAGTGTCTCATGTGTCCCCAAAACATGAATTTGCCCATTTCTATTCAGTTTTAGCTTTATTCAATAAACATTACAATTTGTTTACATTTTGAAAACAAAATCGATACGGGCATTTATGAATAGGAAGAAACGTTTCTCGCGTCGTCTTTAATGCAGGTGAATGACTGGTTCTGGGCATGGTCATGGGTGATAAGGGCTTGGACCTTATCGTTTCGTGACCACGAGCTGAAGACCATGCACTAAGCTGGTTATTATCCTGCAGTAAAGACCAAGTGTCAAACTTTTATTTCCTTAATAATATCAGAGTTTGAGTTACACTGCGCCACTATAATAGTTTAGGTATTTCCAGATCAATGAACTGCAGCCAAATATCAGACTTATCAACATGGGAATACAACGTTATTATAATGATAAACATTATAGCCCAACAGTAATGGCGGCTCGTATGTAATGCAAACAAAACACCCTCAAGAGGGTGCTGCGTCCTGAAGCCGATTGCCCGTCAGACTTAATATCATACATCATGGATGATTTATAATGATTTTTTTGGAGACATATTTATTTGGGAGCTTACCATGACAGGTGCGTGTGGACCGTCTGAATTCTTGTCCTTCGGGGCAAGTGCATTCAAAGCCTCCTGACGGATTCATGACGCACGTCCCTTCATTGCAGAGAGTCGGGTACCGGGTACACGTGGTGATTTCTGAGCAACATGAGAATAAGAAAGTTTTGGGGTACATGAACAAAATACTGCTGCTGTTTGTTAAGTTTGTTGCCTGACTAGTGTAGATGTACAATATATAGTTGAATTAAAAACGAAGTCTGCAATCTGAGGTAGTATCCAGTTTATAAACAGTGAGTCTTAGGCCAAAAAAAGTCTGCGGGCGCTTCTACTCAGACCTGCGCATCGGTACTTTTAGTTTCATTTATTATTTTGCTATGAAACAATGTCCAATTGCAGCCAAACTTGCTTGATCGATTAGAATTCTGCCACGCTGTGTTTTAAAAATTGTTTTTCACATAGGGGTACGAAAGTTTGTCTGCCTCTCTTAGTCACCATACTTTATGTATGCGAAATTTGGTCTGGTTCCACTAACAGCATATGACATAAAACACAATAAAGGGGGCCACTTTGCATCCGTCACGTTAGCAGTTTTTCCAATGGTTGTTATTTTTTTTTAAGTACCTGAAACCGACCAAAAAGTGTTTCAACATGTGAATGGACATGCAGGCTTATACTAGAACTAATTTGAGTTGATTTATTTTATTTTTAATTAATTTTTTTACCCTCAAATTTCCATAAAAATTGGACGGAAAAAGTTACCTCACTTTTCCGTCCATTTGTTGATGGAAATTTTAGGGTAATTAAAAAAATAATAGTAATAATCAACTCAAATTATCTTTAGGATAAGCATGCATGTCTATTCAAATGTTGAAATTCTTTTTGGGTGGTTTCAGATATTAAAAAAAAAAATTACAACCATTAGAAAAACTGCTAACGTGACAGTAGGTAAGTGGCCCCCTTTATTGTGTTTTATGTCATATACAGTGTACATGTAAACATGTATCACTTAAAAAAAATTATCACAAAAAAAAAAGAAGCCAAAAGCTTGTCACCGCACCGATTTTGAAGCTTGACCTATGACCAGAAACAAGAGACCTTTTTGGGATGCTGTAAATAAACTTGTGCTATTTTTAAGGCTGTCGTGTTATTACAAAAGAACAAGACAAAAATAATAATAATAATTAATTCGGAGGCTTGAAACTCCCTGCTTCCATTTTTGGAACTGCATACCCCTGCTGCTAGTTTTTACGATTGATAATGGCTAATGATATAATGGCTAATGATATTAACCACAAAAAAATTATCACAAAAAAAGAAGAAGCCAAAAGCTTGTCACCGCACCGATTTTGAAGCTTGACCTATGACCAGAAACAAGAGACCTTTTTGGGATGCTGTAAATAAACTTGTGCTGTCGTGTTATTACAAAAGAACAAGACAAAAATAATAATAATAATTAATTCGGATGCTTGAAACTCCCTGCTTCCATTTTTGGAACTGCATACCCCTGCTGCTAGTTTTTACGATTGATAATGGCTAATGATATTAACCACAATATAATTAAACCACTTCATTATTCCGCCTGTTTGAAAGTGAAGCCACTCTTGTGTGTAAGTAAAAGGATACCCACCTGTACAGACTCGTAGGCTTTGATCAAACTGGTATCCATTAGGGCATAAACAGTTGATGGTGTTCCCAACAATCACACATGTGCCGTTATTACATGAGCGACCGTGGATTCTACATAAGTCAAGCACTGGGGGGGGGGGGGGGAACAAGAAATGATTTCAACAAATATGAAACGCCATTAACAACTTCACAAATAATAATAATAATAATAATAATAATAACAATAATAACAATAATAATAATAACAATAACAATAACAATAATAATAATAATAATAATAACAATAATAATAATAACAATAATAATAATAACAATAATAATAATAACAATAATAATAATAACAATAATAATAATAATAATAATAATAATAATAATAATAATAATAATAATAATAATAATAATAATAATAATAATAATAATAATAATAATAATAATAATAATAATAATAATAATAATAATAATAATAATAACTTATATGGCGCACGTATCCACCAAACTGGTGCTCAAGGCGCATTATATTATTTCCCCTGCTCATCAGGCTCATAAATCATTCCTCCTGAAACCATCTCAGCTCCCTGGGGAGTGTACAGCTCAATTGCTGCCATTACAGCGCATATAGGGCTAATCAAACACAATAACCAACTCTGCCCTCACACGTACCCATTTACCCCTGGGTGGAAAGAAGCAATTATGGTAAAGTGTCTTGCTCAAGGACACAATCTCAAGTGACAAATCTTAATTTGCCAATTTGGTACTAGCCTGGCTGAAATGCTCATATAAATCTCTGCAGGTGAGGTTAAGATATAATTATAAAACTATTTTAAAAAGATATTAAAAAATTGTAGAAGCCAGAAAGAAATGCACAAAAATAAAATAATGAAAAAAAAAATTATTGGCAGTCTTAAAGTTCATTCTTTACAAGCTTTTTAGGTTTAAAGTGAACTGCAACTCAATACTTCATTGTTAAGTAAGGAATTGGTAATTCAAAACTAACTGTTAAATTGTTATGTGAATCTTACTTGATGGTATCAATCTATGTTAGAAATAATTTTGTATGAGAATTTATTTGCCCTCATCTGTATGAATGCTGAGTGTCTCGGCTGGGAGGCCTCAGGTGACTCAGGTGGGATTCAAACCCACGACCTCCTGCTTACTACTGCAGACATCTTAACCTCTCGACCACCGAGCTTGCCCGATGACGATTGGCCGGCTGGAATCCGGGCAAGTTCGGTGGTTGAGAGGTTAAGACATCTGCACTAGTAAGCAGGAGGTCGTGGGTTTGAACCCTGCCCAAGTTGCACTCGGAATGCACTACGTATGCAATCAAATCAGCTGTAATTATCACCCAATGCAAGAAATTCATCAGTCTAGGAATAATTTTAAGTTCCCATTCTTGCTTAGAATAAAAACAAAAAACAGTGACACAGTGTTATAAGCTAAAACCTTCATAGGTCGATTGTTTCAAGTACACCTTGATTCAAAGACTATACTTTCCCTTTCAACTGTCACCATTCCTGAATTCTTAATAAAGTAAGAGTTCATTATGTAGTCACAAATCTGTAGGGAATGGGAACAGGGCTATGTTCTCGGAAATTGCAAAACAAAATAACAGCTTCCATTGTCAAGCTGCCAAACGGTTCCCCTGATAAAATTCCTGTACCTTCTCTCTCTCCCCTCCCCACAAGAAAAAAAACCCAATTCTTGCTACATGTACATCACTACAACCAATATTGTATCATAAACTTCTCTTATTGTTCTCCAACCTGCACAGAAGCCCAGCACTCCGTCCCACTCAAAACCATTGGGGCAAACACACTCATATCCGGCTGCGTCATTATAGCATGTCCCATTGTTGCATATGTCTGGGTAGGCCAAACACTTATCACTCACTGAGGAAGAAAGATAACCAAATGATAGTTAGTACCCTTATGTATTTGATGCTACAGCAGGGTCCTTCTCAAAGGAAAATATTCTCAGGGCAAATTAAGCAAATTCTTTTGGCAGAACTATTTTGGTGTGTGCGCAACACTTATTTTGAGTAGCAAATCTTAAATTGTGATAAGAAAGTTGTAAATTTTCTGCAGCATTTTCCAGGAAAGCCATTGAGGGAGAAAAGGACAAGGCAGGAAGAAAAGAACAAAAATTTCACTTCAGAAAGTGAAGTACTGCATAATAATAATAATAATAATGTGTGGATTTATATAGCGCACGTATCCACCAACTAAGTGGTGCTCAAGGCGCATTATATTATTATCCCTGCTCATAAGGCTCATAAGGCTCATAAATCATTCCTGAAACCATCTCAGCTCCCTGGGGAGTATACAGCTCAATTGCTGCCATTTCTAGCGCATATAGAGCAAACCAACTCTGCCTTCACAGGTACCCATTTAACCCCTGGGTGGAGAGAAGCAATTATGATTAAGTGTCTTGCTCAAGGACACAAGTGTCACGGCCGTGATTCGAACCCACATTATGTTGCTAACACCAGAACTTGAATCCGGTAAACTAGACCGCTCGGCCACGACACACCATGATCTTTTCAAAAGTTTATTTGAATGATCTTTTTTGTTTTCAGTCACTAGTTAATTCTTCTGTTCCCTGCTGAGGAAGATTGAATTGAAATGGCAGGGTGGGATGGCCCCCGGTTGAGGAAACTCGAGCTTGTCGGGGTTATGGAAGGAGGTTGAAGGGGGTTAACGTCTGTCATCTGAATTCCATGTTGGAATTCAGCTCGTTGAAAAGAAACAATCAGGATGCATTTTCACTATATTTTCATTAACCCTCCTATGGTTTGACCTTTCAAAACCTTTCAAAATCTGCTTACTGGCAAAATGGCTATCAATAATGTATGAACCCTTTAAAACCCTCCAGAATTTGTTGCTACTGAACTACCACACCTTTCAATACCCTTTGAAAGGTATTGAAACATTTCAACACCAGTTTGTTCAGAGAGTTGTTTCACCTTTCGAAACCTTTCATAGGTCCCTTTTGTCAGACAGTTTTCTCACCTTTCAAAACCCTTCAGTACAGCAAACTTGAAAGGTTTTGAAAGGTCTGACAATTCTATGGCAAACTGCACTGTACATAGGAGGGTTAACAACATGATAAAATAAACTGAAACTTTCACAGGTTGGTTTCTGTACATAACTACTGATTCGTATAAAGTATAGATTTTACAGATATTTTACAAAAAGTGTTCACTGATTTTAAATAACAAATAATTTAAGATTAGCATGGTAAAAGTACAGTAGGAGAAAGGTTTGCATTGTAACAAACTCTTAGGAGTAATAATTGTTTGTTCTGAGAAAAACCGATGGTGAGAAAGTTGATGTTTTAATCAGCATTCATCCTGAAGAAAAGTCAACTGATAAAAATGTTTCTTCTCGGAACCAACAAATATTACAACTCCTCAGAGTTTGTAACATGTTGCTACCGCAAAGCTTTCTAATAATTCATAATTTATTTACATATGCAGACTCCGAGGGTGTAGTCAAACTCGTAGCCGTCCTGTCCGCATAAACAATGATAGCCATCTGCTTCCATTACACAGGTACCGTTACCACAAACACCAGCAAAAGCAATGCAGTCATCCGTTACTGTACCAAATCAATTGAATGTCATTATACATTGGTTCACAACACTCAAGTCACCTAATGATCAGTCAATTCATTTGTCACTGGATGGAGGCGACTTTCATAAGGGGATACACTGATTGTGTAAATATCTTTTGTGGTTCATGAGATACGTTTTTGGAAATATTAAAAGTTGATTTAGTGTAATTCGATATCTGATGACATCACCATGACATCACAATTTTACCTGAAACTATATGTCACAACTTTATTGGCAACTACATGTTATGGTCTAAGTATGTGTCAAGTTTGAAGGATCTGTGAACTTTGCAACTATGGTTTTTTGTTCGATAAGTTTCATTGAGAAGGGGAAGAAAAAAACGAGAAAAAAACGAACAAGTTCAAAGAGGTGTTTGTGCTGTCACACGAACACCTAATAAATAAAGTTCATGATGCATTTTATACATCTGAGAAAAAAAATATAGAGGCATTTCTTCATCCTAGGTTTAAAGTCTATCAAAGTGAGCAGTGACATTTGGGTAACTATTCTTGGGCAAGGTTTGGGGTTTTGATTTTGTGCACTTCCAGTGCTGCTGTGACACCGAGTTCCTGTTATGTTCTCACAGAACAGAGCCCTCGTGTGTCAAGGATAAGCAATGAACATACCCCCCCCCCCACCCCCCATTTTGTTTAAACTGTACAGAAGCATGGATATTTACTAGAATATACATCTACATAAAATTACTTTTCACAGGCCCTTGTCAAACATGAGCATTAGGTTTGTACTTACAAATACAGGACCGGTATTCATTGCTGAAGTCATAGCCTGCTGGACACTCACATCGGTAGGACTGATCCGCACTGACGCAAGTTCCATTACCGCATATATCAGGATATACTGTGCACTCGTTAACCACTGCAGGGGGGTAAATAACAAAGTCAATCAAAATCAAAGATGACCTACAGGGGCCTTATCAGAACCACAATCTCACTTTGTGGTAGTTGAGATTCAAACAACATGGTGTTACCACAAACCGCAACCGATAATGATACTCCACCGTACAAAGCCTCAATACTTTCAAGGTCGATCAACATATGCCAAAATGAATAAATCAGCCACTGAAAGATGGTTTAAATGGAAGAGGGTAACTGTCTTCTATACTGTTCCCATTTTAATTAGTAGAGTGTGACGTCATGTTCCCATGGCATTGTGCCGGCTGGTTCTAAACATTCTTTGTTTTGTTAAAGGGAAGGAATTCGAACAACATTGGTAATTAAAATGACAAATTATTATCTATAAACTAACTTGGTGTACAGTCGGTACACATATCAATCATCCTGAAAATCATTTAGTCTGAAGTTCTTTCATCTTAGAGAAAACAGGAATTCTTATGTTGAATTTACAAGAAGTTACTGGACAGCAACTTTGAGTAAAACAGAACAGTTTGTTGTTTTCTCATATAGTTTTAGGTAAAGTTGTGACGTCATGGTGACCTCATCAGATATCGAAATACATGTATCACAGATTAGAAACACATGTGTGCATACATGTCATGTGCTTGCTTTACTACTGAAGGATTTTGGAGGATTCAGGTTATGTGTAAGCAAATGGGCCTTGGGATTTAGGGTTAAATGACCAAAATTCAACAAATCAACATGAAAATTAAAGGTCAGTTGAAGTGGTGGTACTTTCTTTGCCTTTCACTTCTGTGGACCCGGGTTCGAATCCCACTTAGACCAGAGACGACATGTGGATTGGGGTTTTTAAGTCCCTACCTGAAAACATAGGTTTTCCCTGAATATCTGGGGTTTTCCTCCCTCATCTAAATCTGAATAAGACTAAATTTTCTTCTTGTCATGGTTTCCCTCGGGCCAACAAGCTATAGGTACGTAGTATCCTAGGTCTCATTACCAGAAAGTTAACTAATATTCATAAATGTCCAAGACAGTTTAGACAATGTTACTGGACAAAATCACGTGGGGTGTATTATCGGATGGTAAAGACATGGCTTATCAAAATCAGAGCAGCGCTTAAGTGCCAGCTTTTTTTCCAAGCTGTTCTGTTTAGCTGGCGTGCGATGTGTGACATGCATTTGAACCAATCAGAGTGATGAAGATTGTTTTGCATCACACCGACTCATGTTCTTTGAAAGTGTCTCATGTGTCCCCAAAACATGAATTTGCCCATTTCTATTCAGTTTTAGCTTTATTCAACAAACATTACAATTTGTTTACATTTTGAAAACAAAATCGATACGGGCATTTATGAATAGGAAGAAACGTTTCTCGCGTCGTGTTGTAAAAATTGTTTTTCACACAGGGGTACGAAAGTTTGTCGGCCTCTCTAAGCCACCATACTTTATGTATGCGAAATTTGGTCTGGTTCCAATAACAGCATATACAGTGTACATGTAAACATGTATCACTTAAAAAATTATCACAAAAAAAAGAAGGCAAAAACTAGAGGATTGAAATAAACATGGCTGACCAAAAAATGTACCTTCCCGTTAATGTTCTATGATGCAACACTAACACAACATTGTTCAGTGATTTTGTTAGAATGACTTAATTTCTTTGTGATTAACAGCAGTTTGGCTTCACTCAATCTAAACCAACAATGAGGGGGCTTTGTATTTCTCCTACCTTCACATTGCCTGCTGTTTGCATTGAACTGGTATCCACTTGGACATTGGCAGGTATACAGTACCTCACGGTCTTCACAGGCATAACTCCCGCAGATACCTGGGTACTCTTCACATTCGTTGATGCCTATTACAAGGGTGGAAATAAACCATGGTTTAAAATGTTGTGAATTATATCCGCTCTGTGCATAGGCTGTTGAGGGCGCATGTTATCATTCACCACTTCATCGATAGGGCATTGATTGTTTGTTGCATTAACTTTATGTGAGATTGATACACACAACAATTGTCTAGCATATGCACACCATACTCTTTTGTCATCAAAATGCCCTATCCACAAACATGGGTGCATTGTCACCACAAGAGGGCTGGAAGGTGAGGATGGCAAAACCTTATTCTCTTAAGTATATACTAAAATCTCAAGTAGAGAATGGTAGGTTCGAATTATACAGCCCAATTCAACGTACCAACACTATCAGTACTCACCACAGCAGAAACTTATACATATCTATGGCTAATGTATGGTGTACTCTGACCAATTTAAATCTTGGCTTGAAGAGACAATATTGTTACGATCAACAGGGCATGGAATCGGGGTGCTAGTTTTAGATTAATTAACTCAGTGACTGAAAATAATACCCCACATGATAAGGTCATATTACAGTTGCTGCTGCATAAATGAGCCAATAATTTTCAGTCATTGTGTTCATCTTAAACTACGATATCGATTCCCTGGTTTTGTCATGGATGCCACACTGAAATGTTGTTTAGATTTTACACTTTGGTCTGACAAACCAGGTTAAAAATGAAATCCTTGCCAAAAAATGTGGAGAGGACCAAATCTGTGAAATCTTTTAGGCACAACATTCTTGAATTGATAATTTGTGTTATTCTACACTTGCAAATACATGTATGTGACCTGCACCGACAAAATGACAGTAAAGTGGGGTCATGCCTATGTTCCCTCAGCCCTATGTTCCCTCAGCCCTATGTTCCCTCAATGCCTAACATTTTTTTAAAATCCAAATTAGGCCCTATGTTCCCTCAACCCTATGTTCCCTCAACCCTATGTTCCTCATCCCAAAATAGACCCTATGTTGGGATGAGGGAACATAGGGCTGAGGGAACACAGGGTCTATTTTGGGATGAGGGAACATAGGGCTGAGGGAACATAGGGCTGAGGGAACATAAGGCTGAGGGAACTTGAGTACGGTCCCAGTAAAGTCTGCATTTTTCAAAACTGAAATGTTTGCATTTTGAAATTATACAGAATAAGAGCTTTCCAGTGGTACCAAAAACTTATCATTCAAATCTGTGAAGATTTTAATAAGTTATACATTAATAATTAGGTATTCGTGCAACAGCACGAACACCTCTTGAAATTGTTCATTTTTTTTCTTCTCCTTCTTCTCGATGAGACTTATCGAAAAAAAAAGAAAAAAAAACAGTTCCAAAGTTCACAGATCCTTCAAACTTGACACATACTTAGACCATAACATGTAGTTGCCAATACAGTTATGACATATAGTTTTAGGTAAAGTTATGACATCATGGTGACCTCATCAGATATCGAAATACATGTATCACAGATTAGAAACACATGTGTGCATACATGTCATGTGCTTGCTTTACTACTGAAGGATTTTGGAGGATTCAGGTTAGGCCCAAAAAAAAAAGATGTTGAGTTGCCCTCCACCGACCGACCCAAAAGTGCTGAAATCTCGGGTCGGTTTTTTTTTTTCTTCTTTTTTTTCCCCGTCATTCATAGGCCTATTTATTAATGAAACTTACCAATTTTCTTTGTATAAAACAATACGTTTGATTTGTGAAATTTTCCACTTTTTTTACCGGTAAATTTACCGGTACCCAAGACTCAGTCTACATGTTTTCAAATCGAATGGCCCCGGCCCTCACATGGTGCACTGCCTTCGCACACACTGTGTGCCAACGATTGCGACTCAAATCTACACGTTTTCCAATCGAATGGCCCCCTCACATGTTTTCCACTGGCTTCGCACACTGTTTTGTATGTCAACGATTGTGACTCAAGCTACACGTTTTCAAATCAAATGGCCCTCACACATGGCTCCCCGCACTGTACGTGTGTGTCAACGATTGCGACTCGATCTACACGTTTTCAAATCGAATGGCCACTCACATGTTGAGCATTGCACGCAATATGGATGAATTTGCTGTCAATCACAGCGAAAAGTACAACAAAAATGCTTGGGATACTTTTATTCTGAAGCAAAATTCCTTGCTGATAGGTATACAAATGAAAAACATGGTATGTGGTTTCAGTTCCAATGCATTTCAATCTTAAAATGACAGTCAAGGAGAAAAAAAAAAAAAAAAAAAAAATCCCGACCGACCGACCCCTTCAAATATTTTCACTGGAGGGCAACTCAACAATTTTTTTTTTTGGCCTTATGTGTAAGCAAATGGGCCTTGGGATTTAGGGTTAAATGACCAAAATTCAACAAATCAACATGAAAATTAAAGATCAGTTGAAGTGGTGGTACTTTCTTTGCCTTTCACTTCTGTGGACCCGGGTTTGAATCCCACTTAGACCAGAGACGACATGTGGATTGGGGTTTTTAAGTCCCTACCTGAAAACATAGGTTTTCCCTGAATATCTGGGGTTTTCCTCCCTCATCTAAATCTGAATAAGACTAAATTTTCTTCTTGTCATGGTTTCCCTCGGGCCAACAAGCTATAGGTACGTAGTATCCTAGGTCTCATTACCAGAAAGTTAACTAATATTCATAAATGTCCAAGACAGTTTAGACAATGTTACTGGACAAAATCACGTAGGGTGTATTATCGGATGGTAAAGACATGGCTTATCAAAATCAGAGCAGCGCTTAAGTGCCAGCTTTTTTTCCAAGCTTTTCTGTTTAGCTGGCGTGCGATGTGTGACATGCATTTGAACCAATCAGAGTGATGAAGATTGTTTTGCATCACACCGACTCATGTTCTTTGAAAGTGTCTCGTGTGTCCCCAAAACATGAATTTGCCCATTTCTATTTAGTTTTATTCAACAAACATTACAATTTGTTTACATTTTGAAAACAAAATCAATACGGGCATTTATGAATAGGAAGAAACGTTTCTCGCGTTGTCTTTAATGCAGGTGAATGACTGGTTCTGGGCGTGGTCATGGGTGATAAGGGCTCGGCCCTTATCGTTTCGTGATCACGAGCCGAAGACCATGCACTAAGCTGGTTATTATCCTGCAGTAAAGACCAAGTGTCAAACTTTTATTTCCTTAATAATATCAGAGTTTGAGTTACACTGCGCCACTATAATAGTTTAGGTATTTCCAGATCAATGAACTGCAGCCAAATATCAGACTTATCAACATGGGAATACAACGTTATTATAATGATAAACATTATAGCCCAACAGTAATGGCGGCTCATATGTAATGCAAACAAAACGCCCTCAAGAGGGTGCTGCGTCCTGAAGCCGATTGCCTGTCAGACTTAATATCATACATCATGGATGATTTATAATTATTTTTTTGGAGACATATTTATTTGGGAGCTGACCATGACAGGTGCGTGTGGACTGTCTGAATTCTTGTCCTTCGGGACAAGTGCATTCAAAGCCTCCTGACGGATTCATGACGCACGTCCCTTCATTGCAGAGAGTCTGGTACTGGGTACACGTGGTGATTTCTGAGCAACATGAGAATAAGAAAGTTTTGGGGTACATGAACAAAATACTGCTGCTGTTTGTTAAGTTTGTTGCCTGACTAGTGTAGATGTACAATATATAGTTGAATTAAAAATGAAGTCTGCAATCTGAGGTAGTATCCAGTTTATAAACAGCGAGTCTTAGGCCAAAAAAAGTCTGCGGGCGCTTCTACTCAGACCTGCACATCGGTACTTTTAGTTTCATTTATTATTTTGCTATGAAACAGTTCCAAAGTTCACAGATCCTTCAAACTTGACACATACATGTACTTAGACCATAACATGTAGTTGCCAATACAGTTATGACATATAGTTTTAGGTAAAGTTGTGACATCATGGTGACCTCATCAGATATCGAAATACATGTATCACAGATTAGAAACACATGTGTGCATACATGTCATGTGCTTGCTTTACTACTGAAGGATTTTGGAGGATTCAGGTTATGTGTAAGCAAATGGGCCTTGGGATTTAGGGTTAAATGACCAAAATTCAACAAATCAACATGAAAATTAAAGATCAGTTGAAGTGGTGGTACTTTCTTTGCCTTTCACTTCTGTGGACCCGGGTTCGAATCCCACTTAGACCAGAGACGACATGTGGATTGGGGTTTTTAAGTCCCTACCTGGAAACATAGGTTTTCCCTGAATATCTGGGGTTTTCCTCCCTCATCTAAATCTGAATAAGACTAAATTTTTTTCTTGTCATGGTTTCCCTCGGGCCAACAAGCTATAGGTACGTAGTATCCTAGGTCTCATTACCAGAAAGTTAACTAATATTCATAAATGTCCAAGACAATTTAGACAATGTTACTGGACAAAATCACGTGGGGTGTATTATCGGATGGTAAAGACATGGCTTATCAAAATCAGAGCAGCGCTTAAGTGCCAGCTTTTTTTCCAAGCTTTTCTGTTTAGCTGGCGTGCGATGTGTGACATGCATTTGAACCAATCAGAGTGATGAAGATTGTTTTGCATCACACCGACTCATGTTCTTTGAAAGTGTCTCGTGTGTCCCCAAAACATGAATTTGCCCATTTCTATTTAGTTTTAGCTTTATTCAACAAACATTACAATTTGTTTACATTTTGAAAACAAAATCAATACGGGCATTTATGAATAGGAAGAAACGTTTCTCGCGTCGTCTTTAATGCAGGTGAATGACTGGTTCTGGGCGTGGTCATGGGTGATAAGGGCTCGGCCCTTATCGTTTCGTGATCACGAGCCGAAGACCATGCACTAAGCTGGTTATTATCCTGCAGTAAAGACCAAGTGTCAAACTTTTATTTCCTTAATAATATCAGAGTTTGAGTTACACTGCGCCACTATAATAGTTTAGGTATTTCCAGATCAATGAATTGCAGCCAAATATCAGACTTATCAACATGGGAATACGTTATTATAATGATAAACATTATAGCCAAACAGTAATGGCGGCTCGTATGTAATGCAAACAAAACGCCCTCAAGAGGGTGCTGTGTCCTGAAGCCGATTGCCCGTCAGACTTAATATCATACATCATGGATGATTTATAATGATTTTTTTTTGCAGACATATTTATTTGGGAGCTGACCATGACAGGTGCGTGTGGACTGTCTGAATTCTTGTCCTTCGGGACAAGTGCATTCAAAGCCTCCTGACGGATTCATGACGCACGTCCCTTCATTGCAGAGAGTCGGGTACTGGGTACACGTGGTGATTTCTGAGCAACATGAGAATAAGAAAGTTTTGGGGTACATGAACAAAATACTGCTGCTGTTTGTTAAGTTTGTTGCCTGACTAGTGTAGATGTACAATATATAGTTGAATTAAAAATGAAGTCTGCAATCTGAGGTAGTATCCAGTTTATAAACAGTGAGTCTTAGGCCAAAAAAAGTCTGCGGGCGCTTCTACTCAGACCTGCACATCGGTACTTTTAGTTTCATTTATTATTTTGCTATGAAACAATGTCCAATTGCAACCAAACTTGCTTGATCGATTGGAATTCTGCCACGCTGTGTTTTAAAAATTGTTTTTCACACAGGGGTACGAAAGTTTGTCGGCCTCTCTTAGCCACCATACTTTATGTATGCGAAATTTGGTCTGGTTCCAATAACAGCATATACATGTACAGTGTACATGTAAACATGTATCACTTAAAAAAAATTATCACAAAAAAAAGAAGGCAAAAACTAGAGGATTGAAATAAACATGGCTGACCAAAAAATGTACCTTCCCGTTAATGTTCTATGATGCAACACTAACACAACATTGTTCAGTGATTTTGTTAGAATAACTTCATTTCTTTGTGATTAACAGCAGTTTGGCTTCACTCAATCTAAACCAACAATGAGGGGGCTTTGTATTTCTCCTACCTTCACATTGCCTGCTGTTTGCATTGAACTGGTATCCATTTGGACATTGGCAGGTATACAGTACCTCACGGTCTTCACAGGCATAACTCCCGCAGATACCTGGGAACTCTTCACATTCGTTGATGCCTATTACAAGGATGGAAATAAACCATGGTTTAAATGTTGTGAATTGACTACTGAATTATATCCGCTCCGTGCATAGGCTGTTGAGGGCGCATGTTATCATTCACCACTTCATCGATACGGCGTTGATTGTTTGTTGCATTAACTTTATGTGAGATTGATACACACAACAATTGTCTAGCATATGCACACCATGCTCTTTTGTCATCAAAATGCCCTATCCACAAACATGGGTGCATTGTCACCACAAGAGGGCTGGAAGGTGAGGATGGCAAAACCTTATTCTCTTAAGTATATACTAAAATCTCAAGTAGAGAATGGTAGGTTCGAATTATACAGCCCAATTCAACGTACCAACACTATCAGTACTCACCACAGCAGAAACTTATACATATCTATGGCTAATGTATGGTGTACTCTGACCAATTTAAATCTTGGCTTGAAGAGACAATATTGTTACGATCAACAGGGCATGGAATCGGGGTGCTAGTTTTAGATTAATTAACTCAGTGACTGAAAATAATACCCCACATGATAAGGTCATATTACAGTTGCTGCTGCATAAATGAGCCAATAATTTTCAGTCATTGTGTTCATCTTAAACTACGATATCGATTCCCTGGTTTTGTCATGGATGCCACACTGAAATGTTGTTTAGATTTTACACTCTGGTCTGACAAACCAGGTTAAAAATGAAATCCTTGCCAAAAAATGTGGAGAGGACCAAATCTGTGAAATCTTTTAGGCACAACATTCTTGAATTGATAATTATAATTTGTGTTATACTACACTTGCAAATACATGTATGTGACCTGCACCGACAAAATGACAGTAAAGTCTGCATTTTTCAAAACTGAAATGTTTGCATTTTGAAATTATACAGAATAAGAGCTTTCCAGTGGTACCAAAAACTTATCATTCAAATCTGTGAAGATTTTAATAAGTTATACATTAATAATTAGGTATTCGTGCAACAGCACGAACACCTCTTGAAATTGTTCATTTTTTTTCTTCTCCTTCTTCTTCTCGATGAGACTTATCGAAAAAAAAAAAAAACAGTTCCAAAGTTCACAGATCCTTCAAACTTGACACATACTTAGACCATAACATGTAGTTGCCAATACAGTTATGACATATAGTTTTAGGTAAAGTTGTGACATCATGGTGACCTCATCAAATATCGAAATACATGTATCACAGATTAGAAACACATGTGTGCATACATGTCATGTGCTTGCTTTACTACTGAAGGATTTTGGAGGATTCTGGTTATGTGTAAGCAAATGGGCCTTGGGATTTAGGGTTAAATGACCAAAATTCAACAAATCAACATGAAAATTAAAGATCAGTTGAAGTGGTGGTACTTTCTTTGCCTTTCACTTCTGTGGACCCGGGTTCGAATCCCACTTAGACCAGAGACGACATGTGGATTGGGGTTTTTAAGTCTCTACCTGAAAACATAGGTTTTCCTTGAATATCTGGGGTTTTCCTCCCTCATCTAAATCTGAATAAGACTAAATTTTCTTCTTGTCATGGTTTCCCTCGGGCCAACAAGCTATAGGTACGTAGTATCCTAGGTCTCATTACCAGAAAGTTAACTAATATTCATAAATGTCCAAGACAGTTTAGACAATGTTACTGGACAAAATCACGTGGGGTGTATTATCGGATGGTAAAGACATGGCTTATCAAAATCAGAGCAGCGCTTAAGTGCCAGCTTTTTTTCCAAGCTGTTCTGTTTAGCTGGCGTGCGATGTGTGACATGCATTTGAACCAATCAGAGTGATGAAGATTGTTTTGCATCACACCGACTCATGTTCTTTGAAAGTGTCTCATGTGTCCCCAAAACATGAATTTGCCCATTTCTATTCAGTTTTAGCTTTATTCAATAAACATTACAATTTGTTTACATTTTGAAAACAAAATCGATACGGGCATTTATGAATAGGAAGAAACGTTTCTCGCGTCGTCTTTAATGCAGGTGAATGACTGGTTCTGGGCGTGGTCATGGGTGATAAGGGCTCGGCCCTTATCGTTTCGTGACCACGAGCTGAAGACCATGCACTAAGCTGGTTATTATCCTGCAGTAAAGACCAAGTGTCAAACTTTTATTTCCTTAATAATATCAGAGTTTGAGTTACACTGCGCCACTATAATAGTTTAGGTATTTCCAGATCAATGAATTGCAGCCAAATATCATACTTATCAACATGGGAATACGTTATTATAATGATAAACATTATAGCCAAACAGTAATGGCGGCTCGTATGTAATGCACACAAAACACCCTCAAGAGGGTGCTGCGTCCTGAAGCCGATTGCCCATCAGACTTAATATCATACATCATGGATGATTTATAATGATTTTTTTTTGCAGACATATTTATTTGGGAGCTGACCATGACAGGTGCGTGTGGACCGTCTGAATTCTTGTCCTTCGGGACAAGTGCATTCAAAGCCTCCTGACGGATTCATGACGCACGTCCCTTCATTGCAGAGAGTCGGGTACTGGGTACACGTGGTGATTTCTGAGCAACATGAGAATAAGAAAGTTTTGGGGTACATGAACAAAATACTGCTGCTGTTTGTTGCCTGCCTAGTGTAGATGTACAATATATAGTTGAATTAAAAACGAAGTCTGCAATCTGAGGTAGTATCCAGTTTATAAACAGTGAGTCTTAGGCCAAAAAAAGTCTGCGGGCGCTTCTACTCAGACCTGCACATCGGTACTTTTAGTTTCATTTATTATTTTGCTATGAAACAGTTCCAAAGTTCACAGATCCTTCAAACTTGACACATACTTAGACCATAACATGTAGTTGCCAATACAGTTATGACATAGTGTGAAATGGAGTGTCGTGGCCGAGCGGTCTAGCTTACCGGACTCAAGTTCTGGTGTAAGCAGCAGAATGTGGGTTCGAAACCCGGCCGTGACACTTGTGTCCTTGAGCAAGACACTTAACCATAATTGCTTCTCTCCACCCAGGGGTTAAATGGGTACCTGTGAGGGCAGAGTTGGTTGATTAGCCCTATATGCGCTGTAATGGCTGTAATGGCAGCAATTGAGCTGTATACTCCCCAGGGAGCTGAGATGGTTTCAGGAATGATTTATGAGCCTTATGAGCAAGGGTAATAATATAATGCACCTTGAGCACCACTCAGTTGGTGGATACGTGCGCTATATAAGTCCACACATTATTATTATTATTATTATATAGTTTTAGGTAAAGTTGTGACGCCATGGTGACCTCATCAGATATCGAAATACACTAAAATAAAATTTTAATATAAATTTCAAAAAATCATATCTCATGAACCACAAAAGATATTTACACAATCTTTGTATCATCTTACAGATCTTGCACTATGTGACATTTCGTATACAAACATGACCCCAATCTGACGTCTCCTTCTGGTCGAAACCGGAAGTTAAAGTGAAAAAATGAAGCACATTTATAGGGTCTGCAGCCAACATGATATGGTATTTGGGCGTGCCTTCCGTGGACGAAATTACTATTGACATGTGACCTTTTCAAAAATGTGACTGATGACATCATCACCTGTCACAGCGCCCTCTGGCGGCAGGTTTAGAAAAATAATAACTTTCTATCTCAAAAACCATAGGAAATTTGAATATGACTTTTGTGAATAAAGTGATTAATAGTGACATCTTATTTAAAAAAAAATATGTTTGATGACGTCAAAGTTCAGAGTGCCCCCTAGCGGCATTTTTAAAAAGGGAATAATTTCCAATCTCAGATAAATAACTAACATTATTTTTTCATAATCATGAGGAAGTTTTATTATATATATGATCTTCAAATCACCTGACCTTTACTTCCGGTCTAAACAGGAAGTTCAAATTCAACAAATTCTAATGCAAAATTTATAGGTCTTTCGAATATGAAATTGATATTGTTACAATAAAAGATGATACACCTTTGAAAAATATGATTGATATCATCAATGATAATTTGATTGAACCGGAAGTTAACACGAACACCGTGTGTTTGTTCTAACAAACACTTGAGCTCTAGTGTTATTTGTCATTTTTTTTACTTTCTTAGTCCATACCAGAAAATAACATTGTGCAATTTAACACCTTTATTGTGGGAACAGGCCCAATTTCATGGAGCCACTAAGCTTACTGTACCTTTTTCATTTCATAGCGCTGCTAACTGTTAAGCATAGAGAAAGGCACGCTTACTTGCCGGCCATTATTGCTAGCAAATGAATGATGCAACAATACAAATACATGGTGAACGCTCACGCACGGCTCTCTATTTTCTTGCTAACCTGTGAAATATGCTGATGCTAAAGCAAATTTTGCTGCTATAGTTAGCACGGAAATTTGCTTATCAGTAAGCGGCTTTATGAAATTGGGCCCAGGTCTCATAACAGATGAGCAGAATTCTTGGTCCCAATGATTTTTTTCGAGCACCTACCGTCGCACCGTCTGTTGTCTGCATTGAAATGGGATCCCTCGGGGCATTGGCAGGTATACATCACCTCAAGATCGATACAGCGCTTGCCCCGGCAGATACCAGGGTTCTCTTCACATTCATTGATGCCTGAGGTGAGGACAGAAGAGTATAAAGTTATAATGATCCCTCACTGTGTTTCTTGATCCATACCAAGAACATTTTGAGTCCTGCTGCTAAACACGTATCAATCAAGGATCTATAAGATAGGATCGTAGGTACAAATGTCTTTGGGAAATAATCAAAATGATAAATTCTCCTCCATCAAAATGCTTATAACAATAATGGACACTTTGTGCCAGTTTCCACCAAGTTGGGCGCTCATAACGCATAATGCCCGAAGAGGATAGGAAAAAGGAATAATTTTAGAATGTTCCTACCTTCACATCGTCTGTTGTTTATATTGAACCGGTACCCTCTTGAACACTGGCAGGTATAAGACACCTCTAGGTCAACACAGGGGTAATTTCCACAGATACCTGGGTATTTTTCACACTCATTTATTCCTCCCGCAACAGCTAGGGTACAACAGAAAGAGAGTGAGAGTGATTCTGTAATTAATATGTAACACTATACTGTAATCAAGATGTATTAATGTCGTTACTGTTGCCAACATGGAAACAGATGGAGACCTAATGGCAGTAGGCCTCACCTTCACACAGTTTTCTGTCCATGTTGTATTGCTGTCCATCCGGACACTCGCATGTGTACATCTCGTCTTGATCAGCACATGTGTATTCCCCACAGATGCCTGGGAACACCCTGCACTCATTGATTCCTTATAAGAGACAAAACAACAAAGAATTACCTCCAAATACTACAGCATTTCTGCAAGAAAAAGATACTTTATAGGGTTTCTGAACAAATTAAAGCTATGAGGTTGTCCAAAGTTTAAATATTTTTCAACATTTTCAGGGAGTACTACTTTTCAAGACCCCACTCCCTCCCCCAAAATAAGTATTTTTCAACATTTTCTCCATCATTTTCTCTGATTTTTAAACTGCAGGTTTTAAAAAATAAACATTTTCAAAGATGTACCTGACTGGTCCCCCTTGATGTATGCGCACACTTGATGTATGCGCACACTTGATGTATGCGCACACTTGATGTATGCGCACACTTGATGTATGCGCACACAATGTATGCGCACACAATGTATAATAATAATAATAATAATAATGTTCCATTCTTATATAGCGCATTTCACATAATGTCCCAATGCGCTTTACATTATTACCCCTGGTCACTGGGCCAATATCATTCCTATAATCTTTCTCAGCTCCCTGGGGAGTATACAGCCAATGTGCAACCTTTTGGCGCTACAGGGCTAATCAAACACAATAACCATCTCTACCCTCACAGGTACCCATTTATACACCTGGGTGAAGAGAAGCAATTACAGTAAAGTGTCTTGCTCAAGGACACAAGTACCACGGTCGCCGCCAGGTTTCGAACCCACATTCTGATGACACAGCCATCAGCACTTGAGTCCAATGCACTTAACCGCTCGGACATGGCACCCCATGTATGCGCACACAATGTATGCGCACACAATGTATGCGCACACAATGTATGCGCACACAATGTATGCGCACACAATGTATGCGCACACAATGTATGCGCACACAATGTATGTACTTACATGTACGACTATATATGCTCTATGCCACTGAGTTCAGAGATTCCAAAATTACAGTCTGTGTGCACTGTCTGCTGTCTGTCAGTAAGTTATTTTAGACAACTAGCTCAAACAAAGTTAGGTGAGTGACGTTAACGAGTCACCATATTTCCTTGCTACATGTATATAACAGTTGCAGCATAGTAATGCAGTGCTGTAAATTAACCCCCAATGCTACTGTTGTGGAGGCGTTGGAATTGTATCCTTAACTTTAGTACTTAAAACTTAACCCATATCCGCCTAACCATGTAAACACACAAAAGACTGTATGTGCCTAAGCCCCCGCACAGAGATACATTGTTTTTGCACACAATCAGAAAGATTCCTTATTTAGAGAATATTACAATCACTGACACAGACACATTATATACTGATGGAAAGAGGAGAACATGCACTTTATTATGATGTCAGACTTGTCTAATTTCATATCTATAATCATGAAATACAGTCATCGGAAAAACGTAGTAAATTGGAATTGGACAAAAACACGGTACAGAAAATCACGTAGGTCGGCGTTTGTAGCATTTTACATATCTACGGGTTATCACGTAGATCGGCGGATATGGGTTAAACTTACCAGTGTCTCTATTGGCAGCTAAGGCTGGAGGTAATCCCTCTACATACTCTTTCTCAGCATGGCCCCGCCCCATTGGACAAACCTTGCTGTAGTCAGCTGAAAGAAACACACATACATCATGAGAGGGTGGACCTACATGTATCCAGTGTAGACTGAACATTTGGGGCTCTCATTTGGGACCCCCTCCCCTACCGAACCATGCCAACAGCCACAAATCAACTTCTTCCCCTTCGACCAACAATTCTGGCTGGATTTTGTATTGATTAACTTTTTTAAGAAGAAGTTTTAAAAACTGTATTAGGAGTGAAAAGAGCAAGAACGTACACATGTATATGCAAGGGAATGTTATTAAAAAAAAATATATATATATATATATATAAAAATAAAAATAAAAAAAATAAAAAAGGTGCTCTAAAAATATTTTATAAACATTTCAGTGCAGTTTAAGTATATTCAGAAATCTAATTCCTACATGTGCCAGTTGTGTACTAACCAAGCCCATAGCATAGTACTCCAAGAACAATGGATTTGGTCCATTCATGACGTATTGCTCCACAGACTGACGCGCAGGGTCTCAAAAAGAAGCAGTGCAGTCTGAGAGACTTACCCAGCATGTGAGAGAACTGTATCTTGTGCGTGTACCTTAGCGTTTAGTGCATTCACCCCACAGATGGTTCATCTGCATCTCGTTTAAGATAGTGTCTAGTTCTAGGTACTAGCTTCCCGTGTCACGCACTTAATCCCATGATGCCCTACGGCAGGCCAGACAGGATAGAAAAACTTGTAACCATGCCTGTTGTGCGTGCGCGCATTTGGAGTACATTGCCATGGTATATGTTAAAGCAGGCTGGCCAATTCATGTAGGTAATAGACCTCTGGTATAATCTGGTAATAACCAATGTTATACCTTGCCTTTAAAGGTCCTATGAATTAGACATTTTTTCCATTGTAAACTATAAAATATGCACACATTAACCTATAAATGCAATTAAAAAAAAAATGTATTGGAGATTTACATCGCAAACAAATAAAAAATAAAAATTTGGGATGAACCCGCGCCCCTAAAAAGGGGACAAATTTGTGACACAGACCTAGGAACATGCTGTTTGTTGGCGCGCATCGATCGATACATAAGAATGATACAACATGCAAACTTATGTAACTGTTTTTGTTGTTATGCCGCCAACTTGTTGCTGATTACAGCAACACTTCTAAAGAATGGTGTCAGTCTGCACAGATTCCCATCAGATCCAAAATATCAACGAATTTGTTTGGACGGCTGCAGTGAAGCTTACCAGAGCATAATGGTCAGGAATGTGCATTGTCAATGTCCTTTGTCATTCGGTGCCTAGGTCTACGTCACAAAATGCGATATCAAAAGGGACAACAACTTGACAGGAACTTTGTTTCTTTTAGGCAATCCTTCGCGCTCCAGCTGGTTTTCTATCCTTACTTTGTATTTTAATTGCTTTTTTCATATTTAAAAAAAAAAATTTTTTAAATGTTTTTACCAATGTGCATTATTGTACTTTTTATCTGATGCCCGAGAAATGAAATAAATATAAAAATATAAATATAAACACAAATTTTGGGGACAAATTAAATTGTTATAACTCATGACAAACTTATAAAAATAGTAAGTATTATGTTTTATTAATACAAAACCATATATTAAGCCCCAAAAATGTAGTGTGAAAAATTACCATTTCATAGGACCTTTGAATCTGAGGTGGTGTGGGGCAGTGTAGCTAACCCCTTCCCCATGCCCCTCCACATTTCTTTATTGCCCATGCTAAGAGTCAAGTAACAAGAACAACATTACTGATTTACCTGAATCTTCAGGTGGACATATCCACAACTGGCAATCGTCGCCCCACCCCGCACCTACACTGCAGCAGCATTCTTGTCTGGTGGCGTTTGACGATAACGTGTTGCTGCAGAAGTTTGGGTCGTCAATTGAAGCGTAGCAGTCCTTTCTCTCGGGACCCTGCGGCTCATCAGTAGTGGTGGGGGGAGCTGGAGTTGAAAATGAAAATGAAAATGGGTACATTCAAATCACAAAGATAAATACTGTTTGAATTGGTTGTATTTATATATGTTTCCCCTCTTCACTGGTAATTTAGTTTGATATTGGTACACTTCTTTTTTCCTTGTAAGAGGGATGTACGTGTAAGTCACTTTCAAATGAGACACTTCAAAAAATAATTGACTGAAACATTGTCAAACATTCAAGGTTTTTCGACTTGAATTTATGTACATGTACTGTTCAATTATTTTGAAAAAACTTGATTTTAAAAGTGATATATTCTCTTTCATCAAGGAAAAGGGGCAATGAAAGTTATCAATGGTGTATCAATGTTTTATCTGGTAGTTATCAATGTTGTATCTGGTAGTTATCAATGTTGTATCTGGTAGTTATCAATGCTGTATCAATGTTGTATCTGGTAGTTATCAATGTTGTATCAATATGTTGTATCTGGTAGTTATCAATGTTGTATCTGGTAGTTATCAATGTTGTATCAATATGTTGTATCAATGTTGTATCAATATGTTGTATCAATGTTGTATCTGGTAGTTATCAATGTTGTATCAATATGTTGTATCTGGTAGTTATCAATGTTGTATCAATATGTTGTATCTGGTAGTTATCAATGTTGTATCTGGTAGTTATCAATGTTGTATCTGGTAGTTATCAATGTTGTATCAATGTTGTATCTGGTAGTTATCAATGTTGTATATGGTTGTTGTCAATGTTGTATCTGGTAGTTATCAATGTTGTATCAATATGTTGTATCTGGTAATTATCAATGTTGTATCTGGTAGTTATCAATGTTGTATCAATATGTTGTATCTGGTAGTTATCAATGTTGTATCAATGTATCTGGTAGTTATCAATGTTGTATCTGGTAGTTATCAATGTTGTATCTGGTAGTTATCAATGTTGTATCTGGTAGTTATCAATGTTGTATCTGGTAGTTATCAATGTTGTATCCGGTAGTTATCAATGTTGTATCAATGTATCTGGTAGTTATCAATGTTGTATCTGGTAGTTATAAATGTTGTATCTGGTAGTTATAAATGTTGTATCTGGTAGTTATCAATGTTGTATCTGGTAGTTATCAATGTTGTATCTGGTAGTTATCAATGTTGTATCTGGTAGTTATCAATGTTGTATCTGGTAGTTATCAATGTTGTATCTGGTAGTTATCAATGTTGTATCTGGTAGTTATCAATGTTGTATCTGGTAGTTATCAATGTTGTATCTGGTACACGTAGTTATCAATGTTGTATCAATGTATCTGGTAGTTATCAATGTTGTATCTGGTAGTTATCAATGTTGTATCTGGTAGTTATCAATGTTGTATCTGGTAGTTATCAATGTTGTATCTGGTAGTTATCAATGTTGTATCTGGTAGTTATCAATGTTGTATCTGGTAGTTATCAATGTTGTATCTGGTACACGTAGTTATCAATGTTGTATCAATGTATCTGGTAGTTATCAATGTTGTATCTGGTAGTTATAAATGTTGTATCTGGTAGTTATCAATGTTGTATCTGGTAGTTATCAATGTTGTATCAATGTATCTGGTAGTTATCAATGTTGTATCAATGTATCTGGTAGTTATCAATGTTAATTGTATCAATGTTGTATCTGGTAGTTATCAATGTTGTATCAATGTATCTGGTAGTTATCAATGTTAATTGTATCAATGTTGTATCTGGTAGTTATCAACGTTGTATCAATGTATCTGGTAGTTATCAATGTTGTATCTGGTAGTTAACAATGTTGTATCTGGTAGTTATCAATGTTGTATCTGGTAGTTATCAATGTTGTATCTGGTAGTTATCAATGTTGTATCTGGTAGTTATCAATGTTGTATCTGGTAGTTATCAATGTTGTATCTGGTAGTTATCAATGTTGTATCTGGTAGTTATCAATGTTGTATCTGGTACACGTAGTTATCAATGTTGAATCAATGTATCTGGTAGTTATCAATGTTGTATCAATGTATCTGGTAGTTATCAATGTTGTATCAATGTATCTGGTAGTTATCAATGTTGTATCTGGTAGTTATCAATGTTGTATCTGGTAGTTATCAATGTTGTATCTGGTAGTTATAAATGTTGTATCTGGTAGTTATCAATGTTGTATCTGGTAGTTATCAATGTTGTATCAATGTATCTGGTAGTTATCAATGTTGTATCAATGTATCTGGTAGTTATCAATGTATCTGGTAGTTATCAATGTTGTATCAATGTATCTGGTAGTTATCAATGTTGTATCAATGTATCTGGTAGTTATCAATGTTAATTGTATCAATGTTGTATCTGGTAGTTATCAACGTTGTATCAATGTATCTGGTAATTATCAATGTTGTATCTGGTAGTTAACAATGTTGTATCTGGTAGTTATCAATGTTAATTGTATCAATGTTGTATCTGGTAGTTATCAATGTTGTATCTGGTAGTGATCAAGTGTATCTGGTAGTTATCAATGTTGGACAATGTACAGTCGTATTAATGTTCGTGACCCGTCTTTGTACAAAGCAATTTTTCTATTTAAATGCTTTGTGTCTAGTACATTGTGATATCGAGAAGTTGATGTAAATTTTGGTTTCCTACATGACTAAGATTGTTTCTATTTTCTCATTGTACTACACATGATTAAAGTGGGCGCCCTCGCTTGACAAGCTTGTTTTTTGAGGGTCTCCACCACTTTATCATCATCACTGCTCTTTCAATGTTACATTAATTAATATTCAATGTTGTGATAAAGTGAAATAAAGACAAGATTGAATTAAATTGAATTGTACCTTCCCAAAAACAGGAAAATAGTGAAAAAGCATCAAGACTTTCACTCATTTTACCAATGATAGTGTAAGCTGACATCTGGTCGACTTTACACTGAAGGCCGCTGACCACATGTGGGGTCAGTGGGGTCATAAACAATTTCCCTGTCTCCAAGACTGACATCTCCTAGACCCATTTAATTATCACTTAGACTTCCCCTAAATTATAATCTAAACACAATGCCCCCACTTAATTATCACTTAGACCTCCCCTAAATTATAGTATAAACAAAATACCTCCATTCGTTTGGTTTACAATCATCACATTTTGAAAATTTTGCAAGTGTTATGCAGTTCTGCGCCATGATCCTTTCATTTTTTGTGTGCATCATTATAGGTATATTATTTTTAGGTATATCACATTTATAAGTGCTATTGTCTTATACTGTACGTTTTTGGTTGTACTCATTCACAATTATGTTCTCCCAAGTGAAGTTTATATCTTATTTCCTTTAAGTTCCTTCTTTCCATCACTTTTAGTTTCTTGTATATATATTTTTTTTTTGAAAATGAGGACATTTTCTTCCCCCAGATGGAAGTAATGTAAGCTGACATCTGGTCGACTTTACACTGAAGGCCGCTGACCACATGTGGGGTCAGTGGGGTCATAAACAATTTCCCTGTCTCCAAGACTGACATCTCCTAGACCCATTTAATTATCACTTAGACTTCCCCTAAATTATAATCTAAACACAATGCCCCCACTTAATTATCACTTAGACCTCCCCTAAATTATAGTATAAACAAAATACCTCCACAGCTGTAAGTGACCAGATCCCATTATTAATATATACATGTTGTTAGATTAGAAAATCAGTTCGTCTCTTGCTCTCTCTTGTCTGACAACTCACCCCTCTCTCTCTGCTGTACTGCTAGTCTTATGACCCTACAGTCAGTATTGAGTATGAGAATAGATTTTGTACTTCTTGTTATAGCCACAGACAAATGAATAAAACATTCGTTCGGCCCAAGAAGCTTCTCTTGTACAAGTGTG
This sequence comes from Zoroaster sp. YZ-2022, assembly GCA_029582265.1. Classification (NCBI taxonomy): domain Eukaryota; kingdom Metazoa; phylum Echinodermata; class Asteroidea; order Forcipulatida; family Zoroasteridae; genus Zoroaster; species Zoroaster sp. YZ-2022. The sequence continues at coordinate 17,016,928 of CM055821.1, read as the reverse complement.
TCATTTCTTCATCTGGTAGCACCCCTCTTTCAAGTGTTACATTTGTGTTCATCTCTTCATCATTATCAACGGCCAGCTCCAGTAACCCATCCAAAATCGAGTGTTACAATAGCACCTAAGGCAGAAATATTTCAAGGGACATTTGTTCCCCTATATTAATATGGAAGGAGAAAGCAATATTTACCAATGGTGTCGATATAAATGCAGCCCTGTATATCTTCAACATATGTTGCACCATCAGGACACTCGCAAGAGAAGCTGCCAAAGGTATTAACACAAGAGACTCCGTAACCTCTGCAGATATCCGACGATTCACTACATTCATCAATATCTATAGGGGGAAAGGAATGATGATGATGATAATAATAATAATAATAATGTGGACTTATATAGTGCACGTATCCACCAAACTGGTTCTCAAGGCGCATTACATTTATTATTACTCCTGCTCATCAGGCGCATAAATCATTCCTGAAACCATCTCAGGTCCCTGGGGAGTATACAGCTCAATTGCCGCCATTTCGGCGCATACAGGGCTAATCAAACACAACAACTAACTCTGCCCTCACAGGTACACATTTACCCCTGGGTGGAGAGAAGCAATTATGGTAAAGTGTCTTGCTCAAGGACACAAGTACCCCGGTCGCGGTTGGGATTCGAACCCACATTCTGATGACTCGGCCATCAGAACACAAATCCAATGCACTAAACCGCTTGACCATGGCACTCCAGACGAATATAATTGGGGGGGGGGGGGGGGTGTCTTTCGTTGTGTCCTCACACCACTGCTTGCCACTGTGTCTCACATAATATTTCCTTACATGGGGGGGGGGGGGGGAGATAAACAATGTAGATATTCTATAACTTATTTTAAGCAAATACTGTGCAATTGATAAGTCATACCTTTTTAGCGCATTACAACCATAGATAATGTCCCCATGCACTTTATATTATTTCCCCTATCATTTCTGTACTCTTTCTCAGCTCCCTGGGGAGTATACAGCCCATTATGTGCAGCCTTTATTGGCGCTACAGGGCTAATCAAACACAATTGTCACCTCTACCCTCACAGGTACCCATTTATACAACTGGGTGAAGAGAAGCAGTTACAGTTAAATGTCTTGCTCAAGGACACACGTACCATTGTCACGGCTGGGATTCAAACCCACATTCTGATGACTCGGCCATATCAGAACACTGAAGTCTGATTCACTGAACCGCTCAGCCAAAATTAACTCTCTTTTTATTTATATATGTAATCAGTTTCCCTTTTGGTTTATTTGATTATTTGATATAAAAAATCTTATCCTCTTCTAGTGATCCCCAGACTGCCACTTCCCAGGTTGTATCGTAACATGGGGCGTGATCCCTGCTTTGGTTCAATTAACATTATATTGACAATTTGGTAGACTGCCAACATAGGGCTAGATGGCTCAGATGGTAGAGCACTGTCACGCTACTCTGGAAGTTGCAGGTTCAAATCCTACTCTAGTCACGTTTTCTGTGTTCACTTCAAACAATGTGTTTTACAGAGCAGCGGAAACTTAATTTGAAGAAATTCCACTCAAGGTATTTGCAGACTTGAAAACAACTCTGCTCCGGCTCGACAACAAAACAACAAATTTACAACAATCTAAATTCTCCATCAGGACAATTATAATACAGACCAGTGCATGTGTTGGTCTCCGTTGCTGACATGACGGTCCCTGGTGGGCACACACAGCGAAAGGATCCAGGCTGGTTGATACAATGACCATTCACACAACTATCTTCATCCTCACATTCATTGATATCTGAAATCAGAAATAATTTATGTCAGTCTGGGCTTAAAGTCAGCGTACACTCTAGGTAAAATGTCTGTAAATGCTTCCATACTTTATAAGAATCACGATATATGTATAAAAACCAACCTGTGAACGTTTCAGTTTATTTCATTGAGTCATTAACCCTAACTCCCTAGGCCCATTGCTTACACATAACCCGAATCCTCCAAAATCCTTCAGTAGTAAATCAAGCATAATTACCACTACCATTGTATGCAAATGACATGTACACACACGTGTTGCTTATCTGTGATACATGTACATGGCCCAGGGCCAGGAACCCTCCCTGCATGGAACAATAAACAGTGTCCACTGACCCAAGCACTGACCTTGCAATCACTATAACAAACCTGGACGTACATGTACCATGGAGGAAGGAAGGCAAGTATGCCTAATAACCTCAATCCTCCAAAATCATTTTTTGGACAGACCAACATGTACCATGTAACCTCAATTTTCATCCAGTGTCAAATATAGCCTGATAACCTCAATCCTCCATAATCCACCAAGCAAATAATCACATCTGCCCTCAATCCTTCAAAATCCTTCACCACTGCAATTTCCACATAACCTCAATCCTTCAAAATGCTTCACTTTGGCAAAGAGGATTTTGGAGGATTTGGGAAGGTTAGGGTTAATGATAAAATAGTGAATACACGCATTCTGATTGTTCCTTTTCAATGAGCCAGATTTCAACATGGAATTCAGATGATAGATATTAATTTCGGAAACGATCACACTGTTTTTACTACTATGATATACATGTAGCACCTGAGAAAGAAATATTTCAAGGGATGTTTGATACCATCATCGACTTTACACCAGGTAAGTTTCATATCATTATCATTTATGTTTTATGAGATTAAATTTAGACTCTGCATTGAGCTGAAACTTTCACAGCATGGTTGTGTAATGCCAATCTTGATTCAAAGAAAGTATGCATGCATATGTATAAACATATACAAGCAGTTTTGCCAAACATTACCAATGTTTTACCATTCCTTTAAGAATCTACTCCCTAAAAACTTAATTATGCTTACCTTGATTTATCTGAAAAAAGAGGAAAAAAATAGAAAAAAAGAGGAGAATCTGGTTATTTTAAAATGCTGTACAAGTGTTATCCCGATTACCTCTACAATGGTGAGCCCTGCTGTCATAGTGATAACCCTTGATACATGAAGATGGCATGCAGTAATAACTGCCATAAGTATTCAGACACTCATTGACACCACATGGAACTTGTAAACACTCATTGATATCTGTAACATATTAAAAAATAATTACTTTTATTAAAATTAAAAATAATAATAAGATTTACCCACTGTGAACAGGGGCCATTCGATTGTATCCGCCATACCTCAAAAAGCCCTGCTCTCACAAAATGAGAGTCAAATTGCCATTTTTTCTGGCATTGAACTAGGGCTGTGCGTTTTCGGATATTTTTGATACCGGATACCCGAAATCAGGAAAGTTCGGATACCCGGATACCCGTTTTCATTCTTGTTGAAAACATGCCTCCTTTTTTGGTGTAAAAATAGATGTAAACGTCAACAAAATTTACCTTTATAATACAGAGGATACCATATTTAATTCGATCTTTATTAAAGTATAACATCTTGGTGACAAAATATTGTATTTACGGAAAGTTATTTCTGAAATAAAACCGTAAAAATTGCTACAAAAGTGTCTTTAATAACCCAATTTACAAAAGAAAGCCCAGTAGTTCACACGCGCGCACGCATGGCCGGTGCATCACACAGCTACAGCGGCCTCACACGTGACTGTGTCAGGCATCAGAAGACAATAATCACTGGTGCGTGCGTGATCAGAGCGCATGCGTATAGCAAGTTGACTTTAATGTTCATGTCACAAAACACGTGTTGAATAATGTCATTGGGCAAAGGCGATGTGGGCGGAACTAACCCATTGTGGGAAAACGATCCATGTGCTTGCGCCTTGCCACACCCCTGCCTTCTAAATAAGGATATCCCGTACGCCATGTTGGCTTTGGATAAGGACATGATTTTGCATTGTTTTGCATAAGTTTTGTTTACCTAATTAATTAGTATTCAGCCAATTTGTCCCCTCCATCAATGTTTGACGATCCATAATTCGCAGCTCATCATAAGCAACCGCATTTCGTCCCTCATAAACGTCTTTTCAATTGATAGGAGATTAGGTGATTGTAAAAATATGCTGCCCAATTGAAAGGATCAAACCCGCAACCAATAATACAAGTACCTTTCAAATCCGACTGATTATGGATCCTACTGTTGGTTTCAAAGACAATGACCGACTTAACACCTCCCTCTTTATGTCTTTCTTTAGAAACAAATTGTCACCTTGTCGGCAAATGTAATACACAAGAGAGCTCGGTATCGGTGGGTAAATAAATGTAAATGTTGGTGATATGCTGAGGGATGGTCGGTGGCACATCAAAATAATTACACAACAAAACCAATTTCAACACTACTTTTTTATTAGGACAACAATTAATGTGGACGTCCCCTATTATAAAATCCCCTCTATTAACACATCATGGACAAAAGTTGGACAAAAGTTGGACAAAAGTTGGACAAAAGTGTATGGAAAATGTCCGTAAAATACTACAAAGGTATTATCTTGAATAAAATTGCTCCTAAAATTGTAAACGTTACATTGTTCAATAGTCAAAGATTTCAGTTCACACCACTGAAATGGTAAGTCCCAATTTAAAAAAGTCGTTTACGGGTACTCGGAACCGAAAAACGGAACCGGGTAATGACAGTTTCGGTCGGGTATCCGGATACCCGGATACCCCTACATTGAACTGAGATGTTTGTATTTCTGAATTGTACAGAAAACAAGCTTTGCAATGGTACCATTTAAGATTGTATTTGTATGTCCATCCCAACAAATCAGATTAAATTTGGGTGCACATCATGTGTCCCTTTCAATGATAATCCTGCAGATGACTGCATATGAAGAGGTTTTTCCAGCTTCATTTGTTTTACCCATACATCTAAAACTCTAAAGTTGAAGACAAACGTGTAAGATGTTTATTTTTCAGTAAACCTTGATCTTTTTGATGGCCAGTTGAATCTCCTGGGCCTAGAGAGAGGTTGGTGTGGTTCTTACCTCTGCAGCTGTTGCCGTTCTGTTGAAGCCCTACACTGTTTGTACATCGGCAGAAGTAACTCCCCATGGAATTAATGCAACGTCCACCTTTGCACACATCCTGGTTCACCCGACACTCATCAATGTCTGAAAAAAAAGAAGTTATTAGTTCATTTTTATTATTTTATTGACTTTGTTCATCAGCTAATTGACCCAATTCCAGATTGGGTAAGGTACATGATAATATACAAAATTTAGGTTTTTTAACAGGCGTGTGGTTTTACAATCTGAAAAATAGACAGCAGGCCAAAGACCTGAACCTTTCTGGATGTTCAGTTTTGGAAGATTTACAGACTCTCCACATGTTAATTCTGGACAAATGCCCTGTTAAATTTGGACAATTTTGGACAATTTCCAATGTTGTCTTAATTTGAACTTGATAGCAAATTTATAACGGGGCCTTACCAATTGTTAAAAACTTTGAGAGATTTGGGAAGGGGGGGGGGGGTAATAATTGTAAAATAAATATTTTGAGATGTGTGGGTTAGGATGAGGTCAGGTACTTGACTCTGTTTATACGAGCACACTGGGGGAAGTGTACTACCTATCATGGAGTGCCATGGCCCAGCAGTTTGGCGCATTGGTTGTTGTGATTGATTAGCTTTATATGTGCCATACTTCCCAGGGAGCTGAGATGGTTTCAGGAATGATTAATGAGCCTGATGAGTAGAGCCATGAGCATGTATATATAAGTACACATTATTATTATCCCTATATGTTAGCAGCAGTAACCTTTAGTTTGGAGTTGGGGGGGGAGGAAGGGTCTCATATGATCTGAGGCTTGATGCACATTGTAGGTCATACCATTAATGTGACAATGCAAAAAAAACTGCGAAATGGTTTAATATTTAAATGTTCATACCTTATATCATAATTTAATTAACCATTAATAGTCACAATGAAAAACACAACTCTCCTATTTAAAAACAAAATATTTTGTACAACTGAAAATTATAATGCAATTTTTTTTTATATACACTGTAACCTCATAATGAAATGACACCCCTGAATTGCAACAAAAACAGTGTCAACGAACAGAAGATTCTGTAAAATTTTACCATTGACCCTCTGACTTTTTTCCCTTAATCTGAATAAATAATGTTGATTTACACCTTTCAAGAGAGTTTTACAGAAATCTGTCCATTGACCCCTGCCGATATTTTGCAGCGTGCGAGAGAATGTTATTGACGCCCACTACCCATTTGAACAGTGCATACGTGCTTACACAATGTAGGTACCCGTCGTCTTAATACATGTATTTATAAACCACAATGTTAACCACGCGCGTCGGCGTTTGCGAATGAGACATGTAGCTACGTTGGTGGTGCACTTTTGCAACCCCCCCCCCCCCCCTGTTCAGAGTCTTATTATGTGGACATACAGAATTTTTGTTCTGGAAGGGCACACATAATAGTTCAACCAAAAACTACGGTTACCGTAGCATTCCATTTGTACTATACCTTGACAAGCCTGTCCATCATTGATAGCTCTGAAGCCTCGTCGGCAGTTACACTTGTACCCATCTGGTGTATTTACACAAGTCCCATGCGTACACAAAAGGCTATTTTCTGCACATGCATGGGGATCAATTACTGAGAACACAAAAATGGGATGAAAGAAGAAAAAAAACAGAAGAAAAAAATATGAGTAAGTGGCAGTTAATAGTATTCAGCAGACTTGTAGTCGAGTACATTTTCATGAGTACAAGTAGGAGAGTACAATTATGAGTAATCCAACTATGAGTAATCCAACTCTATATATACATAACAGCAAAAGAAACGTCACCCCTAAAAATATTTATTATTTTCATTTTACAATTAATATAATTTGTTTAATGAAGAATATTATGAGTATGGAGTGTAACACGAACACAATGTGGCAAATTTGGTTGACCTCAAAATTCGTCATGCATGACGTCTGAGGACACATAAGCTAAACATGTTCTCAGACTTATCAAAATTTAGGGGGTGATGTTTCTTTTGCTGTTATGTATAGTAGTAGTCGAGTTCTTTTTCATGACGGACTCATGAACATTCCTTACAACTTTCTTAAAGCATCGATGACACCGAGAGAATGGGGTATTATGCAAATGACTGCAAAAAATGGCGGATTAAAAATCAAGGTTTTACTATTGACAAAATTGTACCTATGATTGATCAATTAATAACATTAGGAGGTGCTACTACTGTAAAAACGAGTTTTATGCAAAGTCTCAAAGCATATGAAATACTCATAGATAACGATGGATATTTTGCTGCACATGGATGAACAAAACCATCACAATTACCAAATTTTAATTTTCAAGCACATGAGACTCTTAACAGATCCGAAACGGCATTAGAAACACCAGAATTACATGTTACACAAACTGTAACAAATTATGCTTATCATCATAAAACGGATCCGATGAATTCCATCAGTCTCAGAGATGCAGAAAAAGAAGAATTAAGAAGAGGACATAATACGTATTTATCTAATCATGTTGCTTTTTAAAACTAGTCTATTTAAGTCAAATATTCTGTATAGGAGTGGACACAAGTTTACATTACAGATGAATAATCCACTGCTCTGGTTGAATTACTATTCAAATGATTGTCTAGGATCAATTTCAAATTAGTCACTGAATAAAAAAATCAACAAAAACGTAAAAATAGCATTTAATTATAAATGTGATTTGAAGCTTAATATGGTGGGTATAATAAGACAATTAGGTTTATGGGAGAAGTAATGTGGTTCTCTCGAGAACTATTCTCACTGATGGTTGTTTTCAGAACCACATCACTTCTTCCAAGAAGAGATTATTACACATGGTGTTACCCGTAATACTAATTGTCTTATTTAATTAAACTTGAATAAACCACAGTTATTCTCACTGCACATTAAAAAACAGTATTAAATATTACAATTAAAACAGACAAAACAAAAACAGTTATTTAAACAGGAGTATCCAACAAGGTAAACCAAGTTTCCTTAATACGAAACCACAATACAGAGGTATCCCTTGGCATTGCACAGTACTCATAAACAGACTAGGCCTACAACAATAACTAAGTTGCCAGGATCAGGAATATATGTAGTAAAGTAATTGGTGAAGTTCTTGTGTCGGGAGATAAACAATTGATTTAATTTTGCCCTACACCGATGTGTGTATACTCAGTGCTTTCCGAGTGTCTGTGAAAAAACTACACAGGCAACTCGGGCGGGATTCGAACGGGATTCGAACGGGATTCTTACCAGCCAATCGTCATCGGGCAAGCTCGGTGGTGGAGTGGTTAAGACGTCTGCACTAGTAAGCAGGAGGTTGTGGGTTCGAATCCCGCCCGAGTTGCCTGTGTAGTTTTTTCACAGACACTCGGAAAGCACTGAGTATACAGTGCTGTACACACGTCGGTGTAGGGCAAAATTAAATCAATAGTAAAGTAATTCTTAAAATCACACAATATAAATTAGTGTTAACAGGAATATGCACACAACAATCATTAGGTGTGAGAAGAGGAAGAATACATGTATTTATTATGCTTACTGAATCATTAAATAGTAGAGAGTTTTGACCAAGGGCGCAACCACGTGTTGAAAGTTGGGGGGTCCCAAGCAGCCAATAGCAACGTGATCTGCGGGCGAGCGAAGCGAGCACGCCACTAGCAGCTGGGGTATTGGTTCAATATCACGTATTTCAGCGTGTTGATGGAAGTGTTGCATAATTGTGATGTCATGAATAACATTACTAGGATCATGCATACATAAAATACCAAAATGTTTTATTGAAGTTGGGGAGGTCCACATAAAAGTAGGGGGGTTCGTGACCCCCCCAGTGGTTGCGCCCTTGGTTTTGACTACAGATCAGAGTGATGTAGAGAGTGATGTGTGTGTATAATTTACAAATATAATAATAACTGAATTGGAAAAACATGCAGAAACACTTGTTACAATAAATGAAATAAAGATGTTTTTGCAAGCAAAACAATCAAGAAGTGAAATAAATAAAAGAAATTTCAACAAATTAAACATTATATTGTACTATTTATAGCTAAAACAAATTGAAAACAATTATAATAAATAAAACATTGTATTGATATTTTAAGACAATATGTAAGCTCTGTTCAAACCTTTTTTGACAGTAGTGTTACAAAAATGTATGTTAAAACAAAATGAAAAATTTTGTACTTTTTTATTTTGACCAAACAGAATGTTGTTAAACACATTAATAACCAAGAAAGTTTAGACAATCTTGATTAGTTGAGACGCGTTTAGCTGGGTGCAATAACGGCTGATAAAGACAGATCTTATCAAAATTAGAGTAGAGACTACATGGCCTGCATACATGTAGTGCAATATCGCATGCCATGCCCGCTGTTACATAATTGCACAATTGAACCAATCACAGTGTCACACCTTGATTCGCACCACAGCTGTCACTGACCAACAAGCTACATGTATGTATATTAAGTTGTTGTTTCCAATACATGGATTTCTCAGTTTCTATCTGGCTACTTTCAATAACAAACTTTTAAAAATGTTAAAACAAATCCAGATGGGCATTTATTATTATTATTTGGTTTGGTTTTTAGGTTTGACAGCTGGCCTTTTTATTTTAAATAATAATTCCCTTTTTTCCAAGCATTTTGTTCTTTATCTTTTGGACATTTTCATGGTCAGGTCAGGCTTATATGTAATGGGTAGAATGTTGTATCCGACCGCCACTTTTTCTCATTAACCCTAACCAACCTAAATCCTACAAAATCCTCCAAGGGGCACTCTTTGGGAAAAATTCAGCACTGTTGCAAACTGGTACTTTCACCTCTTCAAATGGGGCAAAATTACTACCTGGCAAGAAGTAGGCCTACAGGCCATAAGTGCTGAATATAAAAGATCAACGAAAATGCATGGCGCATTTTGAAGATAAGGGCATGTTTCCAAAAGTGCACTGATGGATTTTGGTGGATTCAGGAAGGTTCCTATCCTAGCCAGAATATGCAGGGGGTTAGGGTTAAACATAACCAATAATGTAATCTTACCTACCTACATGTAGTATAGTAAGGTGGAGAACATATGGATTATGATGGACATATACTTCAAATTATTCCAGGATATTTATTTCATGAAAAATCAGGCATTTTTGTATACGATGACTTCCTCAGTCATGTCAGTCTGATCTTGTCAACTCCCCCATTAGTGACCAACACGGTTATTGTACATGCGCAGTTGCAACTATTAATAGGATTCTCCTATTTTCTGAAGGGGACGATTTTTTTTAGAAGGGAAATCAAGTCCGAAAACCATCATAAAAGTGGATTTTAAAGATTTCTGTACCCCCAATAACGTGAATCTTTTTTTTTTAACTGGTCAATGGTTGCAAAAATATTCCAAAAATCCTTAAAAAGTGGCGGTCGGATACATTCTTTCCTATGTAAAATGTACTAAGGCCAAGAGAATGAAAGTCATAGATTTGCGTCCGGGAAATTTCAAAAACACATGAGGCTTTTTTTCATTATTCATTATTTCCATTGATCATTAATAACAGCGCAATCACAAGATGTTTCTTCTAATCTGTGTACGTTCATGCATCATTATACGTGCGGGCCGCACACACAGGCATACTAGCCTAGGCTCAACAGCGAACGTGTTGTGCATGTGAAGGCGGTACAGTTGCAGGTGCGGATTGGACGGAGTTTACCATACAGTTTTAGCGCGATGCGACCTTTTTTGTGAACGACGTACGCGGGACTAAGACTGTAAGAGAACATGTGCTAATGATAGCGCACATACTGGTGGAAATTTGGTAAAAACTTCGTGTTACTGATGTGGATGATTTGGAACTAAATTTGTTTGGTGGAAATACCTTTTTTGTGCAAATAATGATTTTTTTGGCAAATAATGAAAAATTTAGGCGGTAGCTTTCGCAGTTTCGGGACATGCGGGCGGTGGACGCAAATCTATGACTTTCATTCTCATGGCCTAATAATATTATAATGTGAACATGGCTTCCACCATAATGTGTATGACTGAGTTAGTTCATTATGATTATTGCAAGTGCAACTAGTTTAGTGAGTAGACTGTAGTAAACTACCATTACCGACATGACCGATGGCAATGCCAATGGCAATGCAATGCCAATGTTGCCATGCGCATGGATGGTGGTTACATCTATCCAATCCATGGTTGTACCTTCAACAGTCACTGTGGATGAAGTCACCCACGTAAAACAAAGACGCAGTACCAATCATACGCTGCATAGAATCATTTGAAAAAAAGGTACACTGTAAAGTCTGTATGTTTGAAATATTCTTGAAGCAAAAAATGCGTTTAGGATTTTTGCGTTCAAGGAGGCCGCCATTTTTATTTTGTTTAGAATCCAACTCAAGAGGGCGCAACAAAGAGACCAGTACCACTGCGCGGCGTCGATATCAGTCGGTGGTGCAGTATACAGTCCAGTCAGTCAGGGCCGCGGCAGATCACTCGTGCTATCACTGTCCCCTCCACAATAAAACTGGGGGTACATGTCCCGCCGTCCCTCGGGGATCGCCGTCCATTACGTCACTGGATCATTGGTATTTGACAGATTTTAAAAATCTATTTAAAGGTTAGAATATATTTTTGGCGCAATAAAAACCCTTCATTGGGCAACTTGAGTTGGTCCGCGTCAATGCGAGCGTGTAAACCACTATGCTACCGACCAACTCGAAAGCTTGGGAGGTTTTATTTTAGAAGCATCTTGTTTATACAACAGCTTAAGGGAAGGTGACGACATTTGTAATTACCACATTATTAAATATTCACGTCAGGCGTCAACCATCCTGATAAATTGTTTTGTCTGAAGTGCTTTAATCTTCAGAGAAAACAAGAATAGTTATGTTCAATTTAAACAAAGTTGCAAATAATTATTTGAGACTGAAGGATATCCATAGTATATCGCCTGCCATAAAATATGTGTAGCGCCCTCTACTGACAGGAAGTTGTTAACAAAGTATTGTGTCTCGCACTAATCGTCCAAGTCCGTGATAGATCAGTTGGTAGAGTGACCGATTTTGAAGTGTACGGTCCGAAGTTCAAATCCCACCAGAGAAAACAATGAATTTGTTTACCCACTTGATATACGTAGACACTACAACACATTTAAATTACAGTCTAAAACTACCAACGTACTCGTAGCTCGTTTCGATAGTGGGCTGGTACTGTCCCCTCAGGGCCACCGGGGTCTGTGTTCGATTACCGTCTGCGCCTAATTTAAGAACTTGGCTTTTCGCCGGAACTGGCTCCGATAATGCTTGGGAGCTGCTTTGTTTTTCCCCTAAAAGTGCAGGGCCTTTTTGGCTAGAAATCGGGGCAGGAAAGGATTGGTGAACTGGAATGCCAGACCTGAAGGGTCCTATATGGAAGCCGGTGAAGGGACGCTATACGACTTTAAAGCGCCGGTAGGGATCAATCCCGATAAATCGCAGCTCCTGAATGCCTGGTATTTAAAAAAAATGTATTATTATTATTATTATATATATATCTATAATATCTATAATATATTGTTGCCAGACAGTTTATTCAATAATGAAATAAGTAATTATAAACATATCCATTTATTTTGCTAGATATTAGTCAATTAAGAACGTCTCCAATAACCGTCAGTGACACCAACCAAATTGCCATCTTGTCATCTTGCAGGGGCGCCCTCAAGGCATACAGAGTATACACACGTGCGTACCATTTATTTATTTATTTATACAACTTTACTTAACAATGTTTGCACATAAAATCCTTTAAAAACACATACATCCCCACAACATAGCTTGCGGGCTATTCATCCATCGGAAGTTGTAAATTTATATCTTTGTCTCATTATCAGTTTTGTTGAGAAAGTGTGAAATCATCGAGTAAAGGGGATCATTTCTCGCTAGCATATCACAGACGTGACCCAACACATGCATCTAATGCATTGTACATGCAGACGTACACTCTGACTGCTGCGTGGTGGATACCCCGGTGGAAATATCTGACCGCGGATCAGTGAAACTAAATGTTGGTATAAATCGCCCCGCCCTGGGGCTCAAAAATAGATAATTTTATACATTAATAAAATGCTTTGAAATTGCTTTATTCGAGATTCTATAGCTGGCGACGAAAAAACAGTGGTATTTTTTTAAAACCGAATTTGGCAGTTTTTCAGTACAGTAAAATACCATCGGTTCGGTTTCGGTTTAATACCGTCACTATATATACTCCGTTTTACTTTTACCGAGAAACCGCCCAAGCCTAAAAAACACCTATCCAAAACACACCAGTGGAACACGAAACTCACACGACACACTTACACCACTAGCACCATACCTTTATCATACCGAAACCATCTTTTTTTTCTTCCATACGAAATATCCATGTGACCAGACTGAGGCTGAAAGGGCAAAAATAGTCTGGTCCCTATTTATGTCATGAAAATCAGCATTATAATCGCCATTGCTTTAACAAGGAATCCAACAAAGATGGCCGCAACGTGATAAAGGTCAACGAGGAATCATTACTGGACTTATAAGACCATGCAAACACCTACTTCAGCTATATCTACTAACAATAGGTCTAGGCATACATCATGCTTACTCATTTCCAAACCATCTTCTTGACTGTATGGTGCAATAATTTTTGACCATATTAGGGTGGATCTGCAAGCCACACACTATACTCACTAGACTACATAAGTGCGAGGAATAGAGCATGGACTATGGAGGAATCAACGGTGCATTAGTGATTGACTGAAATATTAAAATTGTATGTGTTTTGTTTGATTTGTGTAGGCCCTAAAGGGTATTATTGTACATGTCTGATGGCAAGGGGTCGACGAGGACAGGGTTTGAAGTATGCTGGAAGTTAGAATGGTATCATCGAGCCATCTACGTAATCACTACTTTTATACAGCTATGAACAACACTGGCAGTCCTCGACTGATAGGGTGTCACAGGGTCTTCATCAGTAGTATGTCCCTATTAATGGATCCAGGGGGCTCATCACAGCAGGCGTGCCGAGAGTAGAACTCCCAGGGTTGGTCACCTGTTGGACTACACCAGACTTTTCCCTTAGCCTAGACCTTCCTGTCCTTCCTTCCTGTGAGACGGCTCGCAATATTTCTCCTCACCGTACTTCCACCGTGGCATGGGCAGCGAACCCGTGTAAAAAGGAGGGGTGTCCCTAATTATCGGCCCTCTAAAGCTAATTTAAAGCCATATCAAAACATTTACTTTATTTAGTCTTACTTATTTATTTAAAGTGGCCCAATTCCCTTGTCATAATTTTAACAAAAGCAGAAGACAATAAGAGTAAAGCAAAGATGTTCAGGGACTCAGATAGTGCTGATGAAATATCCATAAAAATTATGTTCGCATTAAACAAATATATCAAACGTGTGCAAAGTTTTTTATTAGTGAAAAACATTTGGCGTTTTTTAAGGTTTTCTCAGTGTATTATTAGTGTAAAGTACATGGGATTTTTATAGGTCGACTCAGTGTTTTAGAAGTGTAAAGTGTATGGTATTTTTAAAGGTCCACTCAGTGTTTTAGAAGTGTAAAGTGTATGGTGTTTTTAAAGGCCGCTCAGTGTTTTATAAGTATAAAGTGTATGGTGTTTTTAAAGGTCCGCTCAGTGTTTATAAGTATAAAGTGTATGGTATTTTTAAAGGTGTGCTCAGTGTTTTATTAGTGTTAACTGTAGCATTTGGTGTTTTGTGTGCACGTTGTTTGTGCATAGTAATACTGCATAGTGCTTGCATCAACATGTGCAGTATAGTGGTAAGATTTATAGAAGTGCTGTGCGGAAAATGGACGTGATGTGAGTATATAGTGCAGATATACGGAGAGGCATGACAAAAAACACTTCAGCCGATGTCTTCCTGAATAGAGCTCACTGGAAGACGCACATGTGCAAGAGAGGTAGGCTACAGGTGAACGTGCTAGATGGGTGTGTGCAAGTCTCTTCACTGCGCATGCGTGCTGTGCAACACGGCAAAGATGGTGAAGGCAGTCAGAGATTTGGGAGGGGGGAAAATGGAAATGTATTACCGTTATTATAAATGCTGTTCTCAGGAACATAATGGTATCCCGTACCTTGTGGGCACATTGCTCGATATTCAGCTGGAAGGATTAAACAAAAACAGAAAGAAAAATATTAAAAAGTATAATTATATTCAGAACATGCAATGAAATCTTGATGTAATAATGGTCCGGTGTGTGCGGCGTCAACGTTAAGATCTCCGCTATACTACATGGTGAATGTATACAACTTTTGATAGGAATCGTATATGAATCGTATGAATACCATATGATTACTATATGAATCCTATCGAACATCATATTGTAGATGCCAAAATGCCTACATTCAAGTCTGTACAAATAATACTATCGAATAATAGACAGACCTGTAGGAAACATGGAAGGCAGGGTAGGCCTACGGGGATAGGGTTCTTTTTGGAGAATGTGGAACGGTTCGCCGGAAAGAAATGCTCAAACAAATGTTTTTTTTTAAATTACTGTTTATGGGGTGCGGCAAGGTGGGACTAGCAGAAGACACTCCAAGCCTCCGTTTCTGTCAGATTTCATGGAAAATTACGGTACTTTAATATGACAAATCCTATAAATAAGAGCCGTCTGGATACTGTATAGTGTCATTTGTTCAAATATGCTGCTTCTGGCACAGTTTAAACCACAATGAGTCGATCTATAAAATGATCAGTTCTCAGACTTATACAGTTATGTTGGTCAAGGCATGACGAAGAAGTAATCTAAGATTTAATTTTGTTCATCACACGTGATAGACGTGTAAATGCTTTGTCGAGTAAGCATGCAGTTTCATTCATAAATATTATTAGGTATAATGCATTTTATAAGATATTGATTCACTGTGATGCATGATGTAGTTAACGGATTTAAAAAAAATGATGAGTGACACAGCACTCTCTTACCAGTGCCTCTGGCTGGGCAAAGCTCGCACGCCGTTGTGCCCCATGCCAATCCGATCCCACAGCAACACTCCATCTTCGTTGTGAGCGTACCCGACGCGCTGGAAGCTAGACATCGTCCGTCGTAAATCCGACGAAAGCACCTCCGTTTTGCCGCCACTGTGTACGAAAACGCCAGACGTGTCCAGCCAAGATTTTATTTTTTAATATACCAATCAATTTGTCGGTTGTATTTCATTCAATCTGGGTAGTCGGTGACAGAATCGATGAATTAAGGCCTAGTTGGATTCTTACAGTCATTATACCTTCAGGAGGAGAATTCAAGTTCTGTTTTTAAATCGTCTCAATCTGATCAGCGTAAAATGATCGATATCTAACATTTCAAATGTGATTCTGTGTTACTGTTCCCCCATATTTTCTCAATTTACCCTAAATGACGCACCTAAGGATATATCATCAACTGGACAGTATAACATACCAATGAAATTAGCAGTTTGGTGTTTCAGTTTGTTTCAGTGAAGAATTATCTTGTAAAATGACGGCATAGAACAATAAAATCACAGATGTTCATAAAAGAAAATTGAGGCCATGTAAATCCCTTACTATTTGTATCTAAATTTAGTAAGATCAGTGGTTAAACAACTTTTTCCACTTTCACAAGCACTAACTTTCCAGTAAACTATACAATTTCACTGTGATTTTTATTTTTGTAACAAGCACGACTTAGATGGCGTATTACTGGTTGCATAAACTTTATGCAACCAGTAATACGCGATAATTTTGTATTTTTTTCAGAGAAAAGGTAAGTGCGTCATTTCACGAGTGCGGCGAATTTACGTGCATGGACGATGTAACAGTTAATATAAATGTTTATACAATGTGTCCTTTGTAAAATACAATTTGGACCTGGAATCTGAAACAAAACTGCGATACATTTTGATATGTTCTTGGTCAGTTTAAAATGATGTTGCTACCACTGCAAAATGCTGTTTGTCAGTTTCAGACGATGTGGGCATTCACGGATCTCGCGGGGGGGTGGGGGGGGGGGCAAAAGATGTGTCCTCCCTGTTTTTTTTATACCGCCAAGCATGTAAATTTGGCAGTATGCAAACCTTTTGCCTTGAACTCTCCAGTGTTTTCCAGAACCTGTATCCACGCATGGATATAGAGGCTACCAATATCTGCCTGACCCCGGTAATCTGACTAACCCAAATCTTGACCCAGATCAAAACTGAGTTCAACAATTAAGAAGGTTGTTATCAGGAATCTGCGCCTAACTTTTTTCCGGGTCAGGCTATCAGATTCACATCCGAAATAGGAAACTATAAGCTATGTTCTCGATCACGGTGACTTAACTTTAGTCAGACGATGTAACTCGCATAGTAGGGTCAGTTGTTTTATTTGAGTCGATCTCACTTACTTGTGCATATAGTTCCAGTTGAATCCAGTGCATACCCAGTCCTGCAGAAGCAGCGATAACTGCCATGTGTATTCACACAGTTGCCGTTCATACATATATTTTCGAATGCTGAACACTCGTTTACATCTGGGAAAAAAATCATAACTATAATTATATCTTCATATAATAATACAATAACCTATTTGCCCAGTAGCATCTCCCAACTCTCTTCAGTCTTTAAAAAAGAATTTAAAAAGCGAACAAATTTTGAAAGATAATATCATTATTAAATGAATCAAAATAATTCGGATGTCAGAAACGCGCTTGATTCTGATTGATTCTGATTGATTCTGCTTGATTCTGATTGATTCTGATTGATTCTGATTGATTCTGATTCGAAAGACTGCACACGCTCTTGTGCAAGCTGAGGATTAAAACAGCGGGCCAGCATTTTTATTAATTTGAGTTTTTACTTTACTGGTATTAATCCTTGACGGATTTGTTCGTTCAATGTCTCAAATGAAAGCTTATAACTCATTAATCCCAGAAAAATAGCAATTTTTAAATCTACTTTTACCGTCAAATACACCCAAACACAGGCAATATATCTTGAAACGGTTTTTGGTTTTATCCTTAGTGGTATATACTTACCCATACATCTTGTTTCTGATCCTGGTACCTTCTTAAAACCTTTTTGGCAATGATCTTCTCGTCCTGTAAGAAAAAGAGAGAGAAAAACATCATACTGGGTCTGCCACTATCCAAAAACAGATAAAAGCAATACAATTTTGGGAACAATTTTTGTACACAAATCGGTAAGAGAAAATGAATGTGAAAATGCATTCAGATTGTTCGTATTAATTATTAAAGTGTGGAATTTTCGTCTAATGAAGTCGACATTTCATTTGGGAACTAAAAAATGATATCACCTCAGACATCAGCGGATGTTTGATACCATCGTCAACTTAGTACCAAGATGTCAAGGGATGTTTGGTACCATCGTCAACTTAGTACCAAGATGTCAAGGGTTGTTTGGTACCATCGTCAACTTAGTACCAAGATGTCAAGGGTTGTTTGATACCATCGTCAACTTAGTACCAAGATGTCAAGGGTTGTTTGATACCATCGTCAACTTAGTACCAAGATGTCAAGGGTTGTTTGATACCATCGTCAACTTAGTACCAAGATGTCAAGGGTTGTTTGATACCATCGTCAACTTAGTGCCAAGATGTCAAGGGATGTTTGATACCATCGTCAACTTAGTGCCAAGATGTCAAGGGATGTTTGATACCATCGTCAACTTAGTGCCA
This sequence comes from Zoroaster sp. YZ-2022, assembly GCA_029582265.1. Classification (NCBI taxonomy): domain Eukaryota; kingdom Metazoa; phylum Echinodermata; class Asteroidea; order Forcipulatida; family Zoroasteridae; genus Zoroaster; species Zoroaster sp. YZ-2022. The sequence continues at coordinate 16,998,310 of CM055821.1, read as the reverse complement.
AGATGTCAAGGGATGTTTGATACCATCGTCAACTTAGTACCAAGATGTCAAGGGTTGTTTGATACCATCGTCAACTTAGTACCAAGATGTCAAGGGTTGTTTGATACCATCGTCAACTTAGTACCAAGATGTCAAGGGTTGTTTGATACCATCGTCAACTTAGTACCAAGATGTCAAGGGTTGTTTGATACCATCGTCAACTTAGTACCAAGATGTCAAGGGTTGTTTGATACCATCGTCAACTTAGTACCAAGATGTCAAGGGTTGTTTGATACCATCGTCAACTTAGTACCAAGATGTCAAGGGTTGTTTGATACCATCGTCAACTTAGTACCAAGATGTCAAGGGTTGTTTGGTACCATCGTCAACTTAGTACCAAGATGTCAAGGGTTGTTTGGTACCATCGTCAACTTAGTACCAAGATGTCAAGGGTTGTTTGGTACCATCGTCAACTTAGTACCAAGATGTCAAGGGTTGTTTGATACCATCGTCAACTTAGTACCAAGATGTCAAGGGTTGTTTGATACCATCGTCAACTTAGTACCAAGATGTCAAGGGATGTTTGATATCATCATCAACTTAGTACCAAGATGTCAAGGGTTGTTTGATACCATCGTCAACTTAGTACCAAGATGTCAAGGGTTGTTTGATACCATCGTCAACTTAGTACCAAGATGTCAAGGGTTGTTTGATACCATCGTCAACTTAGTACCAAGATGTCAAGGGATGTTTGATATCATCGTCAACTTAGTACCATGATGTCAAGGGTTGTTTGGTACCATCGTCAACTTAGTGCCAAGATGTCAAGGGATGTTTGATACCATCGTCAACTTAGTGCCAAGATGTCAAGGGATGTTTGATACCATCGTCAACTTAGTACCATGATGTCAAGGGTTGTTTGGTACCATCGTCAACTTAGTGCCAAGATGTCAAGGGATGTTTGATACCATCGTCAACTTAGTGCCAAGATGTCAAGGGATGTTTGATACCATCGTCAACTTAGTACCAAGATGTCAAGGGTTGTTTGATACCATCGTCAACTTAGTACCAAGATGTCAAGGGTTGTTTGATACCATCGTCAACTTAGTACCAAGATGTCAAGGGATGTTTGATATCATCATCAACTTAGTACCAAGATGTCAAGGGTTGTTTGATACCATCGTCAACTTAGTACCAAGATGTCAAGGGTTGTTTGATACCATCGTCAACTTAGTACCAAGATGTCAAGGGTTGTTTGATACCATCGTCAACTTAGTACCAAGATGTCAAGGGATGTTTGATATCATCGTCAACTTAGTACCATGATGTCAAGGGTTGTTTGGTACCATCGTCAACTTAGTGCCAAGATGTCAAGGGATGTTTGATACCATCGTCAACTTAGTGCCAAGATGTCAAGGGATGTTTGATACCATCGTCAACTTAGTACCATGATGTCAAGGGTTGTTTGGTACCATCGTCAACTTAGTGCCAAGATGTCAAGGGATGTTTGATACCATCGTCAACTTAGTGCCAAGATGTCAAGGGATGTTTGATACCATCGTCAACTTAGTACCAAGATGTCAAGGGTTGTTTGATACCATCGTCAACTTAGTACCAAGATGTCAAGGGTTGTTTGATACCATCGTCAACTTAGTACCAAGATGTCAAGGGTTGTTTGATACCATCGTCAACTTAGTACCAAGATGTCAAGGGTTGTTTGATACCATCGTCAACTTAGTACCAATATGTCAAGGGATGTTTGATATCATCATCAACTTAGTACCAAGATGTCAAGGGTTGTTTGGTACCATCGTCAACTTAGTACCAAGATGTCAAGGGATGTTTGGTACCATCGTCAACTTAGTACCAAGATGTCAAGGGTTGTTTGATACCATCGTCAACTTAGTACCAAGATGTCAAGGGTTGTTTGGTACCATCGTCAACTTAGTACCAAGATGTCAAGGGTTGTTTGATACCATCGTCAACTTAGTACCAAGATGTCAAGGGTTGTTTGATACCATCGTCAACTTAGTACCAAGATGTCAAGGGATGTTTGATATCATCATCAACTTAGTACCAAGATGTCAAGGGTTGTTTGATACCATCGTCAACTTAGTACCAAGATGTCAAGGGTTGTTTGATACCATCGTCAACTTAGTACCAAGATGTCAAGGGTTGTTTGATACCATCGTCAACTTAGTACCAAGATGTCAAGGGATGTTTGATACCATCGTCAACTTAGTACCAAGATGTCAAGGGTTGTTTGATACCATCGTCAACTTAGTACCAAGATGTCAAGGGATGTTTGATACCATCGTCAACTTAGTGCCAAGATGTCAAGGGATGTTTGATACCATCGTCAACTTAGTACCAAGATGTCAAGGGTTGTTTGATACCATCGTCAACTTAGTACCAAGATGTCAAGGGTTGTTTGATACCATCGTCAACTTAGTACCAAGATGTCAAGGGTTGTTTGATACCATCGTCAACTTAGTACCAAGATGTCAAGGGTTGTTTGATACCATCGTCAACTTAGTACCAATATGTCAAGGGATGTTTGATATCATCATCAACTTAGTACCAAGATGTCAAGGGTTGTTTGGTACCATCGTCAACTTAGTACCAAGATGTCAAGGGATGTTTGGTACCATCGTCAACTTAGTACCAAGATGTCAAGGGTTGTTTGATACCATCGTCAACTTAGTACCAAGATGTCAAGGGTTGTTTGATACCATCGTCAACTTAGTACCAAGATGTCAAGGGTTGTTTGATACCATCCTCAACTTAGTACCAATATGTCAAGGGATGTTTGATATCATCATCAACTTAGTACCAAGATGTCAAGGGTTGTTTGGTACCATCGTCAACTTAGTACCAAGATGTCAAGGGATGTTTGGTACCATCGTCAACTTAGTACCAAGATGTCAAGGGATGTTTGGTACCATCGTCAACTTAGTACCAAGATGTCAAGGGATGTTTGATACCATCATCAACTTAGTACCAAGATGTCAAGGGTTGTTTGGTACCATCGTCAACTTAGTACCAAGATGTCAAGGGTTGTTTGATACCATCGTCAACTTAGTGCCAAGATGTCAAGGGTTGTTTGATACCATCGTCAACTTAGTACCAAGATGTCAAGGGATGTTTGATACCATCGTCAACTTAACACCAAGTAAAGCTTTTATGTAAAACTCTGATCAATAATGTTGGTTGTTATTACCAATAGTGTATACTCTCCCTTTGATCGTAAGTTTAATTCCTCTGAGATTTTGTTCTGTAACTGCCAGCCAGCTCTCACTTATCAGTTCGTTACAGCTGCCTTTTATTTAAAACAATTCGATGATGCACCATTTCCCAACATGCAATTACTCGTCTGGGGTCTAGACACCACATAAATCGCTTCCTGTACAATTTATACGGTTCTTTGGGTCTCAACGGGGGCAAACAATGTATTCGCCAAATGATCTGCATTCTCGTTTTTCAATGAGTCCCTTGAGTTGACCGAATTCTGATTCATCATGTTACATACATACTTCAGGAATTTTAACTTCTTACAATTACAGTGATATTACTGTAAGCGTTTTATAATGGATTTATTAGCTGTAAGCCTATGGACAGACCCCTTACTATAAAGATCCTGTGGCCTGGGGATGTGAAATACCATAACACAATTAGGTTAAGGAACTTCAGTTTTAGATAACAATGAAATTCAATTCTTCGTTAGTATAGCTTCTGGACAAAAATTCTTTTTTAGTTATTTTTTATTTGCATGATGTAATTAAATCTCACGATTTGAAGTGTGTAATACATTTCACTTTTAAAAGAGTAGCACCTTCACACGTGGCGCTCAAATTACCAATGAAAACTTAGACTGATTGACTCACCTATCTGTTGGGGGCACATGTGGCAACTAGTACCCCATGCCTGACCGACTGTGGCACAACAGTCATCATGGAGGGTGGTGTCATCGCTCAGAGGGGCCAGGCATCGAGTAGTAGTTACCCTTCGGAAGCATGGTCCCCTAATACGGTATCGTGCCAACTGGCTATTTCCTGACAGAATGGAACCTGAAGGAGACATAAAGGAACATCAATACATACCAAAGATGCAATTATGATAACAGAACTGCAATTATGATAAACTCGTTTTTTGATAACTCAAACTACAACATGAAATTGGTAAAATGTATTAAAGGGACACAACTTAAGTCTTTAAATTCCAAACAACGTCGTTGTACAACAGCGCAGGACTTGAAATCAGCCTATCATCACATTCAGACTTGCTCCACGTTGTGTATAATATTATTGTATGTTGCCCGAAACCCAAGAACGACCAGTGCACACTTATCGATCATGACTTGTGATTGATTGTACCAACATTGTGATACGATTAATCACATGACTTGTTTTCCATCAATTAAAAGAAAACGACAAATGTTTCAGGGGTGTCTGTGTTCAGAACTTTTTTATGGCAGATATTCCAGCCACATCTCATTAAAAAAAAACATGACTGCCCCAACTCAAAGATTTACAGCGGTTTAATGTCCTTTTAACCGTAACAGACCCGGGCCTTTTATTGGGTTATCATCAGGCATGGGAGGGGAGTGGGTGAGTTAAAAAAACAGTTGACTACACACCTGAGATCACATCATTATTCAAAGTCTTACTGTATCAATATCCTGCCTTTTCTTGGTATGTACCACTAAAACACGGAAATTCAAATGGACCTGTTCCAAATAAACAGTTGTCTTGACAACAATGAATGTCCCCCACGTTGACTTGGGTATGAGGGGGGTATGGGGGGGGGGTCCTAAAGAATAGTTAGGAAAAGTCAGAGAATTTGATCGTGATCGGTGGATGCGTTCTGGAGATACACGCATAACACATACAGGAGGGTATATTTTGTCCCCCAAGCTTGATAAAGGGTTAAAGATGGCTTATAAATAATATGTGATAAAATGTCATCACTCTGCATGCAAAACACGGACCCACTACCTTAGATCGCTTAATCTCAAGAGATCCTGTTTGTGACAACTGAATTACAATTTATGACACCAACATCAATCAACCCAAACCCAATGATTCTGATATGAAACTATGTCAACTTTTGAGTACAATGTATTTTAAATTTGATCATAAATTTGAAAGTTGGTTATTAATATCTCATCTACAAACAATTTAGTAGATTTTGATAAATTCCTTAACAAAATGTGTTTACACTAACAACTTGTTATTCCAAGACCACCAGCAACTTTATTTATTCCCTTCTCACCTTTACCCTCTGAAGGATTTGAAACCACTCCTCCAATATACCCGGAAACCCAAACGCAGTGCACTTTTATTGAACAGACTTGCGTCCCTAATGACAGGGATATCGGTACCTTGGCGAAAACTTACAAGTGACTTTTAGATCATCTGGACTGATTCAGTTGATATAGTTTGGCACGCGATGCAAAGATCAACAAAAGCCTGAGACTGCTTTATTCAGTTACCTATAGGCATTGTAAAACAACTTTACTGGTGACGATCAATGTTTTCGCCTGATGGACTTCTTCAAACCCTTCCTGTTCTCGTATTTTTTATTTAATTTTTTATTACTATTATTACTGTTGGTTTCTTTTTCATTTCCTCAAACGGTTGGTTCAACAAATTGGTCAAATAAAACAAAGGTAAGGTACAACATTGGTAATATTGTCAAAACTGCCTTCACGAGTATATGCATACTCACTTTGAATCAAGATATACATTAAGCAAGCATCCTGTTAATTAATACACTCCGATGCTTTTGTATTCATTTATGTTCAGTTGAATAAAGTCGAACTGGAACCTATTTTACTTTTCTTAAAAGTGACAACTGAAATATGTTTCACAATACAAATTTGACCATATCGTTATTTATTAATAATCAAGCGATATTATACCAACCCCCACCCCCTGTCAAAAGTTTTCTTCCTAAGCGAGATTTATATGAGAGAAGTGCTGTTGTAGGGAAAGGGGAGAAACCACATACACCTATAGACGGACAGCAGACATCAGGTCAACGTAACAGTGACCACTCCTAAAACCACGGCGTGATGGAATACACCTGCGCATCCTTATTGGACGTTGTGTGTGTGTTAAAGCAGGCGCACGCAACGCATACGAATAAACAGAGACACAAAGAAACTGATAAAGAAACTTAATTCATAGAAAAATCTTCAACAGAGAATCAACTTCAAGAAGGCAAGTAGCTGGAAATAAACAGTTATCATGGCAACCATGAACTCCCCGTCACATCATTGATTTGGGTATGAGGGGTGTTCTAAAGAATATTGAGGAAATGTCAGAGAATTTGAGCGTGATCGGTTGAAATGTTATAGTAGAGATACACACATGAGGGTCACATTCCCCCAGGCCCGCATACAGGGTTTAGATGGCTTATGTGGCAAAATCCCCCAAATAATTGCCCAGACCCCCTAAATATGTTGTAAATCACACTAGAGACTATGTAGTGAAAGTGCTGATTAGCCATAATCCTACCTGAAAATTCGTAGTTGGCTACAGCCCAAGAATGAATACCTTCGAAGGGAAGGTACAACATTGGCAATAACCTGATTACAACATTACTAAATTGTTATTATCCGATGTTGTGACTAACATAGAGAGCCAGAGAATTCAGGAGATGCCGGCTATGTTTGTACAGAATCCTGTTCATTGTCTTATTTAATAGGCCCACTGCCAACTGACATTATAAATGCCGACGCGTGGGTCTGAGGCAACGCGCACAGAGACCAAAAACGGGAGACCTTTTTGGTCTAATACTAGCATATTCGTAGAAGAAGTTTTGCCAACATTACAAATGTTAATTCTACCTCCATGGTTATACTTTTTCCTTTAAAATATCACCCCCTAGACAGGATGTGAGGCCCATCTTACTAATCAAGTAGCCTTGGCAAAAACACGAGAAAAGACATTTTCACTAATTGGAACTTATTTAAGGAATAACCGAAGCAGAGTGTCAAATTATTTCAAGGAAACTTAACTTTCGTTTCTTTTGATAAGTTTAGACAGAGACCGATTCTAAGAAAAGTGGAATGGCACGCATCCATACAGTATCACCCAGATCCAGAATTTCAGAGGGAGATATGCGTGAGTGTACGGGCGCTCAGGAGGCCACTTGTGGGGTACTTACACAATGGGGACAATGGTACCCCACAAGCTTCTCTTTGTTTCTGTGTATCCCCAAGAGAAATTCTAAAGAAAAGGGATAACAGGAGGACAATGGTGGTACCCCACAAACCTGATCCATAAGGTTGGGCGTGTGTGTGTTGGGTAGCATTTAGTAAGTTCAGTATAATGGGCCGGATAAATAAAACGTAGCAATTGCTTTTACTAGTCATTTTCTTAAATCTTCATTAATAAAAGTGAGCAATTACTTGCAAGTAATTGCTTCCAGTAGTTAGCAAAAGCAAGTGCTATGATTTTTAAGCAATTACTAGAGAGATTAGCACTTGCTTGGAAGCATATAAATAAACCAGACCTTTTACTAATGACATGTAGCACTTGCTAATATTTTTACAAGATACTAAATGAGGAGCTTACGCATTTGCTAACACTTGCATGTTGCATTACTCCTGCCATCATGGCCGAGTTTATGCATGTAAGGGAACATGAAAAGGTGTACAATGAAAGAATAAATCGTGCATGATGAAGTCAATCCTACCAGATACCGGAAATTATTTCGGTTCAATTTTGAAAATTTGGAGTGGCTAACAGCAGTCGAAGTACTTGGTTTGAAACCAGCAGAAATGGCGCATGGCATCTTCGTAATAGTCGGGTTTTCATCCCCTTTGAAGATGTTGTACAGATCTTGTTCCCATGGAACCAAAACAATCTTCCTATTTCCTGTTTGCATTCCATCTGTTTTCTTCTTCACTTGACTTTTCATGTTTGCTATCTTTTTCAAAATTTGCTTCTCATCCATAGCTTTACCTGTGTTGGTAGCAATTGACATTTGTGCTTTTTTAAGTGCATTTGCCTTCATGTCTTTTACCCCCGGCAAATGACTTTTCTCGATTAGAACAGGGTACTCTTTGATTATACTAACGAACAGTTCGTTCAAAGATTGCTCACTATTTGTACCACTCCCCAATTCTTCGGCAGCATCCATGTTGCTAACACATGCCTCATATACAACCACTAGGCTAATCGGAACTGACCTCCCATCATTGTTAATGTTATACCCATAAGCAATTGCTAACCCACCCAAGCAACAGGTACTAGTCAAAGAAGAAGGTTATTTATACATTTTTAAGCAATTGCTTAACTTTGAGCTTTTACTTGTTAAGCAATTGCTATTGCTTGAGCTTTTACTAGATAAGCAATTGCTAACTTTTATTTATCCGGCCCATTGTTTAGCATGCACGTGCTTAGTGTGATATATAGTGCATAGATGTAATTTGGACATAAGGTGTAGAACTAATAATTATTAGGTCATGTGAACGGAGGGGACAAATGCCAAATTAGCACATCAGCGAGGTAGAGGAATGTAATACTATAAACTGGCACAAATTCAAGTCAACTGTGTCCAGAAGCACCATAGTAGGTACGTGAGACACTTCATCAGGTTATCGAGAGCTACGGATAGCACAATAGCACGGATCGCTAGTGACATCACTAACAATGCCATTATAGTGTACATAATTTGTCAAAAATTAGTCTGTAATTATTTATTTATTATTAGGTGTTCGGGCATGTGCCCGAAACACCTATTGGTTTTGTTCGTTTTTTTTTCTCTTCTCCTTCTCCCCATCGATTGTCTACAAAAAACACATACTTGCAAACTTCACATGAACTTGAAACTTGGCATATACTTAGAACTTAACACGTAGATGGAACAAAATTTGTGACGTCATGATGAGGTCATCAGATATCGAAGTTTAATATTAAAACAAATCATATCTCAACAACCACAAGAGTTAAATTCACAATTTTTGTACCATTGTACAGATCGTTAATTGTCAAAAAATATTTACAAAAAGGTGACCCCAATTTGACCTTACTTCCTGTCCAAACCGGAAGTCAAAGTTTAATATTTAAAAAAATCATATCTCAACAACGACAAGAGGTAAATTCACAATTTTTGTACATTATATAGATCGTTAAGTGTCAAAAAATATTTACAAAAAGGTGACCCCAATTTGACCTTACTTCCTGTCCAAACCGGAAGTCATAGTTTAATATTTAAAAAAATCATATCTCAACAACCACAAGAGGTAAATTAACAGTTTTTTCACCATTGTACAGATCGTTAATTGTCAAAAAATATTTACAAAAAGGTGACCCAATTAGACCTTTACTTCCTGTCCAAACCGGAAGTCAAAGTTTAATATTTAAAAAAATCGTGTCTCAACAACCACAAGAGGTAAATTCACAATTATTTGCACCATTGTACAGATCGTTAATTGTCAAAACAATTTTACACAAAGGTGACCCCAATTTGACCTTTACTTCCCGTCCAAACCGGAAGTCAAAGTTTAATATTAACAAAAATTGTCTCAACAACCACAAGAGGTAAATTCACAATTTTTACACCGTTGTACAGAGCGTTACTTGTCAAAAATATTTTAAAAAGGTGACCCAATTTGACCTTTACTTCCTGTCCAAACCGGAAGTCAAAGTTTAATATTTAAAAAAAGTCATATCTCAACAACCACAAGAGGTAAATTGACATTTTTGCACCATTGTATAGATTGTTAATTGTCGAAAAATATCTACACAAAGGTGACCCCAATTTGACATTACTGCCTGTCCAAACCGGAAGTCAAAGTTTAATTTTAAAAAAAATCATATCTCAACAACCACAAGAGGTAAATTTACAGTTTTTGCACCATTGTACAGATCGTTAATTGTCAAAAAATATTTAAACAAAGTTGACCCCAATTTGACCTTTACGCGTCCCAAACACCTAGTGTTTCTCAATACAAACACCAATCTCTAGTTATTATTATTATGTTATTGCAAATTAAACTAATACATTTCAGTGACATTGGTGAGAGGTGCATACAGAAAACAGATAGTATAATCTTTCTCTATGGTATAATACACATTGCACAACAACCTTTAGTATGTCAATAACAAACTCTATTATCGCACGGTGGGGCTCCAGTGGCAAAGCCAACGGAAGGAAGCCATTGCGATTTTGGTAATATAGGCAAAAACGTTATGGCTCCTTGATCACGACTGAGGTTTCATGTCTCAAATCAACTATTCAAAAACTTGTCTCGATGGCACGCACGTGCGCACGTACACTACAGTGTGTACGTCTACCTTTTGCGTGTTGATTAACATATCGGCTCGGAACCGTGTAACACTGATACCGCAGATCAGTTTATAGTGCGCCCGCACCAGACTATTCGTGACCGGATGTCAGCCGAGTCTCTGTTGCCAGTCACGTGATTCGGGGCAAGCTTTTTCCGCTTTTTCTTAGAAACCAACAATACTGCAGCGGTGCGTGGTCTGGTACCTGCAACATATAACTCAATGATCAACGCATTAATAACGATTGGAACCTATCTACACAACTCGTGTTGTTAGTTGCCAACGTTGTATTTTGCTTTGAAGGCATTTTAACTTCCTTAGAACTAAAGTTAATGCAGCTGTTTTGACGTATTTGATTGTCCACTATACGTTAGAAAAAACACGGAAATACATGTACTTCGTCTTTTGTTGCAAAGAAACTCCCGCAAAATCATGTCACCGAAACTCTTTAGAAACTACATAAAGGCCTATTCAAACACGCATGGTTGCATCGTTTACGTCCGGCGCGGCCGTAAAGCTTGCCCCGAATCACGTGGCATAGTAACAGTCGCTACGCACAGGGGTCAAAGTCTGGGTCACTTGCACAAGGTTCAGCGTTTCTGGCTACAGCTATGGCTATTGGCTGCAGCGGCAATGCTGAAATATAGGAAAAGTAAAGACTGTTTGCAAATTGCGGTGTTCACATGGTAGCAAAGCTAAGCTACAAATATTATTGAAGAAACAGTGATCTAGCCATGGCCGTAGCCAAAGCCGTCATTTCGGATACGGCCTTATAATCATATTGTCAAAAGAGGGCGCTGCATGATTATTTCGAACGAAATGTCTGCCATCATCAAGCTGAAATGAAATCGAGCTAAGCCCAATTAACACGCTAGCAAAGAGTTTCTGTAAGACTATACCTAGCTGTGGTCATGTCTATATTATTTACGTTAGAAAAAAATGCTTTCATGGAATGGCTGTTGGAGAGTATTGTTTTTGACAGGATGAACAGTCATGCCCGTTTAAGGTTCATTACCCTGGAGGTCATCATCTTTGGGGAGAGTTGTCCAGAAATCTAGAAAGCGTCTGTTCCATCACGCCAAAGTGTCAAAAGAATCATTGCCTATTTAACTGTCAATAAACGGCAAGATGAGTCATAATAGCAGCAATTATCCCGTAAATAGGACGTGTATATTGGCCGATATAACTCATGAATACACCATTCAAACCTGTCAATCAAACGGCACGAATTATCCAATAGCCTTTCTATGGCAATTTAATTTTTAATATGAAGGTCAAGTGCTTGACTTTGACTTTTATTTAGGCAGCGTGAAGGCGAACTGTGACCGCACTAGCTGGAACGGTCTATTCCATACAATTAGTTCGTTCTTGCGGTTGTTCGAGAGTTTATCTTTTAAACTGAGGCAGAAGCTTGACATATTTGGTGGGAGTGCGTTAGTCTTCCCCTGTTAAATTGTTGGTGATTTGGACCCCTGCGCCCAACGAAGGCCGGTTAATGCTCATAGTAAACAAATCCTCATCATTGTGAAGATTGAATGTTAATGTAAACTAAGCCTATATTGCATGTGTTACATTTAATACGTGAAAGGCACCCAGAGGACTGATTATTTATTTTATTTCTTACTTTCCATTTTGGGGTCACCAAAACAGATGTGAATGTTTTCAGGATTCATATTGCCTTGGGAAAAACAGCCACATAGCTAGTGCAGTGCAACGAGTGTGACAAGACATTTTGCCAGCGGGTTCGAATCGTAACCTTGTCGCAGCGCGAAAATGATTGGCACGTACCATTTCATGACACCTCGAACCATAGCACTTTATCAAACAAGCCATCGCCGATAGCTGAAAACAAAAACTTGTTTTTGTAGCCGGTTTAAGATTAAATGAATCGTGCCAAGAGCTCCGTGCCCACGCGCGAGCCCACAAGTAGGCACGGGGCGGTCCCAGCGTGGCATTGCCGTGGGACATTGTAAACGTTGCAATGTTGTGACTGACCTAGAGAGACAGAGAATTCAGGAGATGCAGCCTATTTTTGTATAGAATCCTGTTCGTAGTCTTATTTAATTGGCCCACTGCCAACTGCCTTTATAGTGAGCTCAAACTGAGATTCAAGTTGAGATAAAATTCTCCCAAAATTCTTTAGGCCCTGTGGCAAATTATTCATATCATTTCCTCTCCTTTTTAAAATATTTTAATTTTTAACGTGGCATTCCGTAATAATAATGTTATTATGAGCCTGTCTCTACTTATATGGGTGTATTCTACCTGGGCCAAAGCTTGCAATAGCACAGGGGCATATTTCATAGAGCTCTAGCTGTTGTTTTGTTCAAATGTAGGCCTACATGTATCCTAATCCTCCCGGCCTTCCTTCCCTGTTGTCTCCCTTCTCTAGTTTCCTTGTAACCTCCCCACGCCCGCCCTCCCCTTCCTCTTTCCTTGTGGATATGTTTCTTCAGATGTGCCGTTCTCATTGTTCTCAAAGAACAATTTATATGTATTTGTTAATTTGTATAGTGCTTATAGTTTTTTCTCTCCTTCTCATTTCCACTTGCCTACTCTCCGCCTTCCCTTTTCGTACGATTATGTGTTTTTAATTTCTCCTTAAGTCTTTTTATAGAGCAATATATATGTATACTTATTTATAACTTTTTATGGTATTTTTAACTATGTAAATTTGACTATTTTCAGCCCATCGGCTGCTTTGTCAGATTTTAATAAACCATCAATAATAATAATAATAATAATAATAATTAAGCAGAACAGTTTGCTAAGCAGGTTTTGATGGTTACCAGCTAAACTTGTATACAAAATGTGTACACTTTGGCTGGTTGTCTTTTCAAAAATGCTTAGCAACTGAATTCACTGCTTATACCAGCTCCATGAATTCGGTTCCTGTCCTTATAAAACGCGATTTGTTTGTCAGAAAAGACAAAAACAAGTATTAATTTATTAATAATACAAATATAAACAATGCAAGTTTGCATCACAACTCTTACAGAGCTCGGAGATTCTTGAATAGACATTAATTGGCTTAACATTTGGGCAAAGCTAACACGTATCGACCGTCAGGTCTGTTTAGCCAGAATTTGTTTTTATGTTGAACAAAATAATCTCCATTGCATAATCACCACAGACAACCTTCTACACCCTCTAAGCAAAAATAAATAAATAAATAAGAAGAAGAAGAAGAAGAAGAAGAAGAAGAAGAAGAAGAAGAAGAAGAAGAAGAAGAAGAAGAAGAAGAAGAAGAAGAAGAAGAAGAAGAAGAAGAAGAAGAAGAAGAAGAAGAAGAAGAAGAAGAAGAAGAAGAAGAAGAAGAAGAAGAAGAAGAAGAAGAAGAAGAAGAAGAAGAAGAAGAAGAAGAAATCTAAACATAAAATTTAAAAAGTAGTCTATAACTGCCCTTTTTGTCTGGAAGTGTTATGTTTATTAAACCCTTTTCACGCTGCGGCCATCTTTGTCAAATTGCCTGTGTGTAAGCATGCGATATCAAGCTATTTGCCTCTCAGCCTCGGTTTGGTCACGTGGAACTATAGGGAAGAGAAACAAGATGGTTGCACCGTGATAAAGGCCTTTTGTTCATTCACATCACCTACCCGTCGTTCGTGATGACGTTCTACCGTTGTAGTTAGCTGTTGACGAAGACCGCGTCGATGACGAGACGACTTGTCGACTGGAGAAAAGACCACCGCCGCTCGAGGACGGCCAGTACCTGCCAGCTGCGCTCACCTGGGCCGACTGGCAGTAGTTACCATGGAAGCCCGGTCTGCATTGACAGACATTGGGCCGGATACAGACGCCACCGTTGCGGCATGGCAGTCTACATTCAGCTGAAACCGAACAAGAAAATGTCTTTTAGGCATAATTATACGTTGTAGCTAATTTGGTAATCAAGATAATTATTAGTTTTCATCCATTTCAGATGTGATTTGAATATAGGCCTAACAATGCCACGGGTATGCTTGCAGTATAAAACCTGTTAACATCAAATGATGAAAGAGGGAGGGGGTGGGGAGAATACTGTTGTTTCATACCATCATATAATTGTTTTTCTGTATCTAGGATACTTCATAATATCTGGCCCAGGTATGACTGTGGTATGTATTGGACTTTTAGCAATAAGCCTTGTGCGAGTTCTATTTGAATAATGTCTGGTGCACGGACTCAAGTAACTGGCACATGCAAATTTAAATATGAGCTTCACATATGTTGCTGTACCACATGATTCGGGGGCAAGCTCTTGCAAAGCTCTTCAGCTTGGGAGTACCTTCGTGTCATTCACGTTCATTGTAAACTGTGTATGTATTTGATTTCTCTAACGTTACTATAGCAAGAACTTGCCCCAAAGTACATTGTATAGCAACAGTGTGTCTGGGAAGTTCACATTTAAATATGCCACTGCAATGACTATAGAGTCGGTGTACCAGACATAATATTCAAATCACTCTTGTAAAAGACTTATTTCTCAGCTTTATTTTCGTTCCACCCCAGCCGGTAAAGTTTCACGGTCGCCCAACACAAAATGAAGCCTACGCACGTCTCTCAATGACTGTTCTAATGTGAGATCCGCATGGACACAAAGGGACACGGTGAGGAAAGATGCAATCAAGTTAAATCATAATTATACTCACGAACAGTGCACTCTCCTGTGTACGTGTGTAATTTCCATCCACTACAGCATCTTGAATGGCACACGTTTGGTCTGAAAGAAATTTAAAAAGACCAGAGTTTTTTATTTTACTGTAATTCAGCCGGTGTTTCTGTTTTATGTTGGATGATTCTCTTGCAAAATGCCTGCTTAATATGACAGAGATTCATTGACAATTATACGGTACATCTTTAATCGAATTAGCCTTTTGCTATAAATTTTTAGTTTTTTTTATAGCATTTTTAGGTTTTTTTGTTTTTTTGTTTTGCTATGAAACGATGTCCAATTACAGCCAAAATTGCTAGATCTATTGAAATTCTGCCGCGCTGTGTTTTAAACGACTTTTTCATATACTTTTTTTTCATATGATTACCAAAAAAATAATAAAATAAAAATAAATAAATAAGACACAACGGTATTTATTACCATGAAACAAAATGTTCTTTAATATTTCTGCTCCATATTGTCGTTATTTCTTGGAGTCTCTTTTAAATTTGTATTCTGCCTAGGCCTATATTGACTTTCAGATAAGCCAATACTTTGGCACTTCAGTGCACTGTATATGCGATCGAGACTTCCTGTGGAGGCCCGTGAAGACACTAGGCGAGTCGTCTGGGCACGTGGGGGATATGAGAGAGTTAACAACGGGAAACCGTTATGGCAACAGTGATGATAGATTAGCGGTACACTGCAGTGTCTATGATTTGTGACCTATACAGCCTTAATTTCGCCCAAATTTTTTAATTAACGATGCAATTCGATGCTTATGGTTGACTTTAGAAGTGCCTGTAACCAAAAAACAGTGACTTTTATTGGATTTCTTCTCTTCAAGCAATAATTGCATTCCTGTAGTGTAAACAGCTGTTCTGACACTAATCTTTCATATATATGTACCGATTTAAACAAAATGTACAGAAATTCAATGAAGTCATTGCCTTAATGGGGTTTTACCACTGATCTCTATACTAACTGGATAGGAGATGGGCGCTGATTGGCCTATAGAAAGTTGAAGTAACCGGCCGCCATGTATGCTTGGGCGATAACACGATAATATCGAATATCACGATACCTTTTTTATTCGATTATGATATCAAGATCCTTTTTAAGTTTTCGGCATATCGGCAAATCGCGATTAAAAAAATATATCGCGATTAAAAAAAAATCGACATTGTGAGTCAAGTCGGAAATTCCATGGAAACAAAATTAGAACAGTCTTTTCAGCTTTTGGAAGTGAGAAACAAAAGAGAACTACTTCAGAAGTACGCTCTGCAAATGAATTTGCGATTTATTGTGATGCTTGTAGAGGGGTATATACCTGTGGTTATCGGCCCTAAAGCAATCATGCATGAATGAAAAAATAATCGCGATATTATCGAAAATCGCGATATATGTTTGCCGATATAACGTGGATGAAAAAAATCGATATCGCCCTAGCTTACCGCCATGTTGGTTTCCCCAAAAGGTCAAGAGTCAAATGTCATGTTAGCATACAGAAAATAACAACAACCGGTTCAGCAGCACTCGGCATTGTCGTCGGTCAGGTAAAAGTAAACCTGTCCGGCCGTCACGCATGCGCCTTATTTCTTGGGGGGAACAAAGATGGCGAACAACGAGCTTCAGCCAATCGGCGCAATCTCATATCCAGTTAGTATATATAGATCAGTGGGTTGTACACTATTGGTTGTTGTCCTCTTTCGGCTGCTCCCGTTAGGGGTCGCCACAGCGAATCATGATCCGCATATTTGATTTGGCAGAGGTTTTTACGCCGGATGCCCTTCCTGACGCAACCCTCCCATTTATCCGGGCTTGGGACCGGCACTAAGCATGCACTGGCTTGTACATTCCCAGTGGCTGGGTTCAATTCGGCCCTCGCAGCAATTATGGTAAAGTGTCAAGGACACAAGCACCATGGTCGCGGCAAGGCTTCGAACCCACACACTCTGACGACTCAGCCATCATAACACAAATCCGATGCACTAAACCGCTCGACCATGGCACCCCACGGGTTGTACACTATTGGTAATTATCTTAAATGTAACCGAGTGAATTATGACGTAAAAGCTTCATTGGGTTAAGTGTGGTAATGGTATCGAACATCCTCAAGCAAATGACATGTTGTCATTTCCGTAATAAGCGGTGAAATTTATGCTGAAAAGTTGAAATCTGAAATCATCAGCTGATGAAGTATTTCCATATTTATAGAACGAATACAAACAACTCTGAATGCATATTCAACATTTTCGCGTTGACGACGCAACGTCATAGGGAATTGTCACTTTTACAGGTTGGTTTCTGTACATTGCTCTTGATTCTTTAAAGTATAGATGCATTTTACATACATGCTTCAATGTTAAATTAAAATATTATTTATACTTTTAAGAAGTGAGTAACTGAGGACATGTAATTATCTGAGCAATGTACTTTAATACCAATGATAACGCAGGTCAAGTAAGTTTTACATGAGCAAGATTGCACTGAGCAATGTGGGGATAAAATGGCTTTGACTACGCCCGATTCGACGACTAACTTCATAAATTACGGCTGCGGTGGTGGTAGTGGAAATGGCTGTGGTGTAGATGAACGTGTTGTTGTTTAAGAATAAGAGAGGTGCGGTTACAGGTGTATATGTCTTTGGTTGAGACAATATGTGCCAACCACCCCCAGAAATTGTAATTATAAGTATTAAGTACCCTCATCAGTTATCAAACCCAATATACAATACATGAGATACAGAAGACAACATTTGTCTCCTGTTAATGAGTCATTGACCACTCCAAAACCCAAATGTATTTTGTATAAATAGAAGCTTTTCAGCTGGGACTCGAATTCAGTCAAAGAACCTGGAATTAGTCATAGTTACCCCCAAACATATGGGTTGTCTGACGCCCAAGAACTAGACACTGAAAGACTAGTTTGTCTGACCGGAATACCAAGTGTAACGCCCCGATGTTGTCTCAGCTGGTTAAGAAACACATATATGTACCGGTACATTTGATTGAAGAACGCGGGTCTATATGTCAGAAATACAGTCGGTCTGATAGTGTGCTGAGTTTAAAAAAATATATTATAGGCATTGATGGAGAAAATCAAAGACTAAGGCCTATGAATTTTACATAACTTTCATTTTGAACAAGGTTTAATTTGGATTATCAAAGTAATTCTATTGTTATTTTCGGTCTGGGGACGAGTAGGCACTTCCTGCTTGCCTTATGTTCAGGGGCCAATTTCATTGAGCTACTTAGCAGAAACATTTACTTACCAGAAAATGTTGCTAAGCAGATTTGTGTTGGTTACCAACAAAACTTTCATATAAAATGTATGCATTTTGGCTGGTAGTCTGTTTTATATTGCTTAGCAAAAAATATTTGTTTAGCAAAATTCTCTGCTTAGTAGCTCTATGAAATTGGGCTCTGATTATATTAAGTCACCATCAAATAAGCAATTCAAGTTTGTTTGTCTTGAAGAAGTGAGCCCCTCCCCCCATTTCCATCAATCAAAGACCCACCACAGAACTTAATCACGCTGCAGTTAGCTTTTTGTTTCTAGATTGTTGGTGTGGTAGTTTTTTTAAATTCTCCCATAGATATGCATATGGACGTGACCAAACTGAGTTTTCTGACAGGGAAACCTCCTGGCACCTTTTCGGCGTTTTGGTTATCAGCGTTATGATCGTGCTTGCGTATACAGGGGATCAGACGAAGATGGCCGCAGGTCTAACGGGAAGCAGCGCTCGCACTGTTGTGCTTCACTGGTTTACGAGGACAATACCCCTATCGGCCAATTGACAGGCCCGTAAAGCAAACATCTGTCCAATCAGATCCCGCGTCACATAACTTCCGTACAGGAAATTGCCCGTGTCTCCTGATGTATTGCGCCATAGACTAGATCGTCTGGGTTTATCTGGGCTCCAGACGCTGCATCATGGGTACGGTGACACGGCATGTTACAGATGTGAACATGAGCGAGTTTTAAAGCCCAAAATATACTTTTGGCAAAAGGTCACAATGCCACATTCATTCGTACTGAATATGATATGTTATAAGAAAAAACTTTCACATTTTCAGCTCAATATTGGTCAACATATTTTCATTAAAAATATGTATTTTTAAAAAGGTTGTACACCTCTCATATTATAGTTATATTGAGAGAACATGAGAAGAATC
Organism: Zoroaster sp. YZ-2022; assembly: GCA_029582265.1. Lineage (NCBI taxonomy): Eukaryota > Metazoa > Echinodermata > Asteroidea > Forcipulatida > Zoroasteridae > Zoroaster > Zoroaster sp. YZ-2022. The sequence continues at coordinate 16,979,222 of CM055821.1, read as the reverse complement.
TTTCCCAGATTGGTGTGTAAGCTTATTGCAATCAAATCAGTCAAAGACAGTTATTTCATGTTGAGAAAAAAAAAACATTCATTACAGCAAATATAAAGTGAACAAAGAGCCAGCATTGGGTTATGGTAAAGTCAAAGGCTTTAGTACCCTCAATCGAGGTATATTTCTTGATCCTCATGCAGTATATGAATGTACACTATATGACCCAAAGGTATATTCGGTCACGATACTGTGTTGGTGATCTCAAAAAACATAAATGATCAAAGTTTGACATAAAACTTACTTTGTGTACAGTTGATAATGGTATCAAACATCCCATGAAGCATTTCTGTCTCACTGTGTAATCGTTTTCGTTAAATTAGTGAAGTAATCTCCAAAATACATTTCTGTCATCGTGAAGACAGAAATTCCACGTTGGAATGAAGAGGAAAAATAATTAATGTATTTTAACTATTTTCACAAATTGGATGCGCTGAAACTTTCCCAGGTTTGTTTTATGCTATCTCGATTCTTATAAAGTAACGGATGCATTTCCAGACTTTTCATTAAATGTGGTTAACTGGCTTTAAAGGTATGCTGAAATAAACAACATGAATTGATAAGTTTGGTGTTGAAACACCTTTTTACGGTATTTTGTTTAGTTACTGGTTAGTTCGCTAACCATTTAACCGAATCTTTCACGGTCGGTTAACCGGTTAACCGAAAGTAGGCACCTGACGGCCACATCAACTAGATTGTCGGCAAATGGCACAATTTGTGTACATTTTCAATCAAAAAGCATCAATAAACTTCCCGCAATGTTTGTTTAATAACCAATGCTGCAAATTCTTCCAAAATTGTTAGTCGTATTCTTTAAATAATGGTTTCGGTTAGTCGGTTAGCAAATTTCTAAACGGTTAGTGCAGTTTCGGTCGGTTAACCGGTTAACCGTCTTCTGTTCACCACCCTAACAAACAGTAACGCGATCGTTGTACACGTCAATGGCAGTTGTGTTTACTTTTGATATTCCGTCTGCTTCGATTCACTGATCGTTCTGCCAATGACGTCATATCAAAAGCATCACTGTGGTCCGTGACTCTAAGGTTTTCTAGGGAGCGTTCTATTAAACAGCTCCACATGTTTAATCCGGACATCAATAAATATTAAATGTGAAGACGTCATGTTTTGATTTTAGTGATAAACGTATACCCCCGTTGAACAAAATAAAACAAATAAATAAATGGATTTGGAGTTTCATATTAAGCAAACCGTTCACACTCATTACTACCATAAACAATTGTTTTATACGCTTTTGCTATATACGGAACATAAAGGGAAGATAAATTGTATGTGGTAGTGTAGGCTCATTTTAACCCATTAGTTTTTACGAAATATATCTGCAGTTTCTGGTCATAGGTCAGCTTCACTTTTTTTGTTTTTTTGTTTTGTGGCCAACAGGGAAATACGTGACATATGTATACGGGGGGGGGGGGGGACGGGGCCAAATGTCCCATATACAAAGTATGGTGGCTAAGAGAGGCCTCACAAATCGGGCAAATATACATACCCCTATGTGAAAAAGTTGTTTAAAACACAGCACGTCAGAATTCAAATCAATCCAGCAATTGTGTCTGCAATTGGACATCGTTTCATAGCCCAAAAAATACAAAATTAAAAAATAAACCCGAAAATTAAAAATACCGACGCGCGGGTCTGAGCTAAGGTATATAATTGGTAATTACAAAATTATCAAATGGTAAAAATTGTATGTAAAACTTACTTCGTGTAAAGCCGATATCAACCTTCCATACAAATAATTTTGTCTGCGGTGCCGTAAAGAAATATTAACTGGAATACTAAAACAGTTTTGCCAACATTACCAATACTGTACCTTTTCTTTAAAAGTAAAGTTTTAAGATCTTTATATCTGTCACCATGTTTCCGATTGCGAATCGTAATCCAGGGCTAATGATTCGCTCACTTGAATGGGAATGTTATCTGTCTCCAGGGAGTCTTGCACTGGTATACCAGTGATAGTATTGTGTCTGTAAATGCATCCATGCTTTGTAAGAACCGAGCTATAGGCCAAACATATGCAGAATAGAAACATAATTCATTACTTTACGATTTGTCGTACTCAATCATTCAGTTGTTTTGAACACCAACAGTGATTTAATAAATAAACTGGCCATCTACATCCAAGACGTGTTCACCAAAATGTTGTATAACTCATGGGAAATTTGAGTTTGTTGTTATGGCAACACTGGCGATGAAGTATCACGACGCCAACAGCCCTTTTAACCTACCGCTGACAATGACAATGTTTTCAATGTTATTGGAGTGGCGAAATGTTGTCTTATTATGTAATTAAGAAACAAAATACCACTAATACAATTCAAAGTAGTTTTGGAGAAGAAAAAACAATGGCAGCATTTGCAAGGAAAAGCCGTGCAAGGGTCACGGAATTGGAACAACATCTAGGCCTGCAATACAAGTGCCTTTAAATAATTTAATTATCTGTAATTGAAACATAATATGGTCTAGTCTTCGTCAAGAAAAATATCCTGTGGCAGTCAAGTATTTATTGTAGCGAAAAGTATTTTTGATTCAGCTAATTTCGCCTTTGCGGCTGTTGCGCACATGTCACAATAATTGTACGTGTCACATGGTGTCACATTATATCATATATTATACAGTGACTCATAATAGCCTATGGAAGTGTTCTAAGTGATAAAATAGGGACATTTGCCCACCCCTTAAAATAATGTCTTGCACTTTCTCCAACTATATATAATAATAATGTTTTCAAATGTTCTTTTAGCTAACAATAATCCACAATAAAATGGTTTTGGAATGATGGGTTTTACCAAAAATCACGTTGGCTTGGCGCACAATGAAGGTAGGGTTAAGATATCTCAGTATGACCTCCGTAATTACTGGTAACTTTCAAAACTCTATCAACAAAACAACGAAACCTCTTTTCTTCTGAAATATACAATAATATTAATATCAAACGCGAATGTCGTTCACCCTGAAGCAATTACCCGATAGTACCCGATATACGGGGAATGCGGACTCGTACAGCCAAATTTACCGCTCGCCGGGCGGTAATAACGTGGTATATTAACCGGTTGAATTCGATTATGACTACCGGCAGGGTGGACCTTGACACGCGGTGGACTACAGTAAAAACAAATCGAACGGATACAAAATATTGCTACATTTTTAACTTCTGGCAAAAATAAACAAACCAAGGATGAAGCTGCGGAGATGCATACAGCATGCTGTGGTCTGAGGTATAAGTCTTACCACTTGGTTAAATGGTATGACAAATGTTAAGTTAAAGTAAAATATAGATGAAAGTTAGCATTTATCCCTAGGTGATTTAGACACGCATTATATAGCAGGTTCCGTGTCATCTGAGCCAGGGGCGGATCCAATGTCTCGAAAAAAAAGGGGGGGCAAACGGCAACAAATGTAGAAACACTGTCTAAAATGGGAGCCCATGTCAAAAACGTATAGTAAATTTACAAGTGCCCAAGATTATTCATAATAGTTATCCAAAAAGCTTCTGTTATCAGTGGCATAGCGACAGGGCAGGGGGATGGGGGAATATTTCCCCCACACGAGAGGGCTGTACTCACATCAGGTTCCTCTAAAGGAAATGGATAATTTCTGAGAAAAGGACAAGGCAATATTTTCTGTGGCGCTCAATTCAAGTGCCCCTCTATTTAAGCTGTATGACTTTCGTAAAACATTATGTACAAAAACCAACCTGTGAAAGTTATGGTTATTTCGTTGTTTGCATTATTATGTAATCATGTTCTGAAGAGAATAATTATGGAGGTGCATTTTTTATTACTAAAAGTTCCAAGAAAGTGCCTCAGTACTCAGTGCCAGTTTTGACCTCAGAGCTTTGACCCTCTTTAAACCTCTGTAAAGAAACGTCGCCACTGGCAATTATTTGGCAGACACTTAATTTTTGAAAATAAAACACTTCTGACACAAAGTAAGATATCCCTCAAGAAACCAGACAGATTTCTAGCCTTAACAAATTAGGCCTTTAACTTTCACCTGGAATGAATTGTTCTAAACCAATATTTGTCCGGCCACCAATTAGTCGCCTACTATTGATTCAAATATACGCTTGATGTTACCCGTATTTATAGGCCATTCGGATGTCACGCAAACGAAACACGTGAAAATAATCACATTTTTCCAATTTCTGAAAGTTAAAGGCAATATACGCTATTGAAGAATGTTCACTTAAGCTCTTTTTAAGTTACTGCTATCTCCTGTGTTTTGTCTGTGTGAGTAATGAGTCCTTTTGAACTTAATGCAAAAGCACACGAGTAAAATCCCTGTAAAATGGTCAATACAGCCACACTTTATAAGAATCAATAATGTATAAAAAGCAACCTGGGAAAGATTCAGCTGATTAGATTGTTTCTTTAATGAGAAAATCGTGAAATGCATTCAGATTTTTCGTATGTAGGCCTTAGCTATATAATTTTTGTCTCAGGATGACAGAAATTCATTTTGAAAATTATTTCACAAATGTTATTTAAAAAACAGAAATATTTCAAGGGATGTTTGAAACCAACTTCAACTTTACACTAAGTTTAAAGGGACAATGTCGTCACGATGAATAGGGCATAGAATCGGAGTGCTAGTTGTAGATTTATAAATCACCAGCGACTGAAAATAATACCCCACATGATAAGGTCATATTGCCGATGCTGCTGCATAAATGAGCCAGTATTAATTTTCAGTCACTGTGTTCATCTTAAACTAGGACACCGGTTCCATGCCCTGTTGAAAGTCTTCTGCGATCATTATGTTTTTCAAGATTACTAACATTTGTTATATACATTCTGTTCATCTTCTTCAAGTACAAATACAGACAAAGTGTTGATACAAAACATATCTTCTTCAAGTTCAAATACAGGGAGTGTGATTTTTACTTGCTGAGGTGTACCTCTACAAAGGAAACACTTCATTACAAATCTCTAAGTGTTAATGACCTGACAGGCCTATAAATGACACATATTAAGTGACCGGTAAGTTCCTGCTCAATATCATAATTCATTGCTGATTGAATCCATGTCAGGTATATGACTTGTGGGCTTAGCGGAGAAGCGATTTGTTGTGTGTCAAACTCATTGAGACTAATTAATTGTAATTGTGAGAGACAACGGCGAGGCCTATTATAGTTCTAAACTACATTGTCTTGACAAACGGACGATATCTTCACGACGATCAGCAGATCGACTGTCAACAGGGCATGGAATCGGTTTCCTAGTTTAAAGGTCCTGTGAAGAGTGTATCTACCAACCTTTATTTTTTGGTGCTGTTATATTGTTTGGTATAAATTAAAAAGAATTTTAAATGATTTTTTTTGTGTCGAGTGGATTATTAATTGTTTATCTAATAATACAAAATTTACCCCCCAAATTTTCGAAGTTTTAACGAAACGTTCGTGACGTACACAAAGGCAGAGAATTTTACACTCGCGGAGCTAGGCGGTATGGTTTGGTGCCAGACTTTGATCGGATAACAGTCTATTATAGAGGGTCGAGTTGTCCCCGTCACGGTACAATGCGCGCTTAGCGTTGTCGTGCACACACAGACGCATTTTAGGCCAGAAGCACGGGGGAATTACTCTACGAAAAGCTAGCAGTAACACGCGAACAAAATGTCCGAAAGAGAGGAGAGTTATCCGTGAAACGCAGCACAAGCCCCATGCGGTCGGAACACACACCGAAGGCAATGCTAACATTACGGTGTTATTTTATGAAATAACAGAATCAGTTGAGTCAAAGTTCTGATCATTAAAAAAAAATCAAAACAAGCGCAGGCATAATGAGAACGGTTTAATGTTTTTATGTTTGTCTTGCCAGGATATAAAATCAGACACGATGTTTTTATTAATGCGGAAAATCACGGCATGTTTTCATGCCGTGAACACTGAAACAGTGAGCATGGTGTGAACATGTCGTTTTGCACGGAAGTGGACTGGGTTATGCATGGGAGTATTACTAAATGGCCACTTACCCTGAGTCTTTCTCGCTTTAAAAACACCTCTCTTCTTCGTTGGTGCCTTCACAGCCTTCTTACTTAGCGGGAATATCGTTGGAATTGCATCTGGTAGCAGCATGGCCTTATAAGCCATACCGAACTGGCTGTGAAGGCCCCGTAGAGCATGTCTGCTCTAGCAACACTCTGCATGCAGTGGTGCGCTGTATACGACGCATACTTGGGCAAGTGCTGTGGATCGCGGATCGCGAATTGCCTCAGTGTACGTCACGAATTTTATGTTAATGAGGGAGTATGGGCGTGTCGAAAAGCACCCACTAAATTTAAAAATTAATATTTGTATGGTATAAACGTGAGGTGAAAAATTTACAAATGACAAATATATATTCCAGTAGGCATACTTTATTGTACCGGTATACAATGAAAAAAACACCTATTTCATAGGACCTTTAAGATGAACACAGTGACTGAAATTCACAGGCTCATTTGTGCAGCAGCAACGGCCGGGGTATTATTTTCACTGAGTTAATCTAAAACTAAAGCCCTCCGATTACATGCCCTGTTGATCGTGACGATATTGTCCCTTAAGGTACGGTATTGATCTCTTGCTGTAAATGAGATGATGTTAAATGGAAGGTACAACATTGGAAATGTTGGCAAAACTGTTCATTCGCATGCTTATTCTCTCTGAATCAATAAAAAAAAACCTCAGTGAAAGTTTTTGCTTATTACGTAATATGTCGTTATAACAGGAAAATAGAGAAAATGTGTTCAGATCTTTCGTTTTTATTCTAAAAATAGGATCACTTTTTAATTATTAACAGTGACAACCTCTGACTGAATTACTTCTAGGGAAAATTGATACCATCATTAAGATTACACCTTGTAAGTTTTACAATATATTTGAATAAATGTCGAATAACTAATTTATAGGCCTATACCTTACCCTTCAAACATTTCCATTAAAATATGGGTAAAACAATAACATATTAGACTAAATATCTGGTATTTTGTTGTCTCTCTTGTTTAGGTTACCGGTACCGTATCGATAAACCGCGACTGCACTGTCAATTGTATCAGGAGTAATGTTTTGTTCTTCAATTATGGAGCACAACTCAAAAGTTTAAAGATCACATTGGGACCTAGGCTTGATATTGGTCCCTGATATACTTGGTCACATGACTGTGTTTATCTTTCTAGAAGGTCCGTCTGTCTCCCGTCTTCGTAAATCTATATGTCTGTCGGTCATTTTGGTCTCCTCAGTTCGACAGCTGAACTAAGAATTCCAAACAAATTTAGTTTGTTTGACCTGGATGACAGTACTGGTCGTCGCTCTTCACCTTGGCCATGGCATGACAAGAGGCTTAAAAGAGAAATGGTTCATCTCATACCATTTTGAGCTGACAGTATCAATCCAAATCAAATAGATCTTCAGCTACATCCCCCACCCTGGGTTCTATTACTCGACCTGCCAGAAAACAGAAAGGCCCTTGGACTTTTGAACCTATTCGTTCAATGTAACGTTGTAGCCTACCTGTATCAAGTTTTCAGTGACAAGAATAGATGAAGGCCTAGCCTTATTTAGGCCAAATAGCAAGATAAAGCAAAACGATCATACCAGAGAGAACTGACTGGTGTATCATCAAACCTGCTACTTAGATTAAGGGGTCACCTGCCAAATGTGGTCAGCCTTTGATGGTCTCAGCACAAACTGTCATACAATAATATAATAACCTGCATATTTTGGCCACCTGTCCATTTTAGCCACTTTTCATTGGTACCTTTGATTGCCTACACAGGTTTGGATTTAATTTACAATACATGTGGTATGTGATTAGGTATATGATTTCAGCCTTATACACAATCTCTGTTTCAGTGCATCATCAACATTAATATAAAGTAATTATTTTGGTTCAAAGAGAACCACAACATTGGTAATTTTCACATTATCAAATTAACGAAGTATTATCTTTAAAAAAAAATAACTCGGTGTAAAGTTGGTACATTATTTCTTTTGAAGTGCTTTCATCTTAGAGAAATAAGCATTGTCTCGTCGAATTTTTAAAAAGTTTTTGTATAACATAATAACAGAAAAAACATGCAACAGTTTTCAGTTGTTTTCTGATAAATATGAGCACCTATTGTGATGAATGTTTCACATATTACATTGTATGATATATTTCTTGAGACCTATGTGATTGAAATGATGGAATGCCATGGTCGAGCGGTTTAGTGCATCGGATTTGTGTTCTGATGGCTGAGTTGTCAGAATGTGGGTTCGAATCCCAACCGCGACCGGGGTACTTGTGTCCTTGAGCAAGACACTTTACCATAAATGCTTCTCTCCACCCAGGAGTAAATGGGTACCTGTGAGGGCAGAGTTGGTTGTTGTGTTTGATTAGCCCTATATGCGCCGAAATGGCAGCAATTGAGCTGTATACTCCCCAGGGAGCTGAGATGGTTTCTGGAATGATTTATGCGCCTGATGAGCAGGGGTAATAATGTATAGCGCTTTGATACCTTGTTTAAAAGCGCTTTAAAATGCTCGACATAATAATAATAATAATAATAATAAATGAACGTATGTTACCCAAACAATTGTATATCGTACTTTTAAAGGCATACGCCTACTTTATAAGAATCAAGGGCCGGAGCCAGAGTGATAAAATGAGGGGACAAATACCCAAAACAAAGGGGACATATTGGCTTATAATTTGGAAGAATTTATTGTAAACTTTGAATATTTATACTTGGTTGATTTGAAAAAGGTGAACAAATTCCCCTTTCCCTTAATTTATCTACAATGACCACAAATTATATTCATATGTTTCAACTCTAAATGTACACTCCGAATATATTAAAATATGGAAAAAATACACATAGGCCTATAGGCCTATATATAGCCTATTCCAGAGACATACATTGCCTTTATTAGTTTTTATGGAGACTATGATTCCAAAAAGCTTGCAAAAATAACAAGTTGAATTCATAACTGAATGTTTATGATGTTGGGTGTGTTTGTATTTTACAGAGACCAAGGACAATCATTCATGATACACCTACACAATGAGGATGTGTCTTCTCAACCGATGGCGTCTTCGGAAAAACAAAACATGGATGTTGTCTATGTACCCCTAAAGAAACAAACGCTTCCTTACAGAAACAAACTCTTCCGAACAGAAATAGACTTCGTACGGTACGTGTCCAGATACAAGCTAACAAAAGTTTATTCTGCTATATTAAGAATGTATAAAATATCCATAAATGGACAACGGCGGATCTAGGCCCAAAGTTTAGGGGGGGCCAAATGCTCAGTGGAGGGGCGTATTTGCGAGCGCAAAACGTTTCTGGTGGGGTTTGTTTGTTTTGTGGGTCTAGACGACAATACTTGATTTAGTATGAAATTTCAGTGATAAGCTTTGGATTTGAACCCGCAACCTTGTGATTGTAGGCTAGGTCCTGCGGTCTAACCACTTGACTAATGCAGGGTTTCCGGAAATGCTTAGCTTCTGGTTCATCGGGCTAACACCTACAAGAGGATTGTCTTCTGACAGTTCTTTTGTTTTCTTGAAGAAATCTCGGAGCGATACGCATTTCTTAGCGCTTTCTGCCATCAATGTAGCCTTTTTACGCTTACGATGTGCCGCCCCACTAAGACGTGAGTGGCCAGACTCCTTGCTATCATCAGGTTTCCCCGACATGTTTGAAGTAAGCAATGAAGGGAACCGAGAGGTTTTGCTGTTGGCGAAGCAGTGAAAGTGTACATAAAAGCTCTAAATAATGACAGAAAACAAGAGTAACATTGAGTGGCGCATGTATGTACCCAGGATTTTGTGTTGGGAGGGGCTCATTTTTTTCTGTAAAAGTTTCCATTGACACTTTCCTTTCCTATAGCTACGTGCACAGGAGCTAGCCGGCTCCACTGGGGTGTGGCGTTGTATGATTATGACAAACTTACGCTGCTAATCGTGTGCAAGTTGTAAAAGTTATTAATGCAAATTAATGTTTAAATAAAGCCGCCTGAAATAATCCATTGATGACACAGAACTCTGGAATTAACGGCAGTTATTATTGATCAAAATTGATCCTTTCTACAAAAGGGTAGATTTTCAGAAAAACAATCATTGACATGTTTTAAGATATGGCCACTCATCTGGGTTAGGCTGGTGCCCGCATGGAGTCCCCAGAGTGTTATGGTATGTACATACATTATTGTGTAATCTACAGTGCTGCAAAAACAGCCCACTGTATTTTACGTTGATACTTACTGCTCATATGACGATGGAAGACGAATCTTTCAAGTCACTGCTCCTGCTCGTACTCACAAGATTGAAATGCGTTTTATGCACGCGATGTTCGCGCCAAGTCTAAACGTTGGCCTACATTGCGGACGTTGCATGGCTCACCTAATATCCAGGAAACCCCACACAACCAGTCGCGTGTGCATAAGCCATGCATACAATCACCGTGTACGCCTCGTCTAATGCAGCTTGGCTTAACTGCACAAACTACCATTGCAAATTTTGTGGCAATGTTGGATCGTGAGTAGGATTATGAACACATTCATGTAGCCAATCAGTGTGTTGTAATTTGCATACTTTAACAAAAGCTGAACGTATAAGCAAGACTTAGCTGCACAAGGAGGGGGCGTAAAGTTGTGGGGTTTTGTTTTGTCTCTCTTTTTCCCCCATTTTGTTCTTCTTTTCTTTTCTTTTCTTTTCTTTTCTTTTCTTTTTTTTCCCTTTTTTTTGGGGGGGGGGGCGTACAGCTTCGGTTTTTTTGGGGGGGCCATGGCCCCCGTTGGCCCCCCCCTGGATCCGCCGTTGTAAATGGAAGTCGCACCTGGAAGGAACACACTTCTTCTTTGAAGCAGACAGCTTTACCTACAGGCCCCTATATTGATGTTTTAGTCTATCAAATGAAGCTTTTAAAGACATGTTTAGATTTGATCTATACGTCCGCACCTGGAAGCATACTCTGGTGAATTGTGTACATGTGTTGGGTCAAAAGGGGGCATCATGGAGGCGAGAAAGTATGGAATTGTCACGGTGAAACTGTATTATCAAAAATAAATTGTGCAGTAGATCTTTTCTGCTCAGTTCGTGGGCCCTTTTCTGTGTACTTTGCAATAACTGTGGTGTTACAAACTACACCAATTCATGGTCACAATGAAAGATAAAAGTGGAGATCATTGGTAATTTTTTAACATCTCTGTTTTTTTCAGGGTAGACCTTTATTATACGCTTTGATAATTCCCCATGTACACAAAATATGTTATCACACGCGATGGATGTCCATTCATAAAGAGGGTCACGCACTATGCAGCTTTTTTTCCTTCCAGGACTTGTGAGAAAGAAAAACAATAAGGCCACATCAGCTTGACAAAGTTCAAAGTCACCGTTTTTCCCATTTTAAGGCCTATATGACTAGTTTATTTATTTAAGTAAAACTTGTAGCTTTGCATGGTGAAGAGGATAAGTAAAGACTATTTGCGGTGACACCATGTGAAATTCTCAATTAAGAAGTAATTAGTTTTGAAAAGAACTGGAGGTTGTAACTGAGAATTTCACGTGGTGTCATCGCAAACAGTCTTTACCAATTGATGTAAGGCAGTGTACACTTTTGGTACCCTGCCCTGGACGGCCCTTGCTCACATATCGTTCAAATGGTTAAATTGTATAATATAAATAGATCAAATGTCTATAACTGCATTCATAGGCCTACTTCATATGAATAAAGAGATGTGCCTAATGTAAACATGCATTTATATCATAAGAATTAGCGCTCATGTGGAATGGATCAGCTGACGACATTTACAGTTTTGAATTATGTAAGGTTATTAATAAGAATTCGTTTTTATGGTACTAGACCAGTACAACTAGTAGATCTTTGAAAGGTCATTTAACAACATTGCAATTTACAAACTCATTACAACGAATTGTAAGTGTTAAATTGTGTTTCTTATTTTTGAACACTACAGCCCCCTGACTATCAAACCTAGCAGATGTAGCAGTCCTAATACGTTAATCCACTATAGCCTCGGGCTACAAGGCTAGCGGTAATTTCGACACCTGAATTACCAACGGATGTACAGAACATGACACCGAATTGCACTATGAGTTCTCTTTAAGCAATTTTTTTTGTCTGATTTAGCATCATCACAGTCTATTTGTGGTTTTCTTTCAGACCTTGAAGTTGACAGAACTCAGCCGTCGGAAATAGGACAACCGTGTTATTTGAAACTGTTTACAGTGCACGTTTGAATGTGAAGAGTCGATCTCCTCCATAAATGCTATTATTGTTGAAAATGCTCTAAACAAAAATAGGCTGATAGCTGGGCCTACTAATGCCACAAAAGCTTCCCACTTGAAATCTGTTTTGAATTAACCGCTAAATATTGCTTGCTACCATGGCAACTGACATTTGGAGAGATAAACGGTTAACCTTAAGCCATAATAATACACATGTAAATGCAATTTGGGACCACCCATTGAATTTTCAGTGATATCCTACTGTGAACTAGTACAACAAGGACGATTGTAGTATCAAGAGCAGTGATACATGCAAGACTGCGGTTCGCTGTCCGCCAGCTTGGATTATTTTATTAATGTATATTCATTCCCAAAGCCAAGCTTAAGCGAGAAATATTTGAACGTCTTATTATAAGGTTTGTGCCTTGAATTGTGTTCAGCAAATAAACAGAAGTGAACAAAGGTTCAGAAAATATTCACAAATTTCAAAATGCATTTTTTGATTCCAAGTGGCTATTTCAACAATATATCTGCGCCGCAGCGCCAGAGGAGCTTAGAATACAAAGTCTTGAAATATGTCTGTCTGAGGTGCTATAATTTTTTTTATTACAATTAATACAATTATTTTTTCAAATGATTTATTGTCTTCCAGAGACGTTAAATTGACCCAGAATCAGGGTCAGACTTCTCTGGGACCTGAGTCAGAAATTTCGTTTTGACTCGGATTCCCCGTCAGTCTGATCTGGGTCAGTCTAATCCGGGTCAACCTGATACGGAAATGGGTCTAGCCCCTATAGCAAGAACCCTTTCTTTTCAAGTGTATCCCTATTTGACGGGCGTTGACCTGGACGAGGGATCATGTCGTAAGTATGGTATATAGTTCCCGCATGTAATGTAATGCCACTACTAATAATTATTTCTAGACCAGAATGAATACCAGTTTCACTGTATTAACTATTTGGCAAGTTTCCAGTTTCTCCACATCGTCTGATCAAAGAAAGGAACACCTTTCTCATATCGTCTGATGATGTATCCCAGACAGAGGAAATTGGATTGATTGTCGGAAACTTCAAATGTCAGTAGTATTGCCTTGCCCGTTGTCATGATAGTGTTGGAATCTAATCCATCAATACCACAGCCAGTGTTGACGTGATCGTCTCCCTTCGGTCATACAACTCTAATATCAGCACGGAAGTCAAGCAGGGTCTAGGTCTATCCATCAGAAAGCTGATTATTGAAGTCCTATATTTATCATATATCCTCACTCATATAAGATGAAGGCATGACGTGATCACGCAGTTCATGTTGGAATCTTCGTTGAAGATTACCAGATTGGATTAAAGGCTGTACGAAATAAGCCTCATAATCTGTTTCGATTTAAAAGCCCAAAAGTAAAACACTTTTGGTAAACTCCACATGACAAAAGTGCGAATTCAAAGAAGCAACACGGTTAGAAACTAACCCGTGACATTTTCAGCTGAGTGGCTCACACATTTCCTAGAAAAGGGCAAGAAAGTCTATGACATTGGTCAATTGTACATTCATTCAATGAAATTGGATCTGTCATCAGATTGTTATTCTGCGAAATATAATTTTAGTATGATTATTTACTGACATGGTAGCACCATTGACAGAGGGATTACAAGGGATGTTTGATAACATCAACAACTTTACAGTAAATTCTTAATGTAAATTGTTTTATCATGCCAACTGTTAAAAACACCATTCATAAATGTCCAAGACAGTTTCGACAAGCTGGTTGAACAAAACGTAATCCCGTGGGGTGTATTAACAGATGGTAAAGACATGACTTATCAAAATCAGAGCAGCGCGTATGTGCCAGCTGTTCGTCAGCTGTTTTGTGCGACGCGTGACGCGGATTTGAACCAATCAGAGTGACGAAGATTGGCATCACACGCCTCACTCATGTACTAGTACATGGAAGTGTTTCGTGTGTCCCAAAATCCTGAATTTGCCCGTGACCACGCCCAAAACCGGTCATTAATCTGCGGTAAAGACGCACGACGCATTCATAAATGTCCAAGACAGTTTTGACAATCTGATTTGGCAAAACGTAATCACGTGGGGGTGTAAAGACGTGGCTTATCAAATCAGAGCAGTGCGTATTTGCCAGCTGTTCGCCAGCTGTTTTGTGTGACGCGCAACGCGGATTTGAACCAATCAGAGTGACGAAGATTGTTTTGCATCATGCGCCTGACTCATGCACATGACTCATGCACTTTGACAGTGTTTTGTGTGTCCCCAAAACGGTAATTTATCCATTTCTATTTGGCTTTATTCATACATTTTGAAAACGAAATCGATACGGGCATTCGGCTCGGTCCTTATTGCACACGACCACGCCCAAAACCGGTCATTAACCTACGGTAAAGACCGCGCGACAAACTGTTATTCCCTTCGGTGAAAATTTTACTTGACTGTTGACATACTTGTTTGTGAAACACTAGCTAGCCTACACATAACTATCACAAATAATATTCATTGACGAGAAACCACTACTTATAGTTATTGCTCATTAGCCTCGTTACCAGTCGCCTCCAATTATCCCGCGGATCCCTCAAGGTAGCCTCCTGCTCTGAATCCACCATTCTCAGCATGCGTTAAAAAATGTTGCGTCCAGATGTTTAAATAAGCATTCCAAACTTCTTAATTGGATATCATAAAATGACACACTTTATTATTCCCTGACATCTGAAGAGCCTGAGGCGGAATTGAGCCTATGGTGTCTATTATTTATATCGGAAATTTGCCAATTTGGTGGTTGGATTATCCAATAAACCAATTTGTCATTATTATCCATTCACGTACGAATTCGTTACGGTATATTACCCTGTCCAAGGACCCCTGAGTGTAAGCTATCCAGCTTCTGTTATCTTACATTGAACATAAAGAGAAATCAACAAAACTACAACCAAAAGATCGGATGTTAAAATAAAGGACTCGCAGCGAAAATCCAACGAAACATCATCTATTTTATCATGGTTTGTAATATATACTAGCAAACAACCATTGATGTTACGCAAAAATCGAAATGTATACTTCTAAACGGACTGTAGGAAATAGTTATGCAATGCAACAGGAATTCGGGAACGCATAATGGATTGTTTTTTCATACAAACAATATGGCAATATCAATTTATTGCCCGCAGCTTCAAGACCTGGTTGTGAAAACACCGAGTCTTAAAAATTTGTTTATCTGGTACTGTTTATAAAGATCAATGATTCAATCGTTTTTTTCTCAATCGGTGAACCATCAATAAACCGCGGTGATTTGAGAAAGAACAAAACAAATCTGACCAAAAATTAGACAGAGTCCCCTTAAATCAATCGAGCTCATCCGATCAGCTAGCTTCAGCGCTATGATCAAAGGCTGTGACGTGTAACCAAAGTGTGTGTCACTCGACGATGCGAGCCAAACCAGCATGCCCTGCGACCTTGTTTTGCTTGGGACGTTTTGTCCAGGGAAATGTTTCGAATAGTAATCACATCTCTTGTCAATGCTCACAAACATTGTGCGCGGGTCGAGTATTGGGCGAGAGTTTAAAGGGAAAGTACGAGTACAAAAGTGGTAATGTTGACAGAACATTAATATGCCATGTGTCCTTTCTTTATGAATAATGCTTACTCTCTAACAAGCAAACTTTGTAAGTATCAGCTTACGTACGTTGTCTTTTAAGAACTAACAAACTGAATAATATGCATTCATACTTTCGTTTTATTTATCCTAAATATAATACCTTTTCCGGTCAATTTCACATTTCATAAAAACGACAGCAGCTCAGACATCATTACTTCTAGGGGAAATCGGTACTGTTATCGACAAGTTACACCAAGTAAGTTTTACTGTCAAATTGGACTATTTTTTTTTTTTTTTAATTACCGGTTCTGTACTTTATCTTTTAAAAGACACAGTCTTGCGATTTAAAATGTTCCTTTCTGAAATCAAATTGACTACCCCGTGTTTCAATGGATGCCGCGTGCCAGGATAGCAGTTAACCCCGGATTAGCCATTGGCTGATGACGCACCAGGCAGCATTGACGGAGCTGACAGTAACATGAGGGTCTGCATGTACAGAACAGAATCAGATGTGGAGATTGAAACGACGACAGTCACTATAGGTCTTTGAAGCCCTTTACGCTACTGGTATTATTGAAAAAACATAAATGATCACAGTATTTTATGCATGAAACTTACTTGGTGTAAAGAACATGTTCAAAAGTATTTTGACTTAATCATAAGTCCACTTTTCCTGATGTTTATGAAATAAATTTTGGCAAATAAAGTCGAATTTAGAAAAATTGCAATAAAATGTTAATTTCTTTCATAAAAATTATAAAAATTTAAATTTTTTCATTAAAATGAAAATTTATTTCATAAAAATCAGGAAAAGTGGACTTATAATTAAGTCAAAATACTTTTGAACATGTTAAAGTTGATGATGGTATCAAACATCTGTCTCAGGTGCTATCATTTTAGTACAATTAGTAATCTAATTTCCTAACTGAATTTCTGTCCTCAAAAACAAAAATTCAATGTTTATATGAATATGAAAAATCTGAATGCATTTTCACTATTTTCTCCGAAATAAGCTTAAACTTTCAATGGCTAGTTGTTTAATAACGTAAATCTTTATCCAAAGAATTTTTTTTTTTAGAAAAGTGTTGTCAGTATTACAAGATTTATAACATACTTTAAAGCCATTACCCACTAGGCCTATTTGTAATCTAAAAAATATCCATGAATCATTGATTGAAATATTTATGTCAGGGTTGCAATCATTTTGGAGAAAACGAGAAGTAAATGGAAGGTACAATCGATCACCACGTGGTTATCGTTTGCTGAGTGCATGGAAATCTTGATTTGAGGTCGAAAACTGTCACAATAACCTCAAAACATTTGAACTTACTCAGCTGACAATTTCACTGGTCAATCTCTATACATATAACTCTAGATCCTCAATACCGGTAATAGATAGACGCATTATAATGACATTACCAAGCTCATCAATTGTTTGACTTTAAAGGGAAGGTACAACTTTGGTATTTTTACATCATAAAACTAAACTGTGAAAATGTCATCACAATATGTGCTCACTTTTTTTGAGAAAACAACGAAAAAATCATTTCTTGGGGTTCTTGATAGGCCTACATGTACCAACTTCTTTTAGATACTAATTTGGTATTTGATAATCTAGTATTTACCATTGTTCCTTCCTTTTAAGAAAAGCAGTCGGCATTGGCGTGCGCCATCATCTTTTGATTAATTTCCAAGAATAAGATAATGAAGAAATGCATTAGTACAAAACTCATGGGGTAAAAATTAGAAAAAGGACGCCTACCTCCCACCCTCCTCCAAAAGATCAGATAAGAAATATTTTGGATTCTTTCGTGACTGTGTCATAAAAAAAAAAAACGTTTCTCAGTGATAATCTTTGCTACATTAGTAACTGATTACAAAGAAGCTTACTCATCACTCAAGTGCGTATTCATTATTATCAGATATAAATCTCTCTGGTAATGCCATCCGTTGTACGTATTTGGAGTTCCAAACTCGGCGGGGAAACTCTCTTTCCAAATCTTCATTGGCAATTCATGATAGGACGTCACTGAGCCGTGAACTTAGAAGCGTCTGTAGTGGAGGTTAAGACGGTCACAACTGTACGTATAACATCCTTAAAACAATGATGCCACACCGTGGATACATCCGTGCCGCGCCCAAACCCATCATGGTGATAAGGGATGAGTACGAGTCATTAAGTTCCAACATAAAGGTAAGATATATGATTCTTGGTAATTCAACAATAGCAAAAAGGTAAACAAAATGAAACTGTGTGAAACTTACAAAGTGTAATGTTGATGATGCTATTTCTCTTCACATGAAATTATTTGTCCAAGATGCTGTCATTTTTACATTTAAACAACAATTGAAATAAGTTGTTTGAATTAACGGAGTTAATTTACACAAAAAACCGTCCCTTTAAAAGAAAAGTAAGATAGTGGTAATATGCTTTCTTTCTTTGAAATTAATTCAACAAATGTTGTACTATGCCTTCCCTTTAAAGTTGATCTTTAAAGTTGATTACTGGACCTTGTCTTCTGCCCTGTCTAAATTTAGAAAAATACCTAGCCACGCCCCACCACACTTTCAGCTCTGCCTACAATAACTTTAAAACCGATTGGGATGCCCCCTGAGCCTTCATCTAAGTACACAATACACATTGCCACGCCCCCTGCCCATCAGTGCCTTCATATCAATCTACAAAACTACCCTGACCACACCCACTTTCTGATACCTTCATAGCCCTAATATAGTGTGGTTTACAATAACACATAGCAACCGAAGCCACACCCTGCCCGATCTTAAAGCACCTGTTAACTTGTTAGTCAACATTTAAAACATTTTGAAAAGCCAATATCATAATAATGTGATTTTACCAAACATGATTGTGATGTTCATGTTCCCAGCCAAAACAATCAACCTTTTTTAGGTTGAAGTTATCCGCTTTATTGTCTCAACTGTTCCAAAAATCATGGATGGAATCATCAATGTACTGTTTACATGTAAATTTCCCATTCTCCAGGGACATACCGCAGGGTGCACTGTACTATACCAAATCAGGAGACAAGCGATATTAACAATAGACAGAGGCTTTTATTATCATTTCTCTATGCTGTGATCAAGAGACGAACAGCTTGAGTGAAGTCTACTCTATGGCAACTCCTGCAGTATACTGTACAGGTTCTACCAGGGTCCCTTGATAGGAAATTGCATAAAATTTGACAAGTACGGTACATGTAAGGGAAGGTACAATATTGGTACCGGTAATGATGGTAAAACTCCTTCAATTGGTATCCTTACTTTGAATCAAGATTGACATTAACCAACCAACCTGAAAAAGTTTCAGCTCAATAGGGAGTCCATGCCATAAGAAAACTGTGCCGAAGCATTCACACTTTTAACAGAAAACACAGGGAGCAAAAAAGTTGTCGTAAGGCAATATTTTGGTAAAACAATGTGCATATGTTTTTCAGACACAATAATTGTTCTGTATGATTGGTACCTTTGTCAACATCACATCAAGTTTAGTCCATGAGCCAGTCGATTTGTTGGTACCAAATTGAGGGACTAATTCTAATGTGCCTTTTATAGTCACAAATAATCTATAAATCACCAAAGAATATGATAGCCTTTCTAAAAAGGGACAAACAGGCAACATTTGTAAAGTGACTTGAACAAATTAGAATGTGTTCAGGCATGTTTATGGTAGGGAATGCAAATGCACAGGACTGATGGGCAAACAATATATTGAGGCTTTGTTGTATAATATTTCTTTCAACAACAACAAACAGCCATGCATAACTATTCTTAATAGACATTTTTAAATTTTCATTGGAACATTGATAATTTCCTATTAGAAAGGAATACAAATACTTTGAGATGAGATATTTTACAAGATAGTTGTCTCAAGCTTGGTTTAACAGGAAAAAAGTCACAAAATTAATTTATGACGGGACCCACCAGAAATTCAAATTGGTACATATTAAAATAGCGAAAAAGGCAAGGCAATACATCTTTAATTGTGTACATAGAGCTGCAACAAGCACTAATAAATCAAAATAGGAATGAATACATGGCCCAACCTGCCACTTTTTGTATAGCAATGTATTAATATGGATAAGTGACCACTTTTTCCAAGTTTTAGATAACCACTTGTTGGCCACATTTGGCAGGTGGCCACTTTATCCAGGTGGCCACAATACACAGGTTTGACTTCATTATATCATCAGATATCCTCTTAATTTAGTCACACAATAATAAACAACAGCAAAGTATTGTTTTCTCGAGTAAAATAATGTTGGATAATGCACATACTGTATAAATGTGTAAAATTATGTGATTGTATTGGAATCTAGAAAAGGCCATGAATTCCACATTAAGCTACCAGTTACAAAAGGCTATCAAATTTTTCTAATTAAAATAGACATATACCAACTCAAAAATCACAATAAGAATTAGTCCCTCGAGATGGTACCAAAAAGTGAAATTTCAGCCCCTGGCTCATGGACTAGTTAGCTTTTGGATAACAATTAAGTATTTGTGTAATAAGGTCAATACCAACGTTGTATACCTTCCATTTAAGCACGCCGGTTAAAGGGACAATATCGCCACGATCAAAGCGGACTTTCAACAGGGCATGGAATCGGTATCCTAGTTTAAGATGAACATAGTGACTGGAAATTACTGGCTCATTTATGCAGCAGCAACGGTAATATGACCTTATCATGTGGTGTATTATTTTCAGTCACGATACTGTCCTTCTAAGCCCGCTGGATAAAGGGGCAATCTCGTCATGATCACAGCAGACTTTCAACAGGGCATGGAATCGGTGTCCTAGTTTAGGATCAACACAGTGACTGAAAATTACTGGCTCATTTATGCAGCAGCGACATAAAACTAGAACTTGTCCCTTTAAAGAACCAGAGTTCCCCGAGGAGTGTATCAGTTATTGATGTGACACATAGCCTATGTCACATTAACATTCTTAAGAAACATTAGTTAGTTTAATGACACTCCAGACAATAGAAAATCCACTTCTACGGTAACATTTATGAACCAGCGTTGTTGACCTTGCTATATTCAGAAAGCCTGGCATCTGTGTGTATTGATAAGGCGTCAAGATCCATCATTAATCCGCCATATTATGTCCAGGGATCACCATCTCCCGGAACGCTCTCCGGAGTATCTCATTTTCACCCGATACAACTGCTTTAAACGCCAAAATGTTGGATAAATTAACCCAAGTCCGGACGCAGAGACGCAGACTGCACAATCCCAGGGAGGCTGATGACACACTCCAAAAAATGCTCCGTCGCATTTCTAATAATTGTCTTTCGCTCGATGTCATTCATTAAATTGTTACGGCAGCTAGTCTGCAACTGAAGTAATTTCCACTTTCTTTTTTTGATTAAAGATATTAACAAAACTCAATGTGCCAATGCTCAAACCTACATACATTGATTTTATATAGCAGTGGATCAGTACAGTGTGTTTATATAGTCTCTCTCTCCCAAAGGGTTTTGAATTTTTTTTTTTTTATCTGTTTGCATATATACGTGTATAAATGGCAGTGTCTTCCAGTAAGAAATCTTGTATTCGTATCTGTATTATTCAAATAAATTTGATTAAAGTCATGATTACATGTCCATATTCGAACCCACAAGTTCTGTTTAAATCTTGCATTTTATACTTTGCTTTTTTTAATTGAATTGTGCCCTATAAGTTCACACCAAATCCAATTTCTACAGCTGATGATAACTCACATATGGTTGGAAATAATTTCCAACCAGGACGAGCGGGTTCCTGTTATCATTACTTACACATACTGTCGTCTTCACTGAAACCAGAGGCAACGGCATTATACAAAGGGAAATGTGCAAAACAGTAATATTTAGCAGTGCTTTATTAAAATTCTGAAGTAAACTATTGGGAAATTGTATTTTACTACTCTTAGGAACGATAGCACCTCAGACAAAACAATTTCTCAGGATCATTGGTGACCAACTCATCATTAAGTTTCTAGATAATTTTTTCTGGTAATTACCAAAGATGAACCCCGTCTCTAAAGTTAGGCTATTAGTATTAATGTCAAATGCCTCACGAAAATATCACGGCTGTGGAAAGACATTTGAGTGGAAATGTTCCATTTTCATTTCTTTGCAGTAACGCAACACCATCTCTAGGAATTTGAACAAATTTTTTTCCCGAGACAATGCATGTCTTTGCCGATAACCACAGCAAGGAATATACGCGTATTATACGAGCATACAGGCAAACTTTCGGACCAATCACTGCCGAGACAATTACGTCATCGTGTAGTCGGTGAATGACCCTACGACTGGCTGTGATGATTCGAATGGCTATCACCCATGAAATAATATCACGTATATGACTACTGACATAGGTTTCATAGGAATCTCAAAGCAACTATTTTGTTCATCCGACTTCGCAGACAAACCAGTTTAATGCATCTTAAGGCACGGTTTTGCCAAACCACAAATACGTCATCAAGTAATTGTAGAATCTTAATGAAAGAGATCCTTCCATGAAAGTAGTCTGCCCTCTTCTGGTTCAAGAGACGAATTACTGCTCATATTGATACCGTATAACCCCTGCAGTTGCAAGAAGTCAGTATTTTGCCAGAAATGAAATATACGCTATGCCACTTAACTTATATCCCATAATGTTGACGCTGCGGAATCCAGACGATTTTGACTCCTTTGACGTTTTACCGAATGCCATTAGAAATTCTAATTCAATAAAGGGTCAAATATAAAGTTACAGGTCTAATAAAATATGTAATGGTTGCCAACTCAAGCTGAAAGTTATAAGCTATAAGCCTATACTATACCATAAAAACAATTCTTGAAATCAGTTCTGATCAATGAGCCAAAATCAAATGTATAGGCAAAACAACTCAAGGATTGGGTGACAAGAATCACGTATCGGTATTGTGACGTCACACAGTTGGTCATAGGGTCATTGTACTCGCGAAGGTATACCACGGTCATATCTTAACCACCGACGTACGCGATGGTTTGCTATCTTCATTCTGTATGTAGTCTGACGGTACTGGTAAACAGTGCGGGATCTTGGTGCTGGTAACAGGACGGTACTGGTACGAAAACTAGCAAAGCCTAGGGGAAGTTCCTTCCCCCTCCCAACCAAAAAGGCGATATAAGCGGGGGAAATGCGCATTATAATGCTGTATTTAGCGGAGCCAAGGGTTTGGGGTACACAAAATAATAATAATAATAATAATAATAATAATAATAATAATAATAATAATAATAATAATAATAATAATAATAATAATAATAATAATAATAATAATAATAATAATAATAATAATAATAATAATAATAATAATAATAATAATAATAATAATAATAATAATAATAATAATAATAATAATAATAATAATAATAATAATAATAATAATAATAATAATAATAATAATAATAATAATAATAATAATAATAATAATAATAATAATAATAATAATAATAATAATAATAATAATAATAATAATAATAATAATCACAGCATTTGTAAGGCGCATTTACGGTATGTTACATCCACGGTCGAATGTCAGCAGACTCTATCTACCAAGGTCAGAGGGCGGAAGAGGGTTACTTAGTGTATCAGACAGCGTTAACATCGAGAGAAGGAGCTTGCAGTGTCATGTAAGAAGTACTCGGGAAAAGTTGTTGAAGGTTGCGCAGAAATACATGAAGGCAGACGAATTAGGTCCAAAGGAGTATAAGAATCAAAGAAGAGAAGAAAGAACACGAGATTGGCAGGAAAAACCACTTCACGGCCGATTCCTGAGATGTACAGAAGAAGTGGCAAGTAGCAAGACTTGGGAATGGTTGAGGAGAGGAGAACTAAAGAAAGAAACTGAGGGTCTGATTACTGCAGCGCAAGACCAGTCTCTGCCGACGAATGTGATGAAGGCAAGGATCGAGAAGTCAGATGTCTCTTCTATGTGCAGAATGTGCAATGCGGCGGAGGAGACTGTATTTCACATTGTCAGCGAATGCAGAGTGCATGCTCAGACAGAGTACAAAGGCAGACACGACAAGTTGGCCAAGGTGATCCATTGGGATCTGTGTAAGAAGTACGGTGTCAAGGTGCAATCGAAGTGGTACGACCATGTGCCGGAAAAGGTTGAAGAAACGGATCATGTCAAGATTCTTCAGACTTCAACATCCAGACAGATCATGTTATAGAACATAGACGGCCGGATGTTGTTGTCTTGGATAAGCATGCAAAGATGTGTCATCTTATTGATATAGCTGTGCCGGGTGATAGTAGAGTAGCTTCGAAGGAGAAGGAGAAGGTACAGAAATATCAGGATTTAGCGAGAGAACTTCGCAAGCTGTGGCAAGTCAAGGTGAAGGTTATTCCTGTGGTAGTGGGAGCACTGGGTACAATCCCGAAGGCGTTGGAGAAACATCTCAAGGAGATAGGAACATCTGTTAGAGTAGAATTACTACAGAAGGCGGCGCTCTTAGGGACAGCAAGGATTCTGCGAAAGACACTCGAGATCTAAGGCTACGGTACGTAGCTTTACTCGAGGTGTAACCGGCAGAAAGGAAAACAAGATCTTTCTTTTCATGTTGTGCTAACGCGAAATAATAATAATAATAATAATAATCACAGCATTTGTAAGGCGCATTTACTCTGTAATTGTGTAAAACATTCAAATTGCTCACAGACAAAATGTGATATGGAGTTGGGCCCCCTCCTCTCTCTGAAACTCCTGGTCCGCCCTTCTCAATGTGATGAGCCCACTTATAGTGATCTGTATAATTCTACATATAAAATCCGACCCCTAAATGAGTTGAAACCAGGACCCCAATCTAACCCCGCCTCAACCCCCTCCCCATTTAATATAGATGGGCACGGAAATATTTTTTTGAGAAACGGAAATATTTTTGGGGGAAACGGAAATATTTTTTGGGGAAACGAAAATTGTCCTCAATAGTCTTATGGGGCGCCTGTAATAGAAAATACAATGGAATATTGTAGTACTCTGTGCACCCTTTATGTAGTTTTTCTTTGGAGGGGAGAACGCAAAATATTAAGGGACGTTGCTATTACTCCCCTCCTCCACCCTCCACCCATCCTGACAGTTATTCTCTTTATAGTTTGATGAAGTTCTTGCGTCGGGTGATAAACAATTGATTTTTTTATTTTGCCCTACACTGACGTGTGTATAGCACTGCATACTCGTGGGTCGTGGGTTCGAATCCCGCCCGAGTCGCCTGTGAAGTTTTTTTCCACAGACACTCGGAAAGCACCGAGTATGCAGTCGGTGTAGGGCAACATTTAAAAAAGAAATTAAAAAATCAGTTATTCTCCTGATCATAGAATGGTTTAAACTGTTTTAGATCGATTATTAGTATAGGCCTAACCATGGAGGTAGAATAAGATTCTACCTCCATGGTATAACCTTATTTCTTTTTTCACCATGTATATTCCCAGACATAGAAGTGACAAAACATACCACAGCATCTTCTAATAATAAGTAAAGTACAACACCTGTTAACGTTTCTTGGAAAATGCATTTAACTCTTTATAAAAATAAACTATAAGATTACAATGAGACTGACATACAAATAATGCTATAAATATACATGTTCATGTGCATCGCCGTAGCGCTTTCAAGAATTTGTCCATTTCCTAATGACGTATAACGTTAGCAGGAAATGGGAAATCAAAAGCGAAAGTAAATTTGTCGGTATTACTTACAACTCGTTGATTACAATGAATCCGACTTCTGTCCATTCCTGGCTATACAGACATCGTAAATAATGTAATACAGTGTTGATTGATCACAACCAGGAATGCAGGTATTGCTATAGATCTTCAAAACACCTATAAACATTATGCCAAAAACATCTCCGGTTTCTGGTCATACGGGTCGGCTTCAAAATCGGCGCGATGACGCGTTTTTTGTTTTGTTTTGTTTTTGTTTTTTTCTGATGATACATGAATACGCGGTTATTGGAACCAGTCCAAGTTTCCCATACACAAAGTATGGTGGCACATATCGGGCAAACGTTCATACCCCTATGTGGGAAAAATCGTTTAGAACAGAGCACGGCAGAATTCCAATCGATCCAGCAATTGTGGCTGCAATTGGACATCGTTTCATAGCAAATAAAAAAGAAAACGAAAAATTCCCGACGCGCGGGTCTAAGACCAGAAACAGAAGACTTTTTTTTCGGCCTTATGGCAGACGGCAGACCTGCATCCACTACAGTGTTGACGTCCATCCAGTGGGCGGGTAAACTATTATCACCGGGTAAAGTGAGGGGGCTAGAGACATACACTATTAATGATCAGTTTTTACATACAATTTTGATGATGGTTTAAAACATCCCTTGAAATAATTATTTCTGTCTGAGGTGCTATCAATAGTTCCATGTTAGTTTGAATACTTAAAATGTGTATGCATTCCCATTACTTTCTCGTAAACGACAGATGGACTAGATGGCTGGATTTAATTGTATAAAAAGTAACATTACACCAAAAATAGCCCGACTTCTAATTGGTTAACTATTTGTTCCGATATATAATTCGCTAATATCTAAAACGATTTATGGTTTCGCCAGTAACTTAAACAAAGAAAAGGGAAATGCCAGCTAACAGGAAGAGGTCATGACCCCTATGAACCCCCTTCTCTGGATCCCCCGTGAACGAGAAAACGTAATCAACGGTTACTTTCACAAGTTGGTCGTTTCAAGTTAATTTATATCTTGATTCGACAAGAAAGCACAGCCTAATAGCTGGTTGAAGCAGTTTTGCCGACATTACTTATCTAACCCCATGGTTTTTACATTCCCTTTCACACGAAGAGTTGATGTGGAAATGAATTGATATAAAGTTTGCCTAAATCTTGCTGATGGCTAGGCGACGTGACGGCGAGGGTACGTGTGATTTGCGATTTGAGAGCTGCATGCCGGTACAAAGGGATGGAGAAAACACAAAACAAACACCATCTTCCAAATGTTGTTAGGTTCAAGGCTGTTTATATCAGATCAGTGTTCATTTTCACTTTTCACTGCAGAGGCACGTCGACATTAACCAAACAAAACATAAAACTCCTCCTATATACTTTTTATCCAGTGTGTCAATATGCTTTAGCGTGCTTATTGCGCTTGTTTGTATAGTCTACAGTCACATAATCAAACACAACTTAAGAAGCACAAGTATACCACCCACAAACGATCTGGTCTGCAATGGTTCTTGTTTAAAGAATGTTGTGGCTGAGCAAAGAGCAAGGACTATTAAATAACCGCAACCAATTTATTAATTTGTGTGATATATCTTGTGGGCTATTATATGGAGTTCACGTCAAACTTTAATAAGCGGGCGGCCATTGTTGTGACGTATATCCAAGTGTACATGGAGTGTCATGGCCGAGCGGTCTAGCGCACCGAACTCAAGTTCTGGTGTTGCCAGCAGCAGGGTGTGGGTTCGAGCCCCGGTCGTGACACTTGTGTCCTTGAGCAAGGTACTTAACCATAATTGCTTCGTCCTTCGGATGGGACGTAAAGCCGTAGGTCCCGTGTGTTGTATAATGCACGTAAAGTGGATTGTCTTGCGGTCTAGCGCACTGAACTCAAGTTCTGGTGTTGCCAGCAGCAGAGTGTGGGTTCGAGCCCCGGCCGTGACACCTGTGTCCTTGAGCAAGACACTTAACCATAATTGCTTCTCTCCACCCAGGGGTTAAATGGGTACCTGTGAAGGCAGAGATGGTTTGCTCTATATGCGCTAGAAATGGCAGCAATTGAGCTGTATACTCCCCAGGGAGCTGAGATGGTTTCAGGAATGATTTATGAGCCTTATGAGCCTTATGAGCAGGGATAATAATATAATGCGCCTTGAGCGCCACTTAGTTGGTGGATACGTGCGCTATATAAATCTATACATTATTATTATTATTATTATTACATAATAGGAAGTAACATTAGCAATTAGCAAATCGAAAGTAAAAAGAACAGGTGACCACTAACTGTCTGTCAATGAAAAGCCTGGTGGCTCCGTACAGTCCTTGAGTACAGCCAGGTAAAGTTTATAATTATAACCAAACTGTTAACGTTAAAGGGAAGATCGGTACAACATTGGCAAATACAGAATTAACGAACTATTATCTCAAAGCTTATACTTTGGTGTACTATTGGTACAAGTATCAATCATCCTGAGAAATTATTCTGTCTGAAGTGATTTCATCCTTATGGAGAGAAAAAATGAATTCTTATGTCGGATTTATTTTTTTATTATTCATGGTGTATTATTCAAATACATGTATTGCACTTTGCAGCCTTGCAGCTGAATTACGGCAACATTTACAGGTACACTAATGTTATCACCAAAAATGTAAAAATGTCACTTAGGCACTTAATAGAATAAAACTACCACAGACAATTGAATTTACAAAGATTTACTGCCGGCAACTAATCAACTTTTTAATTTGTGTTATTTTACAATTTTTTAACCTGTAACAACTGAAACAATGAATAAACTGATAAGTTGATAAGTTATTTGTTTTATCAATATACCCGTTTCACACACAGCAGGATATAAAGGAATAAAATGTTAAGGCCACTAGAGAACATCACTTTAAATATCAATTCTCTCTGAGGTGCTATAATTTAAGTAAAATTACTCAAATTATTTTGCAAAAGGATTGTTTTCTTCGGACTTTAATTCAACACGTTGGAATTTTCATAGAATTGGTTTTCATACATTTCTCTTTATGCTATCGTTTTAGGTAAATAAATGAAATAATTTCCAAAATTAATATCTTTCCTCTTGAGTCATCATTGTGGAATGAATACAAACAATGAAATTAGCTTAAACTTTTACAGGTTGGTTTTTATACATGCAAGGTGTACTTTAATTCTTATAAAGTATATGGATGCATTTATATGCATTTACATGTATTTTACTGAAATGGTATACGGCTATGTTTGTTAACTGGCTGGGATGGTGATACGACCATGGACCTTTTAGGCCAGAGTGTCTACGACACCAAGTCTTCAAATCTCAATGTTCTATTCGAAATGTCAGCGTGTAACGAGCAAATGGTACCCGTACAGGCGCGGGGTAGCAGCGGGAACAAGCTGGTTTCTGATAGCATATATAGGCCGCCTACGTCTTCTCTATGGTCTTACGGATCATAAATGGCAGACTTTTGCATTTGCAGTAATTTGTTATGTTAACACCGCACGCTATGATGACATTGTTACAGCGGGATTCTATCATGCCTGACGACGTCATTTAACATTAATATCTTCACTTTGTTCGGCATGCAATGTTACCTTAAAGGGTCTACGAAATAGTAATTGTCTAACTAGAACAAATTATGCACAAGTCAGTACCCATGTTGACATTACTTTTCTTCCTTTTAACTGTCAATTTTTTAGTGTTTATGTTAATGAATAGTTGCATATTCATGAGCACATCAGCGATGCGGTTGGTTTGTGCGTAAAAGTTGAACGAATTCCTAGTCCACGTGTTTGGTTCACAGGCCCTTTAAACGAGGGATTTAAGTTGTGGTCATTGCCCAATCCCTTGAATGCAATACCAGTAGTATTTCAATCGCACCACGTATCACTCCAATTTTTCTCCTTGAGTGATATGTCAAAAGTTACCACATAGGAAGGGGGTGAATGCCGCAGTCATTCAATAGTCTCCCACTGAACGTGTTGGGAAAAATAGTATTATATAACGGTATTTGTCATTGCTGACAATCTCAAATTGAAAAGGGAGACAAATAATCTGCAAATATTGGTTCAAGAAAAAGTGAAAATCAAAATCTTATTGCATTTATTTGCGTCAATTTGTATAGCCGCTCGGCTTGTGTAAAGCACAGCCAGTAGGACGGGACACCTACCACGTGTAAAGTAATATGATACCAAAATGGCGCCAAAACGTTCAGATCGCCCAATTTCACTACGCTGTTGGAGTACGCCAATTATTTCAAATCCGTCTCTCGTCTGATGTGACTGATGCCACGTTGCTTTATCTTCCGGTGATCTGATTATGTATTAATAGTGCAAAACGGCTGCGCATGACATGCAAACTGCTGGAGACTAAAGGCCTGTAGAACTACCAAGCAATAAGAATCACCATCATCACCAAGGGCCCAAGGCTAACTTTCCTTTTACAGATCCAGTCGACGAGAGAGATATTCGTAACCTATAATCGCTCAGTCTCAAAAGTAAACTTCTCCTCCGAGACCTTTGTGTGATAAGAGCACTTATCGCTTTACACTGGTTTCAATCAGATGGAGTGATTTTCAATCTAAAACTAGAAGGTGACCACAGTGCACATCGGTTTTATCATAAGGATACCCAATTGATTTAATTTTTGCCCTATACCGATGTGTGTATAGCACTGTACTCAGTGCTTTCCGAGTGTCTGTGAAAAAAAACCTTCACAGGCGGCTCGAGCGGGATTCGAAGCCACGACCTCCTGCTTATACTAGTGCAGACGTCTTAACTTCTCGACCATCTTGCCCGATGTCGATTGGCTGGCTAGAATCCTGTATAGCAGCGGGTGCCGCGATATTTATAGTTCGATGAAATTCTTGCGTCGGGTGATAAAGAATTGATTTAATTTTGACCTACACCGATGTGTGTATAGCACTGTACTCAGTGCTTTCCGAGTGTCTGTGAAAAAAAAACTTCACAGGCGACTCGAGCGGGATTCGAAGCCACGACCTCCTGCTTATACTAGTGCAGACGTCTTAACTTCTCGACCATCTTGCCCGATGTCGATTGGCTGGCTAGAATCCTGTACAGCAGCGGGTGCCGCGATATTTATAGTCCGATGAAATTCTTGCGTCGGGTGATAAAGAATTGATTTAATTTTTACCTACACCGACATGTGTATAGGGAATGCTAAAAGGGAATGCTAAACGGATACCCAAGTTTTATAGCCAAATGAGAACCCCCCGTAAAATTACTCACAAACCATGATCAGCTTGATACTATGAAACGTTGCGTTGTAACTTCCAGTTCTTTTCTGAACTAATTACTACTCAATTGAGAATTTCACATGGTTTCACTGCAATAGTCTTTACTTATCCTCTTCACCATACCATGATCATACAAAGCTCAAGTTTTACTTGATACTATGAACTGCTCCCAATTTCAGGTACTAAAACACGTACACGACAGGCCATAATACTACAGGGATGAATGAGCACATTGGGCACTAGGGAATGCTAATTGAATCTCATAGAGCAATACGGACTTGTTAGTGACACTAACTAGACATTATTATGTTCACCTTACGGGAAACGGATAAAAGCTTTACCCCTAGCTGTGTGAACGAAATGATACGAAAACAGTATTATGAAGTTGACGGAAACAGTGAGCAATACGCACTGCTCATAACACTAGTGTTTACCTTGACAAAACTCCTTGATAACATCCCACGCTAAATGACAGCATATGTGGAAAAATGTGCATGACGTGTGCAGGCCTAGACGTCGGATATGATGTTTTTGCGATTATAATCGATATTAAGGTAAAAGATGAAAATAAATAACTGAGTCTACATTGTATGTCGATGTATCGCCATGTATGTCTACACATACTCAGTCATACCACGTCCTTGTTTTCAAAAGTCGGCACGCAACTTATTAATCAGATTAAAGCGTAAAATTAGATTAGTCGGGCTGGAACTGTGAACAAATAACAAAATTGTACTTTGAAGGCATATAGCATTTGACAAAATCCTCATCATATGACTGTCAAGGAATGACTTGAATGTACTTTATCCAGACAGCGATTGACGACAAAACCTTTGTAATGCATCTATCATGTTCATATCGAGTACACACAGTGTCATTAGCATTTTGAACTCTGTTGAACTTCAGAACTCTTGTTGCATATTTTCGTGCAAAAGAACTGTCAAATCTGTTGTGGAATTTCAGATTTTTATTTTGAACCTTAAAATTAAGTGGCATAAAAACATAATGTCGTTTGTACCTGTCAGCCAAAAAAGAACTTCCACATTTCACTTGGTTATTAATATTATTTATAATGTGATTACATTTCGTATAATTATATAAAAACAATTAAGCCTAATTATGGACTTACCCAGATGGCGTTCGTGGTTTCAGTACAAACCGGACCGCTGCCCATCGCTCCCTGGTCGTCTGAGCCTCGGCAGAATAAAGTAATGATGTACATGAGATAATAATGAAGAGCAGTACACCAGCAGAAACACGCGCTGAGCACCGCATCGTCGCTGTGAACCTCATACTGCACCCGTCAGCTGTGATCTGAACTGCAAACTGTTACCACCACGCGTTACCTTGTGTGTGTGTAGCGAGAAGACAGACCATCCGTATTAGTCACCTCAACAAACTTCCTGAAGTTCTGACCGAGCCAACGCCTGAGCCCAGTCAATCGGGTGATAAGTCTGTAGGGGTT
Source organism: Zoroaster sp. YZ-2022 (assembly GCA_029582265.1). Taxonomy (NCBI): domain Eukaryota; kingdom Metazoa; phylum Echinodermata; class Asteroidea; order Forcipulatida; family Zoroasteridae; genus Zoroaster; species Zoroaster sp. YZ-2022. The sequence goes on along the minus strand of CM055821.1, from coordinate 16,946,916 downwards.
GCCCGGCCTGCCTGCTTCAGCTGCCCCTATACTCTAGCGGCATAGACGCGGTGCGTGGGCAGGGTGAGAGATCAAGTTTGGGATTACAACTGCATCAGCGGGCATACCAGTCTATTGAGTAGTTCGTCTGATCCACTTCGGGGTCACAGTAATCCCTCCAGTCAGATATATCAGACAGTTGTTGATTAAAGGTGCGCTGTATGTCTTGGCATTTCAGTAGGCGGATTTTTGAGTTGTTCATGATGGATCGGAACCAGACGATTCCAGAACAATCGACCAAACAGCTGGTTTTGAAAAAAGAAAACAAAACTTCTCCGTAATCGGTGTTTATCCACAGAGAAAGGACATGTTTATATCTTACTCAGAATAAATTGATCGCTGCACAATAGACTAATTTTTGGCACACATCCAAACTTCTGTTTCAGTATTTCACTATAGGCCCTTGATATATGAGAAATACAAAAGATAACAATATTAATTGTCTTCAGGGAAGAATGGGTTAGAAAAGTATTATCTAGTAACTATAAAGTATTATAAAGTAACTTTTTAAAGCGACTGGGGTTTTTCTTCGACTAGTTCGTGAATTAAATTATTTTTGTGTAATTTTAATTTTTCTAAAACTATTGGATCCGTTGTAAGGTACTATTTTAAAAATTAATGTGTTCAAGGCGTGCGCCAAAAGATGGAAGCGCCTGTGTGTTATGACAGATCAAATCCATTTCGATGCAAGGCTAACTATGATTCAGACATGTGGCCTGCATCGGAGACTAACAGAAACTTTACCTACCGCGTAACGACCAAGACGGTTATAGATCAGTTGTACCATTAAAGTGAGCGAACGACCATAACGTACCAATCAGGGGCGGGTCCAGATCTCAATAGGGGAGGCAGACATTATGTTGATGCATATAGAAGCACTATAATATGCGGTTTATTTATCTGCCAGTAGTGTACTTCCTCTCAGTGGTATAACTTTCTTCAAAATAGATCACCAAGCCGGCGGACATTGACAGGGTTCTTCCTGGTCTGGTCAGAAAAGATCAGACATCAAAAATAGACATCCAGCTGCAGACGATGTGACATATGATATCGCTTGTTTAAAAAAAAAACCAAGGTTAAACTGTCAGTCAACGGCAGATACCAACACAAATTTTCTATTATTTTTGAGAAGATGTTCAGCAGAACATCAAAGTATTTTGGTAGGCCTATTTATAAAGCTGGTATATACAGTTTTACACAAAACTTACTTGGTGTAAAATTGATAATAGCCTCAAACATTCCCAATAATATTTAGGTCTATCATTTCAGTAAAGTAAGTGAAATTATTCTCAAATGAATTTTCTTCGTTTGGAGATTACACGTTAGAATGAATAATATTTTAAAATATACTTTCACTATTTTCTCGTTAATGATACATAACGGGGGAAAAAAGATAAAAGGACGGATTTTTGTATCTCTTGATTAAATTGTTAACGTCTAACGCCACTCGTCCAGTGATTTTGAAGATGTTATTTTATTTTGAAAAACATTTCAGTCCTACTCCCATTGTTGTATCCTCATCTGAAGTCAGTCGGTAAATTGGCTTCCACACCCTCCCAAGATAATGCTTTCGCTACGCCCCTGAAGAAGCATTTCATTCTAACAAAAGTATACACTGGATGCTACAGTAACGCAGTACTATGGTAATGCAATCTAAAATCTTATTTCGGCCAAAAAGTCTCTGGTTTCTGGTTATCGGTAGTCTTCAAAATCGCGTGTTTTTTGTTGTTGTTGTAATCTTTTTGTTTGGGTCAACAGGGAAATACGTGATACATGTATACGCGGGAACCAATCGGGCAAACGTTCATACCCCTATGTGAAAAAGTCGTTTAAAACACAGCACGGCAGAATTCCAATCGATCCAGCAATTTTGGCTGCAATTGGACATCGTTTCATACTAGCCAAAAAATAAAAAATAAATAAAAATGCCGACGTGTGGGGTCTGAGGCGACGCGTGCGGAGACCAGAAACCAGAGACATTTTTGGCCTTACAATGTACTTTGTACAAAACTTGATGTTGATTGCATGGAGACCAAAGTAGAACATGTTAAAACTGTCCATATAACCATGTACACTGATTGCCTATCATGGCCCTGGTACTCTCAAAGACACTCCTAGTGTAAACATGAGACATGCAAAAAGCAAAAATTATTACTTTTTACATAATATGATTAAGGCCAAAACAAGTCTCCGGTTTCTGGAAATTTGGTCCCGGCGTATACAATGTATGACGTAGCTTATTTCCCTGTTGGCATAAAATATATATATATTATATATACAACAAAAAAAAAACAAAAAAAAAGCCGACCGATGACCAGAAACCACAGGTGAAATATTATCGCCTGTGTTTTTGTAATTTCATTGGCAGTTTCCTTCAAATATTGAAACCACTATTTCCGTGTATAGAAATGTGGTAATTTTTTGACATTTTTGTTTCGTTAATGACATCACGCAATAAGCTGAAACTGATGTACAGGTTGGTTGTTTAATGTATAGGTCTGTATCTGAATTCAAAAAGAGTAAGCATAATCGTAGAAGCAATTATGCCAACAATGTAGTACATTTCCTTTGATAATGTGAGAGATACTTTGTTGAGTCATTCATTATCTGCATTTTGGGAGAATGTTCTCGACATCAACTTTATGACTATCTGACATTTCCCTGAACCGGTTCAAATTAAAAACCGGTTGAATTACCTGTAGGTACGGAAGCTTAAATGACCATCCGTTTTACTTGGATTATTTATCATGGAAAGACGGAATAGTTATCTTGAAAACACTGATTGTCTTTGTCTTTCCATGATAAAGAAAACCTCTGTAACTCGGAAACATGGATGGTCATTTAAGCTTCCGTATGTAGGGGCTGTCTACGTCCTACACGGGGTATGAACGTTTGACTGATTTGTGAGGCCTCTGTTAGCCATCATACTTTGTGTGTGGGAAATTTGGTCTGGTTCCAATAACCGTATATACCAAAAAACAAAAACAAAAAAGCACGTCACCGCACCGATTTTGAAGCCTACCTATTTTTAGGTTCGGGTATGTTCCCGAAACACTTCTTCTTCTTCTTCTTCTTCTTCTTCTTCTTCTTCTTCTTCTTCTTCTTCTTCTTCTTCTTCTTCTTCTTCTTCTTCTCCGGATCGATTGTCTAAAAAAAACCCACATACTTGCAAACTTCACATGAACTTGAAACTTGGCATATACTTAGAACATAACACGTAGATGAAACATGAGTTTGTGACGTCATGATGAGGTCATCAGATATCGAATTACGATAAATCAAAGTTTAATATATAAAAAAAAGTATATCTCAACAACCACAAGAGGTAAATTCACAATTTTTGCACCATTGTACAGATCGTTAATTGTCAAAAAATATTTACAAAAAGGTAACCCCAATTTGACCTTACTTCCTGTCCAAACCGGAAGTCAAAGTTTAATATTTAAAAAAATCATATCTCAACAATCACAAGAGGTAAATTCAAAATTTTTGTACCATTGTACAGATCGTTAATTGTCAAAAAATATTTACAAAAAGGTGACCCCAACTTGACCTTACTTCCTTGTCCAAACCGGAAGTCAAAGTTTAATATTTAAAAAAATCATATCTCAACAACCACAAGAGTTAAATTGACATTTTTTGCACCATTGTGTAGATTGTTAATTGTCAAAAAATATTTACACAAAGGTGACCCCAATTTGACCTTACTTCCTGTCCAAACCGGAAGTCAAAGTTTAATATTTATGATCGATGTATGTAAAACCATCCGGTGAACAATAAAGATTCCGTGGCCAGTTTTTAAAAAAAATTCAGAAATTTTTTGAAATTTCAGGGTAATTAACATCTGTTGGTCTTGAAATTCCCTTGTAACCTTGTTGAGGATCTTTTAGGTGTAGTCTGAAGAGAAGTTTTATTCGATCATTACCATTCTTTTATTATACCATTGCATTTGAAATGAAGTTTGAGTTTGGTGTAGGGCCTAATGTGATTAAGTTCAAATCATTGAAATGGACTTCAAACAAATCATCGTTGGTAACCACATCATATTTTACAGGGTACTCTTTAATATGAAAAAAAATAATGCAGTTTCTTTTAAAAAACATTCTGACGTCATCATCACTGCCCTGACAAAACTCGAACACCTATATGTTTGTAAAATCACAAACACTTTAGTCTAGTTTTAAATGTATTTATTTATTTATTTATTTTTATTTTTTTTGGGTGGGGTCTTAAATGTCAGTTGGTATAGGTCCCATGTATATTAAAAAAAAAAAAACGTCACAGGGAGTAGATTTGGTCATTTCACCAAAAAATAATTGAGTTTTATATTGCCCAAAATCAAGCTGATTGTTAATCGGATGATGACTTTGTCTATGGGTTGACATATTGGGATGACAATTATTTGCAGTTGAATAGATAGACAGAGCCACTTCCTGCCGGCCCTCCCTGCACCATGAACCCAAGGGCACGGCCGAACATATGTAAATGTTGGCAATATTACAATTTGCATATAGGGGCCTAGTTGAGGAAGTGTACACTATTGGTAATTACCAGATTACAAAACAACTTAATGATAATCTAAAAACTTAACTGATTTCCACTATAGTATCGTTAACAGTGGCCAAAGGACGGGGCAGGAGGGCGGTCTCCCCCCCCCCCCCCGGCTACGCCACTGATCGTTATTGACGTAATGAAATAAGCTTGATTTCTGTACTAATCTCAGCATTCTTCTAAAGTATTAATAGTTTTACGTTGTAAACTGATGTATTGATGTAATTCTCTAAATGACGATGATGCCTGTGATCTCACACAGTCTCACAAAGTTTCGTCCCGGTAGGCCGAGACCTGATGGGATCATTTCAATCAATGGGTTGCGTGGTTTGCACCTGCACTTAATTTCTGGCGGACGCTCCTAGTTTATCCGATGCGTGTGTAAGTCACGCGTGAATCGAAAACAAGGTATAAATCAAGCACGCTAACAAGGTTTGGTGGTGCAGGTTGTGAGATTATAACGTACACATTCTCAAATTTGCATCCTTGTGGAGACATCTATTGTTCTTTCATTTCTCCCTGTACTTGACAATTTCTCATAGGATTTATACACAAATTTTCTTGTGGAGCACGGAGTCCTTTAGAATTACCATGTGGAGACCAATTGTTCTTGCCTATCCCTTTTGTTATAGGACTCCATGAGGTAGCGATTATAGAAACACACCCTACACACCCATGTTTGTGTTACATACCCTATGTGGATATTCTTTTGTTCTCGTGTAGTTAAGAAAAACAAATTCTTTAAATCATTGCCATTTGCACTGAAGATTCTTTTTGGAGCGGATTTTTTCTCAGTTTTCCCTTGAAATTTTTTTAAATCCATTTTGCGACAAATAACGACATATACGAAAATGCTTCCTTTTGAGAAAATTGAGATTTTCTAATTCGTGAAACCTTGTGTGGACGTATGTAAGTCAGCGGCGTAGCCAGGACTTTTTCAGTGGGTGGGGGGGGGGCATTTTTTTCCCTTTTCTTTTTTGGGGCACTGTCGGGATTTTTTTGTGGGGGGCACCTGGGGGTACTGGAAATTTGTGGGGGGCACATCCCCCCAGACCCCCCCCCCCGTGGCTACGCCGCTGAAGTCCTTATAACGTCTCAAGATCCATGGTGTGGACATTTGTTCTCAGGTTTACATATAGAGTATACTCACAACACTATGCTTATGGAGTAATCCAAGGACCTCCTATTGTTTCCCACTTTTGTTCTCTTTGTTGTTGGACATGCATCTCCCATTTGATTTGTTCAAGTTTTTCAACAGTTTTTCAACAATAACCGCCAACCAAGTTTACACCATAACCCCCCCCCCCCACACACACACACACCACTGGTGTACAAAAGTACTAATGAATTCGTTACCCGTGAAGAAGGGTCACTCGATAACGTAAATAACCCCACGTGCTGCCCTTGACCGACAGACAACACCAAAAACCGTCCATTAGTGAAAATGCACCATTACTAACGCTCCACGTTTCCGGGAACTTTCATGACAAAATACACAACAAACTGATGGTCGTTACGGGCGAATCATCTTCTCCACTTTCACCGAGGTCGACCCTTCCCATTACGCCTTAAACTGGTCGCAGCGCTCAGTATGGTGCACTGCTGATAGACTCAATGAGCCAATTAATACGTCGACCTATGACCTCGACGAGTGATGGACAAGCGACTGCCAAGTTTTTACTGGGAAGCCTGTAATTTGTTACAAATGACATTGAGCGAGGTTATTACTTAAAAATGCCCCTTTCAATCATTAGAGGTGGGGGAGGGGGGTGATCATAAGCGCGGTGACCGGGACGTATCCTTTTAACAAATCGATTGAGTTATGCAGCGCCCTCTTGTGAAAACATCTGTGTATTAGATTTTTAATAAGGCCCGACACTCGAACCGACCCGTTACTGCACAGAGCAGTTCCTGTATGAAAGATACTGTAACAATCCTGCAAGAGGGCGTGCTATGCAAAATACAAATAATGAGTTTTGTACGTGGTGAATTATACTAGACTGGTCCCCTCTCTTTATCCTATATCAAGGATATAGACAGGCTCCAGGCGTTATACCATATACCATGCTCGATATGCGGCAGAGTGCCACCCCTAAAAAAATGTCCCTATACACTAACACACTGTTCTTCTATTGTTAACGGACCTCTCCCCCCCGTATGGTGTTCTAAAAAGGACACATGCACATTGCAAGAAGAGTGTGTAAGCGTCGCATTAGGATTCACGCGTCGCACTAGAAGTGTTGTCGCGTCGCATTAGAAGTGTTGTCGCGTCGCATTAGAAGTGTAGTCGCATCGCACTAGAAGTGTTGTCGCGTCGCACTAGAAGTGTGTCGCGTCGCACTAGAAGTGTTGTCGCGTCGCACTAGAAGTGTGTCGCGTCGCACTAGAAGTGTGTCGCGTCGCACTAGAAGTGTTGTCGCGTCGCACTAGAAGTGTAGTTGCGTCGCACTAGAAGTGTTGTCGCGTCGCACTAGAAGTGTTCACCATCGCAGTTTTTTCTCGTATGAAGAGCCGTATGTGACTAAATTTTGACTAATTAATATATACGACTAAAATAAATGTAAATCCATATATTTACTAGAAAAACCAATTATACAAAAGCGGCAACCAGACTGGTTGGCAGCTAGCATGCATACGGTAGCCTACTAAACATGAATTTTGGGATTTATATTCCTTTTAAAAAGTCCTCCACAGCCCATACATTATTGTTTTAAAGAAAGGTTTTGTTTCTGAATTAGTGTTGTAGTTAACAAAAATGTTGCTAATACTGTTACAAATATTTACAACCTAAACCTAGTCTCGATCCCAACTACCTACATGGAAGGTAAGCATTCTAAACCACAAGACTACCATGCCACTCGAATTTGGCGGTGAATTAAGTACAGAAGAACCTTTGTAAAATTGTATTTATAAAAATAATATAAATTGTTCAGAAAAATATTGCGCAGGCCTGCAGGGTTCACTCGTCCCCACCGCCCAGGGCGAGCGGGGTCAGGGGGTATGGGGTGTGACACCCCAATAATTGTTCTCATTCGACAAATCAAAGGTACTAGAGCAAGAGTTGGTCCAAAATAAATTTTCAGTCAGCAACATTTGTATGTTTTATATACTGATGCCTCTTTTCACAACAAACTATTTTAAAGCAGAACTATACCCTAAATTCATGGTCACACAATAATGTAATTATAGGGGGGGGGGGTTAGATGACAGATAATTAAAAGCAAAAAGGACACAAACAGATGATTTTATTTTTATAAAAATTGTTTTCAATCATCAGCCATTATATAGGCCTACTGTTAATTTAAAGGAATATTGTGTACATGTACAATGTCCCAAATAATTATGTCCCACAAGTTGCATTTTGAGATAATCAAATTTGTTACACAACTAACTGTATTAACTATAGGCAGGAACACATTTATATATGTTATGGAATACATCATTCATCAAATGTTTCTTTTGAAGCCATTTTGTCTATAATTTCAGTATAACTATTTTTTCAAAATGAATTTTTTCATGAGACAAACATTTCACATAATAAATAACCTGAATGTATTTTCACTATTGCTGAAGCTTTCATATAGGCTGGAGTTATGCATCAACAAAATAATACATTATCCTTTAGTAGAAATATATTTTACTAAAAAAAACTGTCTTAGTGGGTAGACATTCACAGGTCAGTAAGTCTGACCAAGTTCCAATTTTTCAGTGTAACTTTGACTTATGTCACCATAAAATGACACAGACTCAAGGTTTGAGGAATACGTGTCTGCTATGAAAGTTTAATACATACTTAATACAAAGTAGATGACCAGTTGTAACAGTTGTACTTAAAGAATTGCCAATCATGAAAAATTGTTTTGACATTTATTAATATTTCATTAATAGTGTTACTTTCCTTCTGTTTCTCTGATTTTTGGATGTTGCGAACCTAGAATAGTGACTGGATTATTTTAATTTCTGATTATTACTTAATTCCTATTATTTTACATTTATTTTTTATTGCATTTTCCACTTTTTTATTGTTGGTGATTCCTCAGTTAAATCAAATTGCTTACACTTTTATTGTAACTAAAATTACTACTGATATCAGACAGGTTTTATAATTCATGGCTCGTTTCCACTCATCATGTTGCTGTAAACCTTGTAAAAATTAATGTTTCCGAGCTCTCTGTAAATGTATAGCCATACCATTGTTCAGTCACTCATTTAGAATTAGGAACCCTACAATTCAAAACAATTACTGGTTGCAGGTATTCCATGATGAAGACTATCTAGACTTATGCCTCCAGTAGTTACCAATTTTCTTAGTTTCCATATTAATTGTGTTAGTAAACGTTATATATATTAAATTCACTATCGAATTTGTTGATACAAACGAACAGTGTGTGTAATTATTGTCTATTCATGCCATAGTACAGTGTCACTTCTTATCATCAGCCAGGATATGTTTACGCCTTCAGTTATGGGTTTGTAAGATTACACCTTCTGGCATGAGACCTTTGGTCTGCCTAGGACTTGAATTTTGGTACGGTAGCTCATTAATATGGAGAGGGCTTGCCAGATATTTAAGTGTTTTGGGACTGATGGAATAAGCCACGAATATGTATAAAACATATCACTGGCTGAAATATCGCGGGATGGTAATTTTAGTTGGCAGAAAGAAATCGCCCACCCCGCTTGCTGAGGACCTGGCTGGTGGGGACGAGTGAATCACCAACAATAAAACAGTGGAAAATGCAATAAAGTAAAATAATAGGAATTAAGTAATAATCAGAAATTAAAATAATCCAGTCACTATTCTAGGTTCGTAACATCCAAAAATCAGAGAAACAGAAGAATTAAAGTAACACTATTAATGAAATATTAATAAATGTCAAAACAATTTTTCATGATTGGCAATTCTTTAGGTACAACTGTTACAACTGGTCATCAACTTTGTATTAAGTATGTATTAAACTTTCATAGCAGACACGTATTCCTCAAACCTTGAGTCTGTGTCATTTTATGGTGACACAAGTCAAAGTTACACTGAAAAATTGGAACTTGGTCAGACTTACTGACCTGTGAATGTCTACCCACTAAGAAAGTTTTTTTTAGTAAAATATATTTCTTTTCTGTAAGGATAATGTATTATTTTGTTGATGCATAACTCCAGCCTATATGAAAGCTTCAGCAATAGTGAAAATACATTCAGGTTGTTTATTATGTGAAATGTTTGTCTCATGAACTTTAAAAAATTATTTTGAAAAAATAGTTATACTGAAATTATAGACAAAAAGGCTTCAAAAGAAACATTTGATGAATGATGTATTCCATTACATATATAAATGTGTTCCTGCCTATAGTTAATACAGTTAGTTGTGTAACAAATTTGATTATCTCAAAATGCAACTTGTGGGACATAATTATTTGGGACAGTGTTGTACATGTACACAATATTCCTTTAAATTAACAGTAGGCCTATTATAATGGTTGATGATTGAAAATAAGTTTTTATAAAAATAAAATCATCTGTTTAGTGTCCTTTTTGCTTTTAATTATCTGTCATCTAGCCAACCCCCCCCCCCATATAATTACATTATTGTGTGACCATGAATTTAGGGTATGGTTCTGCTTTAAAATAGTTTGTTGTGAAAAGAGGCATCAGTATATAAAACATACAAATGTTGCTGACTGAAAATTTATTTTGGACCAACTCTTGCTCTAGTACCTTTGATTTGCCGACTGAGAACAATTATTGGGGTGTCACACCCCATACCCCCTGACCCCGCTCGCTACGGCCCTGGGCGGTGGGGACGAGTGAACCCTGTAGGCCTGCGCAATATTTTTCTGAACAATTTATATTATTTTATAAATACAATTTTACAAAGGTTCTTCTGTACTTAATTCACCGCCAAATTCGAGTGGCATGGTAGTCTTGTGGTTTAGAATGCTCACCTTCCATGTAGGTAGTTGGGATCGAGACTAGGTTTAGGTTGTAAATATTTGTAACAGGATTAGCAACATTTGTTAACTACAACACTAATTTCAGAAACAAAACCTTTCTTTAAAACAATAATGTATGGGCTGTGGAGGACTTTTTTAAAGGAATATAAATCCCAAAATTCATGTTTAGTACCGTATGCATGCTAGCTGCCAACCAGTCTGGTTGCCGCTTTTGTATAATTGGTTTTTCTAGTAAATATATGGATTTACATTTATTTTAGTCGTATATATTTAATTAGTCGAAATTTAGTCACATACGGCTCTTCATACGAGAAAAAACTGCAATGGTGAACACTTCTAGTGCGACGCGACAACACTTCTAGTGCGACGCGACACACTTCTAGTGCGACGCGACAACACTCTTCTTGCAATGTGCATGTGTCCTTTTTAGAACACCATAAAAACTATCTATGCATGTCTGTATATCCGATCGTACATTTTGCCTTTGAGAAAGAAGGTTCGAAAGGTAAGGCCTGTCACTGCAGCAGCATGTGCAGTGAAGTTTATTTTGTTTTAGTTAGTTTTCTCTTTATTAATTGTAGGAATATGTTTTAATCCATATTTACTCAGTTCTTAATTAATTTCTAAATATAGTGACAATAGTGTCAGTTGAAGACACAATATACTCTGTGTAAGAGTCTGCCAATATAGTAAAGTGATTCAGTGATAAGTGTGTGTGTAAGACCTATAGTTACATGTACTGAATATACTGTACATGTGTTTACATGGCAGGAATCAAGTTACAAGGTCTTAAGGAATATACATTAAGTGACCTGCACTGGTGGACAGCCAGTGACCTCATAAGGTCATACTGGTTTATAGGGTCCAGTCCCATGGCCCTGAGCATATCATTACAGACTGGAGTGTATTTCTTGCCACGTCTACAGGGCAGCATCCATATGTGCATTTGTAAATCACACTGTGAAACCTTTGTGAGTTCATGTAGTCGTAGTTTTGTTCTTCAAGATTATTCACCTTTTATTGGACTTTAAAGACCCCAATTCGGTAAGCAGTATTTTCCTTATTATTCAGTAATATTCATTAATCATTAGAGACAGAATTTAGTGCATTTTCCTGAGATTTACAACTAATTTATGTCTGCAAATAAGTGACTTGATTTAACATGTTTAGAAATAGTTTATTCCCTTATATTGCTCAGTGTACTTGATATCTTATAAGTGTTTTTGTTATATATTAAATTCCAGATTGTTATCTCAACTTCTCAATTATGAACAACTCAACAACTGGACAAATAGACAAAGTGACTCTGCGTATCTTTTGTTGTGCATGGTTGTCATCGTTGTAGTTGTGAATACCAGTCATTTGGGTGCCGTTTTGGTGTGAGTCTCAGAAGTTTGAGACCGTTTGTCAGAGTGAAACTCCTCAGGGTACATGTGAATCCTGAGGCAGCCACAATTCCCTATAACTACTATTTTGCATTTATACTACTATTTTGCATTTATACTCCCAAATCGACAGTTCTGCCTAGGACATTGACACAGCCAGCAGGACGTAGCAAGGGCGTAGTCATTGGAGCAGTTATTGCGCAATCGCGGCAAGGCGTTAATAATAATAGAACTCCATCAGATCTTTTTCTACCATACCTCCATGAATATTATTACATACAGGGGCCTAATTAGGTAAGGAGGCAGATCCAGGCAGCACGAGCCCAGTTGTTCCATTTCGTTACAGCAGTTCAAATATTAGTTAAATCACAACATAAAACCCGTCTGTTTTCCTGTATTTTAACCTGTTGTGTTGATGTTACAAGCTGAACATCTCCTATTCTTCATCAAATAATACTTTTCATGGCCATTGTCCTAATGCACAATATGTTATGGTTCAAATGCTATTAATAAATAGCCTATATTATTAATTTATGAACAAATTCACTGGGCACATACTGGTCAATAAAAATAATGAAATCAAGAAAATGTGGCACCTAGACTAATATAGTTATACTCTATGTTGTAATGGACAGGTGCCAGACTACCCTCCATTTTTGACCTGAGATTTACAACATTGGTATTTGAAGGCTTAAGACAATGGCAACTGGAACACTGAATGAACCAAAGACCGTGAAAGCAGAGGGGATGGTGGCATATGTATTAGATCATGCCAAGGAGGGAAATCCAACAGATTTGCTGGCCACAGCGGACAAGTATTGCTACACAATTGACTGGTTGATGAACATTGGCGAAAAGAAAGGTAACACAGAAATGTTTCAGAAATAGGGTAGAATGTCGTATCCGACCGCCACTTTTTCTCATTAAATATATCCAATAATGTAATCTTACCTACCTAGTAAGGTGGAGAACATATGAATGATGATGGACATATACTTCGAATTATTCCAGGATATTTATTTCATGAAAAATCAGGCATTTTTGGTATACGATGACTTCCTCAGTCATGTCAGTCTGATCTTATCAACTCCCCCATAAGTGTCTATTTTCTGAAGGGGAAGATTTTATTAGAAGGGAAATCAAGTCCAAAAACCATCATAAAAGTAGATTTTAAAGTTTTCGCTTTCTGTACCCCCAAAAATCGATGGAATCATTTTTTAACTGGTTAGTGGTTGTAACAAAAATTCCGAAAAACCCCTTAAAATGTGGCGGTCGGATACGACATTCTTTCCCAGAAATAATTATGTTCCTAAAAAGGGCTGTGTTTAAAATGTTTTAGGCCCCACATTTTAAGAATGTTTAATCTGGAGATAAAAAATAAGAGAAAAATAGTAGTTATTGGCCTTACGTTTTGAACCTAGCAGGATCTTTCTCAAAGGAACACACTAAAAGAAGTGGGTACAATTAAGTAGAATCATGTAATGGGACACATCCCAGATAACATCACAACATTGGCCCAACGTAGGGCCAACGGAACGGTTTCATTGGGCCAACGTTGGCTGTCAACGTTGGCCCAACGTAATTTTGCTCATCGGCATTACGTTGGCCCAATGTTGGGCCAAAGTTGGGCCTTTGTATCGTTACCTTTAAGCCAATATTGAGCCAACATTGAGCCAACATAGTCCAACATTGGACCAATGTTGGGCCTTTGTATCATTGACTTTGAGCCAACATCAAGCCAACATTGAGCCAACATAGTCCAACATTGGACCAACATTGGGCCTTTGTATCATTGACTTTGAGCCAACATCGAGCCAACATTGAGCCAACATTGAGCCAACACACTAAAAACTCCTGGGTCAGATTTGACCCATACTCCGGGTTGGATATGACCCGACACTTTCTGGGTCAGAATGACCCAAAAAGTTGGGTCAGATTATTTGACCCGGAAAACAAGTAAAATAATCTGACCCAACTTTCCGGGGTCATTCTCACCTGGAAAGGGTCGGGTCATATCCAACGTGGACTCACGGCTCAGATTAATGTTGACCAACGGGACTCACGGCTCAGATTAATGTTGACCAGAGTCCATTCCATGCATGTCTTCCATGTATTAAGAAGCCTTATCTATGGCAAACAATCAAATAACAAATTTCTTGTTTTTTATGTAACATTTAGCTGAATCGTAACCTTATAAACTGTTAAATTTGCATAGAAAATTGCCATAAATAAGTGCATCTTTCTATAAGGAACACATGCTTACCCTGTTAGGATGGCCTAGGCGTGAGACAACACATTGTAATTTGAAGGGTAACTGTAAAATTAAAAGAAACAAACAATTAAATGATCTTCTGATTGTTATATGTATTTATTTCTCTTTAACTGTTGAAAATACATGTTCATAAATAGTCATTTTAAAGTTATTGTTTAAAGGTGGTGTTGCCACGTATCAACAGGGCATGGAATCAGAGTTCAAGTTCTAGATTAACTCAGTGACTGAAAATAATACTCACATGGTAAGGTCATAATTATTTGCGTTGCTGCTGCATAAATGAGCCAGTAATTTTCAGTCACTGTGTTCATATTAAACTAAGACACCGATTCCATGCCCTGTCGAAAGTCTGCTCTGATCGTGACAATACTGTCCCTTTAATATCTTTACTTGTGATATGGGGTTGATGGTCAGTACTTGGGTTGAACTATCTCAATGCTTGCATAAAAATACATAGGAACTTTAATTGGGTAATCTGCGAAAATGTATACCAAGACTAACATGCCTATGCAATGACGATTGGGGGTATGTTTACATGACCTAACTCCCAGGGATTCACAGTCGGCAATATACATTTTACTAGATCACCTAATAGATACTGTTTAATAACTACACTCATGAGGATTTTTGGGTCCAGTCAAAAAAAAAAACCTCAGTACAATCATTGTTATAACATGTTTAAAAAAATACCTAGAAAGACCTAGATGTGTCTTAAGGTCCTGAAAAAACAATTCCCATGAAGGTACAGACTGCCACAGATAGGATAGATCCATATAAATTAATTTGAAACATACATTAACTCCTTTGAAGAATGGATCAACTTCAACTGCTGGCCATTGGATCACAAAGTTATATGGACTCTGACACACCTCGTAGCAGTAACACAAATGGCTGTTTGTGTGTGACACATTTGTATGACAAGGGTTCAATGGTTCCATTTATCTGGAGTGAAAAGGGGGACTTTATTTTAAGTATGAAGGTTTAATACTTGTGTCTAGTTATGATATGATGATGGGCTGTATACAATGACATGTACATGTACAATTTATGATAAATAAGATGCATGTATGTTCAATATATACCGATGTATATTTGTTGGTGTGGTCCACTTCAAGTTTTTCTAGAAATTGAAATTCCTAAATTGTCTTCATAATTAAGCTTCTGCTAATACAAACTCAGCATAGATGGTGATGATACATGCCGAAGAATTCATAAGATCTATAAAGTGATGGTGAATCAATCACTTATTCAATGTAAAAAGAACCAAACATTTTAAGCATTCTCAATTGAATGACCACACATCTTGCACAGATTTGATGCACCATTATGCCTGTGTACTTCAAATGATTTGCATGCTACTGGGTTTGTCACCAGATTCCCAGAATGCACTTTAAATGGCAACAGGTTATTAACAATCATCATGTCCTTACCAGTCAATAAATGACTTGGTGGCATCCTATAATGACTATAGAGTTGTTTTTGCCCTTCACCCGCTTACCTCTGACGGGGAATAAGGAAGGAGCAAGCTTACCTCACTGCAAACTCAGTCTGGACAATCTGTGGACAATAACATAATTTAATAAGAAATGTTTTTGTGTATTTTAGAAGCCAATTAGGCTGTTCCAGGTAGCCATGTATCCGGATAACTGAAACTGTCATTACCTGGTTCCATTTTTTTTTTCAGTTCCAATTACCTGTAAACAACGTTCAAAAAATTTTGACTGAACATTTAAGCCAGATAAATGGAAGTCTCAAATTTTTCATTAACATTTTTTGTGTGCGAGTCGTTTTTAATATAGAGGCGGAAAAAGTACTACAGTAAGTCCACATTTATTATGATTCTAATTAAACAAGAGAAACTTGTGTTCATGTTGGTTATTTTATACATTCAGGAGTATTTGTGTTTTTACAAATTATTTACGGGTACCCGGGTATCCGGGTATCCGAAAAATTTCCAATTTCGTGTATCCAGTTCCCAAAATAACCAAAAACGTATGTTTTTTTTTCTGTTGGGGGGGGGGGGGGGGCATGGCTTCATCAAAAATTCATAAAAATACAGAAAAACTTACATGTTTGTCATCCTTACCCCCAAGTAGTGTAAACTATATGGATGGTTGACTATGTCATAGCAAGCATGATCAACCATTGATCTGAAATACAAACGTACCATGTAAAAACAATATTATGTTTTCAAAGAGGGACAAAGAATAATGGGTCATGCTAACAAAACACACATATTAGTTAGAAAACCCTCAGTCATATGTTATTATATCAGGATGATGGATTGATGTAACTTCAGAAAAATGATGCAACTTAAGAAAAATGCCTTTAAGTTAGGCTTTATAATAGAACAGAATACATGTGACCTCTCTCTCTCTCTCTCTGTCTCTCTGTCTCTCTGTCTCTTATCCTCTTCACCATGCAAAGCTACAAGTTTTACCTAACACACTGTTCTATTGTTAACGGACCTTTCCCCAAAAAATCCTGTAAAGAATTCCTAAGATTCCTGGAACACAATGAAGACACAATTGGAGGGGGTGCACTCTGCCGCGTATCGAGCATCATACGTCATAAAACACTGGATGCTGAAGGGCTACAATATAGACCTTTCCCATGAAATATGCTAATTACACTTGACGCACACGCGCTTGTGCGTTTTTATACTGCACAACTCTATGGCGTTTGCCAACCAGTGCTGTCTGTACGCATGCGCAAATGTAATTACCATATTTCATGGGAAAGGTCTATTGATCACGGCTCCCATTATGTCCGTAATCTACTCAAAATCCACACGTTTGTTAGCACCATGCATGAGCTGCCGTACGGTGGGCATGTGTTAGATAATTGTCGATTGATAGGGCTGCCACACACAGTGCGGTGAGTTTGGCGTATTTTGTAGTTGATGTGCGTATGCGATTATTAGCTGGGTTTTTTTTAGACACAATATAAATACAAATAGACCTTATATGCATTGACATCACAAACTGAAGGGCGCCCTCATTCAGAGGCAAAAGAAGGTCATTCATTAGTTCATGTATGCACGCGCATGTGTGTATGCGCAGCTCGACTGGTCCGCTGTCTGTTATCCTATCAAGGATGTAGACAGGCTCGCATGCATACATGAACCAATCAATGACTTTCTCTATCCTCTGACCAAGGGCGCCCTTCAGTTTGTGACATCATAAGGTCTATATTGGGTGCCTTTGAGTTTTATCACGAGGTGAAATCTGGACCATTTCATTTTTCTTCGCCTCATGAAGCTGATGTTACCTCATTATATTAAATGCTCTTATAGGAACCCAATATCCTGTTCGTCATTGTGACGTCATTCCAACATAAACCACGCCCACTTCGCACATGCTGGTTCCAACGATCACCAGAAGCCCATTGGAAATGCATTGACCACTCTTTTCTGTAAGGATTTACGCAAGAAATTAGAACGCTTGGGACTTTTCACATGTGTTGACTCAAACTGTTATTAAGAAAGTGAATTTATGCATAAAGGATCACCTTTAAACGTTAAAATATAGGACTTACACACAACAGTATGTTCACTACAATGAAGTAGAGAAATGCATGCACGTACCATGTTTGCAAGTAGTATGTATGCAGCAAATCATTCCCCCTTTGTGGTGGAGTAGAGGTGGTGGAGAGGTGGTGGAGAGGTGGTGTGCGAGGTGGTGGGCCACCTCTCCACCACCTCCATCTCCACCACAAAGGGGGAATGATTTGCTGCACACAAAATACGGGTTGAGACACGTCTGGGCGCGCGCGTGACTCCCTCCACACAAAAATACACAAAAAGGGAGGACCTCCTCAATTCCCTCCTCAATGAGACACGTCTGGGCCAAGAAAATCAGTTTGTGTGGTGGAGAATACATATATACATATACATATATATATATATCCTCCTCAATGCAAGATTCCTGGCGCGTGACTCTCCACACAAGTGGTTCTTAAAATAGAAATAAAATACTTATAGATAAGGTATGTCGTGTTTTAAAATAGAATGGACATCGTTGATTGGTTGAATGTTTGCGCATTGTCGCGATTGGTTGAATACTCAAATCGGTACGTAAGATGCGCATACAAGTGACTCCCTCCACACAAAACTGCACACAAAATACTTACTTGCACTGTGGTGGACTGCCATTACAAAACTGCAAAATCACTGCAGACAAATTGCAGACTGCTCATACAAACCTGCTTGTAATACGCCACACCTTCTCAAACTTTGTGGGCTGACTCCTCCATACAAAACTGCACACAAAATACTTACTCTCCCTCCACTCCACACATTGCACTGTGGTGGACTGCCATCAAACTGCACAAACAAAGCCTAACGATTACCGAATATTGGTGGCATGACATATGAGCCGATGTTGTTGCTTAGATTTAAAATGAAGCTATTCAAGTATGATTTGTTAAATATAATTTTAACACCAACAACAATCTTTGACATCAATATATTTACAGATGGTTTTTTATATTGGTTTTAAATTAGAAAACATTTGATAAACTGAAAAGTAGCATGTCTACTCATTGACTCATTGAGTCTACTCATTGAGTTCTTTACTCATTGAATCTTTACTCATTGAGTCATTGAGTCTACCTCAATGACTCATTGAGTCTACTCATTGAGTCTTTAATCATTGAATCTTTACTCATTGAGTCATTGAGTCGACTCAATGAAGCAATGAGTATAATCATTTAGTCTTTACTCATTGAATCTTTACTAATTGAGTCATTGAGTCTACTCAATGACTCATTGAGTCTACTCATTGAGTCTTTACTCATTGAATCTTTACTCATTGAGTCATTGAGTCTACTCAATGACTCATTGAGTCTACTCATTGAGTCTTTACTCATTGAATCTTTTACTCATTGAGTCATTGAGTCTACTCAATGACTCAATGAGTCTACTCATTGAGTCTTTACTCATTGAATCTTTACTAATTGAGTCATTGAGTCTACTCAATGACTCATTGAGTCTACTCATTGAGTCTTTACTCATTGAATCTTTACTCATTGAGTCATTGAGTTCACTCAATGACTCATTGAGTCTACTCATTGAGTCTTTACTCATTGAATCTTTACTCATTGAGTCATTGAGTTCTACTCAATGACTCAATGAGTCTACTCATCTTTACTCATTGAGTCATTGAGTTCTACTCATTGACTCATTGAGTCTACTCATTGAGTCTTTACTCATTGAATCTTTACTCATTGAGTCATTGAGTTCACCAATGACTCAATGAGTCTACTCATTGAGTCTTTACTCATTGAATCTTTAATCATTGAGTCATTGAGTCTACTCAATGACTCAATGAGTCTACTCATCTTTACTCATTGAGTCATTGAGTCTACTCATTGACTCATTGAGTCTACTCATTGAGTCTTTACTCATTGAATCTTTACTCATTGAGTCATTGAGTCGACTCAATGACTCAATGAGTCTACTCATTGAGTCTTTACTCATTGAATCTTTACTCATTGAGTCATTGAGTCTACTCAATGACTCAATGAGTAAAGATTACTCATTGAGTCTTTACTCATTGAGTCTTTACTCATTGAGTCTTTACTCATTGAGTCTTTACTCATTGAATCTTTACTCATTTTGATGGAAACCAAAAAAGTAATAAATACAATGCTTACCCCTTGTGATTTTGATGGAAACCAAAAAAATATATATAAATACAATGCTTACCCCTTGTGATTTTGAGAAAAAATTAAAATATATAAATGTGGATACGGTTGTCTCAATGCTACATATTTGCTTCTTAAATATATGGTTTGGATAATTTTGAAATCGAACATCCTGATTCAACGCAAAATCTCTAATACACTGTAATAAAAATAATACGAGGAAACTTTTCTTGTTTTCATGACCTCAGCTCTTGGCTGCTTTATTCAACTTCTCAATGTTGGAACATTTATCAAAAGTTACAATGTACATGTATTACTCCATCAATTCGGTTAGTTTAATGAAATTAAAAGGTAATGTTGAAAAAATATTGACAATTTATTTACAATTAATTATGTCTGTATTTTCTTTTGACAGAAACTGTATGTTTTACCAAAACAAATAATAATAATAATACAAAATAATAAATAAAAACAACTGGTTAGTACAAAGTTACTGAAATTACGCACATTATGTGAAATACAAGTACACTTGTTTTCATTTGCCAGATCAGCACTTAATGATAATTGTTCCAAAAAAGGAAAAATAATAACTAGTATGAAATAAATAAAGTTGCATCGCCCGATTTTCGCAAACACAATAATAATAATAATAATAATAATAATAATAATAATAATAATAATAATAATAATAATAATAATAATAATAATAATAATAATAATAATAATAATAATAATAATAATAATAATAATAATAATAATAATAATAATAATAATAATAATAATAATAATAATAATAATAATAATAATAATAATAATAATAATAATAATAATAATAATAATAATAATAATAATAATAATAATAATAATAATAATAATAATAATAATAATAATAATAATAATAATAATAATAATAATAATAATAATAATAATAATAATAATAATAATAATAATAATAATAATAATAATAATAATAATAATAATAATAATAATAATAATAATAATAATAATAATAATAATAATAATAATAATAATAATAATAATAATAATAATAATAATAATAATAATAATAATAATAATAATAATAATAATAATAATAATAATAATAATAATAATAATAATAATAATAATAATAATAATAATAATAAAAACAAAACATTAAGTATTATTATTATTTTTTTTTTAAATTTTATTACGGTAGTCTTTCTGAAACATCTGGTCTTTCATCATCAATCTTCCTCGTTCTCTTCCTCGTTCTCTTCATCCTCATTTAGTTGAAGTAGTCCGTCAAATTTGGTATGGAGTTTAGGCATTACTCTGTTCAGAGCTTTGTTTACTTCCATGCCTTTATTTACTTTTTCTTCGAGATCTTCCGCAATATCCTGATGAGTGTCATTATCTTTCAGATGTAGGTAACTTGACAAAAAATCCTTGTATTTGTTGAAAAAGATTCGCTTGACTACCCAAAGGGTTTTCCTATTGGCTTTTTCTTTGGCTTGATCTTCACTCATACCCCCGTTGGACGCATTTTTCATATTTTTTCACCACATCTCTTCTGTTGCCTCTTTAGCCTCTTCCAACCAGTCTCGAAAAGTGGCATTGTCTTCCAATTCAGAACTAGACTCATCGTCTTCCGATGATTCGTCATATTCAACCTCCGTATCGGATTCTGAATCATCTTCCACCTCGGTATCGGATTCTGAATCATCTTCCACCTCCGTATCGGATTCTGAATCATCTTCCTCGAAATCTTCGTCTTCATCCTGGGTAGATTCTGTTTCACAAGTTTCTATTTCCGAATCTTCAAATCTATGCTTTTTAAAATCGGGTTCAGAATTATCGATGTCAGAATTGTCAGATTGGATAGCTTTAATTTCAGAATCATCGTCAACTTCATTCATTTTAGATTTCTCTTCATTATGTACATGTTCTGCATGCCTCCGTAGGTTATACATCCGTTCAAAGCTTTTGCCGCACTGGTGACAAGCATGGGGTTTGACAGCAGAAATAACATTCATGTTGAATCTCTGATGCTTAATCTCCGATTGACAAGAAACGGAAGAAATAGTTTATATATAGGCCTATAAATGAGTAAAGACTCAATGAGTAATCTTTACTCATTGAGTCATTGAGTAGACTCAATGACTCAATGAGTAAAGATTCAATGAGTAAAGACTCAATGAGTAGACTCAATGAGTCAATGAGTAGACTCAATGACTCAATGAGTAAAGATGAGTAGACTCATTGAGTCATTGAGTAGACTCAATGACTCAATGAGTAAAGATTCAATGAGTAAAGACTCAATGAGTAGACTCAATGAGTCATTGAGTAGACTCAATGACTCAATTAGTAAAGATTCAATGAGTAAAGACTCAATGAGTAGACTCATTGAGTCATTGAGTAGACTCAATGACTCAATGAGTAAAGATTCAATGAGTAAAGACTCAATGAGTAGACTCAATGAGTCATTGAGTAGACTCAATGACTCAATTAGTAAAGATTCAATGAGTAAAGACTCAATGAGTAGACTCATTGAGTCATTGAGTAGACTCAATGACTCAATGAGTAAAGATTCAATGAGTAAAGACTCAATGAGTAGACTCAATGAGTCATTGAGTAGACTCAATGACTCAATGAGTAAAGATTCAATGAGTAAAAGTAGACTCATTGAGTCATTGAGTAGACTCAATGACTCAATGAGTAAAGATTCAATGAGTAAAGACTCAATGAGTAGACTCAATGAGTCAATGAGTAGACTCATGCGCTTTTTCAGTTTATCAAATGTTTTCTAATTTAAAACCAATATAAAAAACCATCTGTAAATATATTGATGTCAAAGATTGTTGTTGGTGTTAAAATTATATTTAACAAATCATACTTGAATAGCTTCATTTTAAATCTAAGCAACAACATCGGCTCATATGTCATGCCACCAATATTCGGTAATCGTTAGGCTTTTTGTTTGTGCAGTTTGTAATGGCAGTCCACCACAGTGCAATGTGGTGGAGTGGAGGGAGAGAGTAAGTATTTTGTGTGCAGTTTTGTATGGAGGGAGTCACGCGCGCGCCCACAAAGTTTGAGAAGGTGTGGCGTATTACAAGCAGGTTTGTGGCGGAGCAGTCTGCAATTTGTCTGCAGTGATTTTGTGCAGTTTGTAATGGCAGTCCACCACAGTGCAAGTAAGTATTTTGTGTGCAGTTTTGTGTGGAGGGAGTCACGCGCGCGCCCGCGCGCGCGCAGCATTACGTACCCGATTTGAGTATTCAACCAATCAACGACAATGCGCAAACATTCAACCAATCAACGATGTCCATTCTATTTTAAAACACGACATACCTTATCTATAAGTATTTTATTTCTATTTTAAGAACCACTTGTGTGGAGGGAGTCACGCGCGCGCCAGGGAATCTTGCATTGAGGAGGATATATATATATATATGTATATGTATATATGTATTCTCCACCACACAAACTGATTTTGCGCGCGCCCAGACGTGTCTCATTGAGGAGGGAATTGAGGAGGTCCTCCCTTTTTGTGTATTTTTGTGTGGAGGGAGTCACGCGCGCGCCCAGACGTGTCTCAACCCGTATTTTGTGTGCAGCAAATCATTCCCCCTTTGTGGTGGAGATGGAGGTGGTGGAGAGGTGGCCCACCACCTCGCACACCACCTCTCCACCACCTCTCCACCACCTCTACTCCACCACAAAGGGGGAATGATTTGCTGCATACATACTACTTTTGCACGACCCATTGATCGCCATTATATTGACTAATGGAGATCAATGGTACCTAGCCTGAAGATCTGACGTCACGCTTTGAGGCTCGTGAATTACGCCAGGTGTGCGTTCCGCTTGCACACCATTTCAAGTGGAACCAATTGTGCGCCGCCAAAGTTGGTGAACATTAGCACCAGACGGCGAACGTAGTTTTGAGGTGTTCGCGGTTGTGAGCGCAAACGTTGCACTCACACTCGCTTCCGCTTTGACCCATCCGTCCCCAAACGTTCTCGCCAACGTTTGCAATACATTCACGCAAGCGGAACGCAGCCCAGATACCGGCCGTGCGCGTGCGGCCGCACTGTTTTTGCCCCGGAGATTCAACTTTGACTTTGCGCGCGATGATTGGCGTCCCCGCACGGTCTACTCAGGAAGAGTTACATTCCCGCGCGACGAGCCTCCAAGCATTGCGTGCGTGGCGGTAGATCTTTGGCACAACTTATCCAAAGAAATCCCTTGAATGGTACGGCCAGAGCCTGTCTTTATCCTTGATAGGATAAAGACAGGGGACCAGTCTAAATGGTACCAAGTTACTAGACTGGTCCCATGTCTTTATCCTATCAAGGATAGAGACAGGCTCCGGGCGTACCATAAGGCAAGGGATTTCAATTGATTCGTTGTGCCGGCCGAAGATCTACCGTCACTCTTCGAGGTTCGAGGCTCACGCGCGAATGAACGCTACTACGCGCGCATACTTCTCTACCATCCAAATATCGCTGGAGATATTGCGCATAGACGCCTAGTGATCGCGCGAAAGGTCAAAGTTGAATCTCCGGGAAAATGGCGGGCGCGGCCGGTATAGGGCGTAGGTCACGAGCCTCAAAGCGTGACGTCAGATCTTCAGGCTACCGAGTTCGAACATATTGTAACACTTGATTTGTTACTTGAGCTGGCCGTTGATAATGATGAAGAGACGAACACATATAAGGAGACAGGCTGAGACGATGTATCTTTGGGCTTGTAACAGATTAGTTTTATTGTAAATCTGTGGCTTTGACAAAGATAATTCTGAGAAAGAGAGAGAGAGAGACTTTTTTTGACTTTTCAATGAATATCTATATTTACAATTTCAAAAATTCAAATTACAAAGTCAAAATATACAATAAAAGAATTGTAAATAAATACAGATAATTATTAGATAATCAAGGAATATTTAACAAATTGGGAAACATAATTACATTCATAAGTTAACAGAAAAGGCAAATATGCCGTACTTGAAATAAATAGTGTACAGATACAGATTTGACAAAAAAGTATTACAGTGAATACTTAAACCATTGTGTGTTTGGCTCCTCAGAAAAAGGGAAAAAATCGAAGAAAAAGAGAAGAAAAAAGAAGGAAAGGGGTTCCAGTACGGTGGGTGCGGCAACACGTTTTTTGGCGTGTGCCGAACCCACCGTGGTTCCCCTGGGGTGGTGAAGCCACTGGCATTACTGGTGTGGGCCTTATATCCCACTCCAGTGGCTTCCAAAGAATAGAGTTAGAGCGGAGAAAAGGAAAGGTCCCCAAAGGGGATGAAAGGGTGACCGAGAGTAGTCAGAAAGGAGGAGCAAATTAAATAATTCTAACCGGGTTTAAATCAGCCATGTCAGCTTGTCATTAATGATGATGAACAAAGTATTATTTATATTCCATTTTTTAAGAAATTCATCATCATTATTGACAAGCATAAAATAGTTGTATTCGAAAATAACTTTGTTTTTGATACGGTGAGTAAAAATTAAAAGAGGATCAATGAAATTAGAGGTTCGGTAAAGATTGTATATGACATATTTGCAACTGACGACAGGGCTTGCGCTAACTTTTTTTCCTGACTAGACCACCGGGCTAGTCAGATGTATTTTTGACTAGCCCTCACAAATTTTCACTGGCCCGACCATTTACACCACACAGGAAACTGACAGAGTAAAGGGAACGATTTCGTTCAAAAATTTTGCATAGCAAAACTGCGATGCAAAAACATTTGCATAGCAAAATAATTTTTTTGTATAGCAATCTGTGAATTTTGTATAGCAAATTTAAAAATGCTTAAAATTACAGTATGTAGTGTGCATAGGTAAAGGTTTTTTTTTTTAAGGCTTTACTGTCGTTTGGTTCATAATAATTAATATGAATGTCCAAATTTTACCAGAAATAATCATTTTTAGTGTCCGGAAATTGAGCCACAGGTGGTAAAAAAACTCACGTGTAACCGTTATTTCGCCAAATTGCAATCATTCATGAAAGTTAGTCCTCCGTCCATTTTCTTGTTTTGTTTACATTATTATCGATCGCTAAAACAGAGGCAATATCACGAAAACAAATTACCGACTGCGACATGTTCGGGTGCTTTTCAAAGTGAATTTCGCCGAGTGTAACGTTACTTTGTGGTATGATCAAGCTTGATTTTGATTATTAAAATTCGTCAGGAAAATGAGTGGTTGAAAACGCAATCATATTGTGTGCCGAAATGATTCTAAATCTCACCACTACATATATAAATGAATGCTCATTTTGTTAATTTTCAAAACTTTTATTATAAAACGAAGTTACGGTAACGTTTCTAGAGTTTGTTGAATACGGCCGTAGTGATCGTATGAAAGCGCACATGTCAACTGAACACGGTACTATTGTGTATAGGGGGTGGCTCAATTGCTTAATGTTCCAACCCCCAAACTCAGGAGAAGAAAAAATAAACACGTGCGAAGCTATAAAAAAAACTGGGCGGTTGTTGCGTGTTTTCCATTTCGGGAATTTCGCTCGTAGTTAATTCATCAGCAGAAAAATAATGCATGCACATAGAATTTTAGGCATTGCGGAAAAAACCTTTACGGATTGCTGGAAAATAAAGTTGTGTTTACTGTTGCATCAACACCGTCGCGTCGGCGTGAAGTCATCGTTGAACACGGGTACATACGTCGCATGGACGTACCCCCGTCGTGGTCTGGACACACAGAAACAAACCCAGTCGGGACGGATAGCTCGATATTTTTTGGTCAGAAATATACATGTAAACGTTATTTCGGGAAAGGTTTGTGAATATGATTTCAAAAATGTTTATAAATCTGTCGAAATTTGTATCGCAAAATCTGCGATGCATTGTTTGAAATTCCATCGCAGATTGCCCAAATTACATCGCATTTTGCGATGCGATACAGGGGAAATCGTTCACTGTAAATTTAGAAAGATGAGTCATCTGATTCGTCTTCATCCAGGCCACATCGGAGTTATATCTGTGTTTCTCTCCTCCTCTGATCTGATTCGGTACGTCATGCATGGTGCGGTTCCCGGACACCGAAACATGCAATCACGTAAAGAGCGTCGGGTACCATTGATTCAGTGATCGTGGAGCTAGCTGCTGTGTGTGTGTGCATGTCGTATGTGTACTGTAACGTCGTTTGTATGCCCATGCATACACGCTCGTCCCGCTCTCGACATGCTCGATGTTGTAGGTCATTAACGTCAAACCAAAACATGAGTCAGTAATGAGTAACGACTGACAAAATTAACGACAATTAACACTCCAACGTTCAAGTTTATTTTTGTTTTATTTACATATTAAAAATCAAATATCACATAACAGCTAGAAAATTACAAAGGTAAGTTGTTAATTTTTGACTAGCCCGGCCGGGCTACCCAGAAGCAAGTTTGACTAGCCCGCGGCACTCTTGACTAGTGTTTGTACGCCGGGCTAGTGTCTAAATCGAGCCCTGGACGATAAGGTAGTTTGACAGGCGCACCGCCTCTCTGTTGCGGCCCCTAGCACATGGGATCAAGGCCCAGTAGAGGTCAAAGTTCAGAAGTAGATCAGGAAGAAGCCGGTGAAGAAGACGAGACAGTTGAGTAGAGGTTGAATAGACGGACACGTGATGAATAGATGGCAGATCGTCCCCTTGTCTCCGCACCATCCACATGTTGAAGAGATGGCCGGGTTGAGATGATGTAGAACTTGGAGTGACGGTAGAATGTTGTGCAGTAGTTTAAATTGTAGGTCCCCCTCTTTTTGGATGTTGGGGGACGGTAGATATTGTTCCATTGAATGTTTGTGTTGTTCTCCAGGAATCCATTTTTATGCCAGTACGATGTTTCTTGTGAAGGATGCGGGTTGAAATTGGTGTTGATGATATTGTAGAGTGCTTTGGATGGTGCGGAGATAGCATTGTCCAAGTTGTTGATGATGACGTTGAGGGTCGATCTGGTTTTGAAGGAACATTTTGTAGAGCTAGAAGAGGTAGGTGAAATCCTCTTTCGTTGAATAGAGAGGGGAACAATCTTATGAGAGTCGCGTGCATCGAAGAAAGCTGTTTTTGAAGAAGTCGTGAAGATGGAGGACGAGATGTGCTAGAAGAAGAGATGACGTCATTAGGCTGGTGCCACGATCCAGAAGAAAAGTTCAGAAGATCCCTCACCAGGCCGACCCCATGCGTCGAGAGCCGCTCAGAGAGGGATGCGCCATCGTCAGTTGCATTTTGAATTAAAGGAATATTTATGGGTAGATTAAGGACATGGCTGACTGAGTCGTGTATTATTTCTAACCGAGCTCCAGACAACCTCCAGGCACGCATGATCTCACCGTAAAAAGATGGCATTGCAATGTCATAAAGTGGATCCGTATTCATAAAAAAGAGATGAAAATCATAATTTAATTTTTTATAGCGACGGAGATGATATTGAAGAAAATTAAAAGAGTTATGAAAATTTCCTTCAAGGTAACGAAAAATACGTGATAGTCTGAAGGTGAGAACTCGTGCCTGGAGGTTGACAAGGCCGAACCCCCCCTTGTCAGGTTTCTGATACACAATTTGTTCTTTAAGGTAGTGTTTTTTGTTGGACCAGACGAAATCGACCAGCCGCCGTTGGAGTTCACTTAGGAAATCGTCTGGCGGGGCAAGTGCCGCCAGACAGTGAAATATTTTGGATGCAGCTAGCTGGTTGGCAATCAAGACTCTCCCTTTAAAAGAAAGGGAGGTCGAGATGCCAGACCAGCTAGCGAGAGTTTTGAATAAACGGGTTTTACAAATATCCCAGTTTTTGTCTGTGTACTTTTTGGTATTTCCTAAATGAACTCCGAGGAATGACAGGCCATCGTCATTCCACGAAAAATTAAGCGGCCGGTCGCTTCGCCCGATCCAAGATCCTGCCCACAACCCCTGGGTTTTTCTCGTATTTAGGCGCGCGGCAGAGGCGCGACTAAAGAGATCATAAGTGTCTCTGATCGCGTCAAAGCCGCGCTCGGAGGTGACAAAAATGGAAACATCATCTGCATACGCAGACACCGAGCAAGAAACGTCAGCGCCGGGCATTCGGAAACCGCTATCCTCGACTTCGCCTCTTAGGCGATTTAGAAAAGGTTCAATGGCAATCGAGTACAGCAGTCCCGAGAGTGGGCAGCCCTGACGGATGCCCTTCTCAACGGAGAAGGGGGCCGTCAGAGAACCGCAGATTTTAACTAAACTCTCGGAACCACTGTACAGGATTTTTATGTAGTCGAGGAAACGGTCTCCGAAGCCCATAGCTCTCATGGTGTCGAAGAGGTAGTCGCGATCAACTTTATCGAACGCTTTTTGCTGATCGAGGTTGACCACGGCTAAAGGGACATCATTTTCATTGGCATAGTCAATGATGTCCCTTATCAGACCTACGTTGTCATGGATTGAACGTCCAGGAACGCAGTAGGTCTGACCCTCACCTACGACGCTGCCAATGCAATCTTTTAGTCTGTTGGCTAGCAACTTTGCAAGGATCTTATAATCATTATTAAGAAGGGAGACTGGCCGCCAATTTGCTATGTCTGCCAGATCCCCCTTCTTAGGTAAAAGAGTAATAACAGCCCTCCTGAACGAACGAGGAAGCGAGCCGGTGAGAAAAGAATGATTTAAGACGGAAAGTAGATCGTTTTTTAGAATAGGCCAAAAGGTTTGATAGAATTCACCGGACAAGCCGTCCAGGCCGGGCGTTTTATCCTTGCCAAGTTGCCTAACAGCTATTTCTAATTCCTCCAGAGACAGAGGACGCTCTAGGTCCTCTGCCTCTAGAGTATCAAGACGAGGCAGGCCCTTTAAAATGTTTTCACGGGCGCCCTCATCGGTCGAGTTTTTAGAATAGAGGTTTTTGTAGAAATTAGATACATGATTTTTTATGACAGAAATATTTTGAGTAATTTTTCCAGAATCCAAACGGATTCTGGAGATAGTTTTAGAACGGGATTTAGATTTTTCAAGATTAAAAAAGTAAGAAGAGGAGGTATCGTCCTCGCTGACAATCTCGACCTGATGAGGGCGCCCTGCGCTCGATTTTTTAAGATAGAATTAAGTTTTTCTTTTTGTTCTAAGAGGACCTGCCTGGTCTCGGTGTGATTTCCGGCGCAGACTGAAGGTCGCCAATAGTCCGATTTATTTTTAAAGGGCTTCGCGTTTCTCGGAAGCAATTTTTAAGAAAATGTTTGAGTAATTATTTTGATGTGGGACTTGCCAAAGTCCCACCAAGAATTTAAATTGGAAATCGGACTGTTTTTGACGCCATTCTCCCCAGAAACAAGTTATAATTTGTTTGTATGCTTCATCCTGAAGAAGTGAATTATTAAAATGCCAGTAGGCGCTACCCGGAAATTAGCCGAGGGTAGTTGAATTTTAAAGAAATAGCGGAGTGATCAGAAAGAGAACAGGGTGTTATTTTGCACGAATGAATAGAGGATAACATATCAGGATGAAGATACAAACGATCTAACCTGGCTTTGGAAACACCACAATCCCTGGAAGGGTTATTCCGCAGCCAGGTAAATTGTTGTTTCTGGGGATTCAGTCTACGCCAAACATCAGACAGAGAGAGTGCACCAACAGTTTCTTTGAGAGCTGCTGCGACTCTGGATCTACGCTCGGTGGGCGCATGCAGACGGTCCAATGCAGGATTTTCCGTGCAGTTAAAGTCACCTCCGACCACAACGACACCGTCACTGTCACAAGAGGATAAATGTTTAGAGAAAGAATTAAAGACTTTAAAAGCAAGAGAGTCGCTCTGGGGTACTAAAAATTATAAATGTGGAAAAGAGTTTCATTGGATTTAGTTTTTGTATAAAGAAGATGTCCTGGAAAAATGTTAAGATTTGAAATAATTTCTAAATTTTTATTATTAACGAGTGTAGTTACCCCAGAGCCATAAGAGTTGGAAGGGGAAGAGATAGGAGTAAAGGGCCATAGGCTCCAGCAGGAGCTTATTTCCGTAAGGTTATAAGTCTCCTGCAGGAGCACTATGTCGGAAAAGGGAAAGAAATTTTCAAAATAAGCATGTATGGCGGCATTTTTGGTTGGCATTGAACAGCCGCCTGTGTTCAGGAAATCAGTGACAGTGTCATTGCGACCAAACTAATCAAGACTCTCATAAAAGAAAAGCAAAAAAAACAAAATTACTTATCTAAAGTCTTGATCAGCTTGGTTACGCGTTGTTGTAGGCCTCTGTTGAGGAGTGGGTTGCTGCGTAGCGGTTTAAGTTGTTTCACAAGTCCGGGCACATTAGCAGTGAATCTCTTGGCCACCTCGATAGGTTTTTTTCGATTTTTTATGGAGGCCAAGAAATTCATGAGCTCTTTAGAAGACAGAGGACCTTTTGTGTTGGAAAGGCAATCAGGCACCGCCTCGTCTTCGGTAGTCTGACTGTCTTCCCACATGTCATCTTGGTCGTTCGTCGACGAGGCCGGGGTGGAGACAAGGGAGGATTGTGAGTTAAGGACTTGGTTAAGGACTTGGGTGATGGAAGGGGAGTCGACTGTCATGGGCATCGCCACCTTCTTCACAAGTTTACGTGGAGGAGAGGGTGTCTTTAGAGGAGTGAGAACTGAAGTATTTGTAGGAGGGATTGAGTGGAAGATTTTCTTTTTGATACAACATCAGAAAAGAGTCTAGATGGTGGAGGTGGCGATCCCCAGACAGAGCAACCGGGTTTGGATGGGGTGTGGATAGGTTGAATGGCGGATGAAGGTTGGGGGGGGGGGGGAAAGGGAGTGGTGGGAGTGCAGGGAGGGGGAAGGGGAGGATGGGGCCGCGGATGACGCAGGGGCCACGGATGGCGCAGGAGCCTCAGACGCCGGAGAAACCGCGGGCAAAGAAGGCCCCACAGACCCCGCCGAGCCGCCCGCACGAGCCGAGCCTCCCGCCCCGGACGAGGGCCCAACCCCTGTTGGGCTCCCGCCGGAACGAGAGGCCGACGCGCTGGACCCCGCACCAGCACGTGAGGCACTTCCAGTTGAAGCACCCCCCGACACCGGCGCGGCATGTCCAGCCTTCGCACAGGCGGCCCCGACAGGGCCCGAGGGCCCCCCAGAACCCGCAGCGGTCCGAACACCCGAGGGCCCCGTACGATCCGCATCCCCTACGGAATCCAGCGGACCAGGTTGTTTGGAGACTTTAGGTGGGTGTTTAGGATCGGATTTTTTTTGGTTAGTGGGGTTATGGACGAAGGTGGGTGGTGGGTTTAAGGGATTGGTCTCGTTTTTGTCAATGTCATCGGTTCCCTGTTTCTTACAAGCACGGCTAATGTGGCCGTACTCACCGCATGAAAAGCAACGTACCGACTCCGTCGACAGAAACACGCGGTAATTTGTGCCTAAATACAAGAAATTTATGTGCTCAGGCGGAGTGACGTTCGGTTTAAGAAGAACATGCACTTGCCGCCTGAACGACATGATATGTGACAAATGTTTTTCCTTGAAACCCAGGGGAATGGATCTTACCTGAGACACCACTTTGCAGAAAGATGACAGGTTGTGTATCAGTACTGTGTTCGGTATCTCTGGATAAACATTAGAAAGCGTGAACCGGGTGGTTGGCTGGACCAGTGGGGTGAGCTCGATGAAGCTGCCATCGTGGGTCAGTCCGTTTTGGACAGCCTCGATGACAGCCTCCTTCGAGCTCAAATAAGCAGCAATACGACCATTGGAAATACGTGAAGCTGAGAGTACTTTATAGTCTGAAATTTGTGAAACTAGAGAGATAAGATATTGTCGTACGGAGACAGTGTCCAGCGCTTTGAACACAATTCCACTGTCCCTGGTAAGTGGGCTGTTACCAGGAACAATGGAATCGCGTTCACCACCCTTGTTCACGCTTCAGTTAAGCTGAATAGGCCGCTGCGCTTGACTGGTCATGGTGGCCAGCCAAAGCACAAAAAACGACCAAAAAATAGAGAAAAATAACCCAGAAATACTCGAAAACAGTAATGTATACACAGTAAGGGTGAGATTAATATAAAATTTGTAACCGTAAAAAGCGTAAATCTCACAAAATTCTACTGTTTCCTGGAGCTCGATAAATACACGACCGAGAGAGAGAGAGAGAGAGAGAGAGAGAGAGATATATGAGAGAGAGAGAGATATGAGAGAGAGAGAGATATGAGAGAGAGATATGAGACAGAGAGAGTTTTCTATTCTAAAGAATAACTATACAATCTGGATAGAACTGGTCACTTACAATAGTGGGGTATTGTGTTCGGATTATAATAGGGGAGGTCTAAGTGATAATTAAATTGGTCTAGGGGATAATAATAATAATAATAATAATGTATAGATTTATATAGCGCACGTATCCACCAACTAAGTGGCGCTCAAGGCGCATTATATTATTATCCCTGCTCATAAGGCTCATAAGGCTCATAAATCATTCCTGAAACCATCTCAGCTCCCTGGGGAGTATACAGCTCAATTGCTGCCATTTCTAGCGCATAGAGAGCAAACCATCTCTGCCTTCACAGGTACCCATTTAACCCCTGGGTGGAGAGAAGCAATTATGGTTAAGTGTCTTGCTCAAGGACACAGGTGTCACGGCTGGGGCTCGAACCCACACTCTGCTGCTGGCAACACCAGAACTTGAGTTCGGTGCGCTAGACCGCTCGGCCACGACAATCCACTTTACGTGCATTATACAACACACGGGACCTACGGCTTTACGTCCCATCCGAAGGACGAAGCAATTATGGTTAAGTACCTTGCTCAAGGATACAAGTGTCACGACCGGGGCTCGAACCCACACCCTGCTGCTGGCAACACCAGAACTTGAGTTCGGTGCGCTAGACCGCTCGGAGACAGGGAAATTATTATTATGACCCCACTGACCCCACATGTGGTCAGTGGCCTTCAGTGTAAAGTCAACCAGATGTCAGCTTACAATATATTGTTTTCTACCATGAAGGTGCAATCGTGGCAAAAGTCATCAAAGACTTGGTTCCCAAAACCTGTCTTGAACTTGGTACATACTGTGGTTATTCTGCCGTTCTGATTGCGAGTCTTCTGCCGAAGGGGAGTCGAATTCTTACCGTTGAGGCATCAAAGGATAACGCAGAAATTGCGAAGAAGTTTGTCAAATTTGCAGGAGCTGACGTGAATGACAAGGTAGGGTATGATCGACGATTTTAAGATTAAAATAAAAGGGATTTGTTCAACCCTCCTCTTTATTTAAAACATTATATTGTGTCAGCCAGGGTTGGTATATTTTTTGTCTGAGTTTCTTCATCTTTCACTGGGAAAATTCAGTAAATGCCCCAATCAAAATTGAATAGGTCGGGTCGGTTTGGCTGTCGATGCATGGAGAGTTTCCGTGGTCAAAATGAATATTTATGAGTGAGCTATTTATTGCACTTATTCTTCATATCACATTCACAGATAACCATCATTGACAAAGCGTCGGATGAAGTTATTCCAGTACTGCGAAAGGATTTCTCTGTAGATACCCTAGATTTTGTTTTTATAGATCACTGGGAAAATCTGTACGTGAGGGATCTCCAGCTCCTTGAATCACACGGTCTACTCCGGAAGGGTAGTGTCATCTTGGCGGATAACATCATTAATCCCGGAGCTCCAGAATACTTAGAATATGTTAAAGGTTCAGAGAAATATGCAACAGAAATGTTTCATTGCACTGTGCAGTACTGTTCAGATGCAGATGCAGATGCAGATGCAATGGCCAAATCAGTATATTTAGGTACACAAAAATGATCACAGTATCGCCGGAACATCCCTTGAAATAATTTCCAAATTGAATTTCTGTGATCCACATTGGAATGAATACTAACAATTTTGAATGCATATTACTATTTTCTCGTTAGTGATACAATGAAATATATGAAGGCTAAAATCCGCATTTCTTATAAATTATGGATGCCTTTATTGACAGTATACAAAAAGTGTATAATGGCTTGAAAGGGACAATATCGTCACGATCAGAGCAGACTTTCAACAGGGCATGGAATCAGTGTCTTAGGTTAAGATGAACACAGCGACTGAAAAATACTGGCTCATTTATACAACAACAACAGTAATATGACCATATCGTCCCGCGTATTATTTTCAGTCACTGGGTTGATCTAAAACCAGCACTCCGATTCCATGCCCTGTTGATTGTTACGATATTGTCCCTTTAAAGTTCTCTTATAATATTGTTTAGATATATTTCCTAGGTTTCTTACCAGGTCTTTATATTCCTACTGATGTCCCATAGGCCTAGCAGTGTTTTTATTTTATTTATTTATTTATTATTTTTAAAATTTTACACACTGCGTTCTCCAAGCCTTTTAACTTCCTGGCTTAACATTGTTTGGTTTGAATAAAATCAGGAGCAGGTTGAGGTCACCAACTTCACCCCATTTCAGGATTTCTTCTCATTTTTCATTGCTCATTCCTCCATTTCTCGCATTCTAGCCCTCCTCCTAACATGCTTCACACTTCTTCATTCTGTCCCACTTCCCAATTTTCTTCATTAGTTTCTACTTCATTTGTTACATGTGTTTATTAGTTGTTTCAATGTTTTAGTTTGAGTGTAGAATCAGGTCTCATGTTAATTATTTGCATAAGTTAATTTGTTATATTTTTTCAAATAGAAGGAAATGTAAAATTTACGTATAATGAGTAATTCAAGTTGAATCATTAAAGATCATGTATTAATTAAGACACATATTAATTGAGTTATTATTTCCCTTAAAGGGTCAGGTATATGCGTAGAAGATTCGTCATCTTCCTTGGTCATTCAACACACACATCATTTGCTGATCGATGTTTGACTGCTGCCGCACGTCTCACCAATCTAATTTTCAAGAAATATATCAAAAAACAAACCTGTGAACATGTCATTGCTATAATATAATAATAATAATAATAATATAATAATAATATAATATTTAATTACTTATATAGCGCTATTTCCAAATATGCCCAATAGCGCTTTACATTTTAGACTAAAAAGAATAATTGTCTTACAATAAGTGACAAATTACAAATGCGAGCTATCTATAAAGGAGACAATAATAATAGTTACAATGATAGATAATTATTATAATAATACTCTAATGAAATACATTTTAAAATTACACTTTAAAATTACAAATTAAAAGCATTTCTGAAAAGGTGTGTCTTAAGCTGTTTTTTAAAATTACCTGGTGAAGTGGAAAGTCTTACTTCCTGTGGAAGCGAGTTCCACAGTAAGGGGCCTGCGCACGAAAAAGCTCTGCGTCCATAAGTTTCTAAATTATACGAGGGCGCAACTAGTTGTCTACTTGACGAAGAACGGAGATTACGGCTAGGAACATAGGTAGTGATCATATCATTGATATACTGTGGAGCTAGATTATTTAGTGCCTTATGTGTCAGTAAAAGCTATAGTGGCTCACGTCTTTTTAGAAACATACGAAAAACTGTAAAGATAATTTGTTCTATTTTTACGATTTACAAACAGTTGTCGTCCAGAAACCTTTTGTAAATTTCTCTTAAAGGAAAGCACTTCAGGCGTAATAATTTCTCATGATGATTGATACCTATACAAAATTTACACCGGAGTTTTTTGGAAATTTACACCTTCCCTTTAAAGAAAACAAATAAAATCCAATGCAGGGGATAAGAACACCCTCCTTTGACACTAAATCCAGAGGTATATCCAGGGTCTTGATAAAGGTGGATGGTTGCAAATTTAAATGACAGCCCCTGAATCTGATATCAAAAATTTAAAAAATATAAATAATTATAAGTATTAAAAGGGCTTCATTCGCACTCGTTTCCCTACACTCTTAAAACTACTGGGTCAAAATGTTGACCAAATGACCAAGATCATATATGATTGACCCAGAATGCGTAATTTTGACCCCCAGATATATATAAGAATCCCATTCCTGCAATCGAGAGCAGAGTTTCGGGCATACTCCTAT
This sequence comes from Zoroaster sp. YZ-2022, assembly GCA_029582265.1. Classification (NCBI taxonomy): domain Eukaryota; kingdom Metazoa; phylum Echinodermata; class Asteroidea; order Forcipulatida; family Zoroasteridae; genus Zoroaster; species Zoroaster sp. YZ-2022. Next base: position 16,910,142 of record CM055821.1, on the reverse strand, counting down.
AGCTCTCCACCGTTCTGATGCCTTCACCCTTGCCTTGTACAGGTAACTCAGACCCTCTAGCTCCAATTGCCCTAGATTCTTAGGTCAACCTAAAAAAAAATTCACAAACCGGATGATCTACTACGCTCCATTGTTGCACCCAGAGAAGAGCCACCTACAACACCGCTAAACACGTTACTATATGTCAGGAACATGTCAGGAACTTGGACCAGTTTGTCAAATTCATTCAAAACATCATACTTCAACCAAACGCACCGCTCTCAAACGTAACGGCTACACTGAGGCGCAAAAAATCAAGACCACTCATCTCTATACTAACTGGATAGGAGATCGCGCCGATTGGCTGAAGCTCGTTGTTCGCCATCTTTGTTCCCCCAAGAAAGAAGGCGCATGCGTGATGGCCGGACAGGTTTACTGCTACCCGACCGACGACAATGCCGAGTGCTGCTGAACCAGTTGTTGCTATTGTCTGTACGCTATAAACATGACATTTGACTCTTGACCTTTTTGGGGAACCAACATGGCGGCCGGTTACTTCAACTTTTTATAGGCCAATCAGCGTCCATCTCCTATCCAGTTAATATAGAGATTAGTGATCAAACACCCAAGATCCCAAGTCCATCACCGACCAAAGAGGGCCTATACCCAAAGTCAATTCTTTCAATACAAGTCATCAGTCACCCTCCCGTATCGGACAAACTTTACACAAGATCCAACGTTTTACCATTAAAAGAAATGTAGGCCTATCCAAATCGATCCACGAACCCTTTTGCCCCCTGAATTGGAGGGTATTTGTTACTTGAATGTTTAATACTCGTGTTTAGAAGATGCTTCACTATAGGCCTATATATAGCTACCGTATATTGGTAACTTTCGTGATACTGCATTTTTTATGTAGGCCCTGTAGGGTTTATTTAATCACGACGGTCGGGCAATTGAGAAGATAATCTGAATCCGGGACTATGCCAGCAAACAACATGGTTACATTCCGAGTTCTTACCCCTGAGGAACTAAACTGTAAATGTAGTAATAACATGAGAAAATTGAAATGCATCATGCTCATGTGCCTGATGATAATGAATTATGATACTACTAAAAACAATTTAGGGAACTCTCTCTCTCTCTCTCTCTCTCTCTCTCTCTCTCTCTCTCTCTCTCTCTCTCTCTCTCTCTCTCTCTCTCTCTCTCTCTCTCTCTCTCTCTCTCTCTCTCTCTCTCTCTCTCTCTCTCTCTCTATGTGCCATGTCCCTTCAGGACGTCAGCGGTCATGGAATTCCACTTCTCTCTGTTTTTTGTAGCTCTCAGCATCTCCTGCACAGGTATCTGTGTCCACTTGCTCAAACTGTGCATGTATGTCAGCCGATATCTTCCTCTACCTCTCCTCCTGCCTTCGATTTTTCCAGTTAGGGTAAGGTTTTCTAGCCCCTCCTTCCTCATTATGTGACCGAGGAACTGTAGTTGCCTTTTTCGGATTGTTCTTAGTAGTGTTCTCTCTCTTCCAACTCTTATTAAAACTTCTACATTAGTTACCCGATCTGTCCATGGTATGCGTAGCATTCGTCTGTAGAACCAAAGTTCAGTTGCTTCCAACCTTTTTTCCATTGCTGATGAGATTGTCCAGCATTCGCTTCCATACAAGAGAGAGGAGCGCACATAACAATTCAGGACTCTGATTTTGGTTTCTATGGACAGCTTTCTGTCTTTCACAATCTTGTCCATTTTCATGAATGTATCTTTTGCTATTCCAATTCTTTTCTTGATCTCCATGTCTGATCGCCCGTCCTCTGTAATGAGGCTCCCCAGATAATTAAATTTTCTAACCTGTTTAATGACGTTATTTCCAATTTTTAGCTCACATTTTGCAGCATCCTTTCTCTTGCTTATTACCATGCATTCTGGGGTGGTTTTTTTTAATTTTTTTTTATACAATTAATGGTCTTTCCTTTCTTTTCACTCTCTTCTACAACTTTGTTAAGCAGTGTTTGTAGTTTTTCTTGTGACTCTGCTATAAGGGCGGTATCATCCGCGTACCTCAGGTTGTTCAGGTTATGGCGTCCAATAATTAATCCTTGCATTCCTGTTAGTTCCCGCAAGATCATTTCACTATTATAAGTTAAACAAATCTGGGGAAAAACACATCCTTGTCGAACACCCCTATGGATATGTATGTATTCGCTTGTGTCATTATGGCCACTCTAATACAAGCTGTTTGTTCCCAGTAGAGATTCCTAATTAACCGAAGGTCTTTTCCGTTGAGATCTAGATGTTGGAGTAGATCAAATAACTCAACATGTTTAACCTTATCAAAGGCTTTGGTGTAATCTATGAAACATACATAGATATCTTTTTGCATTTCTGTAGCTCTTTCCGACAACATCCTCATCATGAAGATGGCATTCCTTGTTCCGCTGTCTAGGGAACACCGGAATAATCTCAGTTAAAGCAAGATCATTTATTTCAGATAAACACAATGTTTCACAGAATTGATGAGAAACAACTGCACAATGAAACAGATGATAAAGGATGCATGTAGTGATTACACATTTCATGACATGACTACTGACAGAGAGAGGGGGTTGCAAATGAAAATCCCGGTTCATGGAACATTTCAAACCTATTTGATGTTAAAAATCCGGTGTTCCCTAAATTATATAATAGGACGGGGAATCAAGACGGATCTCAGCTTAGTAGCAGCAAGAACCATTGGTGGATCGGAGAGTGGGGTATTCCTTCCCCTTATTTGTGGGTCCTCTATTAGCCACAATACCACTGTGTACATGTAGCACGTATTTCTCTCTTGGCAAACAAAAGAAAGATTACCAAAAAACAAACAAACAAACAACGCCTCACCGCACCGCACCAGAAGCTGTAGACTTTTTTGGGGTCTAAGTAGTCAAAGTTTTATTAAATGTGCAAGGCAACCTCCATAGCTCAGGGGTTAGAGCATTGGTCTTGTAAACCAGGGGTTCAAATCTCACTGGAGGCTTCTGTTTTGATCATTTTAAGTTCATGTACCGCGACATTTCCTTTCGAAATCTCTTGCACTTTTCATGGGTGAGTGTTGCAAGTTTCGTTCTTTTCTATTCCCATATTTGGAATAGGGGGGCCCCTTATAAAGGCACGTAGGCCTACCGGTACTGCTGGGGTGTATCCCACAACCCCATTCCGAACCACCCCCATGTATTGGAGTGTATTTTTTACTTGAATGTTTAACACTCATATATATATATATATATATATATATATATATATATATATATATATATATATATATATATATATATATATATATATATATATATATATATATATATATATATATATATATATATATATATATATATATATATATATATATATATATATATATAGATAGACAGATAGACCGCTACATTTAAGCATACATCGCCCTGTTACCAGTTGAGCACTCGCTCGCCTCTATATATAAGGACGACGAAAATGGAACAGCCTCACCAAGTCAACTTCAATATATCCCTATACCGCCTACAAGCACGTACAAGAAGAGACTATGAAAAAGTTGAAAGTGTCATCAAACGCATGAGATGGAAAGTCTCTTCTTCCTAAAAAAAGACGAGGACGACGATAGTGACGATTCCAAACGACACAGAACGACCATAAGTTTGACGACGATGTTAACGACGACACAGAACGATCATAGTTTGGGTTCCGGAGCAGAAAGTGCTCACCGCAAATTGATGAGCTGAAACCGTTTGAAGACGACATGAAAATGATCGAGAACGTAAGAACAAAGGAAGTCACCGATCAGTTTCAAGACACGCTCAGAAAGGATGTCAACAAGATCAAGAGCTCCACGAAGATGCTTATCCTCGCTGACAAGACAAGAAACCTGTACGAGACCGACCGCACCCTGTATGAAAAGCTGCTCTGAGAAAACATCACCAAGAACTACCAAACCACCAACATGACGACTCTTAATAGCATCAACGCCGAGGCACAAAACCATCGCTGCAGAACTCGAAATAGACGACCGAATGGAGACCATGGCAATGAAACAAGTATTCATAACCTCAAAGACCACAAGGACAACTTCGAAAACAACCTACCGTGCCGACTCATCAACCCCGCAAAGAGCGAAACAGGAATTGTCAGCAAAAACATCTTGGACAGAATCAACAACGCCGTAAGAGCTGCCATAGCGGTCAACCAGTGGAGGAACTCGACGTCAGTGATAGAGTGGTTCAAGAACATCAAGGAAAAGGACAAGCACACATTCATCAGTTTTGACATTGTTGATTTCTACCCCTCCATATCGGAAAGCCTGCTGAGAAAAGCCATAGCCTTCGCTAAAAACCACGCTCACATCTCCCAACAAGACACCAAGATCATCATGCACGCCAGGAAGTCTCTACTATTCGACAAAGGCACGCCATGGAGGAAAAAAGGCAACAATGACCTCTTCGACGTAACAATGGGCAGCTACGACGGGGCTGAGGTATGCGAGTTGGTAGGCCTCACATCCTGGACACCTTATCAAAATGGTATGTGAAATAAGGAATTGTAATCTACAGGGACGACGTCTTGGCAGTCTTCAAAAACTTCACTGTCAGAAGTGACGTCCTAATAAGTAATTACATAAAAAAGTTATTCAATGAAGTCGGCCTAAGCATAACAATCGACGGTAACCCTAAAGATCACGAACTTTCTCGACATCACCTTCAATCTGAGCAACGGCAAGCACTACCCTTCCGGAAACCAAACGACCGACCCATGTACATCCACAAGCAGTCTAACCACCCGCCTAACATCATCAAGAACCTGCCCGCCTCCATCAGCCGACGCATATCGGGCATCTCGCACGATGAAGACATCTTCAAGAAAGCCTCCCCAGCTTACGAGGACGCACTAAGATCCAGCGGATACACGGAAGGCCTGACCTACATCGATAGCCAACCTACTAAGGAAAAACGGAACAGGCAGCGCAACGTCATCTGGTTCAACCCTCCATTCAGCAAAAACGTGACAACAAACATTGGCGGTATATTCCTGAAACTCATCGGCAAGCACCTCCCGGCATTCTCCTGAGGACGATCAGAGCATACTGATCGAAACGTCGAGTTGTACCTCCATTTCTTTTCAGAACTAATTACTACTCAATTGAGATTCCACATGGTGTCACCGCAATTAGTCTTACTTATATAAATATAGGAGTAATCACTTGGTGACTATCAGTTGTCTGATGATCGCATAACGCGTGAAACTCGGAGTTACAACTACCAGCGTTCCACTAGTTTTACTACAAGTATATATATATATATATATATATATATATATATATATATATATATATATATATATATAAGTAAAGACTGTTTGCGGTGTAGAAATTCTCTTTTGTGTAGGAACTGGTTGGTACAACTAGATGCTTCACTAAACCTATTGGTAATTTTCGAGACACTGCATTATTTTGTACTTGTGTAGGGTTTATTTAATCACGGCGATCGGGCAATCGAGAAATGATCTGAATCTGGGACTATCCCATGCACTGAGCAAAACTACAATGTTAACCTCTATAAACTAAAGTGTTGAATCAGCCATCAGTGTTCGGTCAGTGACAACTCTTTACAAAATTAAATTTAACTCCAAGAAAGTATAGATTTAACATGTATAAAGTTAAATATAACTTAATTAATTCAACACTTTGTTATAAACGTTAAATCCAACTTAAGGAGTTGTCACTGCCCGAACATTGTTGTATATGGTTGATTCGAGTGTATTATTATGAGTTATTAGCCTGTAAATGTAGAAATCAAAACATGTTAATGCATCATGCTCATGTGCCTGTTGATGCGAATCATGATAAAAGGCCGTGGAAACAAACCCCAGGACTAGGCTTAGTAGCAGGAGGAACCGTTGGCGGATCTGAGAGGGGGATAAGGCCCCTTTTTATTGCATGCAGTGTATACATGTAACTGCCAGATAACCTGCGTATAAAATGGAGGAACATACCTCACGGCTCCACTGATGTACGGTAATCCTACAGCTATATGTATGGTCACCGCAGATAAAAACGGGCATTACAAATTCACGAAAAGAAAAGTTAGACTTTCTTTACGATAGAAAAATTAGATGAATTAAAAATTTCAATCGTTTAGAAAGCTGGCCAGTGGTTAAACAATTTACACAAAGCTCATTATAGCTATCCAAACGTGTGGGGGTCTGAAACGCCTCATTAATAAACACAGTGACGGTGCAGTCGGGTGTAACGGACCCAAGCAGCTTGGAAAGTCTTTTAGATGGATTTAAGTAGCGTCAATTTGTCAGGCCAGCCTCCATAGCTCAGGACGTTGTAGTCGGGTGTGTGGGGAATCGACAGCAGCGGCATGGAAAGTCTTTGTTATGAGTTTAAGTTGTCACTGTAGAGTCAGCCTCCATAGCTCAGGGGTTAGAGCACTGGTCTTGTAAACCAGGGGTCGTGAGTTCAAATCTCACTGGAGGCTTCTGTTTTGATGATTTTTCCTTCATTTTTAAGTTACCACACGATACTGCCGTCTGTGAATCTCTTGCACTTTTCACGGGGAATGTTGCAATTATTCCATTCTTTTTATTCCCATATTTGTAGGTATTTATTTAACTTCATCTTGGCCAAGAACGGTTTCTGATCATCTAGTAAATGGATCAACAAGCCATGACTGGCAATATCAATAAGTAACATTATGTTTAGATGGGTATCCTTGCTAAACAAATGTTTTATTGTACACCCGGCCACGTATCTCTTAATGGGACAATATCGTCACGATCAACAGGGCATAAATTCATCTAGGCCAAGAACGGTGTCTGATCATCTATGGACCAACAAGCCATGACTGACAATATCAGTAAGTGCTAGTTTTAGATTAACCAAGACTGAAAATAACACCCCACATGATGAGGTCATATTACCGCTGCTGCTGCATAAATGAGCCAATAATTTCCAGTCATTCCGTTCATTTTGGATACAGATTCCATGCCCTATTGAAAGTCTGCCTGTCTCAACGTGACAATATTGTGTCTTTAATTGGAAGAATAGTTTTGCAGTGCTCTCTTTTGTACAACTTTGTTTATTAAACTCTTGATGGATGTTGGTTTGGTTTATTCATTAAAAATATTCCATAGCGACCAAAGGTCGAATTGCGGAATAATTTACAATATTAAAAATGCAAACATGTACAAAGAAGTAAAATGATTATGGACATCAAGAAAGTAATAACAAATCAAGTGAGAACAACCATTAAAATAATAAATTTAGATCACATAATAATTCACAAAAGGTCAAAACAAACGAGATGCAGCATTAAGATTGACAGTGAAACTGAAAGAGGATCATGGAAACGTTAAAAACAAAAGGGGAACAGAATTATAGAATGGCTGATAAAAAACCAAAAGGCATTAAAAACCAAAATACACAAGAGATAAAACAATAAGATGGACTTTTTAAAAAAAACTTTAAAAAGGCATTATAAGCATCCACAGTATTCATTGATCAATCTGATGAAATATGGTATTGCACTGTCTCTAAATCTATTGGATCAAGATCTAATTTCAGGCAACGCACGTGTGTTAGGGTCACGGATCGGAAATAGGTGCCGGAATTGCGATGATGAGGAACACAAGTTTTTCGCTGAGTTCAGAGATAAAATTTTACGTCGATCGGCCAATGGGATCGTGTCTGTCACTGCAAGAACATGCTCGTAGGTTTCATACCGCTCACCCAGGATAATTCGGAGAGCTTGCTTCTGAACAGACTCAAGCATTGATGCTTGTGCTTGATGCCTGCATTCCAAACTGGCACCGCGTATTCCAACAAGGGCCTCACATATACACAGTCAGGAGATCAGATGTTGGAAGGGCAAAATTCATCAACAGTCGCAACATGTGTAGCTTCCTGTTAGCACTTTTCAATACCTCAACAATGTGTGTATTCCATTTGAGATCACTCTGGATATGCACACCCAAGAAGCCTGATACATTCGACACGCTTCAGTATCAGGTTGCCAATGGTGATGTTCTGGGGAAGGGGCGGGTCTCGCCTGAAGCAAAACCCAATTACAGAACACTTCCATGGGTTGAGATTCATGTTGTTAGTTTTCGACCACTCAGACAGACTGTCTAACGGCTGTCTGAATGATAGCGGGTTCGTTGTTTTTACGGCATTCGACAATGGTGAAGTCGTCAACATATTTGTAGTGGCTCACAGTAGAATGATGAGGTTGAGATGCGGCAGCAAGAGCATAATTTATCATTGCCAAAAAGACAATGGGTCCAAGCTTAGTGCCCTGAGGCACCCCTCCTTCCAGGTGGATCCAATCCGACAACTGCTTATTATATCGGACTTGCTGTTGTCTATTCTCCAGGAAGATGGCTATGCTACAAGTTTCTGTACGGCGATGCCATGGTCAAACATGGTCAAAGGCCTTGGCATAATCAGTCAGCTCCATGGTTAAATTTGATTTCCCTTTGTCAGAGTTGAGGGAGATCTCACGCAGGATGTTGATTAAACAATGAGATGTCGATAGACCACGCCGATTACCAAATTGTTGCGGGTCCAGTAGAAGTTTCATATCTTGCAGCGTCCTTTCTGCAATGAACCCTTCCGCCAGCTTGGAAAAGTGGTCAGTAAGGGAGATAGGTCTGAAAGACGATAGCCTTCTTCCAGACGTTTGGGAAAACACCGCTGCTAAATAACGTATACAAGATAGAAGTGAGCGGGCAACTTAATTCATAAGCGAATTCTCTTATGAGTCTTGCTGAGATTCCGTCAGGACCACCCGATCGTGATAAGGTGATTGATCTGAGTTTGCGATAGACTTGCCAAGGGTATACGATGGGAGCAGATTGAGGAGACGGCAAATAGGCAGGTAACCTTTTAGTCTCAAGTTCTGGGAGATCCGCCGCGTATGACGCAAATTGTTCATTGATACGTTGAACAATCTCTGGAATATTTTCAGGATCAATGTCAGGTACCTGAATGCAGTGCTCTTGGGCCAAGGTTCGACTGCCAATCTCTATACTATAACGACTAGATACAGGGGTTGGCCATTTTACCACTCACATACAAATGAAACACAAAAGGAATACACATGACGACACAGAATGCATATACAACGGGGAGAATGAATAGCCCTGTGTGGTGTGGGTTATTGAGAGTATAATGTGGCATACAGTGGTTTCAATGTAAGTGCATGATCTCGACCCAGTCAGTGTAACAGAGATCGCTGGAGCCCAACAGGAGTTTTGTACAGAGTGGATACTTACCGTATACCAGAGGAAAGTATACCAGGAATATAGTTATTAATAGGCATGATCAAATTACAAATTCACGAAAAGAAACAAATCACGAAAATAATTAGGTGTTCGAGCGACAGAGCGAACACCTCTTGATATTGTTCTGGTTTTTTTTTAGGTGTTCGAGCTATAGCGCGAACACCTTTTGTTTATTATTGTTCGTTTTTTTACTTTTTCTTCTCCTTTTTCTTCTCAGTGAGACATATACAATGACAACTAGAGATTCAGAGTTTGTCTCGACACAAACTCAAGGTGTTCGGGAGATGTAAGGTCAAATTGGGGTCAACTTTGTTTAAATATTTTGTGACAATTAACGATCTGTACAATGGAGCAAAAAAATTTAATTTACCTCTTGTGGTTGCTGAGATGATTTTTTGAAATATTAAACTTTGACTTCCGGTTTGGACAGGAAGTAAGGTCAAATTGGGGTCATCTTTTTGTAAATATATTTTGACAATTAGCGATCTGTACAATGGTACAAAAATTGTGAATTTACCTCTTGTGGTTGTTGAGATATGATTTTTTTAAATATTAAATGCTTGACTTCCGGTTTGGACAGGAAGTAAGGTCAAATTGGTGTCATCTTTTTGTAAATATCTTTTGACAATTAACGGTCTGTACAATGGTATAAAAATTGTGAATTTACCTGTTTTGGTTGTTGAGATATGATTTTTTTTTAAATATGAAACTTTGACTTCCGGTTTGGACAGGAAGTAAGGTCAAATTGGGGTCACCTTTGTGTAGATATTTTTCGACAATTAACAGTCTATACAATGGTACAAAAAATGTCAATTTACCTCTTGTGGTTGTTGAGATATGATTTTAATATTAAACTTTGACTTCCGGTTTGGACAGGAAGCAAGGTCAAATTAAGGGTCACCTTTGTAAATATTTATTGACAATTAACGATCTGTGCAATGGCACAAATTGTGAATTTACCTCTTGTAGTTGTTGAGATATGATTTTTTAAATATTAAACTTTGACTTCCGGTTTGGACAGGAAGTAAGGTCAAATTGGGATCACCTTTTGTAAATATTTTTCGACAATTAACAATCTATACAATGATACAAAATGTCAATTTACCTCTTGTGGTTGTGGAGATATGATTTTGTTAAACATTAAACTTTGACTTCCGGTTTGGACAGGAAGTAAGGTCAATTGTCAGGTCACCTTGTGTAAATATTTTTTGACAATTAACAATCTGTACAATGATACAAAAATGTCAATTTACCTCTTGTGGTTGTGGAGATATGATTTTTTAAACATTAAACTTTGACTCCGGTTTGGACAGGAAGTAAGGTCAAATTGGGGTCACCTTTGTGTAAATATTTTTGACAATTAACAATCTATACAATGATACAAAATGTCAATTTACCTCTTGTGGTTGTGGAGATATGATTTTTAAACATTAAACTTTGACTTCCGGTTTGGACAGGAAGTAAGGTCAAATTAGGGGTCACCTTTGTGTAAATATTTTTGACAATTAACAATCTATACAATGATACAAAAATGTCAATTTACCTCTTGTGGTTGTGAGATATGATTGTTTTAACATTAAACTTTGACTTCCGGTTTGGACACAGGAAGTAAGGTCAAATTAGTCACCTTTGTGTAAATATTTTTGACAATTAACAATCTGTACAATGGTGCAAAACTGTCAATTTACCTGTTGTGGTTGTTGAGATATGATTTTTACGTGCATACATAATTAGCACGACCAGAGCTGATTTACATTCACCAAATTACGTGCATACATAATTAGCACGACCAGAGCTGATTTACATTCACCAACAGAGGGCGCACTTTTTAGCGTTGAAAAAGCCGTGTAGATCTTTCATTTGCAACGTAATCAAAACGTTTTAACTAATAAAGAACGATTGATCGAAATTCGATATCTGATGACCTAATAATGACGTGACAAATTATGTTTCATCTACGTGTTATGTTCTAAGTATGTGCCAAGTTTCAAGTTCATATGAAGTTTGCAAGTATGTGTTTTTTTGTAGACAATCGATCCGGAAAAGAAGAAGAAGAAGGAGAAGAAAAAAAAAAAGAAACTAGAGATTCAGAGTTTGTCTCGACACAAACTCAAGGTGTTCGGGAGATGTAAGGTCAAATTAAATAACTTTGTTTAAATATTTTGTGACAATTAACGATCTGTACAATGGAGCAAAAAATTTAATTTACCTCTTTGTGGTTGTTGAGATGATTTTTTGAAATATTAAACTTTGACTTCCGGTTTGGACAGGAAGTAAGGTCAAATTAAATATCTTTTTGTAAATATATTTTGACAATTAGCGATCTGTACAATGGTACAAAAATTGTGAATTTACCTCTTGTGGTTGTTGAGATATGATTTTTAAATATTAAATGCTTGACTCCGGTTTGGACAGGAAGTAAGGTCAATTGGTGTCATCTTTTTGTAAATATCTTTTGACAATTAACGGTCTGTACAATGGTATAAAATTGTGAATTTACCTGTTTTGGTTGTTGAGATATGATTTTTTTTAAATATGAAACTTGACTTCCGGTTTGGACAGGAAGTAAGGTCAAATTAGGGGTCACCTTTGTGTAGATATTTTTCGACAATTAACAGTCTATACAATGGTACAAAAATGTCAATTTACCTCTTGTGGTTGTTGAGATATGATTTTTAATATTAAACTTTGACTTCCGGTTTGGACAGGAAGTAAGGTCAATTAGGGGTCACCTTTTTGTAAATATTTATTGACAATTAACGATCTGTGCAATGGTACACAAACAGAATTTACCTCTTGTAGTTGTTGAGATATGATTTTAAATATTAAACTTTGACTTCCGGTTTGGACAGGAAGTAAGGTCAAATTGGGATCACCTTTGTGTAAATATTTTTCGACAATTAACAATCTATACAATGATACAAAATGTCAATTTACCTCTTGTGGTTGTGGAGATATGATTTTGTTAAATATTAAACTTTGACTTCCGGTTTGGACAGGAAGTAAGGTCAAATTGGGGTCACCTTTGTGTAAATATTTTTGACAATTAACAATCTGTACAATGACACAAAATGTCAATTTACCTCTTGTGGTTGTGGAGATATGATTTTTAAACATTAAACTTTGACTTCCGGTTTGGACAGGAAGTAAGGTCAAATTGGTCACCTTGTGTAAATATTTTTTGACAATTAACAATCTATACAATGATACAAAAATGTCAATTTACCTCTTGTGGTTGTGGAGATATGATTTTTTAAACATTAAACTTTGACTTCCGGTTTGGACAGGAAAGTAAGGTCAAATTGGGGTCACCTTGTGTAAATATTTTTGACAATTAACAATCTATACAATGATACAAAATGTCAATTTACCTCTGTGGTTGTGGAGATATGATTGTTTTAAATATTAAACTTTGACTTCCGGTTTGGACAGGAAGTAAGGTCAAATTGGGGTCATGTTTTTGTAAATATTTTTGACAATTAACAATCTGTACAATGGTGCAAAAACTGTCAATTTACCTGTTGTGGTTGTTGAGATATGATTTTTACGTGCATACATAATTAGCACGACCAGAGCTGATTTACATTCACCAAATTACGTGCATACATAATTAGCACGACCAGAGCTGATTTACATTCACCAACAGAGGGCGCACTTTTTTAGCGTTGAAAAAGCCGTGTAGATCTTTCATTTGCAACGTAATCAAAACGTTTTAACTAATAAAGAACGATTGATCGAAATTCGATATCTGATGACCTAATAATGACGTGACAAATTATGTTTCATCTACGTGTTATGTTCTAAGTATGTGCCAAGTTTCAAGTTCATATGAAGTTTGCAAGTATGTGTTTTTTTGTAGACAATCGATCCGGAAAAGAAGAAGAAGAAGAAGGAGAAGAAAAAAAAAAAAAAAAAAAAACCGAACAATAACAATAGGTGCTCGCGCTGTAGCTCGAACACCTAAAAAATAGTTGCAGAGTTCACAGAACTTTAAACACATACTTAGACCTTAACATGTAGTTGTGCCCTTAGTTGTGACGTCATGGTTGAGGTCATCAGATATCGAATTACACTAAATCAAAGTTTAATATTTAAAAAAATTATATCTCATGAACCACAAAAGATATTTTCACAATCGTTGCATCATCTTAAAGACCTTGAAATATGTTACATTTCATTCACAGACATGATCCTAATCTGACCTCTCCTTCCGGTCGAAAACGGAAGTTTAAGTGAAGAAATATTCTGAATCACTATTCTGTAAATGTATTTGTACAGCCAAAACACAGTTGCGGAGATCAAAGAACCTTAAAACTTAACACATAGTTAGACCTTAACATATAGTTCCAGGTAACGTTGTGACGTCATGGTGAGGTCATCTAATGAATTATTACGTAATTAATTATAATTAAAACATTATATTTTATATCTCGTGAACCACAATAGATAATTTCTTGATTCCTTCATAATCATACAGAACATGGAGGACTCGACATTTGACACACAGACATTACCCTATTGACCCTTATTTCCGTTCAAACTGGAAGTTGATGTTTAAAAAGCTCTTTAAATTGATGCAAATCTGAAAGGGTATTCGAAAAAAAACATTCTGGGTTTATATGTTAAGTGGTATCTGCTCTATTCAAAAATATATTTGGTGAGGTCATCGCTCTTAACAGCGCCCTCTAGCGGCATATTTGAAACTTTTTGCTATCTTGAGAAAACATGAGACGGAATTTTACCAAATTTGGCACAATTGACACCCATATTATGAGGAAAACTTTTGTGAAGTATAAATGACGTCACATGATTGAACCGGAACTTACGGTTGGAAGAATTTAAAATTATATGGGTTGACTGAACTGGAAGTTAATGTATTCAGTATTGCACATTGTATGTTATTTTAATTATATATTATGAAAACTCATATTTCCTGAAGTAACTCTTGTCTTTTATCAACTTTAGGTGATGACGTCATCACATATGATGCACACTCGAACACCCTGAGTTTGTTTTCTACAAACTCAATACCTCTAGTTTTTTTCTTTTTCAGAAGATTAGATGAATTAAACGTTTCAATTGTTTAGAAAGCCGGCCAGTGGGTAAACAATTTATACAAAGCTCACAGTAATCCAGGCTTGTGCAGTGTCTGAAACGCCTTGTAATAGTAAACACAGTGACGTTGTAGTCGGGTGTGTGGGGAATCGACAGCAGCGGCTTGGAAAGTCTTTGTTATGAGCCGTCACTGTAGAATCAGCCTCCATAGCTCAGTGGTTAGAGCACTGGTCTTGTAAACCAGGGGTCGTGAGTTCAAATCTCACTGGAGGCTTCTGTTTTGATGATTTTTCTTTCATTTTTAAGTTACCACACGATACTGCCGTCTGTAAATCTCTTGCACTTTTCACGGGGAATGTTGCAATTATTCCATTATTTTTATTCCCATGAATCTCCCTGTGTAGCATTTCAAAGTGTGGTTTATAATGAGAGTAGTAACGTGGCATACAGTGGTTTCACTAAGTGCATGATCTTGATCCAGTCAGTGTAACAGAGATCGGTGGAGCCCAACAGGAGTTTTGTACAGGGTGGATACTTATACCAGAGGAAAGTATACCAGGAATATAATTATTAACTCCATACAAACGACCATGCTCTTGTACCACGATAATAGGCCATGTAATAAAAACATAGGACTCAGCTCATCTGCGGGAATTATTGGCGGATCGCGATCGGGAAGGGGGGTTCAGGAAGGGAGGGGGGACCCTTTTTATCGCCGTACATTTGTATTAATGGGTCCCTTTTTATGGAAGTGTTCCCTCTTTTTTCCGTGTGCTCCCTCCTTTCGAGAAGTTAGATCCGCCCCTGGCGGGAACCGGCGCATAAAATAGAGGAACAGACCTCACGGCTCTGATGTAATCCGCAAATAAACAACATGCATTACCAACACAAATTTACGAAAAGAAACAAATCACGAAAATATTTTTTTTTCCTTTTTTTTTTTTGAAACTTAGATGAATTAAATGTTTAGAAAGCCGGCCAGTGGGTAAACAATTTACACAAAGCTCACAGTAATCCATGCTTGTACGGGGTCTGAAACGCCTTGCTAGTAAACACAATAAAGTCTTTGTGATGAATTTAAGTAGTCACGGTTTTCATAAAAACTCAAGTCAGCCTCCATAGCTCAGGGGTTAGAGCACTGGTCTTGTAAACCAGGGGTCGTGAGTTCAAATCTCACTGGAGGCTTCTGTTTTGATCATTTTTCTTTTTCAAGTTACCACACGATGCTGCCGTCTGTACATCTCTTGCACTTTTCACGGGGAATGTTCCAATTGTTCCGTTTAATTTTGGAGGATTTACAGGCTCTCCACATCCCCACAAATAATAAACTAGATATATAGGCTACATCTTTCTTTCCTTGGTGCCTACTTCTCTTCTTTCAAGAACATTTTGGGAGATTTGTACAAAAAATCCTGAAATCCTGAGAAATCACATGCCTTCTGTATAAGTCTTGCAAACATTACAAATAATGACACTATGAGAAATAATATATTTCTAAAAACGCTAAATTTTATTATATAATACATGACTGGCAATATTAACAATTAAAGGGAAGGTATTTGAAAAGTATGTTAATTTCATCCCTCTAGTTTTCAAGAAATATATTACAATAGGTGATCATGTTTTTAAGAAACAACAAAAAACTGTTCCATGTTTTTATGTTTTGATCTTTTATAAAAAGTTGTCGGTCAGCAATTTTCTTTTAAATTTGACATAACAATTTTATCAAGATGATTGATACCAACTTAACTCTAAGTAAGTTTTTAGATAATAATTGGTCCATTTGATAATCTGGTAATTACTAATGTTATACCTTCCCTTTAAAACAGATTTTACAGAAACATTGACGTGATTGGTCTCTGGTACATACCCTGGATAAGGAGGCCACCTGCTCAATGTGGCCACCCTTTGGTGGTCCCTGCACAAACAATCAAATAATACTCAAACCTGCATACACAGGCCACCTCAAACCCTTTTTTGGTCCGAACACAAACTGTCACATAGTACAAACACCTGAACACTTAAACCTCTTTTCATTGGTCACTTGGGTGACCACTTTAACACAGGTTTAACTGTAACTGAAAAAACTTACGTTCACTCCAATTTTCTGTTTTTAATAGCATTAACACTAACCCTCCAGGGTATTTTGGCTAGAAACCCTGCCAGACGCATCAGATTGCATCGTTTGTCAAAGTGACTTGACTGCCCAGTGCAGTCAGGTCATAAATCAGGTCACAAATCTCAAGGCCAAACTGCCTCAGAGTCTGTGGTCACCAAACGCAGCAGGATACAACTCTGGCATTGTTCAATGGGACCGGCTCTCAATAGAAACAGACTTGGCTGCTTATGCACTGGTGTTGACAGCTGAATGCATCAAAGTGCACCAGACTTTTCCATCTGATGCACTGTGCTGCGTCTGGCAGGGTTAGGGTTAATAATAGCATCACTACAGTGAAAACATTTTTGCAGACCCTTTGATGTTTGTTATAACGGTGTTACATTGTACTCAGTTAACACTGTACTAGTCTTTTGCTGAAAATAATTCTATAGAATCCTCATGAGGTGGGTATAAAAAAAAAACTTACTTATTTAAAGTCCATAAGTCTCACTTCCTCGTCCTATTGGCCAATGGGCAATAGAACGGACGATGTAGAATGGAAGATGCAAGGCTAATGACTTGTACACATACTACATGTATATACAATTATGTACATTCGTTTTTTTGTGTGTGTGTGTGTCATGAGTCATCATTGGCTATGTGATCATTATAGGAGGTTACTGTACATTCTCTGGAGGTGATGTCACAATGGCAAAGTTGGTAATAGTAATAATGCTAAATAGGCATTTCCATGGTTACTCACGTTACATTTTGAGGTTTTGGGCCCAATGTTAATTCCATAATGTTTATTTTACTAATTATTAATTTTGTTTTCACAGCTGTGCATTACATAATGCATTATGTAGCATTATATCAGACGTTACTAAAAGAAAACACAACATTTTATGCTTGTTCAAAAAATTTAACATGAGTAACCAGCATTTTTCTCTTATCATTCATACATGTAATATAACAAATATGTTGATTAAGGTCTGGGTATAATGATACTTCTGTGAAAAATAAATGATGAAATTTGTATGTAAGGAAATTATGGCATTAACAGCAGGTCCAATACCTAAAAAATGTAACGTGAGTAACCATGGAATTATCCATATGGACAAATTTAAATCCACCTAACTGGTGATCAATCCGCTATCATTATTATCCCCTGCTCATCAGGCCCATAATGCATTCCTGAAACCATCTCTACCTCATGGGGAGAGCTAATCAAACACAACAACCATCTCTGCCCCACAGGTACCCATTTACTCCTAGGTGGAGAGAAGCAATTATGATCAAGTGTCTTGCTCAAGGACATGAGCACTGTGAGTCCATGACTGCAGTCAGGATTTGAAGCTGAATACTGATGACTCAGCTATCAAATGACGTGGATGATGCACTAGCACTCCTGGTACAAGCGACTTAATAGCCAATTCAATATCTAGACAACTATCTGTTTATGAACAGTACCAATGTACAGTTTAGATACATTCACCACACAGTACTATATTATGGCAAGCATTACACACACTAGCATAGTACCTTTATCATTCAAAACCATTTAAAGGGGGACTGACATCCTTTATTGTGTGTGTACTTAAGGCGTTTTGTAATAAAATATTGTTTTTGAGACCCACCTGTGTCTATTTAATCATTGATTTATGAGTACAAGTATTTTAAAACAATGTTTGAAGTGTTTGGTGGAAGCTTCATTTGCATAAGATATGTGACGTAAGGTCGGGAAGATCCGATGTGTACATGATGTACATATACATACAAACGTTTCACACACGTAGCGTCGATTTCATTTATTCCGTGATTTTTGTTTCCGGAACTAATAAAATGCCGGGAAGATGTGTTTCTGCAGGATGCAGCAACACCACCAAAGACGGTGTTAGCCTTCATCTGTTACCAAGTGACCCAAAAATCGCCGTATTTGGACGAGCAAAGTTCGACTGATAAGAGTAAAGTGGTCAGGTCCATCGGCTCACATAGTTTTATGCAGCGATCATTTTGAGCCGAGTTTTGAGCCGAATTTCTCTTCCCGACATGACGTCACGAACAGCTCCTCCGTGCAGGGCGTAAAAGTGGGGGGCATTTTTACAATGGAAAATAACACTCTCAAAAACAATAAAAACAAAAAACAAAAATTGTATTGATCTTTTACTGATATAAAAGAATAAAACGATCACATATTTAACTGTTTGATTTAAATCCATGTCAGTCCCCCTTTAAATGATATTCAATGGCCAATCAGGAGGGGTAATATATCTAAGATGACTAAAACCAGGTGGGCACATTGACCAATATTAGGGAAAATTGTAACTTATATACTTTGTATACAGTTATTGCATCAATTCATTACCTGTATGACACCAGGCAAATGTTAACATTCAAAGAGCCACAATTGGCAATTCCTCCTGACTTTTTTTTTCTGGGAGCAGAAAATCATTCACAACTTGACTGCAGTTAATCATGTTATTCGCGATCCCACAAATCCATCAACAATGAGTTTCCACTTTCCACCATCAATAATACAGGTTCACTCGGTGTCAAACGGCAGAGGAGGTGTGCCACTATTGAGAGGTACAAGTCTAGGAGTCTTGAGTCCCGAATCAACCTATGTCTTCCCTTCTCCTAGCATATTTGAGCAATCCAGTAGGGCGTCGTGGATCTCCCTTGCGTAACCGATCTGTGACTTGACGGTGGAGACGTACTGGTTATAGGTCTGACTATCTCCGCTATTGGCAGGTGCCTCTGTTTTGGCCGTGGACAAAGAGAGAGGGGTGTGACGTACACTGTCTACATACTGAGCTGAGCAGTCTAAACCTAATCTCTGTTGGTAATAAAGAATATAGTTTGGATTAGGGGCATTATATTACAACCCTAACTCCCTAGGCCCATTTGCTTACACATAACCTGAATCCTTCCTAACTCCCTAGGCCCATTTGCTTACACATAACCTGAATCCTTCCTAACTCCCTAGGCCCACTTGCTTACACATAACCTGAATCCTTCCTAACTCCCTAGGCCCACTTGCTTTCACATAACCTGAATCCTTCCTAACTCCCTAGGCCCATTTGCTTACACATAACCTGAATCCTTCCTAACTCCCTAGGCCCACTTGCTTACACATAACCTGAATCCTTCCTAACTCCCTAGACCCATTTGCTTACACATAACCTGAATCCTTCCTAACTCCCTAGGCCCACTTGCTTTCACATAACCTGAATCCTTCCTAACTCCCTAGGCCCACTTGCTTTCACATAACCTGAATCCTTCCTAACTCCCTAGGCCCATTTGCTTACACATAACCTGAATCCTTCCTAACTCCCTAGGCCCACTTGCTTACACATAACCTGAATCCTTCCTAACTCCCTAGGCCCATTTGCTTACACATAACCTGAATCCTTCCTAACTCCCTAGGCCCACTTGCTTTCACATAACCTGAATCCTTCCTAACTCCCTAGGCCCATTTGCTTACACATAACCTGAATCCTTCCTAACTCCCTAGGCCCATTTGCTTACACATAACCTGAATCCTTCCTAACTCCCTAGGCCCACTTGCTTACACATAACCTGAATCCTTCCTAACTCCCTAGACCCATTTGCTTACACATAACCTGAATCCTTCCTAACTCCCTAGGCCCACTTGCTTTCACATAACCTGAATCCTTCCTAACTCCCTAGGCCCACTTGCTTACACATAACCTGAATCCTTCCTAACTCCCTAGGCCCATTTGCTTACACATAACCTGAATCCTTCCTAACTCCCTAGGCCCACTTGCTTACACATAACCTGAATCCTTCCTAACTCCCTAGGCCCACTTGCTTACACATAACCTGAATCCTCCCTAACTCCCTAGGCCCACTTGCTTACACATAACCTGAATCCTTCCTAACTCCCTAGGCCCACTTGCTTACACATAACCTGAATCCTCCCTAACTCCCTAGGCCCACTTGCTTACACATAACCTGAATCCTCCCTAACTCCCTAGGCCCACTTGCTTACACATAACCTGAATCCTCCAAAATCCTTCAGTAGTAAAGCAAGCACATGACATGTATGCACACATGTGTTTCTAATCTGTGATACATGTACATGGCCAGGGACCCTCCCTGCATGCATAGAGCAATAAACAGTGTCCACTGACCCAAGCACTGACCTTGCAATCACTACAACATAGTGGATGTACATGTACCATGGAAAGGCAAGTATGCCTAATAACCTCAATCCTCCAAAATCCTTCACTTTAGCAAAGAGGATTTGGGAAGGTTAGGGTTATATTGCATGTGTGGATTTATGCAAATCATCTAAACTAAACAGAAACTTTATATCACCATTCATCTTCTCGTGATTATGAATTGTTAAATCATGAAGACATTTTTCGGTACCAATATCTTACAGAAAAATCGCCTGTGTTTTGGGCCGATTTGACAGTAAAACAATTGATTTAAATGTTGAATTGCTAATTTTCTGCGGTTAAGGCAGTTATAAGCTTTCATTTGAATAAAATGCTGACCTCTAAAATGTTTTAATCCTCAGCTTGCACTAGGGTGTGTGCTGTCTTCTGATTGACAGCTGTCAATCAGAATCAAATGCATTCTAACCCTCCAACTACTACAAGGGTCAAAATCAGTCAACATGTTGATATACTTGCCAAAGTATATCTGGTGCACTTAAAAGTCAAACACTGTCAAACCTTACGTGTAGTATTAGTAAGTACATTGACAGGTCAAAATGAGTCAACCGTTTTTGACTGGTAAAAGCATTGTCTGGTATTGTTCAGGGTGGTCAAAATGACAGTAAAAACCAGTCAAAAATGCCCCTGTGTGCACATTTGGGTCAACAGTCCAAACAGGCAGTTGACTGGTTTTGAACTCTATAGCAACTTCCCACTAAAGTGCAACAATACTAGGAGGGTTAAATATCACTTTAATACAGTTTCCGCCATCCGAATTTCATAACTTTATTTTTGCTTGTTTAACCCTCCTACTTCTGGTACCTTTTTCATACAAGTTGATCCACCATTTGAAACCATTCGCTTTTGTGGTTTTGAATGGTGAAATAACTGTGTACAGTATTGATTTCCCCAAAATGGTTTTGAATGGTAGGTCAGCTAATACAAAACCTTGTTTGGATCTTTCCAAATGGTAGTACAGCTAATACAAAACCTTGTTTGGATACTTCTAAGTGGTGAATCAATGGACCCTCTATGCATTTGAATGGATTTGAATGGTAGTAAAGCTTGCTACCAACACTGTTCAAATGGTATCACCATGTGTGTACAAAACCAATGGGCATTTTGGTAAGTGGAAATTTTGAATGGTTTCAAATGGTCTATCAGTAGGAGGGTTAATAACGATATTATCTTTCAAAATTTGTTCACTTTTTAAATTCTATTTTTTTTTTGTATCTTGAGCTAAACACTGGCGATATGTCTTTAAAGCTTTTTGTTTTGAAACACATTTAACCCGACACAATAATTCAGGAATGAGTGCCTCCTACCTATATATGTGTACTTACCAAATAAAGTTCTACTTGATCACAAATAGAGTAGAATTCCTCTAAGCTTTTATCAACTCTTTGTGCAGTGATATCACCTGATTTCCTATAGGAATGTATGTACAAATAAAATTACAATTATATAGATATATTGATGGAATAATACATGGTATATCCTACAGAATCCCATAAAGATAATCTATAGTATGTAAAAGTGGTTATTATTATTTTAATGGTAAAATGTAAAACATTGTGTAAAGCTAATGTTACCAATCTTCCTTAGAAATAACTATGTCCAAGGTACTACCTTTTTTGGGGGAAAAGTAAAATTATTGCCAATAAGTTTATCAGAAAAGGTACTAAATTCCACATAAAAGAGTGAATATCAAAAATAGGAATGAATTTTCACATTTTTCTCACACTTGTAGAAGCAGTCTTGCCAACATCACCAATGTTGTACCATCCCTTTACAGTACCGCTGCTAGCGTTACGTGAACTGACATTAACTACATGTAGCCTGAACAGAGTGTCACAATAGCATACAACTCGGTCAGTATAAAAGAGATCAGTGATTAGCCAAGACGTTCCTTTTAATGAAGTTGAATGAGGATAAACCACATCAAGCTTCATGTACACTCACTGGCCAAAAGTATTGCAACATGCTCAAAATAGCACTTTACAGTAACAGGTGAGATGATCATTTAATCCGATTTCATCGATCGTGTATTACATAGCAAGAACAGTAAAAAAGAACATTGACTTCAAAACACAGGCACTGTCAAGAAGTCTCAAGTAGTGTAAATAAAATAAAATAAATTATTGTAACACAGTTCTCCAAACTGAACTTTGGTGTGAATTTCAATGTTGCAATACTTATGGCCAGTGAGTGTACAAACGATAAGCTAAACCATAAAGCACTGGCATTTCATTCTTGCAGGGGCAAGGCCTGCGTAAAGGGCACTTCCATTAGAATATCAGAATGTCTAAGGGAACATTTGTAAAGGCCACAAAGGCCAAGACCAGGGCACTGGAGGCCATGGCCTCCGTGAAATTCTGGGCCTGAAAAAAATAACATTCAGATCTTTGTTCTATGGTTAAACTCTTTGGGAGACTGGGGTAGCTTTTATGATGCAGGTGCGCTGTCTACTTACGTTGATGCGTTATCAATAGAAGCCGAGCAGTGGAATCCAATGGCAGACACCTTCATCAAGTTCTGTAATTTGGGAAAAAATAAAGCATCTTGCATATTTGTTACACCCATTGTATTTTTAAACATTTTGTGAGCAAAAACAACATAATAAATATTTATACTACTAAAAATACATGTAGCATGTTAACCCTCCTACTACTACAAGGATCAAAATCAGTCAACATGTTGATATACTTCCCAAGGTATATCTAGTGCACTTAAAAGTCAAACATTGTCAAACCTTACATGTAGTAAGTACATTTACAGGTCAAAATGAGTCGAATGTTTTTGACTGGTAAAAGCATTGTCTGGTATTATTCAGGGTGGTCAAAATGACAGTAAAAACCAGTCAAAAATGCCCCTGTGTGCACATTTGGGTCAACAGTCAAAAACAGGCAGTTGACTGATTTTTACCTCTACAGCAGCTTTCCACTAAAGTGCAGCAATAGTAGGAGGGTTAACGAACATGTAGCCAAAATTACATCATACGTGTGTATTGTAAGTAACTGGTATCACTGCTTACAAATTTCGCAACATCCCCCCCAAAAAACAAAACAAAGGACAATTGAAATCGTCCTGTTGTAGAATAATTTATACATTTCAAAAATTTCCACTTTAGTACATGTAAAATTCTTGAGTAAGTAAGTCTAACGCACATGTATAGTGTAAGTACAGAGATACCAACATTCCAAATTGAAAAAGAGTAATTTGCCTAACGAAAGGTTTTCGTCATGTAAACGGCTGATGAACTACGGTGCGCGTGCCGTAAACACATGTGGTTCTTTACATCGTTGGTTTCGCGGCTGGCCAAAAATTAATACAAGGATCGTACAATCGTAATTGGACTCAATAAATCGTAAAAATTACGCCCAAATCGTAAATGTTAGCATCTCTGTAAGTAGACTCCTCCCCCCCCCCCATTTCCAGCCATGGCATGATTGTGACCTTTTTATAATCATGCAATTCAGTCACTTCACAATGGTAGCCAAGGTATATTCTATTCACTAAATTTGTTTATCCAATACTAGAATAGAAATTAACGTTAGAAAGAATAGATTAGATTACTGAGAAAGAATGTAGAAACCCAACTGCCACTTGTGCACAATGTCTAACGTTAAACAATGTAGCAAACAACAATGGCCAACATCTCAATGGATAGATGCATACATTCATTGCTCAAAATCTCCCAAAATATCATTTCCAATCCTCACTCGACTACACTTTCCTCTCCTTAAGTGTGTCCTCATCTTTTAATGGAAAATCTGTGATATTTGTCATATTTGGATATAAAAGTGGCGGTTGTATTGGAAAAAATGTCATATACGACTGCCACTTTTTAAGGGTTTTCTTGGAATTTTTTTGCAACCACTAACCAGTTAAAAAATGATTCTATCAATTTTTGGGGGTACAGAAAGTGAAAATTATCTTTAAAATACACTTTTATGATGGTTTTCGGACTTTATTTCCCTTCTTAAAAAATCCTCCCCTTCAGAAAATAGAAGGATCCTAATTCCTATTATTATAGTTGCCACTGTGCACGTACAATGACCGTGTTGGTCACTAACGGGAGAGTTGACAAGATCAAACTGACATGACTGAGGAAGTCATCGTATACCAAAAATGCCTGATTCTTCATGAAATAAATATCCTGGAATAATTTGAAGTATATGTCCATCATCATCCATATGTTCTCCACCTTACTGGGTAGGTAAGATTACATTATTGGTTATATTGAATGAGAAAAAGTGGCAGTCGGATACGACATTCTACCCGTTGTATTCTAAGTTCTTTCTGATTAACGTTACTACGATCATGGAGGAAGGAAAACCTCCATGCTATGGCATGATAGAAAACCTTGTGAGATGTGAATGATTTCTAGACTATAGTAATTAGGTATGTGCGTATCCCACGCATTGTCGCAAATCTTTTCGGCCGCGGCCTCAATCTCGGGTTGAATCGCTGTGGCGAAGACACCGTGGAGATAGCGATTTGTAACGTTTCGCTGAGGCTGTTCTTTTGACGTATCCACAAGGTTTTTTCGAAGACGTAGATCACATATTCTACTTCAACCTCGTTCTCAAATTTTCTGAATGCGGCATCTAGAAGTTTCCAAAAAAAATTCTCGAAATTTGGGTTTGTTCTTGTTCATCAAAACCATCGACGATTTACTCAAAGGTTAGTAAAACACCTTATCAAACCACATTATTAATTTTTCTATACTTGTTTTCTACCTCTTGGCCAATTTTGACGGCGATTGGACGATTAGCAGTTACGTTTTTTAGATTCACAGAAATCGATGTCAACCAAAGATTGTATTGCGCCGCGTTCAGTGCCATCTTTGATGTCAAAAAGCGAATGTTCAAGCGGCCGATTTTTCAGTCTGATAAATTGTCTCATGTCTGTTTAATATACATACAATTAGTCTTACTTAAATGCCATCTTACTTCTGCAGATTTTCTTTTCTCATGAACTTATTTCATTTAAAAAAAATCTTTCCAGTCAAATATCATTTATTAATTTTTCTTATGTTTAATTAAATCAGGGAAAAAAAATTCTCGCGGATTTCAGTATAAATATTTAAAAATCCTCAGATTTGAGTAATTATTATTTTTTTTAAATTTATTTTCATTATTTTGTTTAATCTTTCCAGTCCAATATAATTTATAAATTGTTCTAATGTTTAATTAAATCAGGGATGAGAATCTTTCGCGGATTTCAGTGTAAAAATATGAAAATAAATCTCAGATTTGAGTATTTTTTTGTTTTTTCATTAGTTTTTTTAATTTTTTAATTTTTTTTAACACATTTTTTTTATATTTCTTATTTGTAAATCAGCACTACAAAACAAACTTATCATTGAATTAGCCTGGAAATAGGTTATTATTCTTCCTCTTTTCCCAAGCATTCCAGTGATACCAACCTTTTGAAAATCGGACAAGAATTAAGAAAGTTATGATATGGAATCCGAGAAAATATAGGAAACGGGTCACAAGTCAAATTTACATTTCTTTTGTTTTTCCTTATAAAATAGTTGACATTTACGGGCCTAAAATTGCCGGATTCAACATGTCATAACTTCCTTATTTTTGGTCACAGGAAGATGATTCTTATATCATTGTAATCGTCTGTTCAAGACCTTGACAATGATACCAGTTGTATTGAAATCCGTTGATTTTGAAATTTTTTGTCACATAGCTATAGTAATAATTAATTACAACATGCAGTGTGCAAGCAGGGACCTTATTACCCCTTAGCTCAGTGGTTCATACCTAAACTGTTGATAAATAACACTTACAGAAAGGGACTCTTTTAAATGAGGAACCAATACTTTCACTTTAGAAATGGGATCAAATTCTGCAGCTTGTTGTTGCTGTTGTTGAGACTGTGTAGGCTGGGACTGCGACGACGACTGTGGCTGACTAGCCGTACCGGGTGCTGGTGATGCGGCCCCCCGTGTAGCTCCTGTCGTACTGGACTGGGTCTGACTTGCTGGTTGTGATGGGCCTTGAGAAGCCATTTTCAAGTTCAAAGATAAATACTTCCAAAATAAGCTCAAAATCAAAGGGGTTCGAGAGGCTTCTTCTCCGAAAGGCAGCTCTGGTTAAATTGTACTACAGAAGATCCGAACAATTAAATGTGGTTTGTTCATTGGACGACAGAGGGCGCAATTTGACAGCTAAGTAGACTGTACTGTATTATGAAATATCCGGCAACATGATTATTCATCGCTGACGGGCTTTAAAGTGTCTGCACTATGAGGCGCACGGTCAATCGTTTTTAGGTTTTAGGGGTGGGAAAGATTCACAGGTATGAAATTAATAATAATAATAATAATAATAATAATAATAATAATAATAATAATAATAATAATAATAATAATAATAATAATAATAATAATAATAATAATAATAATAATAATAATAATAATAATAAAGATTTGTAGCGTGCACATATCCACCCTGCTGGGCGCTCAAGGCGCGGAAACAAAGAAAAAACATGAATACAAACAATATACAATGATATCATAGGGGAAAAAAATGTACTGAGATACATGTACCTACAATGCAATTACAAATAATTATACATCATCTTTGAAGAATTGTGACATAAGATGAGTTTTAAGCAGCGACTTAAATCTAGTTATACTATGGCAAGATTTGAGTTAGAGTCTCGGAGCCGCGACAGAAAAAGACCTATAACCCCAGTTCCGTTTTGAAGTTGGTTCCTTCAGGAGTGACATGTTACTGGAGCGCAAATTGCGTGATGGAGTGTAGACTTTAAGCAGTTCAGAAATATAAATTGGAGCAATACTATTAAAAGATTTGTGAACAATTAGCATAAGTTTAAAAACAATTCTCTGTGAAACAGGAAGCCAGTGCAGTTCTTTTAAGATTGGCGTGATATGGCATGACCTTCTGGACAAAGTTACAATACGAGCTGCTGTGTGTTTTGTACATGCATGTATGTGCTGAAGACGAGATATTTGATTCTGCGGGAGACCGTAAAGGTGAGCATTCCCGTTATCAAGCCGTGATGTGACAAACGCATGTATAATTTGTTCAGTAGCACTTTTATTCAAGTATTTCGGAAATTGAAAGGGTCATTGAAAGGGAAATTGTGAAGTTGACCGATATCTTCCAAGTAAGTTTTATGTAAATCTGTGATCATTTATCTTTTTCGAAAATCACATAAAGCGGGTTGGATTAATTGTTTTTGGCGAGTTCTTGGAGAAGAATAATATAGATGATGTAAACAAAGACCAAAGAACACGAACTTTGTCTGTTTGTTTGTTTGTTTTGTTTTTTTAGGGGGAGGGGAGAGGGTTTACTTTTTGCTGGAAACTATCAGAATTGTTTTCATTGGAGCATCGATAATTTCCTTTAAAAAAGGAATTCAAATACTTTGAAATTAGACTTTTATTTATTTATTTATTTGTTTTAAATTTGTTTTAAATTTATTTACATTTAAAAAAAATTATTTTTAAATTTATTTATTTTTATTTATTTAAAAAAAAATACAACATTAATTCGGAAGCAAAGCCCTTCTGTATAATATTAAACTGAGGGTGAGTACAATTTTGGCCGGATTACATAAATAATCGCTTAATGTCTCGTTCTCTCCAATGATTTAAACCCTATTGTTATGAGTTACAGATGTATGAGTGACAGATGTATAAATTTCAATGTTCTTTTTCATCGGAATATAGCTATTTTACCTGAGAAAGGGAAAACAAATGCTTCGTTAAAAATGACAGAATTCTCAAAATAATCGTGCGAAGCATGGTTTTTACAGTAAATTTGTACCGAATTAATGTTATGATTTGTTCCGGCATAAAATAATGCTGGCATATTCATTACCGTAAAACAAGCTTCCGCCAACTATTTTGCAAAATATCTCATTTCAAAGTAGTTTTATGTTATCCATAATGGATCATCAATGTTCAAATGAAAATAACATTTCCAGATATTGCCGATAAAACACGGGCGATACATCTTTAAATATTTCTAAACTAGATTGTGGAAAATATGTTCCCTTCAAATAACAAGTTCGTGATTTTCTAGAAAAATAAATATATATTATTTTTTTATGAAAAACTAGTCATAGAAAACAATAGGTTCAAGGATTGCTCTAGACTCTAGAGATTCACCGCGCACTGACTGATGGGGAGCGCAATCGGCCTTATAAATAATTATAACGCCCTCTTGCGATAAATTACTACGGCTTCTCGTTCGGATCTCTTATTGTATAGTTTTTGTGTGCAAACATCACATTCGTTTTTGACACCTGGTCGCCTTATTTTTGTATCATCATCATGCCGCCGATGCCACCGATGCCACCGATGCCACCGATGCCACCGATGCCACCGATGCCACCAACCATACAAAGTGGTGAAAAACGAAGTGATCGGGACAGGAAGTGAGTATAGTTTGGCATTTATCGAATATATTATAAGGCATCATTTCCAGACATTATACAATTTTTTTGCAAACGTCGTGACCGGCCATTTTTTGCCCAAATTCCGGACATGTGGCGTATATATTGATATACATGTGCAAGTAGCTCCTGTAGTCTAGGGATGTCAAAATTAAAATTGAAGTATTAAGGATTCACCTGAAAATGGGCTAGAATGAAAGAGCTAGTGTTTTAATGTTGTTTGGTGAAAAAATGACCGAAATCGGTCAAGGGGTTCAAAAGTAATTTTTCGTTAAACGAGTTTTTGCTCCTGAAGTTCAAGGTCAAATTTATCGCATAACAACCAAACGGAATGAAATTGACATTTTATCGCATCATAATAAATTTATTAAAGTGAAGAAACAAGTGAAATCAACTAGAATTGGTTAAAAACAATGATTTCTCTGGGTTAAAGTAAAAAAAACAGGTTCCGGAGTACAAGAAAGTAAAAGAAGACGCGCACCGAAAATGGCGTAAAGTCGCGACGACGTTAATGAATTCCTAGGGGACCCCATAATTGGCGGGTAGGAAAATTGAATGATCGGCCATTTTTAAACAACAATAAAAACAAAACTAAACGTTGCATGGCCTTCATTTCTTCAGTATTATAAGAAACCAACTGTATTTTCAGTTAAATGTATCCTGATATCTCTTGTAATTACATTTAATTTATTACGGAATTTTGAAAACCACTAATTAACACTTCTTCACTTTACGGAGTCTTCAAAAAAGTAGCGAAAATTGAATGATCGGCCATTTTTAAACAATTACAATAAAAAAAACTAAATGTCGCATGGCCTTTATTTTTTGAGTTAATATTATAAGAAACATTTGTATTTCTAGTTAAATGTATCCTGATATCTCTTGTAATTACATCTAATTTATTATGTATTTTTAACAATTACTAATTAAGACTTTGTCACTTAAGTATTTTACAGTAGGTAAATGCATTTTTTAATTACTCCTTCATTAATTTGTCAAAGAAATCAATTCTCTGTAAGTGCAACCCTCCATAACAATGAATAAACATACTGAGAGAGCCCAGTCAGTTTTCACCATTAAACTATTCTGAGGGGATCCCTATGGGAATTGTGTCAGTTTGGCTTTCAATAACAAGGTCAAATAGGGCAGATAAACATCTATAGTATAAGCATGGAGGAAGAAAAGGGTAGGGTAGATAAGCCTGTTTAATATCAGCTAGCTCAGAGGCGTTGGTGCCAGGTTGGCTGATATTGGGGTATAGTTGTTGGGGGGGGGGGTCTGAGGATGGTGGTAATCTTGTGCTAATTAACCTTGGGTGGCAGGTGGCAATGGGCCATGGGTTCTATCAATCCTCCATGGTTCTATATATAGCTGGAGCACTAGCACTAGCAGCATAGAACTACAGAAACCATGGAGGAAGGAAACTGCTTTAAAAAGGTAAGACACGATTTTAGGAACGTAGTGTTAATTAACTAATTAATAATAAGGAAAACATAAAGTTTGAAAATGTTTGAAAAATGTCAAAAGAAATCGATATTTTTTTTATCTCAACAAAAAACTTCAACTATTCTTATTCAAAATTAACCTAGACAATAAAAACAATAGTGAAAATTAATGTAAAATTGTTAAAAAGCGAACCTGACTCGACGTAGCAACAACGAAGCGTCCCTCCGAACGTGGCATTTAAACACCCACGCACCACGCGTGTTGTCATACATGTACATGCAACATAGAACGTAGTCTGGTTGCGGCCCAGTGATCCCGCGGTGTTGTGCGTTAATCAACGAGGTGAAAAACAGACATAAACAACCTTGTACTCTCTTCGCATGGGGGATTAGGTATTTAAAAAGCGTTGTAGACAAAATGCGCTCCTGTGTACGGTCTTGCGAATGCTATTTTTAGAAAGAGTGGGAATTTTCCATTAGATTGATACATCGCGCAACCGCGAGATCTTTCTCTAACGTTTTGCGCAGTCCGATTTAATGTTTATTTTTTATTTTTTTTATTCTAAAATTGAAGCATTATTTAAGAACATACCATATTTAGAAAGAGGAGAATATAAGCTTTCTTTTGAGTGTAAGGTTGACTTAATTGGACGGTGTCTTCACCCCCCGTTTTGGTTTTGAACGTTCGCATGTCGGCACTTTTTCAACCTGCCACTTTTGGCACCGCGCGCCGTAAAGGTTGATTCTTTTCAGCACAAGGTACGATTTTCAAGATTTGATTTCTCAAAAAATAAATGTAGAATCCGTTTCAAATTTTCTGAGGTTGTAGAAAAAACATATTTTAATACTTTTATTCAAAAACATTAAAAAAATAATAGCATTTACATATCCAAAAAAATTCTTGAAAATGGCATGTTGTGCTCCGTTCGCTTCTTTTTCAGGGGCGTGGTCGGCTTAGCGCCCACAGCAAGACATCCCTACCTGTAGCATTGTGATCTCGTCGGGGTTAAGACAACTCGATCCATGTGACAACTCGACATGGACAACTCGACCCACAAGACAGTTCGACCCACAACAGCTCGACCCACAAGACAGCTCGACCCACAAGACAGCTCGACCTTGTGACAACTCGACCCACAACAAAAAATGCACAAGACAACTCGACCTTGTGACAAATCGACCCACGAGACAACTCGACCCTTGTGACAACTCGACCCACGACACAGCGTAAAATGGCCTACATGAAATGGCATGGAGCGGCCGCGAGAGGGCGACACAGCCACCTCATTATATGACGTCATGGATACTCGCTATATATGGCAATTTTCATGAATGAAATTGCCGCGCATGCACATATACTTGCCACGAGTCCCTCGCTGCATCTTTACTTCGATAGAGCTCGTGATGATCTTTCTAATGGTACCAAAATCTTACGATTTGGGCGTTTTCTTCTATTTTTTCTGGAATTTCTTTGATTTCAACCTGAGGATCAACAACTTGCGGATTCGTTGCTGATATTGTGAGTTTCGTAAGTTATATTTTTGTTACCATTTTAGTATGAAACCGCGCCACTGTCCAAATGTGTTCGGGATGTATTAAATAATCATTGACAACATGTATTATATGTATGGGATGGATGGATTGAGTGCGGCGTGTGATTATGCATGGAATTGTCATGAGCTGGATGGGGATTTTGATGCGCACGTCCGTGCGTGCGTGGTGTGCATAGGTGTTTGCGCTTGCGTGTGACTTGCCATGGTGACTTCCGCGGCACCGAAAATCACTGTGCATGTGAGTTTGCATGCGCTTGCCATCGAGTTTCTGTGACGTCACGAGCTCAGGAGCCGAGCCAACCAATGAGCACTGCGCTAGTTTCGCACCGCACCGCACCGTGACCATCCATGGTACAGTACTAATGGGGAATTTTTCGCTATGCACGAGACAACTCGACATTGTGACAACTCCACCCACGAGACAACTCGACCCTTGTGACAACTCGACCTACGTGACAAGTCGACACGGACAACTTGACCCAATTTATCATTGCTTAGAAGTGGATCATTGTTTTCCCTTGAAAAAAAATTGATCACTAGGCTTAAACTAGCACCAAGAATGGCTAAAGTTCTAGCACAAATTCAATCATTTCCCCGTAATTAGGCAGTTTCACGCAAACCGCCGATGGTGGCACTATTTTTGATGCCCTTTTTTCTGTCGAAGTTGTGACCCACCGAAAGTTCGTTGACTCGCCCGATAGTACGTGTGAAAATGCATAGGCGCAATATCGCTAGCGCCTGGTTACGTTGATGAGGCTTCGATGTTTTGCTGGACGCTATTTTTATGAGTACTAAATTATGCAGTCGATAAAAAAATCAGCGATGGGAAACCTTTCGTTATGGAAATACAGGCAACTGAATTTCGGCAAGTTTTCACGATTTTCTTGTCCAACTTTCATGGTAAAATACTAATTCAAAGGGTAGTCTATCGATGTTCTAGTGTCGATAAATGAATACGACACATCGTGGTTATCTTAATTGGTCAGTTGATGCCAACTGTAACGTTGGCGGAAAAACAGTGCAACTGGCGGAAAATGATCCGACGGCAAATTTAAAAAAAATCACCGCTATCGGTGATTTGGCTCGGTGAATCGGGGTGTCACGCACGCTGAATCGGGGTGTCACGCACGGGTGGATTTTGGTATTCAATGAGATTTTTTTGTTATAAAAGGGGGACATGCTATATAGACACTTTGTTAGTACTACACGGATACGTTCGGTCACAACTTTTCAAATGAAACTGGCCTCCAAAATGACCAGATATTTAAATCAACAAAAATTCGTAACTTTGCATAGGGTTAACCTATCATGACCATTGACCCCTCATTTTCTTTCTAATTTTTTGCTCTATCCAGTGATATGACATTTAAAAGAATTGAAGCAACTTCAAATTTTCATGAAACTGCCTACCGTAATACACGCCCTGGCGAAATTAGTTTTTAGGACTTGAAGTTTAACGTTAATTCATGTGACGGTGCGTTGCTTTACGGACCCGTTGTGCATATAACATAGTCGTCGGCATTTACTATTTACTTATTTTAATTGGTGTGATTTTTTGTACTTATTAGTTATAAAGATGCATTTTTCCCTTCTAGATCGCATCGCAACTAATTATACAGTGCGTATAAAAAAAAAAGGTAATCCGAATTCAAGGGGTTAATATGCCAAGGTTATTTAGTTTGACAATTTACATGTGGTTTACCAATTAAGAGGAACTCCTCAGCTTTCCATTGATACCTTTATTGACCCATTGCTGTCACACTTGACTGAGTACATTGTTAGTGAAAATGACAAATTCAAATCGCATTTTTGCAAGTTTGGGTAATCAGTGCAAGGCAGGATAATCAGTGAAAGTCAGTATGATAAACCAGATTTTCTTTAGGAATGACTGGACATTATTCAAGAAGAATCTCTTCTAACATTGCCCTTTTATGCACCCACACCTTCAACAATGTCCACCTCCCCTTTCGACACAAAGCTGACAGCGACGGAGCATGTCCTGCACTGCTCGTCTCACCATAGCCGGATTATTGCGTAAAGCATCCACTTCATTTCGAATACGGCCCTGCAATTCATCAAGATCACGGGGAGGAGTTGCAAACACCTTGTTCTTCAAATGTCCCCAAAGGAAATAATCACATGGTGTGAGGTCAGGTGATCTTGGTGGCCATTCCACCTCATGGTTGATGGCGATGACTCGTTCGCCAAAGACTTCCCTCAGACGATCTCGGACAGCGATAAGGCGATGTGCTGGGCGCCGTCTTGGGCCCACCAGAGCTGTCTGAAGACCCCACGAACCTGTCGCTCAAAGTGTTCCTGCAGCTGCGGTAAACGTTATCATTGAGCATCTGCAGATACATGTTACCATTGACATTCCTTTGAAAGAAAACGGTCCGATCAGCTGACCACTTCCACAAAGTCCTAACCAAACAGTCCACTTTTGTCGACTCATGTTAACCTCAAAATTGAATTCTGGGGGGTGTCTTGCTGGTGCATATTCAAGAACATTATGCGTATTGATCTTGCCATTCATGGAGAAAGCAGCTTCGTCGCCGATTACGAGATTCCGCAGAAAATTGACATCTCTCTCGGTACGGGCTATCAACCATCTGGCAAATGCCAGCCTTCTAGCAAAATCTCCTGGCGTACATGTAAGTTGATGTCGGATGTGAATCCGATATGGATGCTGGTGGAGGTCCAATCTCGTGATTCTGTTGAATGTCGCCGAAGGCAATCTCAGCCCATTTCGCCTTGCGCAGGTGTCCCTAGGATGCTCCAAAAGTTGCTGCCTTACTGCTGCAATGTTCCCTTCTGATCGCCCTGTGCGCCTCCTGCCAGAATTCCCCTTGTTGCGGTTGAGGCTAGTGCCATACTCTTGATATTGTCTAACATTCGCCCAGATGGTTTTGGCTGATGGGGGCTCCCGTTCTGGGAAACGTTCCCTGAAAGCATCGCGAGTTTGCTGCAAACTGCGAGTTTGGTGAAATGTTGTAACCACGAAAGCTCGCTGTTCAGTCGTTAGTTGTGCCATCTTTCCAACTACCTGTCCCTAAACCCAGGCCCTTCTTAAATACTCAACTTGAAGAAAAGGATGTCGTAACAGACGATTACCGCACCAGCTTAAAAATCTTACATAATCAATTAGGCAGTCAAGTGATGCGTCCATTTCAGACTGCCTTGAACTGATTACCCAAACTTGCAAAAATGCGATTTGAATTTGCCATTTTCAATAACGATGTACTCAGTCATGTGTGACAGCAATGGGTCAATAAAGTATCAATGGAAAGCTGAGGAGTTCCTCTTAATTGGTAAACTACATGTAAATTGTCAAATAACCTTGGCATATTAACGCCCTGAATTCGGATTACCTTTTTTTTAATACGCACTGTATACATAGCAGGCTTTGTAAGGGCCGTGAGAATTTTACCAACAGTGACCGTGAGCGACATGATTCATAAAAATATATATTGGGAAAAGATTTAAGACATATTTTACTCTTGGAAAATCCTTTTAAGAATATTGTAAATACTAGTTACAGTAGTGTCGTGGCCGAACGGTCTAGCTTACCGGACTCAAGTTCTGGTGTTAGCAGCAGAATGTGGGTTCGAATCCCGGCCGTGACACTTGTGTCCTTGAGCAAGACACTTAACCATAATTGCTTCTCTCCACCCAGGGGTTAAATGGGTACCTGTGAGGGCAGAGTTGGTTGATTAGCCCTATATGCGCTGTAATGGCAGCAATTGAGCTGTATACTCCCCAGGGAGCTGAGATGGTTTCAGGAATGATTTATGAGCCTTATGAGCAGGGGTAATGATATAATGCGCCTTGAGCACCACTTAGTTGGTGGATACGTGCGCTATATAAGTCCACACATTATTATTATTATTATTATTATTATTATTATTATTAATATACCTAATCCCCAGAAAAAATATAATATTAAATAAAAAGAAGAGTCCAAATGTATAAAAATTTTAAATAATTATATTTTATTGAATGCCATTCAAATAATAAACCATAAAAGGGCAATATAATCAATGACAATAGGCATATAATTAGGCCCTACACATTTTCAAAATGTGTTCATGCCCATTGCCTGTGCTGGCTTTTCTCCCTCTCCCCTGTGGACGTATGCGAGATATAAAATTATAGATTTAAAATTATTTGCAAAATTATTACAAAACGTCTTTTACTGATAACATCCTTGATTTCATTATAGAAAGGAAAATAAATTCTTTAAAAAGTGAATATAATTGCTTCTTATTTTGAAAAATGATCCAATGAAAAAAAAGAAAATGCGTTGTCAATTCCGTCTACACTCAATCCTTCCCGCAAAAAAGGGGTCGAGTTTTCACATAAAGGGTCGAGTTGTCACAAGGTCAAGTTGTCTCGTGGGACGAGTTGTCACACGGGTCGAGTTGTCTCGTGGGTCGAGTTGTCACAAGGGTCGAGTTGTCTCGTGGGTCGAGTTGTCACAAGGTCGAGTTGTCTCGTGGGTCGAGTTGTCCGTATTGAGTTGTCACATGGGTCGAGTTGTCTTATGACCATCTCGTCGTACCTCGATCCTCAACGCTACATGTAGATCGTCTCCCATTACATGTAACTGCATGTGAGGCAAAATCTTTTTGGTCCAATAATTTCTCTTAACCCTAACTCCCTAGGCCCATTTGCTTACACATAACCTGAATCCTTCCTAACTCCCTAGGCCCATTTGCTTACACATAACCTGAATCCTTCCTAACTCCCTAGGCCCATTTGCTTACACATAACCTGAATCCTTCCTAACTCCCTAGGCCCATTTGCTTACACATAACCTGAATCCTTCCTAACTCCCTGGGCCCATTTGCTTGCACATAAATGTAACCTGAATCCTTCCTAACTCCCTAGGCCCATTTGCTTACACATAACCTGAATCCTTCCTAACTCCCTAGGCCCATTTGCTTACACATAACCTGAATCCTCCAAAATCCTTCAGTAGTAAAGCAAGCACATGACATGTATGCACACGTGTTTCTAATCTGTGATGCATGTACATGGCCAGGGACCCTCCCTGCATGCATGGAGCAATAAACAGTATCCACTGACCCAAGCACTGACCTTGCAAATCACTACAACAAACATGGATGTACATGTACATGTACCATGGAAAGGCAAGTATGCCTAATAACCTCAATCCTCCAAAATACTTCACTTTAGCAAAGAGCATGTAGCATGTAACCTCAATCCTTCAAAATCCTTCACTTTAGCAAAGAGGATTTGGGAGGATTTGGGAAGGTTAGGGTTAAGTGCAATCAACTTCAGTCCATGCACAGCACATTGTGTATTTGGGACCGTACTCAAGTTCCCTCAGCCTTATGTTCCCTCAGCCCTATGTTCCCTCAGCCCTATGTTCCCTCATCCCAAAATAGACCCTATGTTCCCTCAGCCCTATGTTCCCTCATCCCAACATAGGGTCTATTTTGGGATGAGGAACATAGGGTTGAGGGAACATAGGGTTGAGGGAACATAGGGCCTAATTTGGATTTTAAAAAAATGTTAGGCATTGAGGGAACATAGGGCTGAGGGAACATAGGGCTGAGGGAACATAGGCATGACCCCGTGTATTTCTGTAATGTATTATTATCGAACCTATATAATAACTTTAGCAAATAATGAAAAAAGTTACCTGACAAGTGACATTTTAGCGCACAATGATTACAACTGCATGTCGACACAGAAAGCCGTCCACAGTGATGACTGCTGCGGTGACCCTATTTGAAGTAGCGCACCGGAGAAACGATACGGCATTCACACACTTTTCCACTCGATTTTTGTTAAAGTTTTATTGTGTTGTGGAATTATAAAGTTTCTGAAGAATATCGGTTGCATTTTAATTGGTTGTGTGTGTTTTCCACATCTTTTTCCACAGATCAAGGGGTACTGTTCCAGGAAAGTAAGTTAAAGTTTCATTTTCACTTAAAAGTTTGACCATTAGTATAAAGCCACAATTATTAACCCTCCTACTGTAGCTGAATTTTTGGGGCAAGTAGCTATACAGGGTGTTTAGAAAAAAGGTAATCCTACTTTAAAGGGTTAATATGGCCAGACTATATGTTTACCAGCAAAAAGCATGGTATCATCTTAAAGCAGAAGCTATGTGCTTTCCAATGATACCTTGGGTTACATTCCAGGGTCACGCATCATTGAGCACCACTGTCTTGAAATTGTGGTGCACAATTGCAGTTGGTTCACTTTCCTGCTGAACAAAATCGACACAGATTTATGTTCAATCATTGGATTTTATTCATGATCATGAGTAAAATATTTAACAGCAGAAGTTTCTGATTTTCTCTCATTGGCCAAGACCCTCCACGTGTCCACCTCCCCTCTCCAAGCACAGTTGACATCGACGGCGCATGTCGTCCACAGCTTGTCTCACGGTACGTGGATCTTGTCGCAAACTGTCTACCTCACGGTGAATCCTTTCACGCAAATTCTGCATGTTGTGTGGAGGGGTGCTGAAAACTTTGTTCTTCAAATGACCCCACAAAAAGAAGTCGCAGAGGGTGAGGTCTGGTGACCTTGGGGGCCATTCAACGGGGAGGTTCAGAGCAATCACGCGTTCGTGAAAGAGTTCTTGGAGGCAATTTCGAACAGCGATGAGACGATGGGCTAGTGCACCATCTTGAGCCCACCACACATAACGGAACATTCCATTTTGCTGTCGCTGGAAGTGGATCTCCATCTGTGGCACAACCTCCTCGTTGATCATTTGAAGATAGGCCTGACCATTGACATTTCGCTCAAAGAAAAATGGACCGATGATCACGCCATTGCCACACAGTCCGACCCAGACAGTCACTTTCTCTCTGCTCATCTTTGTCTCGAAGTTGAAGACTGGTGGTTGCCCAGCTGGGGCGTAATGAACAACATTGTGGGTGTTGACCTCACCATTCATTGCAAACACAGCCTCATCCCCGATCAAGACGTTGCGAAGAAATCTGGGATCTCTCTCACACCGCTCAAGAAACCACTCACAAAAAGTCTGTCATCTTGCAAGATCAGCAGGCAGAAGTTCATGACGGATGTGGATGTGGAACGGATGGAAATGAAGGTCCAGACGAGTGATCCGATTGAAAGTGGCTGGGCTCAGTCCAACACAATTCCGTCTTGCACTTGTCTCCTGTGGGTGGTCAATCAGTTGCTGTCGTACGGCAGCGATGTTTTCCTGAGATCTCGCTGTCCTTGGCCTTCCTGAATGTCCTTTGTTGCGGTTGAGGCTGATTCCGTGTGCTTCATACTTTCTTACATTGGCCCAGATTGTTTTCTTTGCTGGTGGTTCTCGGTCTGGGAATGCTTCTCCAAAGGCATCCTGTGTAGCCTGCAAACTTCTGGTTTCATGGAATTTCTTGACCACAAAGATTCTCTGTTCTGCCGTAAGCTGAACCATTGTGACAACCTGAGGTTTACACACTGTCTGAAGGCCAGAATGACATGGGTTCGAAAGTGAACCAACTGCAATTGTGCACCACAATTTCAATGATGTGTGACCCTGGAATGTAACCCAAGGTATCATTGGAAAGCACATAGCTTCTGCTTTAAGATGATACCATGCTTTTTGCTGGTAAACATATAGTCTGGCCATATTAACCCTTTAACCCTCCTATGGTTTGACCTTTCAAAACCTTTCAAAATCTGCTTACGGGCCAAAATGGCTATCAATTATTATGAACCCTTTAAAACCCTCCAGAATTTGTTGCTACTGAACAACCACACCTTTCAATACCATTTGAAAGGTATTGAAACATTTCAACACCAGTTTGTTCAGAGAGTTGTTACACCTTTCGAAACCTTTCATAGGTCCCTTTTGTCAGACAGTTTTCTCACCTTTCAAAACCCTTCAGTACAGCAAACTTGAAAGGTTTTGAAAGGTCTGACAATTCTATGGCAACTGCACTGTATATAGGAGGGTTAAAGTAGGATTACCTTTTTTTTGAAACACCCTGTTAATAGTGGTCAAAATCAGTCTAATGACTCTTTTTGACTATTGAACCAACTGCACACGGGAATTTTTGACTTGTTTTCACTGTCATTTTGACCTTATTTCTAGGGAAGATCGATAGTATTATCAAGTAAGTTTTACATTACAATTAAAAAATGTAATTCTTGAATAACCCAAATTCTATACCTTTAATCTGATCAATTCAACACCTATAGATCCGACCTGGTGTGCCGCATCAAATACAGCAACAACCTACCCGATATTCCCTTTGATCCTAAGTTTGTGACCTACCCATTTGAAGCCAATCGCTTTGTTCAGTACAACGCCACATCGTTGGAGCGTAACTACAAACATGAGCTGCTGGCTGAGCATGACCTCGGGGTCACCATTGATCTGATCAACCCAGACACCTACAAGATAGATGCGAATGGTAAGGCCGTTTTTTTTTTATTACTTGGATTACGGATTTGTAAGCTACAAAAAATGAGCGGGGATCGGGGAAAAAAAAAGAAAAAAAAAAAAGAAAATGATCGGGATTACGGAATTTCGAGCTCACGAAATCGGGCGGGGCGAAAAAATTAATAAATAAATTACCGAAGGCACGCAGGCGGCTTCTAAAACACGTACATTATACACAAGTCTCGGCAGCGGCCGCCATTGTAAAGAGCAGATGCACACACGCTGATGCTCTGCCCAAATTCGCACACACAGACCATTTGTTGACACAGCAATCGATTGCATGAGTTTGGGCCGTGAGGTCAAGTCGCGCGATGCACGTACATGTAGTTGTTACTAAATGGCCAATGTATGCACTTGGGCAAATAGTATAGTCTATAAACGGACTCGCACTTTTGTACGTGAATGCATAACATTGGTCTGGTTTCCATCATACATCGGCCGCGATTTTTTTCTCCGTTCACTGGCTCACGGTACGTGTACACATTTACTGTACATGTATTGTAGGGATCTTGTTGTATTTGAAGAAAATGTGATCTAAAAGTATTGTTTTGTACACGATGGTGTTTTGTACGCGATCGGTGGCACTGTTGTAAGTGTTGTGGATTTTTTTTTTTTTTTTTTTTTTAACTACAAAACTTGATTTTTCGGGCGGGGAT
This sequence comes from Zoroaster sp. YZ-2022, assembly GCA_029582265.1. NCBI lineage: Eukaryota > Metazoa > Echinodermata > Asteroidea > Forcipulatida > Zoroasteridae > Zoroaster > Zoroaster sp. YZ-2022. The sequence goes on along the minus strand of CM055821.1, from coordinate 16,868,984 downwards.
TTTTTTAATTTTTTTCAGAAACGCGATTTTTTCGAGCGGCGATTCCGTAATCCAAGTTATTAAAAAAAAATGGCCTAAGTAGGCATGTAGGCCTACCGTATAGTATCCCTATTGTTTCACGTTTTACCTTTTAACCCTTTCAATCACATATACTTTGCACACAGTTACCTCCCACATCCCGCATACTTTTTCAAAAACAACAATAACATATCTTGTTTATATTAGAAAAATCATTTAAAAAATTACCCCTCATAATTTTTATACAATTTTTTGACAGTTTGTTGAACAGATTCATGGTGTATAATTTCTTTCATTTTTATTTTTTGGACCTCAGTGACGTAATTGACCTCCTTTTAAACCAGAACTTGTATACAAAAAAGAGTATTTGTCATTTCCATTGTTGGAAACACGAGGGCGCTATTTTGCCAGATCACAATACAGGGCCATCACCACACCCCCCATGACATCACAGATACTGTATGCTCATGAATATATATGGAAATTTTCATCGGCGTATATGTGATGTCAACATGGATACAGAGTTATGTAATATTATGTTTCAAGTTAAATAATTCCTATTGCGTATAGTCATTTTAAACCCATTTAACATTTATACAGTATATTTTGTAACATATCATTAGCACTGATATGATTGCCTGTTTTGATGATAGTTAATCTAGATCCAGCTGATGAGAGGTTACTAGAGGAGGAAATTGCTACACCAGGGGACTCCAAAAGGTACAATCTTTATTCTGCCATCGCATTTTTTGGTTATTTTTTTAAATTACCAATCATATACTTAACCTTCAAAGACTCCTCACAAAGGCAGTTACTACAAGCTATTAAACCCTGTTGCCAAATGAAATACAATGCAATAAATGTAACAAACAGTTGGATCTTGTTGAAGCGAGCAGTGAACAAAAGATCTTTTTTTCTTGCTGATGGATCTTGTTGCATTCTGCAGGCTTCACACTGATGGATGTTGTTGCATTGAGCAGGGTGTCTAGCCAGTTATTGAAGGTGGTTAGGACAGCTTCACCCTTAGACAACTGATGGATGTTGTTGCATTGAGCAGGGTGTCTATAGCCAGTTTATTGAAGGGGGTTAGGACAGCTTCACCCTTAGACAACTGATGGATGTTGTTGCATTGAGCAGGGTGTCTATAGCCAGTTATTGAAGGTGGTTAGGACAGCTTCACCCTTAGACAACTGATGGATGTTGTTGCATTGAGCAGGGTGTCTATAGCCAGTTTATTGAAGGGGGTTAGGGCAGCTTCACACTTGGACAACTGATGGATGTTGTTGCATTGAGCAGGGTGTCTATAGCCAGTTTATTGAAGGGGGTTAGGGCAGCTTCACACTTGGACAACTGATGGATGTTGTTGCATTGAGCAGGGTGTCTAGCCAGTTATTGAAGGTGGTTAGGACAGCTTCACCCTTAGACAACTGATGGATGTTGTTGCATTGAGCAGGGTGTCTATAGCCAGTTTATTGAAGGGGGTTAGGGCAGCTTCACACTTGGACAACTGATGGATGTTGTTGCATTGAGCAGGGTGTCTATAGCCAGTTTATTGAAGTGGTGGGGCGCGGCTACACAATGGGACCACTGATGGATGTTGTTGCAGTGAGCAGGGTGTCTATAGCCAGTTTATTGAAGGGGTTAGGGCAGCTTCACACTTGGACAACTGATGGATGTTGTTGCATTGAGCAGGGTGTCTATAGCCAGTTTATTGAAGGGGTTAGGGCAGCTTCACACTTGGACAACTGATGGATGTTGTTGCATTGAGCAGGGTGTCTATAGCCAGTTTATTGAAGGGGGTTAGGGCAGCTTCACACTTGGACAACTGATGGATGTTGTTGCATTGAGCAGGGTGTCTATAGCCAGTTTATTGAAGGGGGTTAGGGCAGCTTCACACTTGGACAACTGATGGATGTTGTTGCATTGAGCAGGGTGTCTAGCCAGTTATTGAAGGGGTTAGGGCAGCTTCACACTTGGACAACTGACGGATGTTGTTGCATTGAGCAGGGTGTCTATAGCCAGTTATTGAAGGGGTTAGGGCAGCTTCACACTTGGACAACTGATGGATGTTGTTGCATTGAGCAGGGTGTCTATAGCCAGTTTATTGAAGGGGGTTAGGGCAGCTTCACACTTGGACAACTGATGGATGTTGTTGCATTGAGCAGGGTGTCTATAGCCAGTTTATTGAAGGGGGTTAGATTTACGTTTCGGTCAGGTTTTGGGAGATTCAAAATACAGGATGCTGACTAATATGTAACTTACTGTACATGTATGTGATTATACTTAACTCGACCATAATCATCACAAATGCCAGATCTAGATATTAGTATATGAGCCCCCCCTCCCCTTTCAAATTACAATTGCCATGATTCCTGAAACATGACCTTTCTGATATGTGACCATTTGAGTTGTTCATAGACTCCTTGGAGACACATAGCACCCTGATCTCTAATTTAATACAACACCAAGGCAGATGAGCCTTGGCATGAGTTAAAATGGTCTAACAGTTGATTTTGTTGGTGTTTGAATTGTCTTTTAGGTCACGGCAGCACACAAAGGCAGTATCATGGCTGAGAAAGACAGAATATATCTCCAGTGAATATAACAGATCACAGTACAGCAGGGACAAAGTAGAAACAAAGTAAGAATACTAATTATTTATAGTGCTAGGAGTTACCAGTTAGTTTGCTAAACGTATACGAAACATTCACAGTCGCTTAACCGGTTAACCGCAAGTCGGCACCCGCTGGCCCCATAAACTAGATCAAGTCGGCAAATGGAACTATGTGTATACATAGGTTGATATGTATACATGTGTATACATTTTCGATAAAAAAAGCATCAATAAACTTCCTACAATGATTGTTAAATAACCAATGCAGCAAAAAAAGAAAGTCTAGAACAACAAAATGGGCAGCAATTTTTTATTTTTATTTATTTTTTTTAAATGTTAGTTTTGGTTGGCCGGTTAGCAAATTTCTGAATGGTTAGTGCAGTTTCGGTCGGTTAACCCCAACAATAATTATTTATCAGTTTAAGTTTGGTAATTAACACAGAAATCTGAAGAAACAAATAGCTAACATAAATTTTATTAACAAATTTCTCCAGATCTGTTGCTGTGTATTCTTGTAGTTTATATCTAGCTATTGGTCTCTTGAATGTATTCATACTTATTCAAATATTCTTCCTCTTTGTAAGTAGATGCGTCATACGCACACGTATTGATGACACGCACACTCTTTTATTCAACTTGTGGCTCCAAGGCAAAAACAATTTGCCGTGTAATTTACATCTATACACTGAGAATCTTATTTTATGTTTTTCATGATTTCACTGTGATCCTATCACTGAAATGGTAGCCATTACTTACCATTAGTAGCAAAGATTCCAATCTTTTCCAGAACATAAATCACAACATACTCTTAATTTTGATGACTTCTTCTGGAAAAAGTTGACAGTGCAATTTCTTGTATGTTAGCGGATTATTTTTGGAACCGCTCCATGTGAAGGAGTCTTTGTATGAACAAGAGATTATTGGATTGACTATGCTTGTATCACAGGGTCGCTTATCATCTGAAGAAACAATTCAATGAAGAAGATTTATACAAGGTAAAATTTTTGAATGAAGTTTGAAAAAGATAGTTTTCCAGAATCTGTAACTGTAAACTGTAACACTGTGATCTGTACCACTGTATGAGAAATTATAATGAGATTAGAGATATGTAATTAGTACAAATCATTCTGGGAATATTCTTAGGTAAAACTTGTAGCTTTGCATGGTGAGGAGGATAAGTAAGTCTAATTGCGGTGACACCATGTGAAATTCTCAGTTGAGAAGTAATTTAGTTCTGAAACGAACTGGAGCTTACAACTCGATGTTTCGATCAGTGTGCTCTGATCGTCTTCAGGAGATTCTTAGGATATATGATTTCAAGATATTGTATTTTCCAAACTTGAAAATGAGTGTGTCATTTACATGTAGTGTCCTGAATTCACAAATTGGCAGTTATTGTTTGACCGTTGGGTGGTATGATAAATTTCTCTTGTGATAGTATGCAATTTGTTATTTTTTTTTCTCGCATTTTCTTCTTCTCTTCAGGACCAAGCAAGTCAAATTGCCGCAATAGAACAAACATTTGAAGATGCCAAACGACCAGTAAGTGTCATTTTGTTTTGAGATTCAGTGAAGAGAAAAAATGTTTTCACAATTTTGAAATGAGATACCTAAGAGGCATTATACTCGCTAAGAGCTTACAGCACAGCGGCTATATGTTGACTTCCTGAGTATGCTGTACATACATGTGTTTGTTCTGTACAGTGTATATGTACTGCGTTCACTGTGCTGTATCTTGCTTCTTTCCTTATCTGGAAATTTCCACAGTCAAAAAAAATACACCATCTGGTTGCCACTCAATGAGCCAGGAAATTGGTGTCGGCTTGCATATGGTGAGTCTGTGTACAGACTATGACAAAATCAACGAATGACGGTGTCCTCCTAATAGGAGAGTGCCCTCAATCATTTTTTTTTTTTGAGTGAGAGAAAACACTCCGCAATCATTAATTAAACAAAAAGCCTAAGGTACCTGAACATTTGAAATATAGCTTTTTGAACATTTATTTATGGTAATGAGAGTATCTGGACTAAGTGTTCCTCTTGATGATTATTCATTAACCCTAACCCTCCTAAATTCTCTATAATCCGCCGGAGGATTTTGAGGATTTTGGAGGAATGAGGCACGTTCGAAAATCACCAATTGGAGGATTATGGAGGATTGAGGAGGGTCGTGCATTTGATAGTGGAGGATTGTGGAGGATTGAGGAAGCATGGTTCAAAGAGATCCTGGAGGATTGTGGAGGCTTGAGGGCATAATGGAAATTTACTTTGGATGAATGTGGAGGATTATGGAGGATTATGGAGGATTGTGAAGGATTGACAGAAACATAATCTTGTATCCTCCGGAGGATTTTGAGGATTTTGGAGGAATGAGGCACGTTCGAAAATCACCAATTGGAGGATTATGAAGGATTGAGGAGGGTCGTGCATTTGATAGTGGAGGATTATGAAGGATTGAGGCAGTGAGTTTCATGCACAAACACATTTCGGAGGATTATGAAGGATTGAGGAAGGTACCTGGTAATTAAGGCTAGGGAGTTAGGGTTAAAGGGATTATACAATATTGGTAAAATGTCTATATTTATAGACATTTTATACCAATGATTTAATATAGAATAAATAGATGTGAAAGATTCATCTTCTTCCATTGTATTGGTAAGAAAAAAAGTAGTGATAATTAGCCCTCCTACAATTAGTGAAATGTTTGAAACAACCCATTCAGGCCACTCCAAGCCATTGCTATGGTAGGCAGTGGCTCCTCATAGCTATACTGCATAGTAACATAATGCCTCATATGTCTGTTGGTTTTAGTGGTTTGTGATTGACATATTGCAGGGCATATTACTTTGTTCCAGACTCAGTGGCTGGTGGTAGGTTACTATAATAATAATAATAATAATAAAGATTTTTAGCGCGCACATATCCACCCTGCTGGCGCCAAGGAAACAAAGAAAAAACATTAATACAAACAATATACAATGATAGCATAGGGAAAACAAATTATGTACCGAGATACATGTACCTACAATGCAATTACAAATATACATCATCTTTGAAGAGTTGTGACATAAGATGAGTTTTAAGCATCGACTTGAATCTGGTTATACTATGACAAGATTTGAGATTAGTTGGAAGATGATTCCAGAGTCTCGAGCTGCGACAGAAAACCGACCTATCACCCCAGTTCCGTTTTGAAGTTGGTTCCTTGAGGAGTGACATGTTGCTGAGCGCAAATTGCGTGATGGAGTGTAGACTTTAAGTAGTTCAGAAATATAAATTGGAGCAATGTTATTAAAAGATTTGTGAACAATTAGCATAAGTTTAAAAACAATTCTCTGTGAAACAGGAAGCCAGTGCAGTTCTTTTCAAGATTGGCGTGATATGGCATGACTTTTTGGACAAAGTCACAACACGAGCTGCTGTGTTTTGTATGTGCTGAAGACGAGATATTTGATTCTGCGGAAGACCGTAGGAGAGCATTCCCGTTATCGAGCCGTGATGTGACAAACGCATGTATAATTTGTTCAGCAGCACTTTTATTCAAGTATTTCCTAATTCGGCTTATATTTCTGATATGAAATGATGATATGCGAACAATGTTAGAGATATGTGGTTTTAAAGTCATTGTCGAAGTCAAATATAACACCCAAATTACGTGCATGTAATGAGGGGGTTATTCAAGTAGTCACCAATTGTAATAAATGGAAGAGAAACTTTAGACAATTGCTGACGTGATCCAAATAGAACAAATTCTGTTTTTTCATCGTTCAATTTCAGGAAGTTTTGTCTCATCCAACTTCGAATCTCTTGAATACATTTCTCCAGTGTTTTAATGCAGGAATCAGCAGGTTCTATGGAGAGTCTGTGTTTACAAAATAACTGCTGAAAATCCCAATGGATGATGGAGGCTTGGTATGGTTTATTGGTCTGAGTGGCTGATGGTGATTTATTATTGGGAGTTTGGTTACAGTATAACCTGCTGAAAATAAGGTCAACTGTGGTATACATGTGTCTTTGTATGCATGTATGTACATTGGAGATTACTTCAAAGGGTCAGTGTGGCTTATATGCACAAACAATGTGTGTACAACACATTGGACATTTAGTGGTTTACAGTGGCCTCTATATGTAGGAGGATTAATTGAGATTTGTTTGTATTCATTCTAATGTGGAAATGTATCACTGGCAGGTATCCATTTCAGATTTGAATTATATTCACATTTTTCTCAAAATTAACAACATATCAGACAGCATATTTTCTTAGGTATTTGTAACCATTACCAAAACTTGGTAAAAAAACAAACAAATAACTTCACGATAGTTGAGATCGAAATTGAAAACCGAACCTGATAACGATACTCCACCGTGCAAAGCCTCAAAACTTTCAAAAACAAATACCTCAGAACCATCTACATCTACTTTGACTACTGTAGACCTGTAGTTTAAAAATAACATTGCATTAACCCTCCTACTACTACAAGGGTCAAAATCAGTCAAGGTATATCTAGTGCACTTAAAAGTCAAACACTGTCAAACCTTACATGTAGTAAGTACATTTGCAGGTCAAAATGGTATTGTTCAGGGTGGTCAAAATGACAGTAAGAACCAGTCAAAAATGCCCCTGTGTGCACATTTTGGTCAACAGTCAAAACAGGCAGTTGACTGATTTTGACCTCTGTAGCAACTTTCTGCTAAAGTGCAGCTAGAGTAGGAGGGTTAAGTTCAGCTGAATTGTAGCATATATGATTCATTGAGAAAAGAAACCACATGATAGTCTTTTTTTCTTGTGTTTTTTTTCTCTCCTCAGATTGAGCAGCACTACAGTAAGCCCCAAGTCAGGCCAGTAGAGGTTTTACCTGCATTCCCAGACTTTGATGTGAGTTGATTACCTCGGTCATGTTGAGTATTAACCCATGTATAATATACTACTCAAAACAATTTGGGGAACACCGGATTTTTAACATCAAATAGGTTTGAAATGTTCCATGAACCGGGATTTTCATTTGCAACCCCCTCTCTCTTTCAGTAGTCATGAAATGTGTAATCACTACATGCATCATTTATCATCTGTTTCATTGTGCAGTTGTTTCTCATCAATTCTGTGAAACATTGTATCTGAAATAAATGATCTTGATTTAACTGAGCTTATTCCGGTGTTCCCTAAATTGTTTTGAGTAGTATATGATCCGTCAAATACCATTTGAAAGGTTTGAAAAGTAAGAAATACATGTAATTACTAAGATCCATCAAAACTTGACTTTACAAGCTTTTTATATTATTACCTCGCCAGAAAATCAGTGTCATTTTTGATGTTGAAATTCTATTTTCATGTACCTGTGTTTCTTTAGAAATAAATCAAGTTGTTCCCCCCCCCCCCTTGTTTGGTTTAGATGTGGATCCACCCCTGTGCTCAGGTGATCTTTGATTCAGACCCTGCCATCCGAGGGAAGTCAGTACAAGCCCAGGTTGAAGAGATGTCACAGGCTATGATCAGGTAACCTTATTAACCCTCCTATGGTTTGACCTTTCAAAACCTTTCAAAATCTGCTTACTGGCAAAATGGCTATCAATAATGTATGAACCCTTTAAAACCCTCCAGAATTTGTTGCTACTGAACTACCACACCTTTCAATACCCTTTGAAAGGTATTGAAACATTTCAACACCAGTTTGTTCAGAGAGTTGTTTCACCTTTCGAAACCTTTCATAGGTCCCTTTTGTCGGACAGTTTTCTCACCTTTCAAAACCCTTCAGTACAGCAAACTTGAAAGGTTTTGAAAGGTCTGACAATACTATGGCAACTGCACTGTACATAGGAGGGTTATGAGAAATTAGGATAACTGTGGTATGCCATCATGAATCATCACATACAGCCAGTACCAAAAGCTAGTTTGGAGTTACTGAACCTCAAACATGACTTGTACAAAGACTAGCTAATGATCCAAATACTGCAAAACTTAACTGACCCTACACCCTAACAAATTATCTATCCATGTGATAACCACATCATGCAACAGTCAAGCATGCTATTTATTCATTTTTTATTTATTTTATGTTTTTAACCCATATCCGCCGATCTACGTGATAACCCGTAGATATGTAAAACGCTACAAACGCCGACCTACGTGATTTTCTGTACCGTGTTTTTGTCCAATTCCAATTTACTACGTTTTTCCGATGCCTGTATTTCATGATTATAGATATGAAATTAGACAAGTCTGACATCATAATAAAGTGCATGTTCTCCTCTTTCCGTCAGTATATAATGTGTCTGTGTCAGTGATTGTAATATTCTCTAAATAAGGAATCTTTCTGATTGTGTGCAAAAACAATGTATCTCTGTACGGGGGCTTAGGCACATACAGTCTTTTGTGTGTTTACGTGGTTAGGCGGATATGGGTTAAAGTTTTTAATGCAACTATTTGGTGATCACTATCCAGACTGAGGTACTACGTGCAAAATAGTCTTTGTCACAAAGAGTCATTTAGCTTGATCAATAATGAGAATATTACCTGTAATCTGTTTCACTGTAAAAATGTCGGTGATCTGCATTAAGTTATTCAGACATTAGGTTATTCAGTCTCATTTTTGAAATACAATCTTAAGTCTCGTTTTACTCGCTGTTACATAGAAATCTATGGAGTTTTGGAGAGTTTATTTTTATTTTATGCACTGAAGTGTGACTGAAGTTTATCTGAAATGCAAGATGTCACTGGCTTGAAAAATTTACTGCTCAGATTTCATATGGATTTGTAGTGCAAATGAAAACATATGCCTTGTATGTCCTAGATGAAAGGTAATTTTTCTTTTGATTCTACAATAAATTGGTAATAATTTTGAGTTTTTCCCCCCCTTACCAGAGGTATGGTTGACGAGGCAGGGGACCAGTTTGTCGGCTACTTTCTGCCGACAGAAGAGACAACAAATAAAAGGAAACGTGATTTCTTGGAGGAGATGAACTATGTAGACGATGAAGAGTAAGTGTACCATGTAACCATCTTAAAGATGTATCGCCCCGTGTTCTACCGGCAATTTCCTAAATTTTTGGGTTTTCATTGGAACATTGATTTTTTTAATCCCTTTTGAAATGAAAACAAAAACTTTGAAATTAGTTATTTCACCAGATAGTTGTTAGGATCTTGGTTTAACAGTAAAAAAAAGTGCCAAAATGAATTTATGACGGGACCCACTTTTTTTTAATTTGCTGTAAAACCACACTTCTCACGATTATTTTGAGAAATGGGTCATTTTAAAGCATTTGTTTTCCCCTTCTTCAAGTATATCAGCAATGTTCCTATGAAAAGTATATATATATATAAATCTACTTTGTGTACAACCACATAAAAGGCTTGTGTCCCGTTAATTATGTGATCCCCGCTACTGCCGTTACCCAGGTTGTTTGCATCTGACCGGGGCTTGATCCCTGGCTACTCGGCAGATATGGTTTGGCCTCTGACCTGGCAGAGCAATAGATAATTGGCATAAGTGGACCGCCCACCAACATAGGGGCTGGTTAGCTCAGTTGGTAGAGCGCTCGTACGGTAATCGAGAGGTCGCGGGTTCGAGTCCGGCATCAGCCAATTGTTCTTTGGGTGGCCTTAGCTTTCGATCCAAACCGGACCTTCATCAGAGGCTTTGACAAGGTACAAACAAAAATACCTATCCATTTATAGTGAAAAGGAAAAGCAAAGGATCATGGGGCGGGATCCAAAAAGGCGGGAAAATAGTAGCCAATTAAAGATAAGCATCAGTCTAGAAAAGCCAATAGGAGTATCAGTGAACAAAGGAGGGATTGAGCCACACAATAGGTAGATGTGGCAGCTTGTGAAAAAAGCTAGGGTATTTATAAGGAGGGATTACTGAGCCACACAATAGGTAGAGGTGGCAGCTTGTAGTAAAGCTAGGGTAAAGATATATATATATATATATCCCGCCCCATGATCCTTTGCTTTCCCTTTTCCCTATAAATGGATGAGTTTTTTATGTTGTACTTTGTCAAAGCCTCTGATGAAGGTCCGGATTGGATCGAAAGCTAAGGCCACCCTCCCGATTTAATTTATATATATATATATATATATATATATATATATATATAACAATGCAAAATGTAATGTAGTAAATTGAAGATTATTTCCTTTCAATTTCTCAAACAAAAATTTGTTAACCTTTGTCTACTGGAAACAATTAACAAAGTAAACTTATTTACTTTTTAATCAGTTCAAATCCATAAATAGATGGAAACATACAAGTCAATCTTTATGTTTCAGTTAAAAACTGCATCCATGTCGGTTACTGCAACAGTGCAACTAAGTAAATGTACTTGGAAATCACAGAGTTGGATAACACAGTCCAAGAATAAAATATTTTCTCAGATGCTTCATGTCCGTTTCCTAAAAGCTTCATGGAACATTTTAAGTGGCTATGGTTATAAGCAACTGCAGGTGCATACACTGTAGATCTGTGTTAATAGATGTGTACGTTATGTTATGGACATTTGCATCACATAGGCCCTACATGTAACAGCTAAGAGATGCTTTCCTCTTATATGTAGCTTCATTAACCAGTTCGCTTCGGAGGCCGTGTATACACGCAATTTTTTTTTGGACAGCGGATCGGAGAGCGTCTAAACACGCATTCCGATTTTTGTGTGTGTTACCGGGAGACTTGTCAACACGCCACACATGGCGTGCCGTCGTGGCGGCTGACTTGTATACACGCAATCGTTTCTCGGAGTCCATGGGGTCACAGTTCGGTGGCCCCGGACAAAACGCACTGCAAATACTGAACGAGTTCACTCTTTTCGTTGATTTTTGCCTAATCCCTTTATCCAAGACCTGTTCCTTTGATGTACCAGCCAGGGATTTGTAAAGAGGGATTTATATCTATTGTTTACGAGGCATTCGATCTCTCTCCAGGTATGCCGTCTTTTCGACTGGGCGCTGGTCGCTAATAGGCCGTTGCATCGGGGCTTGCCAACGGTCTAATTGTGCTGAACAAACACAACCATAATTAAAAACTAGCCATTTAATTCTCGAAATGTCAATGAGTAAAAGTGTTTATTTGGGTGTCCGAACTTAGTTTCATGGTTTCATTGACAAAAACAATTATTAATGGCTAGAAATTTTTTCAGATTTTTCACTGAAAATAAACTCGCACGGGGGACCGGAAAAAAATAAATATTCCCGACGTCAATTGGTTAAAGAAAACATCCAAAAGAACAGCCAAAACACGTTTTGACTAGATGATGAAAAAAGGGTTGGATTGAGGATATACATACATATGTCCATATACATGCATTGTATTTATTAACCCAACTAAAGTCTATATATAACATATGTACATATGTACATTCATATTTGTATGGTACATGTAGATAGTGAAAAACAAAGCCTCTTCTCATTTTAACCTCATTATACATGTATCTTTGCCTCACTTTTCTTTATTTTTTAGTTTAATTACTGTCTTTTTTTTTTCTTTTTTTTTTTCCCCGGAGGAAAAATATTTATTTTCTCATCTCAATTTCACAATCGTTCAGTACAGAAATATAAATAATACATATCCAAAAAATAAAGAGCTACTCTTCACAAAGCCTTGAAAATGTGTCCCATTTTTGATAAAATTTAACACTATTACCATTTGTCATGAAAATGAATTTCTCCAATACATAATATCGTTTAATATCCTTCTTTATCTGCTCAAAGGATGGTTTACTTTCATTCATCTTCATTTTATAGATATGAAAACGACACATAAGAAGAATCAAATAAGGGCACTCCAATTTCTATTCAGCACCCCAAAGAGAATACACATATTGTCGAAATCGACATTAATGTTCACTGTCTCTGTCACCCATATATTAACTCGATCCCAAAAGGAACGGGTAATCTTACATGTACAGAACAGATGAACTAGGGTCTCACTTTCGACTTGGCAAAAGGTACACAAATCACTATTCTTGATCTTAATTTTAGCCAGAAAGGAATTAACTCCCAAGATTCTATGGACCAGCCTATATTGAAACCAACGTAATTTAGTATCTAAAGTACACCAAAAGGGAAGACGACAAAAGACCAACCATTTTGATATGGGAATGTCAACATTCAACTTTGTATCCCACTTACTGATAAATTTAAACTGAACCGTTTTAGTCGCGGTAAAAATATTGTAACACGTGTCGAGCCTTTTTATCCTGCAAAAGCAACTCCAGGTTAAAAGGATAAAAGGAAAACAATGTTACATTTTATTCCAGTAAAGCAATTACGAAAAGAATGTTTAACCGCTTTAACCATGCCCCCATACTCAAGGAAATTGCTCTAATGTTAGATCGAACCATAAAATTTTCCAACGTTAAAAAGTCCCCCTTTTCATCAAGAAGATCGCACACAAAATTTACACCTTTGTTGGCCCAGTGTTTATAATACACTGTTTTCTTGCCAACTCTAATCCTGTGATTATACCACAAAGTATTCGTTAAAACATCGTTCAATGTGTCTGGTTCATGGATTGACACAAAGGAGCACCAGGCATTGAGAACATCAATCCAAAAGTAATTGGGGCATTGGGCCAGTTTTAATGGTTGGACAATACTGGCATGTCCTCCCTCCAGAACAAGGGAGTTTTGAATTGTTGTAATCTTGGAAAAAAGGTTGACCCACCCAGAGTCAACAACATTTAAGTATCTACGAATCCAAGTAATTTTAAGTGCATTAATGTAAGAACGCATATCGACCATTTTCAAACCTCCTTGACTATAGTCTTGAATCATCTGATTCCTGGATAGTCTATCGACACCTTTCCAAATGAATTTGTAAAACATACTATCTAATGCTTTAATCATATAGCCAGGCGGGTCAGGAGTTGGTAGATATTCCAAGCAGGCGGAGTTGGTAGATATCCGCAAAAATAAAATGGATGGTGTTTTAATAAGATCTAAAACTCGTTGGATAGAGCATGGCGAAAAACCTTCCAAGTATTTTTTGAATATGGAGAAGCGTAATTGTGTTAACAAGACCATGAGTTGTGTTATTAAAGATGATAGTACTGAATTGAAGTCATCTAAGGATATTCTCCTTGAGGCTAGACATTTTTATAAAAAATTATACTCCGTGTCTGACACTAATAACAATATTGATTTGCAGTCTATTTTTAAAAATTCAGACTCTCCAGTTTTATCTAACACAACACGTGATAACCTGGAAGGTCCCTTGTCGCATCAGGAAATTTTAAATGTTTTGAAGAAGACTAAAAACGGGAAGTCTCCAGGGTCTGACGGTTTCAGTTTTGAATTTTATAAATTGTTTTTCACTGATCTATCATGGTATTTATTATGCTCTCTTAAATGCTGCCTATGAAACGGGACACTTTCAGTTACTCAACAATATGGAATTATCACATTATTGCCTAAAGGGGATAAACCACGTCAATTTTAAAAAACTGGCGGCCTATTTCACATTGAATACCTCTTACAAATTGGCTTCTGCTTGTATTGTAGAGAGACTTAAAACTTGTCTCTCATCTATTATTCATGAGCAGCAGAAAGGATTTTAAGCGGACGCTATATTGGGGAAAATATCCGGTTAATGTATGATTTAATTAATTTCACGGAAACTAAAACATTCCCGGTATGTTTTTGTTAATTGATTTTGAGAAAGCCTTTGATTCTGTCTCCCATAAATTTATTATGAATATTCTTGATAAGTTTAATTTTGGTCCTTCAATTCAAAAATGGTTTCAGACTTTTTATAGTGGGGCTAAAGCCTCCGGTTTGATCAATGGATTTCTGTCGGAGTCGCTCAAAATTGAGCGGGCTGTAGACAAGGCGACGACCTCAGCCCGTATTTGTTCCTTTGTGTGCTGAGATTCTGGGCAAGATGGTTCGCAATGACAGAATTTTGAAAGGGATCATAGTTGAGGATGTGGAATATAGGCTTTCTCAATATGCAGACGACACCGTGTTATTTTTAAATGGTTCAGAAATTTCATTGGGACGAGCTTTTAAGTTACTTGATGATTTTGCTAAAATGTCCGGCTTAAAAGTCAATGTAGATAAAACAAATGCGGTCTGGATTGGTGGTAATAAGGGCCATCAAAAACGGCTTTGTGCTAACATTAATATTAACTGGATTGGTGTCCAAGATACGTTTAGAGCACTTGGTATTGATTTTTCCACTAATCTTAATACCATGGTGAGGGTTAACTATGATAAGGTTATTATTACCGTTAAATGTTTAATTGAACAATGGTCTAAAAGAAACCTCACTGTTCTTGGAAGGGTTACAATAGTTAAATCACTTCTACTATCAAAACTTACATTTCTTATTTTTTAATTACTGTCTTAAAGACAAAAACATAAATAATGCATAAAAAATAATATTCAAATATACCTAAATGATTTACTGGCAAGGATGGACGAGCTAAAATCAATACAAATTTTTAAGAAAGTTATGTGTGTGCACTATATATTATCATGTGTTTAAGAAGAAAGTGCAATGCATGATGGGTAAATTCCTTAAAACTGGCCATTATATTGTAAAATGATATTCACCCAGTCATTACCACACTTTCATTCATTCACATACATGTAAAACTTATATTTACCACTTTATTGACACGATTATCATGGTTACTCACCTCACAAAACAGGTTACTCACGTTACATAGTTTCTCGCGTTACCATTTTCATTCCCTCGTATTCTTAAAGTGTTTGTTTAAATCCCGGTCATTCCTAAACCTTTTTGATCCCTAATCAGTACAAATCAGAACAAATACCTTGACATGTGGGCAATTCTCCGGTAACGGAATGACGTCCATTCATGACCCAGCCAACATTTGCCCATCACCTAGAAAATATGTTTTATACTAGACAACTAATCTGTGTATGAAATGGGAGCCAAGATCCAACAGATTCATTGGACACAAATGAACAAAATAAATTCACCTGCTGGGTCACTTTAGGGAGGTCAAAATTTCGGTAACGGAATTACGGCGAAGGACAAGCAGTTTTCAGGTCTTGCATAAATTAATAAATCTCTGTGAAGTTTAGTAATTTCCAAAAGGGGTGTTATTTGTAGTATATAGACTTTAGTTGGGTTAATAACTACAATGCAAAATAAAATTTGAAATATTATTCCTTTATTGAAAAAAATGACCTTTAATCATGGTAACGGAATTACGTCATTTTTAACGGAAATTCGAAATTTTGAGACTTACTACACAAAAATCCATATTTCTCCCAGAAAACACAAGTTTTTCGAATTTTAACCGCTTGGATTGGATTCCCTATGAAATTCTGGTCTAGAATCAATATGAAATATTCCTCTATTGCCAATGTAAAATTTTGACATTTTTTTTCTCTCCCATGGAGAATTGCCCATGTAGATACCAAGGCCTTTTAAAACACCTAAAATCATTTGATTTCCCATCAACAGATATGAATACAAGCTTGCGAGGGAATACAATTGGAATGTGAAGAATAAAGCTAGCCGTGGCTACGAGGAAAACTACTTTTTTGTATTCAGGAATGGCAAGGGTGTGTACTACAACGAGCTGGAAACCAGGTAATATGTGTTGGATTATAAACCCAGATTATGTATTGATGTTTTGGTTAATAGTGGATTATTCGCTCCATTAACCCTAACTCCCTAGGTATTCTGGCTAGGAACCTTCCTGAATCCTCCAAAATCCATCAGTGCACTTTTGGAAACATGCCCTTATCTTCAAAATGCACCATGCATTTTCGTTGATCTTTCATATTCAGCACTTATGGCATGTACTTCTTGTCAGGTAGTAATTCTGCCCCATTTATGAAGAGGTGAAAGTACCAGTTTCCAATAGTGCTGAATTTTCCCCAAAAAGTGCCCCTTGGAGAATTTTGCAGGATTTGGGGTGGTTAGGGTTAAGCTTGGGGCGATAACACAATAATATTGAATATCGTGATACCTTTTTTTATTCGATTATGATATCGAGAACCTTAAGTTATCGAGATATCGGCAAACCACAATTAAAAAAAATCGCCATTGTGAGTCAAGTCAGAAATTCCATGGAAACAAAATTATGACGGTCTTTTCAGCTTTTGGAAGTGAGAAACAAAAGCGAACTACTTCAGAAGTACATACACGCTCTGCAAACGAATTTGCGATTTATTGTGATGCTTGTAGAGGGGTACATACCTGTGGTTATCGGCTCTAAAACAATCTTGCCTGAATGAAAAAAAATAATCGCAATACTATCAAAAATCGCGATAATGTTTGCCAATATATCGTGGATGAAAAAAACCCGATATCGCCCAAGCTTACACTCCATGTACATTGTCGCCCTCTGGGGCACTTAACATCACCATTTTATGAAATTCTTTGTACAAAAGTCCGTATATACGTGTATGTGAGAAGTACCTTATATTCAGCAAAAAATAAATAAATAAAAATTATCTGGTAGCTAAACAGTTTTTTTTTTTTTCGGATGATGGAAATTAATTTGTTTACTCATTTTACTAAAACAATAGTACCATAGACAGAAATATTTCATGGGATGTTTGATACCATCATCAACTTTATACCAAATAAGTTTTATGAAAACAATAATCATTTATGTTTTTTAAGATTACCAGTAGTGTAGAGTAGCTTTAAAATAATAATTTATTCACTGCACAGATCTTTTGTCTATGTAGTCTGTACGAACAAATGAAAATGATGAAATTCATGGGGTTTTTTTTCACACAGGGTAAGACTTAATAAGAGGAGAGCTAAGGAGAAAGAAGGTCCAGCTACTAATTCCATCCTCGTCGTCAAGCACAGAGAACTCACCGAACAGGAAGTAACCGTTCAGGTATGTGTCGCTCATTTTCAATTACTCACATATACCCTTAAAACATGGTCGTCTGGAAAACATGTGTCATTTGGGCAGCCTCTGAGGGCAATGCTAAATTAGATCTACTTTACATTTCATGATAAGACGCCCTCAGGGGAAACAAAGTAACAGATGCTATCATTGAATCGCCTGGTCCTTAACAAACCCCAATATAGCTATTGCTGGCCTGAGGGGCTCTCTGGCTGTACAGCGTAGGAATCAGATAAGCAAGCTTTTTATCCAGTGCCATGTGACTTAATGAGGTTCCTTATCATTTATAAGTTCAAAGAACCATGCTCAAGATAAGAAAATTAGGCTCAGAGACAAAGAATTGGCTGGGAAGAAATCAAATTCAAGTGCGTAACAGGCAGAGTATTAGCAAGGTTTTTGAAAAAAGGCATCCACTTTGGGTCTTCCTTGAAAAACAGGTCGTCCAAATGTTAAACTAACAATACTTTAACATGTGAATGGCAAGTAGAATAGGGTGTTCATTTAGCAAATAGGGAGTCCAAAAATGCACTCTTGAGGTATTGCTGCTTATACTATGTATACAGGTTTTATTCAGGGGAATGAGTGGGAGAGGGGTGAGAGGTGTACAGGGGTGAGAGGTGTACAGGGATTCCTAGGGAGTGTTAAGTGACACTACTATGTCAAGTAATATCCTCGGGCAGTGATATCCACAGGTTATCACACATGTTTCTATCCATCGTTCAGGTTGACAGTTACTGCGTTATAATGTCTGTGTCCTTACATAGCTTGTCTACGTAGGACAATTGCGCTTTCCCTATTGGTTGGTACTTAGCTGTGGAAGCAGCCCATATATTTTACTCAGAAATTTAAATTATTTTGTTTTCAGTGGGAAGCAGCTTGGGCACACTATTTTCAGTGGGAAAAGGGGGAGGAGAATGGCACCTCCCACAAAGCCCCTACCTGTGTTCCCTTCTCATCAATGGAAGACTTTTGAGACACTGGGGGCAGCAGACTTAACAGTTCTTTTCCATTGTTTACATAATTCTGAGCATGAGCATGATATTCAGAACAATGGAATAGAACCGGGAAGTCTGCTGCCCTCTAGTGTCTCAAAAGTCTCCCATGATCCCTCGACATAATTTAGTGTGGGGACTCCTTTCATAAAAAGGGGTTTAAGCTTTAACTCTTTCTACCCAGAATTATTTCACATGTATAGACGGAATTATTTTTATTATTGTAATTTGATACTGTAAACAATCAAGGTCAAGTGTGAAAATAATGAATAATTTGTCTTTTGCCAATTAAAGAGAGTAAGGTATCAAAATAAAGATTATGACTCACTGGGTGTGAATATTGAGATGGGGATCATCTTGGGATTACCCATAATACATTGCAGCCATTCAAATATAAACTTATGTTTATCGTTCCTCAGAATAAATATCAATAAATCTGCAAGTTATTGCTTGAAAGTCTTCAAATTATGCATTGTATGATAAACAAAATTGGTTTGTTTATGTCAGAATATGTCAGGATATAATAATATTACCCATAATGCTTTGTAATCCCCTGTTTATATAACGAAAATCATAATTTGCAACCTTGATACAACATACTGTATATTGTTTCTGTTATGCAATAATGTAAACAATCAAGGTCTAGTGTGGAAATTATTAATAATTTGTTAATATTTGGACAGCTGGTAGAATCATTAGTATCATGTGTAACATCTGTTAAAATTTTGCTGTTGTTACTTGCACAATTGCTGATCCTATGAGCACAATTTGCATGGGACATTGCTTGCTGTCACGGTCGCGTCATGGTGCCATGTATAGTATAGGCCTATCGCTATCGCAATCGGTACATACGACATCAGATTCAGAGCTTTTACTTTCGTTTTTACCCCAAAAATCAAAACTGTCAGGGTGTTCAAAGTCAACATTGTCACCATCATCATCTCCATTAGCACTGCCCACGTCATAATTCCAAGAAAATAGCGCCATTTTTAAATACAACGTGTGTGTAAACCACATGTGTACTTAATGTTAACAATGAACACAATCGGAGCTCTCAGAGAAGTATTTCATCTGTGCCGTTGTCAATAATCAATATTTATTAGCTAATTTGCATTGGGAGTACATGACCTCGAATTCTTATTGGTTAGTTGCGCATTCTGTTGTCAAAATAAGTCAAAACAAGACCCGTTGTCAAGTATGTCATGCTGAGCCGATAAATCGGCGCGTCGTCAAATTGCGGCGCGCACGTGAGCCGATATAATGGCGCGCTGGCAGGAAAGACTTAAAAGAATAAAGTACATTAGAACCCTCCTACTGTAGCTGAACTTTTTTGGCAAGTAAGAGGTCAAAATCAGTCAACTGACAGTTTTGACTGTTGACCCAAATGTGCACACAGGGTCATTTTTGACTGGTTTTTACTGTCATTTTGACCACCCTCAACAATACAATGCTTTTACCAGTCAAAAACGGTTTGATTCATTTTGACCTGTAAATGTACTTACTACACGTAAGGTTTGACAGTGTTTGACTTTTAAGTGCACCAGATATACCTTGGCAAGTATATCAACAGTTTGACTGATTTTAACCCTTGCAGTCACAGAAGGGTTAAACACCCTGAACAATATACAAGATGGTCCTTTTACCAGTCAAAAACGGTCGACTCATTTTGACTGATTTTGACCCTTGCAGTCATAGAAGGGCTTTAGTGAAACTTGTTTCAAGTTTTGACATTAATACATGTTCTTATTGAATAGGATGCGAGGTTATCCCAGCTGGATAATGTCATCCATGAGGAAGAAGTGGAGGTGGAAGGGGAGGCAGCAGAGGAAGAAGGATACGAGAAGGATGAGAATGAAGATGAGATGGAGACACAGGACGAGGAAGCCGAGGGGATGGAAGAGGACGAGGAAGGTGAGGGGAGAGAAGACAGCGGGGATGAGGCACAGTCACAAGAATCAGGTAAGTTTTGCTGAAGCTATTTTTTTTACAGTAAAAAAGAAAATAAATTCATAAATGCATTCAGATGAAATAGCTATGTTCCAATGAAAAAGAACGTTTCTTGAAATAACTGTTAAAATAGAGAAAAACACTGGCGATGTATTTTTAACAAATGAAAGTATTCGAGAAAATATGACTTTATAATGATAAATGCAACCCATATTACCCAAGTGTTTGGTACCATTGGAAAGCTCTTTTTTTACGGAATTTGGAAATACAAATATCTCAGTTCCTTTATGGGAGCAGGTCACAAATATGAATATTATTTTGTGCGTTTTACTTGTAGGTGGTATATTGTTATTTTAAATATTCAAAATGTCAGACAATTTGTCTGTAGACAAATTTACACAACACTAAGGGACCTTATTTGAGCCTGATTGGCATATGGATCACATGGTCCACTTCTGAAAAGTGTGCTGCTAGTCGAACAAAAACGGTGGCACGATGTACATTAAACAACTAACATGTTAAAGTTACCTTGTATCATTCACACAAAAAAAGGTGCAACCTTCTATTTGTTCCCCTAACTTGACTGGTGAGTTATTGGGCCAGGCCTTCTCCAACATTTCCCCTCGGCTCTGGAATTCCCTGCCAGTAGATCTTAGAGAAGATCATGACTGGTCACTCTTTACATAGAAACTTAAGACATACTATTTACACAAGCATTAACCTCAGATTAATTCATGTTTTTGCCCTTTTAGATCTAGACCAGTGTCTTTGAATGGTCTCCAGATTAAATGCGCTTTATAAGTTCTGTATTATTATTACTAACTCCCTAACTCCCTAGGCCCATTTGTTTACACATAACCTGAATCCTCCAAAATCCTTCAGTAGTAAAGCAAGCACATGACATGTATGCACACATGTGTTTCTAATCTGTGATACATGGCCATGGACCCTCCCTGCATGCATGGAGCAATAAACAGTGTCCACTGACCCAAGCACTGGCCTTGCAGTCACTACAACAAACATGGATGTACATGTACCATGGAAAGGCAAGTATGCCTAATAACCTCAATCCTCCAAAATCCTTCACTTTGGCAAAGAGGATATTGGAGGATTTGGGAAGGTTAGGGTTAATACACTGAGTAAGTTTAGCTATAACATTTGACCATTTATTTTCAAAACTACCAGTCATATACCTTTTTATTTTAAATGAACAGACGCTGAAAAGGCAGTCAGTGGCAGCGAGAAGGGAGAGAGCGAAGTCGAACAAGAAGGCAGTGATGCAGAGGAGTTTGAAGAGAGAGTCGAAGAGGAGGAAGGTGAAGAAGAGGAACAACTACAACCTGAAGAGGACGAGGAAGAGGAAGAGGTGGAAGAGGGGGAGGAACAGGAGGCGAGGAGTGGAAGCGAGAGAGAAGAAGCAGCAGAAGAAGAAGAAGAAGAAGAAGCAGCAGCAGCAAGTGGCAATGAAGAGGTTGAGGAAGATGAAGAGGACGAGAAGGAAGAGGTGGAGGATGAAGAAGAAGAAGAGGAGGAGGAGGAAGAGGAACAGCGTGGTGTGGAGAGGGACGAGGAAGAAATCTTTGGCAGTGCCAGCGATGCCGAGTCAGGGCAAGCATCAAGTGCAGAGGGGGATAGTGACTAAACAAAAAAGACACAAACGATGAGAAGTTTTCTAGACTTTTTGGATGGGTTTAGCTTTTCTTTCTCGTCCAGGTTTTTCCCCCGGCATATTGCAGACCTATGTGTTTGCGTTGCATTCTCAAGTAACCAGTTGTGAGGACTTCAGCTTATCTATAGCTACATGTGTGCAAGATCTATGTGAATTTACAAATATCAGTGGTCTGGGAACACCAAATCCGTTTTTCAGAATTACTAAAAAAAACAAAAAACATTTTCATCAGTATACTGATAAACCGCTGTTCTGCTGCAGTAAGGGAGCGTCTCAAAAGTCGGGCACATTCTAGGCGCAAAAGAACGTTTCCGTGGGCACACGCCCGCAATCCATTAGAACGCCAGAACTTTCTGCTGGACCGCGACAGTGTGCCAAACTACGGGAACATACCTACACGAGTGAATATGCGCGTTAGCATTTTGAACGTTCCGGCGGTCCAACGGACCGTTCCATGTACGCGCGCTGGAACACTTAACCGATCCAATTAGAACATTCCTACCATTCGGACTTTTGAGACGCTCCCTAAAACAAGGGATTCACTGCAACCTTAATCCCTAATTTTAGTTTTCTCTTCACAAAAATGTGTGAGACTAAATGGAGTAAGGGAAGAAAACCAAATTTATAAAAAAAAATTTAAAAAAAAAACATTTTTGAGTTGCATGATTGCAACTAAATAAGAAATTTGGTTATGAAAGTTTTTGGTCTAGCATACCTCAATCCAGCTGGTCTGGTCAGAGAATGAATTTGGCATACACCTCAGCTACATGGTAATTGTCATGATTATAATTACACAGAAGATACAACATTGGTTAAATGTTAGCAGAACTGCTTCTATGGCAGTGCTTACTTTCTCTGAATCAAGATTTACATTAGACAACCAACCTGGGAAAGTTTAAGCTAAAAGGGTCGCTATCGTCACGATCAGAGCAGACTTCCAAGAGGGCATGTAATCGATGCCCTAGTTTAAGATGAGCACATTGACTGAAAATGACTGGCTCATTTTATGCAGTAGCAACGGTATAAATAATGACCTTATCATGTGGGGTATTTTTGTCAGTCACTGAGATAAAACTAGCACTCCGATTCTATGTCCATTTAGTACGAGTCCGAGTTACAATTTTTTACAGAAAACAACTCTGATCAAAAAGTTGTCGTCAGCATCTTTTTGTAAATGTGCTTTGTTTGTGTTTTCTCGCAAATAATTGCACTACAGACAGAAAAATAACAGATTATTGGTATTTTTACTAGGGCTGTGCCTGGTATCCCAGTATCCGGATACCCGACCGAAACGGTCATTACCCGGTTCCATTTTTCGGTTCCAATTACCCGTAAATGACTTTTTAAAATTCGGACTTGAGCGGAGTGAACAGAAATATGTGACTCTTGAACAATGTAATGTTTACACTTTTACAGACAATTATCTTTAAATTCAAGAGATTACACTCCAGTAAAGAAAAGATCGATAATATGGTATCCTCTGTATTATAAAAGTCAATTTGTTACCATTTACAATACATTTGTACACCACCGGAGACATGCTTTCAACAAAAATGAAAACGGGTATCCGGGTATCCGGGTATCCGATTCCAAAAATATCCGAAAACGCACAGCCCTAATTTTTACGCATTTCACATCAAGTTAGTTTTCGGCTTATTAATTTGGTACTTTTTGTAATAAGGTAAATTACCAATGTTTTTACCTTCCCTTAAAGTTACACACAAATAGGATATAAGTTATTACTGTTCCAACCACTTCCTTTATTCAGTCTCAGCATGGTATTTTTCCCAACCACTTCCTTTATTCAGTTTCAAAATACTATTTTTTTCTACAGAGTAATCAACAACATGTTTTTGTCAAACTAGACCACCTTCAGAAGGACACATGCTGCCCATAATATACAGGTGCTTTACCTCATCTAGGTCAAGGAGTTCACAGAAGCAGGTGTTATTTTTGCCAGAGTACGGAATCATACTTAAAGAGCCAAGTTTGGTCTTTGCTTTGAGCAGTGTGCAGTCGGAATAAGTGTTTTATTTTTTGGATGGTAGAACATGTTTTCAGCTTTTATTATGCTGGGGCCCATGCTCTCAGATGAATACTGTAGGACTATGGACCTGTAAGAGTTAAAGCAAGTGTACATCTTTGATAATGAACCAATATTACTGAATTACATCTAAAAACTTACTCACTGTGAAGTTGGTGATGGTACCAAACATTCTAATTTTTGCTCTCCATCCTGAAATGCTGTTTTTTAAAGTTTTTTTTTAGAAAATGTGAAATGTATTACAAGTTTTAACTGGGTCACTGCCATGATCCATTTTCCATAGTAAGAATGATTGCAAAACAATCTGAATGCATTTTGAACATGTTTTCGATAACCCGTGAAGTCCCCATGAACCATATTTCTCACATAGCGACAGTAGAGAAAAACGAGTTGCCCGAAATTGGTTCTCCCTTGAACCTTTCTCTCTTAACGAAGGTTGAGATACGAGTTGTACGATACGGTTCTTTTCAGAACCTGTACCTCAGCTTCACGTTAGTTGAGATAAACACATGGTGTTACCGCAAACCGAAACGATATCGATATTCCACCATGCAAAGCCTCAAAACTTATATGACACAAGCAAAGTTCATAGGTTGGTTTCTGTACATTGTATATCTCTCTTGATTCTTAGTATGGATGCATTTATTGACATTTTACCAGTGGAGTTCATTTGTTATAGACTTATGCATAACTTATGCATAACAGTGGAGTGTCGTGGCCGAGCGGTCTAGCGCACCGAACTCAAGTTCTGGTGTTGCCAGCAGTAGGGTGTGGGTTCGAGCCCCGGTCGTGACACTTGTATCCTTGAGCAAGGTACTTAACCATAATTGCTTCGTCCTTCGGATGGGACGTAAAGCCGTAGGTCCCGTGTGTTGTATAATGCACGTAAAGTGGATTGTCGTGGCCGAGCGGTCTAGCGCACCGAACTCAAGTTCTGGTGTTGCCAGCAGCAGAGTGTGGGTTCGAGCCCCAGCCGTGACACCTGTGTCCTTGAGCAAGACACTTAACCATAATTGTTTTCCACCCAGGGGTTAAATGGGTACCTGTGAAGGCAGAGATGGTTTGCTCTCTATGCGCTAGAAATGGCAGCAATTGAGCTGTATACTCCCCAGGGAGCTGAGATGGTTTCAGGAATGATTTATGAGCCTTATGAGCCTTATGAGCAGGGATAATAATATAATGCGCCTTGAGCGCCACTTAGTTGGTGGATACGTGCGCTATATAAATCTATACATTATTATTATTATTATTATTATTAACTCTCCTCATCTCCATACAATTTTCCAGCGAGTTGACTGACCCTTCAAAACAAGACAACTGTCTGTTTATGAATGGTGTATTAGTTGTGTAGATAAGCCTACCATGTAGTTTAGATGCATTCACCACAATGCACCATTTGGCAAGCATGGTACACGCTGGCATAGTACATTTATCATTCAACAATTTGAATTATTAATCAACTAGGGGATTTAATTGGATCTTTGTCATGGTACACCCATCTTGTTTTCCTCCCACACAAATCCATGTGACCAAAGTGAGGCTGGAAGGGAAATAGGCTGGTTCCTGTAATAACTCTTAAGATCAGTGCTTGGATCATGTTAATGCACAGGTAATCTGTCAAGATGGCCGCACGGTGATAAAGTCTTTTCATCAATTTCTAGGGTGAATATAAATGAATGCGGATTTGAACAGCTTTAAGGCAGTATATGGAGTGGTAAATATCTCAATGCAATGTCATGCTTCATACGTCCCGCGGAATTTTAGCTCACTAAATGTGTTTCAACATTCCACTTATTCAATTGAATTGGCCAATCGACAGCTGTCAATCAATATCCCCATTGACTAATCGGATTGTTGAGTGGTCCCATCTGAGCTGCAGGAAAAATACAATGCCATTATCTCTGACAAGCGTGATAAGAGAGTGTGATTTTGGTACATGATTTAGAAGCATTTTCTTTGTCAGAATTGTTTTCTAGGTGAGGTGGCATCACTGGGCCATTTGACACAGTGAGTGTGTGCGTAAGAGTAGCTTCCTCGAGTAAATCTGGGTCAGACACCTGAGGGAACCACATCAATGATCTTCTCAAATAACCCTACCTGGCATTCAGTGCATAGCCGTAATGGACCTACTTTTATTCAATACATAAACTACGTACCTACCTCTTTGACAGATGATATGATCGAAAACAGTTATTTCCAGGGACAAATAGGGAACATCCAAGCATGTTCGCAGGTTTGTACAAAACACCTCTTCCAATAAAAGAACAGTCGGTACTCGGGAAATTAATTGCCGGCTGTTCATAAATGTTTCCTGGGTTAAGCTCAACTACTCTGCTTTAAGAGTGGGGTAGTTGAGGCTGCCCTGGGTTAGACGACCCCCCCCCCCCCCCCCCAGGGTCGACTCAGGGAAGCTACTCAAACGACCACATTTTGAGACTTCCTTTCATCATAGATCCATAGTGCATATAAGATTCCCAGAAGAAAACAAAAACCAACGAGCTTGCAAAAGGCCAAACTTCTCAGGATGTTTTCATTTATGATCATCTTTGATCAGTTAATACATGGATGTTCCCAAGCTGATTTTGATGCTTGATGGTGTGGTTTTAAGAAGCTTGACATCAGCCTTACATAGGGAAGTGCTTTACTCACTGAATTATTAAGTCATGAATAATCCTGTAATGAATATTATATGTGTGTCGGTTCTCATGATGCCTAGGCTGTAAAGGCAATGTTTTAACACTGGTACTTTGCTCTGGTCTTTGATTATCCTTCATATGAGAATGACATTCAAACAAAAACAAATTGTGAAATTTTCAGCATTCCTATGTCTGCAAGGGTCAAAACCAGTCAAAATGTTGATATACTTGCCAAGGTATATCTAGCACACTTAAAAGTCAAACACTGTCAGACCTTACGTGTAGTAATGTCGGGCATTTTAAAGCGCTCTTAAACAAGGTAGCAGAGCGCTGTACATTACCCCTGCTCATCAGGATCATAAATCATTCCTGACACCATCTCAGCTCCCTGGGGAGTATACAGCTCAATTACTGCCATTTCAGCGCATATGGGCTAATCAAACAACAACCAACTCTGCCCTCACAGGTACCCATTTACTCCTGGGTGGAGAGAAGCAATTATGGTAAAGTGTCTTGCTCAAGGACACAAGTACCACGGTCACAGACGGGATTTGAACCCACATTCTGACGACTCAGCCACCAGAACACAAATCCGATGCACTAAACCGCTCGATCATGGCACTCCATGTAAGTAGATTTACAGGTCAATATGAGTCAACCATTTTTGACTGGTAAAAGCATTGTCTGGTATTGTTGTGGGTGGTCAAAATGACAGTAAAAACCAGTCAAAAATGCCCCTGTGTGCACATTTGGGTCAACATTCAAAACGGGTAGTTGACTGGTTTTGACCACTCTAGCAAGTAGGAGGGTTAACAAGAAAATTGCACTTGGATTTTTACTGATCAGCAAACATGAACACCAAACTTGGAAGATAGACTTTTTATCAGCTGTGAGATGCTAATTCAGTCACGACAAATTTGGAAATGGTTTGACTTATTTTACTAAAATGACTGCTACCTCAGCCATCATCAACTTTACAAGTGTAAAGGGAAGGTTAATCATTGGTAATGGATTGCCATGGTCGAGCGGTTTAGTGCATCAGATTTTTGTTCCGATGGCCGAGTCGTTAGAATGTGGCTTCGAATCTCAACCGCGACCATGGTGCTTGTGTCCTTGAGCAAGACACTTTACCATAATTGCTTCTCTCCACCCAGGGGTAAATGGGTACCTGTGAGGGCAGAGTTGGTTATTGTGTTTGATTAGCCCTATATGCGCTGTAATGGCAGCAATTGAGCTGTATACTCCCCAGGGAACTGAGATGGTTTCAGGAATGATTTATGAACCTGATGAGCATGGGTAATATAATGCGCCTTGAGCACCAGTTTGGTGGATACGTGCGCCATATAAGTCCACATTATTATTATTATTAATTAGAGATCAAGTAAACACATTAACAAATTATTATCCAAAACCTTTAATTTTTGGTGTAAAATTTTCTCAAAAAAATAAGCACCTCTTCTGATTAGACTTTCACAGTTAGGTTTTATGCTATATTTCTCAAAAAACTGAGGTTTGAAATGAATGTACGTAATGTGCATTACCTTCAAGTGAAACCTCTGATGATTTATTTGTATGGGATTACCATTTCCTTGAATACATATAACTGTCGGGACAAGGTGATTTTTCCAGCAGCTAGGTATAATTACTTGAATTCTCAATCCCTTATCATAAATCCAGGAATCCATTTTGTTTGCTGAATACTCAGATAGAAATTATTGTATTTTTGTATGGCTATTTAGTATCTTTGGTTTGTTTTTGTCTTATCTAAAACTCTCCTCGGAGATGATTATGCACTCGGTTCAAATGGGCAAAATAACTCAAGTGCTTAAAAGCATCACACTTCCGCACGGTAATTGCAACAGATTAAGGGCGGCATTTCCAATTTTCTGGGGCTCTGTGGGCATTCATTGCACTCCGACCATGCAATTAATATTTTTCTTCAGCACATTACGATTATTCTTCAGTCACGCATGTGAATTCAATCGGGAATGGACACAGAAAACGTTTCTTGCCATGTCTGTGTGCCTCCATGGTGTGCCTGAGTGAAGAGGTGGAGCTAGTTGTAAATATGTATCCTGTCATATTCATCAATAAACACTGTACAAAGTACACAAATGTATCATGAAGTGTGAAGTGTGAAGTGAGGATCTGTTTCTTTTGTCATGTCTGTCGTATTTTTGTGTTTATTTTGATTGTGTCTGATGTTAATAAGTGCATGCTTTATTGCTGATGTGTTTGTTTCAATTGCATTAAAGGGACATTATCGTCACAATTAGAGCAGACTTTCAACAGGGCATGGACTCAGTGTCCTAGTTTAAGATGAACACAATGACTGAAAATTACTGGCTCATTTATGCAGCAGCAATGGTTACATGACCTTATCATGTGGGGTATTATTTTCAGTCACTGATTTCATTTAAAACTAGCACTCCGATTCCATGCCCTGATGATCATGACGATGTTGTTAAGTACCTCAATACATGGGGCCTCAAGCTTTACATCCCACATGAAGGACACGGACCTCGATATTAGACCCAAACCATGCCCTCAAACTAGCTTACCCGACTAGCAATCCATGGAATGGGCTCCCATCCAAGTACTGACCGCGGTTTAACGTTGCTTAACTTAGGCATTCATGCCACTGGCACTTGAATCTACCCATCTCATTAATTGTTTGGTAGTTGAAGCAGACACAACAGTCTAAATCTGATGTATCCTTGCAAACCTTTGATGTTTAAGGGAAGGTACATGTTACAACATTGGCAACTACCGGATTATCAAATTGTCAATTTAACATCTAAAAACTAACTTGGTGTAAAGTTGGCACTCGTAGCAGCCGTCCTGAAAAATGATGTCATCTGAAGTGCTTTCATCTTTATAGAGAAAATGGGAATTATTACGCCCAGCAACTCTTTGTAAAACAGAAACATAAAAATCATGTAACAGTTTTTGTTGTTTTTCTCATAAAACGTAAGCACCAATTGTGATGAATCTTTCACATGTTAGTTTTATGATATATTTCTTAAAACTAGAGGGTTGAACAGTATGTTACCAAATATTGTACCTTCCCTCTAACAATATAAAAAAGGTGTAAGATTTGAGGCTTTGCATGGTGGAATATCGATATCATTTCAGTTTGCGGTAACACCATGTGTTGCTACCACTATTCAACACATAATCCCAGCAATTACTACTGAACGAGCTGCATCTCGAAACCTCTTCATTCTCCTGACGAAGATTAGATCAGGTTAATTGAAATGCAAAGAATAACCCGTGAAGTCCCTATGGTTCTCCCTGAACCATATTTGTCACCTAGCGATAGTTGAGAAAAGAATTGCCCAGAGAATAACCTGTGAAGTCCCCATGGTTCTCCCTGAACCATATTTCTCACTTAGCGACAGTAGAGAAAAACTGGTTGCCCGACATTGGTTCTCCCTTGAACCTTTCTCACTTAACGAAGGTTGAGATACGAGTTGTGCGATAAGGTTCTTTTCAGAACCAGTACCTCAGCTTCGCGTTAGTTGAGAACACATGGTGGTACCGCAAACCGAAATGATATAAAAAAGAGTGTGCTTGGAAAACATTTATATCAATTGTTTTTTTTTTTTTTTTTTTTTTTAAATACTCAAGTAAAACAGAAGAAATTAAACAAAAACAAAATACATGTACTTATTACAAGAAACGAAACTCGTCTTTTAAGTTCCACAATATACAGATGATTTTATCAAATTCTGCAGGCAACATATTGCACATACACAGATTATTTAGAACTTATAAGAAACTACATCTTAGCTCTGAAAATAAACATTTATAACTATAATATGAGAGAAATTAGGTTTGTGAAACACAGGTAAATGTTCAGAATAACTCATAATTAATTTACAATTGAAACAGATACAAAAGTAAAATAAAAAATAACCTTTTACTCAATGAAAGAATTCACTAGATGTTGTGTTACCATAATCTTATAGGTTATTTTTCAACAAGTTTTTCAGTTAGTGAGGTTCTAAGTTCAGTAACTTCAATTCATGTGACACTGTGAGAAACAGAGTCAATGGTATCAAAACTGACTTCTAAAGACTATAATAGAGAATATTATGAAAGAGTTGATTAATATCATAATATAAAAAAACAAGATTAATTAGATTTTAATGTTCTATGGATGTACGCTAGCAGGGAGTACTTTCACAATTTGGAAATTAAAAGAAGAGACTGGAGTGGGAACATTAATACTGGGATTTTGCATTTTGTCTGCCTTGGAGATGGCAACAGGGGAGGGGAAGCATCTCCCCTCTTCACCAATACATCCAAAACCGATGGCCATTCTGGCCTCTTTGGGACTAAAATTTGTAAATTGGACAAGAGTGATTTGCTGGGACCGTTAAAAGTCTGCTGTACATACAGCATGTTGCCTCTTTGATGTGTAGAGCTGTAGAAAATAATCCCTAAAAATTGTTTAAAAAACAAACCTAGCTTTCATCAAATATAATATACCAAAGTTAAACAGTATTTTACAGTACATAAACCCACATGCATGTGTACATGTGTAAGCAGATAAATAAGATAAAAACATATCGTAAGAAAAAATATGAATCCAATAGAAAAATCAGCCTTCTGCATTCCCTGTTTAACCAGATACATGTATATATTGCATTAAATGGGCACTGATAATACTAAACCAGGCATACATTGAGCAATTACAAAGACAGCAATTGTGACTATATAAGCATTCACACATCCACTTGTTTTGTATGTTTAGTCTTTCTGTGGTGGCACATCTAGCCCTTTAACCCTAACTCCCTAGACTACAAAGCCAGTTGGAGGATTTTGAAGGATTTTTTATTGTTTTAGTACAATGCCTAGGGAGTTAGGGTTAAGTCACAGTTTAACCCCCCACCCTCTCTATTCAATGGTTACGCCACTGCTACAAAAATGTATGCAAAACTGGATTAATTCCAAAACCACTTGTACACAGCGATGCGACAAAACAACACCTTTGTCTTGAAAGCAGGATGTTTTCCGTCAGCGACAGGGTGAGTGGGGCATTTTTCCTGTCATTGAGACGTGCAACAAGCGCAATTTTTCATCAAGATTTGCAGCAACAATTTCGCTCCTGAGGGGAGATTTGATGATCCCCCCCCCCAAAAAAAATCCGCTGGTAATGCCACTGTCACACACAAACATGTATACCGTCCAAAATTGGACTTGCTTTCAATTTCATAACAACTCGCAGACAGCTGCTGCCTACGGCAGAGAGTTCCAGGTAAGATTTATCAAAGTCATCCCCTACCAAGTAAATGCATTCCTGTTAGCAGGGATATGTTAACAAATGATAGACAACACTTTGTAATGGAAGCTTTTAGAGAAGCAATGTAATTATCTTCAACCAAGGACGATATGCTTGTATGAGGATTTGTTGATCCTTGATGTAATTTTTACTTACGTGTAGGTTCATTTTTTTTCATAAGCTTTGACTTACATGTATGTATTTTGCAGTGAATTGCACAAAGGTTTTTATTTAGATGATCAAGTGCATGCAGTCTTTTAGGTTTGTGTAAATAAACAAACTCAAAAAATCAAGCAGATCTGTAAAAAAATATTCCTCTTTTTAAATTTGACTCAAATGATTTTAAATTGTCAATAGACCAACTAGTTTTGTTTTACTTTATACATGTAGTTTGGCTTGAATTCTGGCTGAAGCAAATAAAATCTCAACATATAACCCCCCCCCCCCAAAAAAAAAAACCCAAAACAAACCATTTATTGCATAAATAAAATTTGATATGCTACATGTACATGTATGTACATGTAAAGCTGTCCGAGTTTGGGGCCATTAACCATAGAATACAAACCCTTATAAAATTGACACACTTCCTTTCTTACACAGACTACCATATTTAGAAATGTTCAGCTCATCATTCCAACTCTGTGGAAATCCATACATGCTTGCAAAACCTCAAAACCAAGTGTTTGGACAGTGAGACATTAATGTATCGAATAACAGCGTGTCAAAAACGCCACGCTGTGTTTGGCACCTCAAACCAACTTTCATTTCTTTACCATACATGTATATATGAATACTTGACTTGAACACTGTCTGTTGTTACACTGTGTTTAAATTGGACCATTCGGTGAATGAAAATTGGGCAAACAAAATATTGGCTGTTTTATAGATGCACCTGTGGGCTCCATGTTGTAACCCAGTATTAACCAAACAAATTGACACTGAATACACCTTATTGAGATGTATGTATAATGAGTCACACAGTAAATATGAATACAATTGTACAACTTTCTATTAAAATCTGCCATATGAAAATGAAAACTGGTGTTCAATTTCAATAATTGTATAATAATCAAGGTACAATAATTATTGTAATAATAAAAATAATATAACAACCGCCAACTTACATGTATATGTACAAGGCCTGATTGTACAGATTGATTATAAAGTCAAAATGTCAGGTGAAAGATAAGCCAAAGCAGTGCATAGCACAACTATTGTTGGGGGGTTGCATATCCCCTAAGGCCTGTGTCTTAACCCCCCCCCCAAATTTGGATCACTTAGAAAAACAAAGGCCTATAAAAAGTGCCTCAATTGTCACACCCCCCCCCCCCCACTGAACCAACCCTACATGTAGTTATGCCATAGTGCAGTCCCCCCACTGAACCAACCCTAGTTAAGCCACAGTGGAGTCATTTACAGTGAATACACATGTGTTAAATAAAGTTAGAAATTATAGAAAACTTACATACCCGGTGTATCCACTGTAAACACAATAACACAATCTGGTTAGCCAATTAATGCATCATCACAAATTCCCAATATCTAGAGTGATCAAACTTTACCCTCAAGAATATACGAATACTGTATAGTACATCCACTGCAAAATAACTTAATTTGGAACATCGATCGCCCCTACATATATGGTTATTCCCTAAAGTAATCACTGCAATATGATACACGCATTTCTGAGTTCAGTGGCGTCCATTGGACCTCCAACAATTATTGATTTACCCCCTGTCTTGCACATTTTTTTTCTTTTTTCTTTTTGATATAACTCTGAGCATACATGTATATCAGTATTCTAGCCTTGGCCTTGCCCCACAACAGAAATTAGATTTAAAGGGATTGTACACCATCTATATTGACGTCTGTAAAGGCATCCATACTTTTTTTTAATAACCAAGAGAGATGTACAGAAAGTAACCTGTTAAACTTTCAGCTCATTTTAGTGTGCCATCAATGAGAAAGTATTGTATACATTCATATTTGTATGCATTCATTCTATAAATGTGAAAGAAGGATTATGGCTCTGATCCACTGCTCATTTGCACAAAAAAAATCTCATTTTCGGGGAAAAATACAGCATGTCTGACAGAATATTTTCTCAGGATGTTTAGTACCATCACCAACTTCACATCAAGTAACTTTTTAGATTGTAATTAATTAATATTGTTATTAGGTAATTACCACAGGTGTACACTCACTTTAAAGAAAGGGAAAAAAAGTAAATGCAATAAGACTTCGAAGGAATTGCAGGGTAAAAATATATACAAGTTCAATCCCCAGATAGATTACAAAGAATCGTCTCTGATATTTACGTTTCAGGTGCATTTCTGTTTGAATACCTATATTTCCTTCATTTTGGATTTTAATCTGCATACATACGTATTGCTCTTTTCCTTGTAGAAAGAATGACGATTTCTTTCAAAATCAGTTATATTGCTGCAAAATAGCTGTCCTACATGTAGGGCACGGATAATGAGTAATAATATATGTGATGCGAACTGGGAAAACCCATCGGATGTCGGCGAACTTGTTTTGAAGATAATGGCAAAATAGTCCCCCAATTTTTTGTTTGACAATTTGAGTTTTTGTTACCATTTTAATTGTTAATATCTAAATGATCATTTTTGAAAATATTAAATAAAAATTCCATCGTTTTATGTAAATGATGACAGATATTTAAAAAGCCGTCTTTTGTTTTTCGTTTCCGCCATTGTTTTTTAAGGACAGCGGCGGTTATAACTTCCCAAGAGCATAACTCAAGTTATAGACAACCTAGAATCATGAATAAAACAGTTTTGAAAACAGCGCAGTGTCCTCGTTAATTTGATGTATATAACACAAAAATGACAAATTTCACCATGTGAAGGGTTTTCCCAGATCACATCACATATGTGAATAACTGAAATCATTACACAGTGTGATACTTTCATTGCTGGTCAAATAATTCCACCTCCATACTGTTTAACAATGTATTGTCAATTATTATGTGAAATAACTCAATTGAAATTAATTGACTTCCTTTAGACAAAAGTAAATAGATCTAATTCTGTACCGATTAAAAAACAAAACTGAAAGTACATCTTTAAAGTAGCGAACACTACCGGTACTGACAATTTCAATGGATGCTGCCAAGGTGATGACGATACCTCACAAAATTCTGATCCAAGAAGTGCGATCCCCTTGGGATAAAATTTGTTTTCCCCAAAAAAATATAACGTGTAGTGACCTGCTGATCTAAAACTTTTCACAGGTTTTTTTAAGGCTACTACATATGACATAAAACACAATAAAGGGGGCCACTTTCCTACCGTCACGTTAGCAGTTTTTCTAATGGTTGTAATTTTTTATTTTAATATCTGAAACCACCAAAAACGAATTTCAACATTTGAATAGACATGCATGCTTATCCTGAAGATAATTTAAGTTGATTATTACTATTTTTTTTTTTAATTACCCTAAAATTTCCATCAACAAATGGACGGAAAAGTGAGGTAACTTTTTCCATCCAATTTTTATGGAAATTTGAGGGTAAAAAAATAAATAAAAAAATAAAAAAATAAAATAAATAAACTCCAATTAGTTCTAGTATAAGCCTGCATGTCCATTCACATGTTGAAATACTTTTTGGTCGGTTTCAGGTACTTAAAAATAAATAACAACCATTGGAAAAACTGCTAACGTGACGGATGCAAAGTGGCCCCCTTTATTGTGTTTTATGTCACTTGTATACTTGTATACATTTACATTGTAGTGGTATTCTGCATGTAAGACAAACCAGTCATCAACAAGCAAGACCACTGCACAGGTGTAAAGGTACATGTACATATGTTAGGTACAAAAGACTCCAGTAAAAATCATAGTGTTATTGGCACTTCCATTCAAAAAAAAGTTGGTATCTGGTGTGCAACAAAGTGAACAGGGCTTGCGTGCCAGGATGGCATGTTAAGCCCTCAACAGTGAAGGCCAAACATCCTGCTATAAACTGGAATTAATTAACTACATGCTGGTACCATACATGTCAGGTTCAATTCAAATGTTTTATAACAAAGATATTTATACACATATATTTATAATATAAATGATTTATATAAAATTTAAATAACAGCTTGAATAATTAGTACTGCTATAAATCATACTTGATGATAAAATTACTATTATTATTTGTGTTAAACATGATATTTAACCATACAATAAATCTTTCAAAAGAGTGTATTTTTTAGTGATTCTTTCAGTACTTTTTATGGTGTAAGTAAAAGGTCTGAGCTTAAAATATGGAGTTTTGAACCACAAATATTTCAAATAGAAGGTTGTACATTCAAGGTATGTACAAGTAGGCATTGAATCAAGATTGGTCATTCCACCAGGTTGGGGCAAGCTTTGTGACATGGTGTCCTTGTTACGTAGGTAGATGTACCATTCATTATCCTTATTATGAGTGCACATTCTTGGGTCATTCCAACAGGTTGGGGCACTCTCTGTGACATGGTGTCCTTGTTAAGTAGGTACAGTAGATGTACTATTCATTATCCTTATTATGAGTGCACATTCTTGGGTCATTCCACCAGGTTGGGGCAAGCTTTGTGACATGGTGTCCTTGTTACGTAGGTAGATGTACCATTCATTATCCTTATTATGAGTGCACATTCTTGGGTCATTCCACCAGGTTGGGGCAAGCTTTGTGACATGGTGTCCTTGTTACGTAGGTAGATGTACCATTCATTATCCTTATTATGAGTGCACATTCTTGGGTCATTCCACCTGGTTGGGGCAAGCTTTGTGACATGGTGTCCTTATTACGTAGGTAGATGTACCATTCATTATCCTTATTATGAGTACACATTCACAGTTCTTCAAAATTAGAATGAAATCAATCTCTGTGCCTTGAATATAGGAAGTTACAATAATTAGGAGTGATAATAAATGGTACATTTACCTATGTAACAAACGACCCTTATCACAAAGCTTGCCCCAACCTGGTGGAATGACCCATTAAATGACCAATTTGTGAAAAGGTATGTAGATTTGTTTCAATAAAGAGAAAATAATGAATCATTCAGATTTGTGCGTATCCATTCTAATGTGGAATTACGGTAAGAGAACTCTTTCCGATAAACATAAAAGCAATCATTCAACTTTTCAAAAAACCAAAAAAAGAATTAATAAATAAATAAATAAATAAATAAAACACCCTCAGTTAAAAGGGAAAGGACTATATTGATATTATACCCATCATCAACTTTACATCAAGTGAATTTTACTGTAAATATACAAGTTCTAACTTGTATTAAAATGCAGGGAATTCAAAGAATGCGATTATTATTCTATTTATAATTCAGTATTGAGATCATTTGTTGAGCAACAATTACA
The DNA here is from genome assembly GCA_029582265.1 of Zoroaster sp. YZ-2022. Taxonomy (NCBI): domain Eukaryota; kingdom Metazoa; phylum Echinodermata; class Asteroidea; order Forcipulatida; family Zoroasteridae; genus Zoroaster; species Zoroaster sp. YZ-2022. The sequence goes on along the minus strand of CM055821.1, from coordinate 16,831,570 downwards.
CCTTCCCTGTGTTCATACAATTTGTATAGTGGACAGTGGAGGTCAAACATACAATGGTATGGTCAAGTATTTAGGGTTTTCATATCATGGGTTGATCCTGTCCAATTGTTCAAATTAATACCTACAGTGTACAGTGGGCCACAGCAAAAATACATGTAGTTACAGAGGCCTTTCTAACCCAAAGCCAATCCAGAGTGTTATTTTGAGCAGTACAGTCTTAAGACAAATGGAGAAAGCCAGAACAGCACTTTCGGTGTGAAGATTCTAGATAGTTGTATGATAAAATATGTACAGTATCACTTTAACAAACATTCGGTTTTCATCCTTATTTCCCTGTTTTTATGTTGGCATTACAGCCATGAATCATTTATGGTAAAATGTTGATACCTAAAATAGTGAACATCTGTATGGAACCCATGATGGTCGTAAACAGCTGAGCTACATGTACATGCTCTAGTTGTAAATCACAACATTCTAATTATAGTCAAAAGGTTCTTCTAAGATACACCGTCATAGAAATCTCCATTAAAATAAATGTTCTAATAATAATTCGGTTATTTCCCCAAAGTTTGAAAAAAGCAGCACCAAAAATACTTGTTAGTATTACATATAATTAGACATGATGCGGAAAGCATCACTATATGATTTTTTTAAACTTTAAAACTCTCTCAGATGCATTAAAAAATACACTGATTGACATACAGTTGGATAGAGGCATCTGGAAGATAGCAAGGGGATGTCAGAAACTTGCTGGACCAACCATACATTTTCTCCATCCTTTGAGACTGCATTCATTTATGAACAGCATACACGTACATGTATGTACATCATCTTTACTTATAATTGAACCTAGCGCACCATAAGCCGTTTTTGAGGGCGCTTTTCAGAGTGGGGTAAATCTTGCATAAATACAAAAGAGTTCACTCGCTCATCTAAAGAGCGCCCTCTTGATGTGTCCACCTTACGTCAAAAAGGCTTATACATAATGTTTGCTGAAAGATATTGCCTATGATCATGCATTGCTCTGCCAGTCGTTCCGTTAACCCTCATTTTGGTTGCTCGTCACGGGTGATAGGGTTACCCCTCTTATCCCAACAGTTTGAGGGAAAGTTACACCCTGTTTCTCTGATGCCTAACAAGAGTAACACATTTGATATGTAGAAAAATTGTTATATTTACACATACATGCATTGCTACTGCATGTACCAATAAATGAAAACATTAAATAAATAAAAAAAAAGTCATGTTTGTTAACTGGTACAGACAATGTACAGACAATGCGAACAACAGCTTGTTATTAATTAGAGTAAGAAAGCACAGACGGGTAGAAAAGACTAAGATAATAATATCGTTTAAAAAAGAATGCATCATGTTGTATTTATAGGAATACAAAAGAAGAAAATGTGTATTACTACGGCTCATCTGCATTTTGAGTTTTCTTCTTTTTTGCTATGAAACGATGTCCAATTGCAGCCAAAATTGCTTTATCATATAGGGGTACATGTACATGTATGAACGCCCACCCATCACAACTTCTAAGTTCCCCCTAATATTTTTTAGAATATCTCAACAAGTATTGCATGAAGTTTAAAAATTCAAAAAGCAAATGACAGAATGACATGCTCTACACAGCTCGTAATGAAATGGTTAAAATTCAATCATGCATGCACAATTGACAGTGATTTGAATGAAAATTCAGCTAAAAAAAAAGTTGCAGTACAAAGCATTGCATCAAGGGCATGTTACACGTGTAGTTTTCTGTAAGAACTCATGCATCAATAACAATGGTATTAATAAATAATAATAATAAACGGGTATTTATATAGCGCCTTTAACAAGATCAAAGCGCTTAACAAATCAAGAATGAAAACCTAGCAATGGCTACAAAGGAAATTAGAAGAGAAAGTATTGATGGCTGTTTCATAATAAGAAAAGAATATTTAAAGAGCAACATGCAACATGCATGTCCATTGTTTTAGAAGGGTAGAGCAAGAGTTTAATATGGAATTGGTCCTCCATTATTCTCCATAACTGAGTTCTTACAGAAAACTACATGTGTAACATGCCCTTGAAGCAATGCTTTGTACCGCAACTTTTTTTTCAGCTGAATTTTCATTCAAATCACTGTCAATTGTGCATGCATGATTGAATTTCAACCATTTCATTACGAGCTGTGTAGAACATGTCATTCTGTCATTTACTTTTTGAATTTTTAAAATTCATGCAATACTTGTTGAGATATTCTAAAAAATATTAGGGGGAACTTAGAAGTTGTGATGGGTGTATACCCTATTTGTGCGGCCTCTCTTAGCCACCATACTTTGTGTTTGGGAAATTTGGTCTGGTTTCAATAACCACGTATACATGTTAACATGTACTGCATAAGCACCCCCCAAAAAAATTAAAAAATAAAAATAAAAAAAATAAAAAAAAGTCACCATACCGATTTTGAAGCCGATCTATGACCAGAAACTGGAGACATTTTTGGGGGGCTTAACTGAGCTCTGTCAAAAATGTTTTTGTTACACCAAAAAGAAACAGAGAATTATTATGTAAAAGCTAACTTGGTTTTTAGATGGTTATGGTTAGTACCAAACATTCTCGGAAGTTATTCCATCTGACATGTCAAGAAACCATGAATTCAAATGTGAAAAGTATCACCCGTCTGATCTAATTCCACCTTAGAATTTATATCAATGAATACAAACAATCTCAATGCATTTCAGCTCAAACTAGATAAGCTGAAACTTCCAAAGGTTGGTTTCTGTACACTATGGTTCTCTTGTTTCTATACACAAAGATTTCATGGGATGTTTGATACCATCATCAACTTAAAGGAGTAGTATCGTCATGATCAGAGCAGACTGTCAACAGGGCATGGAATCAGTGTCCTAGTTTAAGATGAACACAGTGACTAAAAATTACTGGCTCGCACCAGCAACGATAATGACCCTATCACGTAGAGTATTAATTTCGATCACTGAGTTAATCTAAAACTAGCATTCCAATTCCATGCCCTGCTGATCGTGATGATACTGTCCCTTTAACCCTCCTACTTTTAGTACCTTTTTCATACAAGTTGATGCACCATTTGAAACCATTCGCTTTTGTGGTTTTGAATGGTGAAATAACTGTACAGTATTGATTCCCCCAAATGGTTTTGAATGGTAGGTCAGCTAATACAAAACCTTGTTTGGATCTTTCCAAATGGTAGTACATCTAATACAAAACCTTGTTTGGATCTTTCCAAATGGTAGTACAGCTAATTATACAAAACCTTTTTTGGATACTTCTAAGTGGTGAATCAATGGACCCTCTATGCATTTGAATGGATTTGAATGGTAGTAAAGCTTGCTACCAACACTGTTCAAATGGTATCACCATGTGTGTACAAAACCAATGGGCATTTTTGAAAGTGGAAATTTTGAATGGTTTCAAATGGTCTATCAGTAGGAGGGTTAATACCCACTCAGTTTAATGTCAAACTGTTTTTCAAATAAGTTACCAGATTGCAACTTTTTTGACATTCGTATTTGATGACATCCCTTTTTTCCCCCCCACAAAAATGAAAGCACTTCTGATGATTGATACTTTGACCAACTTTAACAACTTGTATTTATTATTTTAGAAAACCAATTCCCGTTAATTTGTTTCTAGTTTCATACGCTCACAAACATTCATATTTGTAATCACCACAAAATTGGCCAGGGTTAGCCGGGCCAGGATGCGTGAAGAATTATCTGAAAGTATTCATGTGTTGTGTCTGACAAAATAAACTACTGCCTGGCTGTTTATTTTCCAAAGAATATGTGACATGCCAGAGCCGTATACATGTACATCATCAATTTCAAAAGATGTTTGGCCGGAGGACTGCCTTCTTATTTTTGATTAACTGCGGAATTTCTACCTCAATTAATTTGATTTCCGGATGAAGTCAATATTTTGCATCAATAAATAAAGAGATGCATTTGACTCCGGATACAGACAGCAGTACAAACATCCACCCACTACATCTGGGCATTATGTTGATCAGACTGTGGAACTGATGGTTGATAGCTCGGCGACTGCATATTCATTAACAAGGGAAAAAAAAACAGCCGGTTGTTAATCTATGATCCTTGAAGACTAACATCTGAAACAGCCTATTGAACTGTATTTCTCATTACTGTGGGGATCATACACAGTTAATATTAATTAAATAAAGTTTTAATTTTTTTTTTTAAATTCATCTTCTATAAAATTACAATGTGCTGTGCATGGTATATGAGCCAAAACAAATTAATATTTATTCCCTTTTTAATTTGAGGTTGTGAACTCACTTTTAAAACAAATTTCATCTGATCTTTTAGATTTTCCAAACCTTCACATAAAAACAGCTGCCTGACAGAAAAAAAAACAATTCCATGATTATGGTATAATTATATGAACCAACAAGTACCGAACAAATTAATACTTACATGTGTGTGTATTCCCTTAATAATTTGACATTGTAAACTCAATTAGACGAATTTCAGCTACTGCAGATTTTCACTTACATGTAAAACAACCACCTCACAGAGGCATGCTTACATACAGGTACTGCACCATAGGACTATGTCTGACACCTCTTTGACGAGTCGGGGTATTTGACCTTCAGTTCCTCCTGAAAATGAAGGAATAACTCCTTGTTTTTCCGGTTTTCCTGGAGTTTTTGAGCATGGTAGGACGACTTCTCTTTAAAACCCTTGTGGATGAGGAAGGCGTTATCCAAAACGGCGAAGTTGTAGCCGGCAACATGCATTTCACACACCTGGATAATTGCAAGGACAGACACAAGAAGACATGAATAATTTATGCATTAAAAGAGATTATTGTTGGCAAGCAATATAGGAGTCACTTGTATCATGCTGGTAATAAAGCAACTGACATAGTGACAATTGGTGTTCTGCACGTACTGATGCAATAGCTATTCACAGCATCTGCCTTAATTACACATTGCCTATACTATAAGACTTGTTAGTCCATCTCGAGTCCTACAGTGACTCGGACTCAAGTCACTCTACAGTACTCAAGACTCGGACTCGACTCTAATGTCTCAGACTAGGACTGGGACTCGAGGTTTGTGACTTGGCCTCAAAGGCAAAACGTACAATTGTTCTTGCTTAAGTTTTGCTGTGTAACGGACCCCTGCCTTGGACTTGACCTTTGTGACTTGAACTCGACCCTGAGGACCCAGATTCAAAGGTTGAGGACTCTAGCCACTGACACAAAAACTATGTTTGGACATGGCCTACATGTACATGTAATGTGGCTCATCACTTTATCCACTCAGGTACATATGAGCACATTGTAGTCCTCAAAGCAGTCTACTGTGTCCTGGGTAATTTGCAGCACCATTTTATGAAATTGTATGTATCAAAACCCCATAGCCTGTATAGTTACTAATATCCAGTGAAAACTCTTCTGTGGTAACCGTTAACACTTAAATGCAAACAGGGACAAGCATCAGCTTGTCTCTGAAGGGCACTTTCAAGTACAGGTCGTGCATGGAGCGGATATCCCACTGTGCTTGAAATTCTACAAGCGAATCAAAACCAGCTAATTATGCCATCTTGATATAACCAGGCTTGCTTGATGGTAATTTACCAACGATCAGGCTTACACGTATTCTCAGTGGTTATACAATCAAAACCAGCTAATTATGCCATCCTGATATAACCAGGCTTGCTTGATGGTAATTTACCAACGATCAGGCTTACACGTATTCTCAGTGGTTATACAATCAAAACCAGCTAATTATGCCATCCTGATATAACCAGGCTTGCTTGATGGTAATTTACCAACGATCAGGCTTACACGTATTCTCAGTGGTTATACAATCAAAACCAGCTAATTATGCCATCCTGATATAACAAGGCTTGCTTGATGGTAATTTACCAACGATCAGGCTTACACGTATTCTCAGTGGTTATACAATCAAAACCAGCTAATTATGCCATCCTGATATAACCAGGCTTACACGTATTCTCAGTGGTTATACAATCAAAACCAGCTAATTATGCCATCCTGATATAACCAGGCTTGCTTGATGGTAATTTACCAACGATCAGGCTTACACGTATTCTCAGTGGTTATACAATCAAAACCAGCTAATTATGCCATCCTGATATAACCAGGCTTACACGTATTCTCAGTGGTTATACAATCAAAACCAGCTAATTATGCCATCCTGATATAACAAGGCTTACTTGATGGTAATTTACCAACGATCAGGCTTACACGTATTCTCAGTGGTTATACAATCAAAACCAGCTAATTATGCCATCCTGATATAACCAGGCTTACACGTATTCTCAGTGGTTATACAATCAAAACCAGCTAATTATGCCATCCTGATATAACCAGGCTTGCTTGATGGTAATTTACCAACGATCAGGCTTACACGTATTCTCAGTGGTTATACAATCAAAACCAGCTAATTATGCCATCCTGATATAACCAGGCTTGCTTGATGGTAATTTACCAACGATCAGGCTTACATGTATTCTCAGTGGTTATACAATCAAAACCAGCTAATTATGCCATCCTGATATAACCAGGCTTGCTTGATGGTAATTTACCAACGATCAGGCTTACACGTATTCTCAGTGGTTATACAATCAAAACCAGCTAATTATGCCATCCTGATATAACCAGGCTTGCTTGATGGTAATTTACCAACGATCAGGCTTACACGTATTCTCAGTGGTTATACAATCAAAACCAGCTAATTATGCCATCCTGATATTTACCAGGCTTGCTTGATGGTAATTTACCAACGATCAGGCTTACACGTATTCTCAGTGGTTATACAATCAAAACCAGCTAATTATGCCATCCTGATATAACCAGGCTTACACGTATTCTCAGTGGTTATACAATCAAAACCAGCTAATTATGCCATCCTGATATAACCAGGCTTGCTTGATGGTAATTTACCAACGATCAGGCTTACACGTATTCTCAGTGGTTATACAATCAAAACCAGCTAATTATGCCATCCTGATATAACCAGGCTTACACGTATTCTCAGTGGTTATACAATCAAAACCGGGTGATTTGGGAGTCCGCGAAGGGACGATACTTACCTGTTAAACCTACAAATGCACATTTCACTAGCCGAAGGCTACCTCGTTAGATTCTTTTTTACCGCACCCTAATAGCGCCCTCCAGTGTCCCTTCCCATCATGCCTCTGCGCCATGCGTGTCGTCGTCCTCTTTTTCTCGGGTGTGAGTAAAAAAGAAGAGTACAGGCTGAGCCCAAGTGGGGCAGGAGGGTGGGAGGTTTAACAGGTAAGTATCGTCCCTTCGCGGACTCCCAAATCACCCTTGATTTGGGGGAGTCCACTTCAGGGGACTCCCTTACCTGTTAAACCTACAAATGCACAGATTAGCACAGGGAAAAGGAGGAGGGCGAGGCGAGGCATAGGAAGAATCCATCAAGGAAAACCAAACGAATTGGTCCTTCACGTTCTCCCAATTAAAACAGAAAAAGGGCACACTCACAAATGAAAGGACCAGAAGGCACCAGCAGGGCCGACATCCAGTCATTGTGTGGAGGCGGAGCAGGGGATCGAGCCGTCCTGAGAGTGGCACGGCCAACCCGTCCCGCCGCCTGTAGTACATCCCTCAGGTAACAAGGCGTGAATGTTGAAGGCGTCTTCCAGGCTGCTGCATAGAGGATGTCCTGAAGTGGGACACCCTGCATGTAGGCCCATGAAGTTGACATAGCCCGTGTCTCGTGAGCATGGGCAGTCTTCCCAGTGGAGGTGGGCCATTGCGATTGCGATGAGTGTATGGCCCGCACTATTCATTGGGAGATAGTATCCAGGAGGCCGCCCATGCGGCATCGTGGATGAGATGAGTAGTTGGGGACAGAGCCCCAAGCGGCTTAGTACGAGCCAGATACCATTTAAGTGCTCGGACAGGGCACCAGAGGCTATCCGCAGGTATGGATGAGGCTGACTTGATGTCAGGGATAAAAATGTCCGGGGGAAGACATGAAGGGGACTGATCTTTCGTAAGGAAAGAATGACGGGGATGAGGCGAACCCCGCCAGGTTCCCACGTGATAAGTCCATGGTCAACAGTTAGGGCATGAAGTTCGCTACGGCGCCTTGCCGTGGCGATGGCTACCAAGAAGACCGTTTTGACAGAGAGGTCAATAAGTGATGCCTGAGCTAGTGGTTCGAAGGGAGCTATCTTAAGAGACTGAAGCACTTGCCCCAGGTCCCATGAAGGCAGTAACTCCGTCCGTGGAGGATGTTCGAGGAACATGCCCCTGAGGAGTTGAGTCAAGGCCCCGTTGGATGAAACGGTAGAGTTATCTGGAAAGCCGGGATGAACCGCACCGAGGGCCGAGCGATACCCTCGTATCGTGGCCACTGGTAAGGCCCTGCTGAAAAGGGCAAGATAGGAAATCGCCTATTTGTTGTATAGATGCTGAGCAGGGATCAACAGAGTTGTCGCCGCCCCATTTATGGTAATGTCGTAGGCGGCTGTTGTAGGTCGCCCTTGTAGATGGGATCGCCGGCTCCGGGCCGCCAAGGCTGCAGCGTTCTCTGAAAGGCCCGCTGAACAACAGGATCGTTTGACAACATCCAACACGTTAAGTGTAGAGTCTCCGATTGGGGATGGTAAATGCGCGACTGAGGTTGGCTGAGAAGATCCTCCCTGTGGGGAAGCAGGACAGGAGGACTCACCAGAAGGCAGACTAGTTTCTGAAACCAGGGCTGACGGGGCCAAAAGGAGCTATAAGAAGCACTAGGCAAGGAGTGGTCTCGATCCTCGCCAAGACCCTTGGGAGGAGGGAGATCGGTGGTAAGCATAAGCGTACATGTTTGACCAATCGGTCAATAGGCGTCCCATGCCCATGCCGAGGATCCCTGCCCCGAGAGCAGTATACCGATAACTGGTTGTTCCGGGCTGAGGTAAAGAGATCTATGTGGGGGCGATCGAACCGATGAAAGATGGCTCAAACCACGGATGGGTGCAATGTCCATTCCGTCGGCAGGGCTGTCTCCGGAGAGAGCATCTGCCACCGTATTCAGCCTCCCGGGTAGGAGAACCGCTGATAGGGTTGTCTTGTTCGCTATGCACCAACAGAGTAGGTTCCAAAGGTACATGCATAAGCGTGGGGACCGAGTGCCCCCTTGCCGATTGATGTAGGCCACAACTGTTGTGTTGTCGGTACTGACTCGGGTGTGTTGGCCGGACACGGTCGGTCCGAAGTATATCAAAGCCTTCTGAACAGCCAGGAGCTCGAGGATGTTGATGTGTAAAGGTTTCTCCTCTTGGGACCAAGTCCCTGCAAGAGTCTGTCCCAAAATGAGCACCCCAGCCCAGGTTGGAAGCCTCTATGGTCAGAGTCAAGATGGGTTGGGGCATGGGAAGATATTTCCCTTGGTGAGGACCTCTCGTTGGAGCCACCAACGGAGGTGCGGTCGTATGTGGAAATGCGGAACCGGAAGGGTGATAGGGTCCCGTAGATCCGGTACAAAGGCAAGTAGGTGTAGCTGTAACGGACGGAGCCTCATCCTGCACCATGGTATGAGGTCCACCATGCTTGCTATCAGACCCAGTAGTCGTAGCAAGCAGCTGCGAGAGCAGATTGGGCGGACAAGAGGATGGCTACACATTCTATGAGATTGTCGACCCTTTCTCAAGTGGGTGAGACAAGTCCTCTTTGAAGATGCAGCTCGGCACCGAGAAAAGTGGGGGAAAGAGCAGTCGTTTTCCCCTATCGGGACGATGTGGTAAGCATCCTTCAAGTCCAGCGAGCCCCCATGCAGGATGGGGCAAAGCCTCCAGAACTGCGTGTAAGGTTTCCATCCGAAAACGCTTTGGGCGTATGAAGTGGCTCAAGGCGAAGGTTTAAAACTGGACGCCATTCGCCCTGTTATTGCTTTGGCGTTAGAAAGAACTTGAAAAGAACCCTTGGTTTGCCCGATCGAGCGGTATCATGGTAATACGCCCGTTTGATAAGAGCCTGAATCTCTGATTCCAGTGTACGCCGTTTGTCGGGATCTGCTGGGACCGACGTTATTTTGGCATGTAATACGATGGGGGCACTCAGAACTCCAGAGCATAACCTTTGGTTACGGTTTGAGAACCACACGTCCTCACAAAAGGGCCCAAGTCTTCGCAAAAATAGAAGACGACCCCTCACGGGCCCGAGGTAGGGAGCCGGAGGGGCAAGCGTCACTGGCGCCAGAAGCCACCACGGGTGGTCTTAGGGCGAGGGTAAACCCTGGTCTGGATCCCAGCCACGGCCACTCCCAGGGCGTGACTGTGGGGTTGCGGACCGAGAAGTGGATGTAGGGTACCCTTGGGTGTAGCGCTGACCGGGTGGAAGGGTTTAAGAGGCTTCCCTGGAAAGCGCTGGCTCTTCCCCAGTTGGGAGAAGCCCCTAGTAGGATGGGGGGAGCTCTGGGTAGATGATTTACGGAGGTTGATTTTGTCCGTAGCCGTGATCCGTTTAGCCTCCCTTTCCATGATAACCTGGAACTGTCCCGCGAATAAATCAGGCCCGAGACGTGGAACGCCTTCCAAGTCAGATATGACCCCATCGGACGGAAGAAAAATTGACTCAGTCACGTTGGATCTCCGAGCGGCCGTGGCCAGCATGGAGATTCGTGTGAACTGGTCCATGCAGATACGGAGGCAATCATCCAAGCAGCGAAAGGCCATCTCAGTTGCCTCCGCTGAAACAGTGGAGTCTGTCTCACAAGAGCAAACTAGATATTCCGATAGCAGTTGAAGAAAACAGGAAACACGAAGGCCCGCTCGTGAGGCCGTGTCTACCTTAATCAGAGTATCCTCTAAGCCATTTCTCTCCCGACTGGGAAAGGGGGCCTTTACTGAATTGCGAGCACCTGTATCGGCTGCAATCTTATCCCTGGAGGCAGTTGGTAAGGAAGGAACTGTCAAAAATTGATCAAAGTCCACCTGAGGGACTCTAAAGGGACGTAGATCCCGGCGAGAACACGGGCGTATCCGTCTCACTTTTGAAAGAGTCGTGATGCGGTCCACACAAAGTCGATCAATCGGAAAGACCGGAAAGTGTCCCTCTCTGGGCGCCGCGGGAGCAAGTACGCCGCTTAAAGGATTGGCGAGTTCCGTCGCGGTTGCCGTAGGTTCGCCTGAGGAAGGAATGTAGCACCGGACCATGTCCTTCATAACCAGACGAAGCCGGCGATCTGAAGTAGAGTGGGTACTAGCAGTATCAGAGTCGCCTGAGGAGCCCTTGACGGAATGAACGATGTCATCGCCGGGCGTTGGGGCATATCCCGAGATCCAGCGGAAAACCCTGGGGGACCCATGGGCTGAAGAACGTCCGCAGGCAAACCGGATGAACTTGGGGCAACTGCAGAAGGCGGTACATCTGGGACGAACCCAACGTCAGGTACCTCGTCAGTGTCGGAAAACTCATCGGAGACGAGTACAGATATTGCATCCCCAGCCACAGGGCTTGACCCGTAGTCAGTCGGTTCTGGGGGTAAGGCGAGTCGGAACGTCCACTGTAGGTTTTTGACCAGAGACGCCACAGTGGCTGTCAGATCTTGAAATCCCTGTAGGAGTAGTGCTGTGGTCCCATCCGGTGATCGGCGGTACCGGGGGGAACTGCCCGAGGAAGACGCACTAGAGCTGTAGCGGTGTCGCCTCTACGACGGCCAGTGCGTTCCTTTCTCCACCGGAGTCTGCCCGGCTGTAATGACTGCCATGGGGCTAGCCGGTAAAGGCGGATCGATATGGGCTACCGCGCTACCAGAGGCCGGTGACCATAAAGGTATGTCTCCGTAGCTGGGGTCCGCAGTGGCGGCCGTCCCGGATGACAGGGACCGCCAAGGTATGTCACCGGTAGACTTGCGCCTTTGCCTTTACTGTAGACCCAGAGGCCAGTGACCCGAAGGTATGGCTCTAGTCTTTCTTTTGGAACTGGTAGTTTTGGATGGCAGGGACCGCGAAGGTATGCCTCCAAACTTTCCCTTGGTTCCAGTGGTGACACCTTTTTTGGAGGACAGGGACCGCGAAGGTAAGTCCTCGGTGGAAGGGTCAACAGCAGTGGTTTTTCCAGAGGACAGGGACCGCGAAGGTATGTCCTCAGAAGAAAACAAAAATCTGTAGTAGAGGCCCTACCAGCAGACAGGGACCGCGAAGGTATGCCGCTGGTGGGTTCTGAGAGAGTCACAACGTCGGAGGCCAGGGACCGCGCAGGTATGGCTCGAGAAGAGATCGTTGGGACCCGGAATGGGTCCGAGAACGGCCCCAGGCTGGTAGAAAAACACCGGAGGGGAGCGGCCGAGCCAGGCTGTCACTGCCTCCCACCGTATCCTCCCAACCGCTGCAGACTGTGCACGGCTTCAAACGATTGCACGTTCTGCAGCGGGGCATCATCATGCGGATCTACAGAAGCGCGGGGTTTCGCGCGCTGACAAGAGCCGCACGGAGAAGAAAAATCGGGGGCTAAATCCATAATTCCTGTAGTGTAAAAACAAGAAAGGAATAACAAGGACTTACCCACGGTCTGTTCGCTAAGGAACAGACCAAAAAACTTCAAGAATCAAGTTCGAGGTGACAAAAAAGTCGGTTAATCCGGGAGCGGAGCTCCGCAGAAAAAACTACGTCTTTCTCCAACGTAGCGCTAGAGAAAAAGAGGACGACGACACGCATGGCGCAGAGGCATGATGGGAAGGGACACTGGAGGGCGCTATTAGGGTGCGGTAAAAAAGAATCTAACGAGGTAGCCTTCGGCTAGTGAAATGTGCATTTGTAGGTTTAACAGGTAAGGGAGTCCCCTGAAGTGGACTATGCCATCCTGATATAACAAGGCTTGCTTGATGGTAATTTACCAACGATCAGGCTTACACGTATTCTCAGTGGTTATACAATCAAAACCAGCTAATTATGCCATCCTGATATAACCAGGCTTACACGTATTCTCAGTGGTTATACAATCAAAACCAGCTAATTATGCCATCCTGATATAACCAGGCTTGCTTGATGGTAATTTACCAACGATCAGGCTTACACGTATTCTCAGTGGTTATACAATCAAAACCAGCTAATTATGCCATCCTGATATAACCAGGCTTGCTTGATGGTAATTTACCAACGATCAGGCTTACACGTATTCTCAGTGGTTATACAATCAAAACCAGCTAATTATGCCATCCTGATATAACCAGGCTTGCTTGATGGTAATTTACCAACGATCAGGCTTACACGTATTCTCAGTGGTTATACAATCAAAACCAGCTAATTATGCCATCCTGATAACCAGGCTTGCTTGATGGTACATTGTAATTTACCAACGACCAGGCTTACACGTATTCTCAGTGGTTATACAATCAAAACCAGCTAATTATGCCATCCTGATATAACCAGGCTTGCTTGATGGTAATTTACCAACGACCAGGCTTACACGTATTCTCAGTGGTTATACAATCAAAACCAGCTAATTATGCCATCCTGATATAACCAGGCTTGCTTGATGGTAATTTACCAATTAGGCTTACACATATCCTCAGTGGTTACACAATGTTTGATGAATTTAAGATGTTATTAGAAAGTGAAAACAATTCAAATGTGAGGGATGAATGTACATGTACAGTGCATGAATAATGTAGATCATTATACAGTACATAGACTGTACATACACACGTGGGTACGTGTACATGTACAGTGCTAGAGAGATAATGTACAGTACAATGATGTACAGAAGTAGACAGAGAAAGACAAACAGATCTACTAACAGTGAGATGACACCCTAAGAGAGCCTGAGTATGACATATGTAACACATAGAAAAGACTTTCTCTCTGTGAGATCCAAACTTCTCATACGAATGCAGCTGAGCGAAGAGGACTTGAACAGTCTGTAGGCAATAAACTTCTTCCATACACAGTGAGAAATGATTGACAGGAATAATATTGAACAAATTCCACTCCAGACAGGAAGAGAGTGGATTATCCTACTTGCAAATTAATAAGAATGATGCATGGGCACCCTCTTGAATACATAACTGGCAAAGCTTATTGGCACCCTGCATGAAATGCAAGCAGCCTGAATGGTATCTTGGCAGATGTCTCCACCCGTGAACGGTTATTCCCGATATCCCCAGCTATAGAAATTCAATACTTTGGTATTTGCTCCCACGACTGCAAAATCATAAATCCCGTAACGTAATCCTTAATGATTTTGCGAGTTGCGACGACAGCAGGAATTCACAGCATGAGTGTGTGTGTAGAGGGGGGGGGGGGGGGAAGGGAAGGAGGGGGGGGAGGGGAGGCAAAAAGTTGGTTGATTCTGATACCTTATTCAGAGCCAAATGCCTAGGATCAAATATCATGGAGCAGTCTGGAAACCCTGGAGGCAGGATGAAAGACAAGAAATATGCTGGAGTGGAGTATTGATGACAACTGATGATTAAGACAGATCTTAGCGAATAGATCTGTGAACGGTGAGACGATCGAGCCTCCACGGAAGCAGAAAACACCTGCCTGTGCATTTTGATAATTGGTAAATTGGCCTTGGGTGCGAAACATGTACATGTACTTCCATAAAGTAAAATATATAATAATAATAAAAAACTGGTTAGTACTCAAGAGCAAAGAACTTCATTTTATTTTTCCCTGCGAACGTGTCAAAAAAACCTAATCCTTTTTAATGCACTTGGGACAAACAATCTGTAATCCTTCACAGAAAGATAATGTACATGTACATGTAACTGCATCTAAAAAAGACAATCAATAAAAAGCAACCTACTCCCTTTACATATATCGCCGAAAGACAAGTTTAAGAATAATGAACATTTCTCAAATTATGTCTTCTTCCCACGACTATGAGACTCTCCTCTCATCAGTCGATTCATTCTTTGGGATCTCCAGAGATCCCTTAAGCCATAAAGATGGATCAATCTCACACCTTCTTAGTTTTTCTTTGAGCTTGGGGGAAAAGGGCCCGGCTTACAGGTGTTCCGAGACAGTTGTTATAAAAAACACCCCGGCCACCGTCAACATGCAGATAACCGTCAAGCAGGTATAGCTGATCCCCTAGACGTTACAGATGTTGCACACATGCATCTTGAATGAATTCCCACCCTTCCGCGTTAATGATATTTGGTACACCATGCGGTGAATCATCACTAGTCATGTGCATCTTAAAGCATGTTCAAGTAATGACAGGGAACTTTGTTCACTGTGTTATTCTTGATTTGTCCTGGGGGGCAATTTCATAGAGCTGCTAAGCAGAGAATTATGTAAATATTTTTGCTCAGCAATATAAAACAGACTACATGTACTCACTGGTCAGCTAAAATGCATACATTTTGTAAGAAAGTTTGGCTGGTAAACAAAGAAATATGCTAAGCCAATTTTTCTGGTAATAATAATAATAATAATAATAATAATAATAATAATAATAATAATAATAATAATAATAATAATAATAATAATAATAATAATAATAATAATAATAATAATAATAATAATAATAATAATAATAATAATAATAATAATAATAATAATAATAATAATAATAATAATAATAATAATAATAATAATAATAATAATAATAATAATAATAATAATAATAATAATAATAATAATAATAATAATAATAATAATAATAATAATAATAATAATAATAATAATAATAAGTGAGAAAGGTTCAAGGGAGAACCAATTTCGGGCAACTCGTTTTTTCTCTACTGTCGCTAAGTGAGAAATATGGTTCAGGGAGAACCATGGGGACTTCACGGGTTAATATGGTTCGGGAGGAACTTAAGCTTATCACTCAGTCTGTACCCATTGTCTCTTAACACGGCGTTAAGATGTTTCAACTCGGATGGCAAGTGCTCTTTATCACTGATAGTGTGTGCCCTTCGAAGTAGGGTGCGATTCACGGAGGATTTCACGGATGGTGGGTGGAACGACTTAAGGAGTTGCATCGGCAAACCTCTTCATTCTCCTGAAGAAGATTAGAGCAGGCTAATCGAAACGTTGAGAATAACCCGTGAAGTCCCCATGGTTCTCCCTGAACCATATTAACCCGTGAAGTCCCCATGGTTCTCCCTGAACCATATTTCTCACTTAGCGACAGTAGAGAAAAACGAAATTGGTTCTCCCTTGAACCTTTCTCACTTAACGAAGGTTGAGATACGAGTTGTACGATACGGTTCTTTTCAGAACCTGTACCTCAGCTTCACGTTAGTTGAGATAAACACATGGTGTTACCGCAAACCGAAACGATAATAATAATAATAATAATAATAATAATAATAATAATAATAATAATAATAATAATAATAATGTGTGGACTTATATAGCGCACGTACGTATCCACCAACTGAGTGGTGCTCAAGGCGCATATTATTACCCCTGCTCATAAGGCTCATAAATCATTCCTGAAACCATCTCAGCTCCCTGGGGAGTATACAGCTCAATTGCTGCCATTACAGCAAATCAAACACAACAACCAACTCTGCCCTCACAGGTACATGTACCCATTTAACCCCTGGGTGGAGAGAAGCAATTATAGTTAAGTGTCTTGCTCAAGGACACAAGTGTCACGGCCAGGATTCGAACCCACATTCTGCTGCTAACACCAGAACTTGAGTCCGGTAAGCTAGACCGCTCGGCCACGATACTCCACTTAACCAATTTGGTCAGCTTAGAAGCTCTATGAAACTGGCCCCAGGCTATGTCATTAAAAAAAGAAAAACATATAATCAAACAGTCTGTATTCATTGCACACATATTTTTCATAACAGACCATCATCTGGTATTTTTGTGACATCTAGTATTTTTGTGCAATGAAGATACTGTACATACTACGTACGTGTACGTAGTGTATGTCCATGGTACCTTTAGAAACCGAAGTACCGTACAAGTACGCACTCGCCGTGAGGGCAAAAGGAAGCAATGTGTTGGCTCAATTACAATGTTCACGCATGCTGTGAGCAGACTTGTACATACTGTATGTATGTCGAGTACTTTTTCACGAGTACGAGTACAAGTATGAGTACTCCAACTCTATAGTTATACACATGCACAACTACATGTATGTAGTAGAGTTCTTTTTTTTCATGAGTACAAGTACCAACAAACGTACAAGTATGAGTACGAATATGAGGACTTCAACTGTATATTTATAGCAGAGTACATTTTTATGAGTACAAGTCCTGGAGTAAAGAAAAATTTACTCAAGTACCATACGAGTATGAGTTCTACAATTCTGGTTTTGCATTTTACATACATGTACATGTAGTCTGCATCCTAATTGTTTGCCCTCTTAAGGTATTCGCACCGTGCATGAGCCATTGAGGGCACATGTTGTTAGACCACTGTGGGCGTAAAGGGCAGCGATAGTGCATCGTGTTTGGCGTATTTTGCAGTTGATGTGCGTACGTGTGGAATATCTCCAGCGATCATTGGCTGTAGTACCATAACATATGCGCGTGTAGTACCATAACATACGCGCGTGTAGTACCATAACATACGCGCGTGTAGTACCATAACATACGCGCGTGTAGTACCATAACATATGCGCGTGTAGTACCATAACATACACTGTACACGCGTGTAGTACCATAACATACGCGCGTGTAGTACCATAACATACGTACATAAAGTGTACCAACACTGTTCAAATGGTATCACCATGTGTGTACAAAACCAATGGGCATTTTTGAAAGTGGAAATTTTGAATGGTTTCAAATGGTCAAACAGTAGGAGGGTTAATACAAAAATAAATCAAACATTAAACATGTATAAAGGTGTATAAGATTGGCATTTCAAAATTTACCAAATGGTTCAAAGTTTCAGCTTATTGCATTGTGTATTGCCAACAAACATGTTTTGCCAACATACATGTTTTGCCAACATACATGTTTTGCCAACAAACATGTTTTGCCAACATACATGTTTTGCCAACATACATGTTTTGCCAACATACATGTACATGTACATGTTTTGCCAACATACATGTTTTGCCAACAAACATGTTTTGCCAACAAACATGTTTTGCCAACAAACATATGTAAACCAATATGTGCCTTCCCTTTAAATATTGTCAAGACCCAACCTGGCCACCAAAACCCTTTAATAATTCTGCCATGGAACATTTGGTGCTTAACGCATGCAAGAAATCTTACACTAAATACTATGCATTGCAAATGCTGAAACCAATAGGGTGCCGACAGCCCCATAAATCATTCATAACATCAGGTGTGTTTGACATGAGCCACTCCAGCACCCACTTGACAACTTTACACACCTATCACAGGTATCACTAAAAAACTCAAGAGGCTAGCTCACAACGATCTTGAACATAAAAACGGATACTGATACACCTTGTGATTCAGTCTAGTGGACAGTTATGCCTGCTGTTAATGATGTTTGCATTATTTCCAATTTGGGTGTTATTACAGTTGGCTTCCATGCCCAGGACAGAGTTGAAGATGGTTCTTTTCCACACCATAGCAAATGCAATTGGAAGACGACACCAACCATGACGGCATTGACAAAATGCCTCTGTATCAAATATACTGCGTGTGGAGACACTCATTTAACACATTTGGAACATCCGTCAATTAAAGGCAGAACCTTCTGGTAAAATATCTGCGTGGATCCATACTTATTAAGAATCAAGAGATTCACTGTACATGTACAAGAATGAAGAGAACCCAACATATTTCAGTTTACACATAAACATGTATATTTCATTGTATTGTTAACAAAAAAGTGTATTAATTAACCCTCCTACTGTTTGACCATTTGAAACCATTCAAAATTTCCACTTACAAAAATGCCCATTGGTTTTGTACACACATGGTGATACCATTTGAACAGTGTTGGTGGCAAGCTTTACTACCATTCAAATCCATTCAAATGTATAGAGGGTCCATTGATTCACCACTTAGAAGTATCCAAACAAGGTTTTGTATTAGCTGACCTACCATTCAAAACCATTTGGGGGAAATCAATACTGTACACAGTTATTTCACCATTCAAAACCACAAAAGCAAATGGTTTCAAATGGTGGATCAACTTGTATGAAAAAGGTACCAGAAGTAGGAGGGTTAAGGTGTTTGTATCCATCTCATGAAGTACAAATATTCAATTAGGAAAGTTCTGTCTTGCTGCACTCACAACTCTAACAGTGTACATGTACGTGTATAGGATGTACATGTAAATGCACATACATGTAAGACAAGAGACCATGTCCTTCTGATTCTATGAATTAACAGATGAGCTCACTAAATTTGACACTTCAGTCCAAATATCTGGGAATAGTTTCTTAGTCTTGTCCAGTTCCAATAATGTACTGACCGCTCGGTCATACTGGCAATAGTTCAGTGTACCTCTTACTGTACATGTACACTGTACATGAACATGACACGCATGTACATGCAAATATCTGCCTCAAAATCAAATCCATATAAACAAATAAACCTGCAGACACGGACATAAATATGATACATGTTACAGTACCTAAATGTACTGTCATAAAAACAATTTCAAGTACAACTAGAGCTCAAGTATTTGTTGGTACAAACACACAGTGTTCGTGTGAACTTCCGGTTCAATCAAATTATCATCAATGATGTCAATATCATATTTTGCAAAGGTGTATCATCTTTTATAATAACAATATCAATTTCATATTCAAAAGACATATCAATTTTGCATTAGAATGTGTTGAATTTGAACTTCCTGTTTGGACCGGAAGTAAAGGTCACATCATGTTATTTGAAGGTCATACATCTGACACAATAAAACTTCCTCATGATCATGAAAAAATAACGTTAGTATAGATCTACTTTGGTTCAGGAGATATGGTTTTAGACAAACCAGTAATATGTGGACTCTTGGGTAAAGTGTGTCGCCTGTAAATATGCCATTCTTTGTTCAAGAGGTTCACTTACAGGGTTAAATCTGTAATCCTTAAATGAAATTTCCATGTCATCTGTGCATTATTTATTAGCATTCATGAGCAGTGGGTACGAGGCTGCTCATAATCCCTGGGAATAAGGATAGTTCATGGGGGGTTCCTACAAATTTCGCCTAAACTTCACTGTTCATGGTTACAATTTTACTAGGTATTTTCAAGGTGTTTTGCAAACGTGGGAATTATGCAAGCTTGGTTTTTTTTTTTTTTGAAAAAACTTTCTTTTTAGATGAGAAAAAGAATGTGTATTCATGTACACTGTATTATGTACTGATGGGTGCATACAATACACGTGTACACGTATGGCACACATGCATAACGTCCGTTCAGTCAGAAGCATTGAGGGCGGAATGTATTTAATTACTGATAATTAAATAGAAAATCAATTAGCGATGACATTCTTAGGTCATCATTATGAGAGCAATCTAGGAATTCCAAGGATTTAAGTGCAAAATATGAAGTCATTCTGAGCTTGGCAACTATGTTTTTTTTTGTTCGATACGTTTCACGAGGAAGAGGAAGAAGAAGAAGCAATACAAAAAAAAACGAACAATTTCAAAGAGGTGTTCGCGCTGTCGCACAAACACCTAAAAAGCCAACAGTTTCGGAGTGTCACTATTATTAAAGTGGCATTTTGCACCACTTGTTATTAAATAAATTATGTATTGGTACATGTACTTAAATGTGGGTTTTTGAAATAGCGATGTACAATGTATATTTCACATTGGACTGAACAATTGTATTCATGTACATGTACCTCTACATTGTATTGTGTTATTGAAATCAGCAAAATATTGATTCACAAAGTATATTGTAATCACTCTTCTCAAACCTCTGGCATAAAACATGAGCAAAGAACATAAAAAAAGGCAATGTACATGTATGGCAAAAAGCTCTATGCTTTACACACTACAGTGTGTACATGTATAATGTACACAGCTTCAGTAACTCTTTAAAACATTTAGACACTGGCACTATATAGATAACTTTAGTTTTTCCACAATGTCAGCAAAGATTGATCACGACCTAGAAAAAGCCATTAGAAGAATGAACGCCCCGAGTACACGACGTGCATCACGTATTATTGCGGTAACCACCAAGGGAAGAAACAGTGCGGAGCTGGGGGGGAGAATGGATCGTGTTTGGGATCCGTCCTGATTCACAGAATCTAGAGCTTGCCTTGGGGCCCATCCAGCTCACCCGATGAGCCACAGTCTAGACCAGGGTGCATCTTTGTTGCAAAGATTGGCCCCACTTCAGATGCCTGCCAAACCTATGGCTACATGTATATCTGGATTTGCATATATAATTGAAGACACTGTTTTTAGTGAGAGTGGGGATTTGAAAAGGAAGGCATTTCTTTCCAGGATTTGTCAGTGATAAAGATTCAAATCTGAAAAGGATCACCTGCTAGTGATCCTTTTCCACATTAGAATGCATACAAACAAACACTATTTTCTCATTTAGGCTTGGCATTTTCCGTTTCATATGCAAAACGTGTACACGTTACGTTTTGACAAAGACCGAGTACACGTGTCTACGATTATTGCTATCACCAATACATGTACATGGCATGATACAGATGGATTGTCCATATCTACAGTGTATTAATGTACATGTATTACGGAAAACAATCCATAACAAATACAGATTCAGAAAAAGAAAAAAAAACATCACAGATTAACCCTCCTACATGTATACAGTGCAGTTGCCATAGAATTGTCAGACCTTTCAAAACCTTTCAAGTTTGCTGTACTGAAGGGTTTTGAAAGGTGAGAAAACTGTCTGACAAAAGGGACCTATGAAAGGTTTCGAAAGGTGTAACAACTCTCTGAACAAACTGGTGTTGAAATGTTTCAATACCTTTCAAAGGGTATTGAAAGGTGTGGTTGTTCAGTAGCAACAAATTCTGGAGGGTTTTAAAGGGTTCATAATAATTGATAGCCATTTTGGCCCGTAAGCAGATTTTGAAAGGTTTTGAAAGGTCAAACCATAGGAGGGTTAAAAACAATTACTATAGGCCTACATTTTTTTCTGGACTGAAGCTGAAAGTGTTAGCGATAGAATCTAGCACTGCTAGGGGAAGCATTCATCTTGTTCACTATCACCGCAAATAACTGTCTCAATTTGCCGGGCAAGTTATACATTTTTACTGTGCGTGTCTGCACGCGGACAGCATGCATTTTGTGTCTAGTGTGTACATGTACATGTACGTACACGTGGATATTTCACACACTCGGATCCAACTTCCTTGGTTTGCTAACCAGGGGGTTCAAACTTCTCATGTTAGCATTTCAAACCCAGGTGGTATTCTTCTGTTTGTATCTGTGTGTTTCAATAAAATATTATTGTTGTTACCATCCTTACCAAGTTGTTACATTTTTATTTCCAATCAAATTCTCGACTTTTCATTTTCATTTATAAATGACACAACTGCATTGTTGAGAGTGTACATGTAGTTCGTTCATTAGAAATGAACCCTTTTTGCCTTTTGCTTGACTATAGTAGTGGATACCATGTGTGTAAAATGACCCAATGTGTGGCATGGATTGCATATGTACATGTACATTATAGGTTTTTACATTACAGGTTTTGCAGTGGTGCCAGGTTTAATTTTATACCAGACGGTTGTAGTTTTAACTGGATTTATCAGCGATATGGCATCTTAAGGTGATGGTATAGAAAGTTATCTTTCAGGGCAGAATATTTGACAGCTTGGTCATTCATTTGATGAAACAACGAGCATAGTGCTCGCTAAGCTTGGGCGATAACACGATAATATTGAATATCGCGATACCTTTTTTATTCGATTACGATATATCGAGAACCTTTTTAAGTTATTGAAATATCGGCAAATCGTGATTTAAAAAATATATAGCGATTAAAAAAAAAAAAATCACCATTGTGAGTCAGGTCAGAAATTCCATGGAAACAAAATTAGAACAGTCTTTTCAGCTTTTAGACGTGAGAAACAAAAGCGAACTACTTCAGAAGTACATGCACGCTCTGCAAACGAATTTGTGATTTATTGTGACGCTTGTAGAGGGGAATATACCGATGGTTTTCGGCTCTAAAGCAATAATGCATGAATGAAAAAAATAATCGCGATACCATCGAAAATCGCGATATATGTTTGCCAATATATCGTGGATGAAAAAAAAAATTTGATATCACCCAAGCTTACTGCTCGCTGCACAATTTTCCGTGATATTTGAATTACCACGAAGGTACCAACATCATTTAAGACCCGTATCCATTCAAAGCTCGGCACAAAACATCCTCCAAAATTTCTGGTTGTATTAAAATATTAATTTATCAATTACTTCCTGGGAATCGTGATATAATATTATTGTGCCCATTGGTCACACTTCGTACATGTGTAAACGTCTAACGTCTAACGTCCAACGTCCAACGCGTACATGTGTAAACATCTAACCCTATTCTCATTATTACAACAAAACAAAATAATAAATTGAACCTTTCAGAGTGGTTTCAGATTTGTTGTACACGTGTATTCATTCTAAAGTGGAACTAAGGAATAAGTACTCGATCCTAAATTCAAACTGAGAAATTATTTCATTTTTCTTAAAGGGTCAATATCTTCAGGAGTGCCATGGTCGAGCGGTTTAGTGCATCGGATTTGTGTTCTGATGGCTGAGTCATCAGAATGTGGGTTCGAATCCCAACCGCGACGAGGGTGCTTGTGTCCTTTTGAGCAAGACACCATAATTGCTTCTCTCCACCCAGGGGGTAAATGGGTACCTGTGAGGGCAGAGTTGGTTGTTGTGTTTGATTAGCCCTATATGCGCTGTAATGGCAGCAATTAAGTTGTATACTCCCCAGGGAGCTGAGATGGTATCAGGAATGATTTATGAGCCTGATGAGCAGGGGTAATAATATAATGCACCTTGAGCACCAGTTTGGTGGATACGTGCGCTATATAAGTCCACATTATTATTATTATTATTATTATTATTATTATTATTATTATTATTATTATTATTATTCACGATTAACAGGGCATGGAATCAGTGTACCACCACATGATAAGGTCATATTTTCATTGCTGGTGCATAAATGAGCCAGTAATTTTCAGTCACTGTGTTCATCTCAAACTAAGGACACTGATTCCATGCCCTATTGAAAGTCTGCTCTGATCGTGACAATACATGTATTGTCACTTTAACCAAGGAGAAGTACATTTGGGGCAAAAATGGAAATGTGGAGCACAGAAAATCAGATTAATACATTTTTAATTACTTCTATTACGGATTTCTTTCTCCTGAAGATGGGTGAGTAACGAAAAAATAAATAAATAAATAAAAATGAAATAAAAAACATCCACTTCCAATTGATGGCACTCTCCTATTACAGCCCCCTCAATCGTCTGTACATGGACTCACAGCACAGATGATTCATGGCAACCAGATGTTTTTTTTGTTTTACCCAATGCCTTCGCAAGATTTTTGGG
Organism: Zoroaster sp. YZ-2022; assembly: GCA_029582265.1. Taxonomy (NCBI): domain Eukaryota; kingdom Metazoa; phylum Echinodermata; class Asteroidea; order Forcipulatida; family Zoroasteridae; genus Zoroaster; species Zoroaster sp. YZ-2022. The sequence continues at coordinate 16,807,134 of CM055821.1, read as the reverse complement.
CGGCGGGTGGGTAATCAAAGTTATTTAAAAAAAATTCCTAAAACATACAACATGAACATGTATTTGTTCAGGGCACAATGTATTTTTCAGTTTTATACAGTGTACACAGTGTATATCTTTAAAATGAGAAATGATTTATCTCCAAATGGCTAATTCCACAAAATTAAGACACTGATACAAGGAATACAATTTTATATTAAAGATTTCATGGACAAGATAACAAGATACCATATCAATTTGACACTGCAGGCAATAAAACATGATATGGATAAAATTAAAGTGGTTTCACAATCACTACTACACCCCTAGAGACACAGAAATAAATGTGTAATTTTGTTTTAACGAAATTCTCATAATCTGCCCATAAACCATGAAGATGTCTATTAGTCAGTTACTGTAATTTTATTTACCAAAACATTCACTTGTAAAAATGTTGATAATGTGAATACTTTTGTACATAATTTTCTCACACATTGTCTACCAAATGTAATGTAATGTGGTCCACACAGTATGTACTATAGACCTCTGCAATAAAACTCACGCTGCATGGACATTTCTGTACCTCATGTGCACATGTTGTAACATGTATATATCTTTCTGTATTTGCTGATATTCAGTGCCTCTTTTGTGGCCAGTTTGTTTGTTTTTGTTTGTTTTTATTTGTTTTTGTTTGTTCTGGGGACACACAAAAAACTTCCAAACTACACGAGTAAGGAGCATGATGCCAAACAATCTTTGTCACTCTGATTGGTTCAAATCCACGTGGCGCATTGCACAAAGCAGCTGGGGAACAGCTGACACAGACTTGCTGCTCTGATTTTGATAAGCCGTGACTTTTTTACCATCTGTTAATACACCCCCGCGTGATTACATTTTGTCCAATCATATTGTCTAAACTGTCTCGGGCATTTATGAATCTCAGTTACATGTACATGCAGGATTTCACACCATCAAATTGAGAACAAACTGATTTTCAGGTGTCAAATAGCTAGGCATTAAATCAATGGAGATTACTCCTTTGAAAAAAACAACGGTAAACTGGTAATTTCCCATAGGGCATACACACATGTATGAGCCAGGATTTAGAAAAAGGGCATCCAGTTTGTTTTAACTTTTAATTTCTTTTTTGAAAAACAGGTGTCCAAATATTTAACTTACAATACTTTTGCATGTGTATTACAATTAAAACAGGGTGTCCATTTATACAATGGTAGTCTCTTGGACTCCTAAAGTATTCATGGCTAAACACATGCACGAAATATTACTTCTAAAACGGAACAAACATTGTGCACAAACACACAGGTTGCATGCCAATGCACTTCCATTCAGCGTACATGGACTGTGAATTGATAAAAGCCGGTTTTCTTTGAGAAATTTCAGGCATCACTCGTTCCATCCAGATAATTTTTTCTCATAATAAACCCATATTGATCTCCACCATAAAAGGTCGGAAAGATGTGTTTTCACAGCGGGCAATTTCTCTCTTTTGAAAAAGATCAATGGTAAATGTTAAATTAAGCGTGGAAAATGGCACCGAACTGTGATACTTCCATTGGTGCTCGGGGCTACAGAAATTTTCAACTCCTAAAATAAAGCCAGGAAAAATATTGGCGCTGGCCTCAGTGCCTGCAACATGGGAAACTACGATAATGTTCATGTCTCCCGTCTAATTGAAATGAATATAAGGGGATATATTACCGGTATCCCCAATCCTAATGCCCTGACTACATAGACTTATCAGATTAACGAAAGCTTACAGGAATAAACCCTAAGAAGGGAAATGTGGACTGACACTTTTTCATAAGCTGGGGAGGACCTCTCAAGCATGGTAATAGGATGTGGTGAATTGGCAAGAACGATTGATCGACACGGACACAGTTAATGGCATCATGTTCTCTGGTCGTGCCGGGCTGTTTTAAGAAATAGAAATTAAGGAATTCAGTTTAATGAAGGGGACAGCCTTGAGTGGTCTATTGGATTAGATGTCTGACAAGCCGGGAATAAAACTATTTGGTTTACCCTCCCTTAATAATACATCTCAAGGTTGTTTTGGCATAGGAGAATCACTGGCGTTCTTAATTTCCTACACAGCTTATCAATTCATGAATTTGGATTTAATTTGATATCATCTTGGCGTGCCGGGTGGTTTGGGGCGATTACCAAATCAGTCGCTGTAGCGTGCTGAGTAAATGTCAGCATATAGTATTAATTAATATGTTAGGTCTCGGTTTCAAAGATGCGTGATGAACCAATGACATTTCTTCCTTAGCGAAATTTATACACTCTACTTGTACATGTACATGATTAAAGTCTTAAGATAACCTAGATTCATATTCAGTTGACAGTGCAAGGAGGGGGGGGGGGAGAGAGGATGCTGGTCCTACCTGAGATTTTGTTGTATCTCTTATCACTATAAACGATCCAAGTCAAAATTTTGAGTCCTATTAATACCCTGTTTCCCTCTAGGCCTGCAAATTGTGTTACCAAATTGTGTTACTTTTCCTAACTTTCCCTAAGGGTCCCATCAGTACCTACATGTAGTTCATTTCTGGACCTGATGAGAACACACACTCACACACACAAACACATTCTCATTTTTGCATCCTTGTGGAGACCTCTATTGTTCTTTCCTTTGTTCCTGTACTTAATAAATTCCCATAGGTTTTGTACACAAATTCCTTGTGGAGACCTGAGTCCTTTAGAAATTCCTTGTGGAGACTAATTGTTCTTGCCTTTCCCTTTTGTTATAGGACTCCACAAGGTAGCGAAAGTGAGAGCAGTCTTTTTCCGTAATTGTGGGGACATACACTCGTTTTTACACACAGTTGTGAGGACCAAAAATGCTATGGGGACATGAAAATGTCCCCACAGATACGGTGTCATGGCCTACCCTTTTCTTATAAGTCCCCACAACCCCGCGAAGGCCTATCCACACACACACACACACACAAAAGACAAGGCCTGACAGGGTTTAGAAAAATCCAAAACTGTTTCCACTCTTTCAAAGCGGGCTGTTCAACATCGCTGACCGAACGCGATCTGAAAGGTTTATGAACTCGGAATGACAACAAATCGTCCATCAACACAAGTTGACTACGGTACCTGACTGATGCGATTGTATCCATACTGCTTGAATCGTTCATCGTAGAGTGGCACGTCTCTGTGACCAATGTAGAATGGTTCCCATAGGGGTTTCCACTCCACTGTGTAGGCGATGTTGACCGCACCAGCAGTACCCTGCACAATCAAAACAATCAAATTAATTTTTTTTTTCCCCAGAGACAAAATTCATTGCTTAAATTGGTTAAAAATAACTCTGAAAACAAGAATTAATTTGCCAGTGGCACAGCCAGGGTTTTGCATATTAATTGAGATAAGTGAAATAAAAATGAGAGCCCTTAGTAACTATTAGTAATCTTGAAAAACATACATGTACATGTAAATGATGACAGTTTGAAATGAAATCTACGATGTACTTGGTGTTAAGTTGATGATTAGATCAAACATCCCTTGAAATATTTCTGTATGAGGTCTTATCATTTTAGTAAAATTATTATAAAACAAATTTCAACTGAATAACCATATACTGTACATGTACACAGTGTATAGTACAGGTACTGTAAAGTGTAACAAATTTTTTGTATACGTACATGGTGGTACACAACGCACATCTTCATCACGTGTAAGTGTGCATGTACACATACATGTACTGTATACACTGTATTTACACAATACATACATGTACATGTACATGTACATGTACATAGTACAAAGTACATTTAATAGAAAGAAAAAAAAAGCAATATAATTATTTCTATTTTCAAATATTCAGACAAACTCTGGCATCTCCCTCAAGCGAACCCAATTCTCACAAAGCGAATCTCAATTCTCACAAAGCTGCATACATACATGTACACGTAAAACAAAATTAAAAATTAAAGAACATTGGCCAGATGAAAAATAAATACTGATATGTTAACCCTAACCACCCCATATCCTCCAAAATCCTCCAAGGGGTACTTTTTTGGAAACATTCAGCATTGTTGGAAACTGGTACTTTCACCTCAAATCGCATAAAAATTACTACCTGGCAAGAAGTACAGGCCATAAGTGCTGAATATGAAAGATCGATGGTGCATTTTGAAGATAGGGGGGCATGTTTCCAAAAGTGCACTGATGGATTCAGGAAGGTTCCTAGCCAGAATACCCAGGGTTTAGGGTTAGTAAATGAATGCATTAACCCTCCTACTACTACAAGGGTCAAAATCAGTCAAAATCAGTCAAAATGTTGATATACTTGCCAAGGTATATCTAGTGCACTTAAAAGTCGAACACTGTTTTAACCTTACATGTATAGTTAAGCACATTTACAGGTCAAAACTAGTTGACCGTTTTTGACTGGTAAAAGCATTGTCTGGTATTGTTCAGGGTGGTCAAAATGACAGTAAAAACCAGTCAAAAATGCCCCTGTGTGCACATTTGGGTCAATAATCAAAACATGCAGTTGACTGATTTTGACCTCTATAGCAACTTCCCACTAAAGTGCAGCTAGAGTAGGAGGGTTTAAATTAATAAATACATTTCAGTGCTTTTTTTTTCCCCGGGGAAAAACAACCTAAAACACTCTTAAGCTCAGGGATGTTGTTCCTCTGAAATTTCAGCTGGAGACAAAAGCTTTATTCACAGCCAATGGGGGTAGTGCAAGCATCTGCCGATAATTACTAGTATTGCCATTTCATTTGGAGTGGCTTATGTTCAGCCATTCATATCCTGCTTGGCCATCAATTTATTTGTAAAGTTTGGCAAACCCTAGGGCAACCAGGCATGTCAATATTGTTTTTTCTCTTCTTCTTGTTGCCCAAAGGGATAACTTGTGCTGGCATGGACATCATATGAGAAGATGCGCTGAGTGTACTACAAACTGTAAGTACTGAAACCAATCGGCAATCAGCTGGCAGGGAAATTTGAGGGGATTTGAAATATGTGACCCGCTCCATCGAAATGAGGAATGTCCCCCAAAACATGTTTCTGTGTAATGGACTTCCAAAGTTCACAAAACGTGCATGACTGTATTATTACGTTATCAATTTATCACATCCTAACACAGGAATAAAATGAACCAAAAATGAATGTTTGGTTATCATCAGAAAGCCCATTAAATTCTCTTTAAGTCGATATCTCAAAATGTGAAATTTGGGGGACATTTCTCATTTCGATGATGCGGGTCACGCTATTTTTATCTCTTTGTTATGATCTGTTCAGAACTTTGAAGGAATAGACAGGAAATCAAAATAAAACAAACAGGCAAACAAATAATTTAAATAAACATTTGTAAAAAGTAACAAAAATACAAATAAATGATCAAACAAATAAATGATCAAACAAATTAATGATCAAACCAAATAAAGCTACAAATCTTACTTAAAGGGGCAGTATCGTCATGATCAGAGCAGACTTTCGACAGGGCATAGAATCAATGTCCTAGTTTAAAGATGAGCACAGTGATTGAAAATTAATGGCTTATTTATGCAGCAGCAATGATAATATGACCTTATCATGTGGGGTATTAATACTATTATGGCAGTCACTGGGTTAATCTAAAACTAGCATTCTGATTCCATGCCCTGTTGATCATGACGATAGTGCCCCTTTAAACAAAAATGATCAAACAAATAAATGATCAAATAAATAAATGAACGATTGACTGAACAACTGAAGGGACAAATGACCACTGAACAAAGGAGAAAACAAACAAATGACAAAGATTGAAAAGATATGTCTTCAGATGGAGTACATGTATGTGTCTCTCAACTCGTCTGAAAATGCATTCAAATTTGTCATACATGTATTCAATCTATCAAACAAACAAAAATGTTTTCCCTCGAGGACAAACATTCAGTTGGTAAACTGTTTTACTAATTTTACTGAAATGATAGCACCTCGGACAGAAACAAAGTGATTTTGGATATCATCTTCATCAACTTTACACCAAATAAATTTTATGCAAAGCTGTGATCATTCATGTTTTTAAAATTAACCAATGTTTTATTAACCCTCCTACTTCTGGTACCTTTTTCATACAAGTTGATCCACCATTTGAAACCATTCACTTTTGTGGTTTTGAATGGTGAAATAACTGTACAGTATTGATTCCCCCAAATGGTTTTGAACGGTAGGTCAGCTAATACAAAACCTTGTTTGGATCTTTCCAAATGGTAGTACAGCTAATACAAAACCTTGTTTGGATACTTCTAAGTGGTGAATCAATGGACCCTCTATGCATTTGAATGGATTTGAATGGTAGTTAAGCTTGCTACCAACACTGTTCAAATGGTATCACCATGTGTGTACAAAACCAGTGGGCATTTTGGTAAGCGGAAATTTTGAATGGTTTCAAATGGTCAAACAGTAGGAGGGTTAAAGTACATTGAACTCGTTGGGATGAATAACAGTACATGTCACCAGATCTGTCCTTGAAACAAATTGACATGCAAATCAACTATCATCAAGTGTACTAATAATTACAAAGAATAGTTCACCATCTATCTACATGTAGTAAACTATTCTTAGGCGCAGGTGGGATATGAAAGAAATTAGTTGAGTCAATATGGGAATTAAATATGAAATTACAAAGGTATGCTTTTACAGAGTGACTACAGCAAATTTATCCAATGGTAGAGCTTAGGTGCTGAAGCTGAGAATTGGCCCTGACGCCAAATGGTGTGGATGTCTTAATAGGTGTTGCAAAAGGAATTGGTCGGGTCTAAGTGTGTGGAGAAGATTTTATATCAAAATTAATGAGATGCATACATGAACTTGTTCAAGTACACGTACACATACATGTATATGTACATGTACGTGTGGTGTTGTACTATACTCGGTCTGCTTGTACTACATATTATGGTCAGAGGACTTATAACAAAAGGGACAATACACATGTAGGTCTTTGCTTTCAGAGGTCCTCGAAAGAGCATCATGTACAAAGCCAATGTTGAAGTTAAAGTCTAATAACACTGGGAACAACAGAAGGGAACAACAGAAGGAACAACAGAAGGGAACAACAGAAGGGAACAACAGAAGGGAACAACAGAAGGGAACAACAGAAGGGAACAACAGAAGGGAACAACAGAAGGGAACAACAGAAGGGAACAACAGAAGAGAACAACAGAGGTCCTTGGTTGTGTACATGTATGTGTTTGTCCAGACCTGACCACAGCAATCTATATGTAGAAACTTGATTGATTGGATATTGAATAATAAAAGTGCAATTTTTGTCCACGCATGCATTCTGATGAGCCATTCATTCTGGTCACCATTCACCAAGTCCAAGTCCCATAAATCTTATTTAAACTCATTACAGTGTCATGTACATGTACCTTGACTGTAAAATGAAGTGTCACAATTAATCCTCCATCCACACTCATAATTGATTTATGCCTGGTAATTCCAAGCCAGCCAGGGTCATTAGTTTGATCTACATTAAAGGATGATGAGAGTAGGGGGAATGGCTATTAAATTCAGATATAATGGCCTGTTATTACATGTATCATGACAAACCCTGATCAGGTGGACGAAGTTATAATGTAGAGTGTACACAGTATATATATGTACATGTACAAATGGGACTCAATTATGGACTCAATCGCCCCTGGGTTTATTTCTTCTTCTATTTTACCTGCAAATTCTGGTAATTTGCATTTTCATTGGTACACTGATTACATCCTTTAGAAAAGGAAAACAATTACGAATACTTGGTTGAAACAAATTTATGAAGGGACCAATCATCAATTCATTTCAGGACAAATAAAGCGATACTTCTCAATCAAATTTTGTGAAATGTCTCATTTCAAAGCAGTTGTTTTCCCTTTTCTTTAACCCTAACCCCTTGGGTATTTTTACTAGAAAGTATCCTGAATCCACCAAAATCCACAATTTTTGTCACACACAAAATGCTGGTGTCCTGAATCCATCAGAATCCGCCAGTGTAGATATTGGACATATCCTGAATCCACCAAAATCCACCACTAAATTTCTGGCGGATTTTGGCGGATTCAGGATACCATGCTCACATGAAAATTTGTATAGTATGTTGCTGCATAGAATTCATCAAAATCTAACACATACAGGGCCATTCTCCTGTTACGTGTGTGACATTCGGACATGTTTTTGAGGTGTACTCCATTTAATAGAAAAAAGTTGTATGAGTACTTTTGTTTGAATATGGTTTATGTGTTATCTACAGGGGATATTCTTTAAATTAAAAAAGGATTTCTTTAAAATTATAATTGGAGAGTCCCACTGCATTAGAAAATATCTGCGTTACGTGTGTGACATCAGACGATTACAATTTTTTGACTTGGTATTTTAATCCTTAAAACTCTGTGAGTTGGCTCAGAGTTTACTTTTGTCATTTATATCCCTATAAAGAATACATGTTAAACTAACCTATAATTAACGTTAACTTTGGTAAAACCTTTTTGTTTTTCAATAGCATTAGCAATTGTGGCGTTACGTGTGTGACATAAAATGGCGTTACGTGTGTGACTCCAGGCTCACCCTTTTGGAGAGATATTTTTGTCAAGAACACAACAACAAACATAATACTCACAACACTCACAAAGCTTTCAGAACATCGCAACACTAGTAATTTATTAAATGACACATCAAGTTGGTTCAATATTCATTGTAAAATCAACTCAAAGTCAGCTATGCATAAATTGTGTAAAATGCACATTTTATACATGTTTTTATGTGATTATTTTGAAATTAAATTTGGTACAAATTGTTTTGCTTGCTGCTCGTAGTTTCCTTCCAAAGCAAAAGACACTTTATTGAAAGTTCTCATTTACCTCAAAGATTTTGCCTCCATGTAGATTGAAAGCAGTTTGTTTAAAACCAAACTCAGATCAAGAGTAAAGTTCCACATATGTACGATATTGAAAATGTGGATTTTAACAGCTGGATGATTTTGTATCAAATGGTAAATGGCAACACATGGGGTTCATTCTTCTACTTTGCCCTTAATAACCCCCTTCTTTATAATCAGAAATCATCACATTAAATAAAAATGTATTTAACCTTTAGGATTCAGTTAGAGCTATGTTTTAAATACAACAAAATGTTTGTTAATGGATGGTGGTTTGTACACTGTACTTTGGTAAAAATTATTTTTAAAAATATAAACAACTGAATGCATACGTTAACACTTTTGGGTGAACTGTCAATGAAATATTTGGGCCTATAGATTTAACTTCACTTGGTAATTTTTCCTTTTTTTTTTCTTATAATTTTAGAATTTTACCAATATTCAACATTCACTGCAAATTTTTGACATCACGATTAAACTCGCGGTATATAACTTTCACGTGCCAAGTAGGCCTAGGCCTCTGAGCAGACGGCCTTACACCGTGTTTTGGATATTATTATTAGGCCTAACTTGAGTGAAAACAGATTTCCACAAAAACTTTGTGTACCATAGGTTCAGATTCATGTATAAACATTAAATACACTACGTCAACAATACAGAACATGAACCTAAGCAACCTAGGCCAACAAACATTGTCACTCTGTGTCTGCAGTAACCTAACGTTAACATTAGTCATAATTTGTGTTTACAAAAATCATTAGCACAATTTTATTTGTTGTTTTCCAACAAATGTAATGAGAAAAAACACATCTTACCTCTTCCAGTTTACATGTATGTAGAATTTAAGAAGGTCCACACTATTCACATCATAACACTGAAGTACACGTTAAACGTTGGGCTACAAGTTCTGGAAACTTCTACTGAAAATCCAAACCACCAACTGTATTGCGAAAATTACTCTTTCTGTGTTGTGATTGGTTGAAAGTTTTGCTACCATGTTGTACAAGCATGATTTAAGTACATGATTAAGTGGACTATTCCATTTCATATGGGTATATTTTAACAACAAAGTAGTTGTACATTGCAGTATTTTCTTTGTCACACGTAACAGTCACACACGTAACACAATGTTACGTGTGTGACACCTCTGTTATTTGGGTCATTTCCAAATTGAACAGAATTTATTTATTATTTTTGAAAGCTAATATGAATGGGGATATAAAACTTATTTTTAATATAAAGTATGGGAATTAATTTTGGGATTTTTTTTTTAATATAAAAACTTTGTCTGTTTTTGTTACGTGTGTGACATGCATTTTGCAAGAAATATTTTGTCAAGGGCCATTCTCCAGAAAGTGAGCCCAAAACATAAAAAAATAAACTATGTGTAGGCCAATCCTGTGATTATTTCCTTGTGACCAGTTATATGAATTTACTAATTCTTGAAAAAAATATTTAAAAATTCATTTTTTAAACAAAATACGACAAAGTTTGTAAAAATAACATTTTTTCTGGGTTTTTTGGGGAAAATTTATGTTGCCGTATTTTTTTTAAAGTATTAAAGCCAAAATGGATTTTTTTTTTGTGGAAGCTAAAAACTAATTATTTTTAGTATTTTTAATTAGTTCAATGACTAAATTTTTGAGTTGAAATTATATTTTGTAAAATAGAGGTTTCCAGTACAAGTGTTGGCTGTACATGTAACTATAATCCATCAAAATACATCAACCAACATGACCAAGCAGTTAAAAACTATTGAAATCCTGAATCCATCAAAGTCCGCCATATGCTCAATGTGGAGATATCCTGAATCCGCCGAAATCCTCCAAAACAGGGGGATGGATTTTGATGGATTCAGGGTGGTTAGGGTTAAGACAATATCGTCACGATCATCAGGGCATGGAATCAGATTGCTAGTTTTAGATTAACTCAGTGACTGAAAATAATACACTACGTGCATGATAAGGCCCTATTAACGTTGCTGCTGCATAAATGAGCCAGTAATTTTCACTGTGTTCATCTTATACTGGGACACTGATTCCATGCCCTATATATTCGGAACAAAAACATCGTTTCCAGATGTCATTATCTGGAAGGTTCTGACCATTTAGAGGATCAGTGACATTGAAATTATCTATACGTACATGTAGGTTATACCTGTAATTCTTTGGAGGACTCTTCAGAATGTATTGATCTTCTGCATAGAAATCCCAAGTGATCTGAACACTCAGATGTGTACTAGTAGTCTATGTACATGTAGGACCACATGTGGAGGTAGGGAAAAGACCTTCAATTTAGTCAAGTTTTCAACTAAGGTATGAGATAAACATTCCATGTTTTGTTCCAAAAACAGTTTTGAAAAGCATAAGATGTTGACTATTTTCTTGTAAAATGACACACCAAAATAAGGCTGATGAAGGTATCCTGGCTATTGTATCTCAATCCTAAATTAGAGTACTTTCCCCTAGGTACCCTTTGGGAGAACCCTGGGTGACAACAACCTCTTCAGCCAAAATAAGATGAAACTGTCCCAGGTTGGTTAGGATCTCTTGATTCTTATTAACCCTCCTACTTCTGGTACCTTTTTCATACAAGTTGATCCACCATTTGAAACCATTCGCTTTTGTGGTTTTGAATGGTGAAATAACTGTGTACAGTATTGATTCCCCCAAATGGTTTTGAACGGTAGGTCAGCTAATACAAAACCTTATTTGGATCTTTCCAAATGGTAGTACAGCTAATATAAAACCTTGTTTGGATACTTCTAAGTGGTGAATCAATGGACCCTCTATGCATTTGAATGGATTTGAATGGTAGTAAAGCTTGCTACCAACACTGTTCAAATGGTATCACCATGTGTGTACAAAACCAATGGGCATTTTGGTAAGTGGAAATTTTGAATGGTTTCAAATGGTCAAACAGTAGGAGGGTTAAGTATATGGATGCATTTACTGACATTTTGCCCAAATTGTAATTGGTATACTGGTTTTAATCAAGTGTCCATAGTCATGTTTTAGTCATGCACTATTACACTGTACATACAAGTATAATCAGGATGCCCTTCCATTCTTAATGGGCAGGGTATGTACATTGTACATTCTCAAGGGCCTCATTTATCTGTGGATGATTTGTATACCCATTTGGCGCACATCAATGCCCTCTGGCCATGATAATTATCACTTGTTAGTGATCATTAGGTGGTTATAATGCATTGGTGCATGCATGTACATGTACATGTATGTGACAACTGAGGATCTCAGGTGGTGTAAGGTACTGCTTAAAAACATCCTGCATAACCATATCTACGTACAGTATGAACCTCAATTCCTCCTCATACGTGTAGAATGTACATGTACTATGTATGCATGTTAGACATTGCCAAAATATGCTCACCAACTTAGAAAAGAAAGGGATCTTATTGTCAAGGTTGAGCAGAAGCTGCACATATACATGTACACAATTACTCAATTGGAAACAAAAACCAAACAAACAATTGTATGACACAAAGAAATGTTGACTCAATTGTGTGAAGGGACTTTATTGTAGAGGTTGAGGAATCTGTAAATAATTACTAAATTGGAAAATGTAAAGTACACACAAAGAAATGTTGATTCATAAATTTTTGACCAAATTCATGTACACTGTACATGTGTATGTATATATTCAAGCACTGCATATTCTGTGTTTGTGCGTGTCTGCAAAAGAAAAAAAGAAGAAAAAATAAGAAAACTTGGCTGGGATTCAAACCCACAACCTCCCACTTACATGTAACAAATCTGATCAATCACATCTGATCAATCACATCTGATCAATCACATCTGATCAATCACATCTGATCAATCACATCTGATCAATAACATCTGATCACACAAAGAAAAAGTGTTCCAAACATCTAAATTACATACATGTATATGAACCAATGGGGTATTTTCATGTGTACATTTGTGTAGGACCACACACCACTTCAATCATACATGTAGGTGTACACATGTACATGTACCTAGTCAATGAACAGATGCAATACATGTAGATCTGATGCTACTTTTTACCCCAAGGCACCATTTTTTCTGATGCCAATTGCTGAGCACATGTGTGCGCTTACATGTATGTGCACTTTGACAGTTGTACAAACACACATTGGGTATGAACAGTTTTTCTGGAAAATAATTTGGGCATACACGTATTACACTTATACATGTACATTGTAAATGTACATGTACAGTATTGAACCAACTTTGACACTTACATATCATGTATGTACATGTACATGTACATCTTCCATATATTTTACTACATGTAGGGTTCCTTGGCTCATGAGGTCTCTTAAGGCCCTTTCACACGAGACCGTTTTAACAAGGGACCTTGACTAAAAATCGCATCCATGTTAAAAAATAGCAAATCCCAGTCGTGTGAAAGCTATATCCTTATTAAATAATTACCACGGACCCTCGTTATTTATAACAGAGATCGAGACCTCCTCCAAAAAATCGCATCGATGTTAAAATCGCCACAATAGGTCGTGTGAAACGCTTCGTGCGCCCAAACAGGGGACCCTTGCTTTGGCGGTATCATTTCGCATGCGCAGAACGCGTCACTAGATCAGCTTGCAATATAATCCCGGATGTGTGTTGGTAAACAACTTGTACGTCCACGTTGCTGTTGATTTGTGAATGAAACGGTTTCATCGTAACTCCAAGAGACTTTCTTGGCCCGGACACGTTTTTTTTTCTCGTTGGATGGCCTTACGTTACAAATCTGGCTCTGTGAATCCGTCTGAATTGTTGCAAGTATACTTGATTCGATATCCATAATAAAACGAGAATAAAATTGTCGGGAAATGGGAAGGAAATGAAAGCAAAATGTGGGAGAAAGTAACGTTAGACTTCGCACAATGCGTATATCTTCGCGGGAATACCACTGGTAATGTAGAAGAAAGCGTTCAGTGAATAAGCTCTGCGTGCGGTACCAGTGAAATATTGGATTGCACAATCACGACCTTTGACTCTCCATGGAAAATGAGGGACGTTAGTTTTGGCGTGAGTGGAAGTCGTGTGAAAGTTTGTTAAAAAAACCGCAAACGACCGAGGCAACAGACAACTGGCGCCCATTACCAAGGACCTTTGTTATCGGTGCTCGTGTGAAAAGGGCTTTATTTTATTCTCTGCAATCTCTTTTATTCATCAAAACATTTCTTTTGGCTTGTTCTTAAATTATCTTTGTACATTATAATGTATGCTGTGGTATGTGCAAAGAAGTCTACATGTGGTTGTGCACGTTATTGTAACAAAGTAACACGCCACAAATAAGTAAGCTGACATTTACACATCACCCAGCTTATCACACATTACTCATACACTATTTTCTCATCAAACCTTGGACAAAATATCTCCGCAAATATACCTGAGTACATTAGTGCATGGAGGAAGAAGCTTCCTCCATGATTAGTGTGAGTATTGTGGGCCAATCATTCAAAAGTGCAGATAGTGCCAATATTTGCATAGTTCATCATCAGTACAGCTAACAGTGTCGATGTACATGTAAGTTTACGTTATCCATCTTGAATAGACTGGCATATTGACATTTTGAATGTCAAAAAAAGATGGTCATCCGCCGCCGTTCAGAATAGAATATCCTTGCACTTTTTAAAATGTCATACAGCCATGAAGATTTGCTGTAAACAACCTTTATGGTCTGTTCAAAATGCAATTTATTACCACTGGAGAAACCGTATGACCAAAAGGGACATGCATTGTAAATCAATATTTTGAAGTGAAGAACGAACAATTTTCTGAAGCAGGACTCGAACGTGCAACCTCTGGGTTACTATACCAGTGCTCTACCAACTGAGCCATTTAGCCCTAACCTTTGCAGTCTCCCAAATAGTCACTATCTTTGTTCTGGGGGCACTATAGTCAGCTCACTAGTTCAGCAAATCCAATTTCCCTTGTGGAATTATTGTACAATTTAAACAAATCTACATCCTCTCTGATAAATGATCAGATAAATGATCTGATAAATGATCATGGATCATGGCCTCCATGTGTAGTAGGGTTAACCCTACTACACATGGAGACCACTCCGATCCACTAAATTTTCAATATGTTCTTCACCAACCTTTAGTACTATACAAGCCTGCTGTCCTTTCCAAGTACATGTAATCTTACAAAATCAACTGTGTGCCACCCAAGGCCACTGTAAATGTTTGAACATTATTAGTATGGCCTGCAATGTACATGTATCAATGGGAGACCACCTTACCCTGCAATCTCAGTGGTGTGACAGTGCACAGACGGGTAACCATAGGAGGCCACTGGCAACAGCTAATGGCTTGGAGTGGCATGAATGGGTTGTTTCAAAAATTGCGCTGATTGTAGGAGGGTTAAAGGTTTAGCATCCTACTACATTACATACAGGTAACTTCAGGTTTGATCCCTGGCTATATGGCATACGACACGTTCCCCCACTAGAATACAGTACACCAATTTGGTAAACTGCCAACTATTGGGCTGAATGTACACACTGTATATAATGCAGCTCAGTTGGTACATGTACATGTAGAACACAATTCTGGTACCTGGGAGGATGCGAGTACGAGTCAGGCAATGTCTTTGTTCAATCAAAAGCTCAATTATTTTTATGAGACTTCTTGGCCACCTGTTTGTTATATGTGCATCTAGTCTTTACAAGAACATTGTAAAAAAACAAAAAAACAAACACACTCACAAGAAACTAGTAGAAATTGATTTGATTAGATTAGATTTGATTCAAAATCTATTAACCGTCCTACACATGGAGACCACTCTCAACCACTAAATGTCCAATATGTTGTACATATATCGTTTGTGCATACAAGCCGCACTAACCCTTTTATTAAGTAATCTTGCATGTAAAACTATCTGAGGCCACTGTAGACCACTGTAAAAAACTATCATTGGGATTTTCAACAGTTATTTTGTAAACACGGACTCTCAAGAGTAAGCCACCACCAGCCACTGAGAATGGAACACAATAGTATGCCCCTGCAATACATCAATCACAAACCACTGAAACCAACAGACATACACTGTACATGTGTGTATGAGGTATTATGTTACTATGCAGTATAGCCATTAGGAGCCACTGCCTTCCATAGCAATGGCTTAGAGTGGCCTCAATGGTTTGTTCACAAATTTGCACCGATAGTAGGAGGGTTAATAGACAGCAAAAAAACTAATAAACACTGAACCATTATGAAAGATCATCAAAGATTATTAAAAACCAGGATAACCTTAAAAGACAATTACTCAGGCTTACATGTATTTCTATTGGGGTCTGAGTCAAACAATTCCACATGGCCCACACTGCACAGATCTCAAATCTGAATCCTATGCCCCTACTCCGGATCAAATAATAAATCTCATTACAAATGTGTCAGATATGGTATACACGTACAATACTATATGTTCAATGTTCATGTTCCATAAAGGTAAACATTGTATGGTATACCCCTAGATTGGCTTGAGCCCCTATTCCCTAATTAACAAGAATCATGTCCCTGCGCCCCTATTGCCCAATTGACAAGTCCCTGCAGGCATACAAACCTAGAAAATGTACTTGTCCTCACATTTGACTTCCCCCAGGCATCCCCTCCCGCTAACTCCAAACAAGCATGTTTGCTTTCTCAAAGCCAACATCCCTAGGTAAATATTACAATCCTCTGCCAAGCTTGTCAATGAATTCCCCACTCCAAGATCCATCTGAAATACATGTAAGGTGGACTCCAAGCCATAGATTGAGACACGTAATGTATATGGTGGATGGCTGGCAAGAAGGTTAAATTTGTTCATTCCACCAAGATGGAACGAAATGGCATGTATTACCGAGCCAGGGCCAGCTCTATACTTACAATACAGCACACAAGTTGCCCTCAAAACCACCACGGTTCTTCTAGAATACAGGACTTCTGGGCAACCTCAGAAAGGCGCTACAATACGTGTAGCTTCTTATTCATCTTTCCAGACTGGGCTTAGCTTGGGAACCACAATAAAGTGGTTTTGTGAAATATACTACTCAAAACAATTTAGGGAACACCGGAATAATCTCAGTTAAAGCAAGATCATTTATGTCAGATAAACACAATGTTTCACAGAATTGATGAGAAACAACTGCACAATGAAACAGATGATAAAGGATGCATGTAGTGATTACACATTTCATGACATGACTACTGAAAGAGAGAAGGGGTTGCAAATGAAAATCCCGGTTCATGGAACATTTCAAACGTATTTGATACTAAAAATCCGGTGTTCCCTAAATTGTTTTGAGTAGTATAAAAGTAAGCACTGCAATTAACAACGTAATGAAAATTTAAAAAAAAAGTTACTTCAGCGTCCATGACTAGACTAGTTAGGTGTGACTTACATGTAGTACTCACAGTATATTTTTATTTTAACAAGTAACTTTCCCCCACAGTACAGATTTGCAGTGGTCAACGACCCAATACATACAACCTCACATGTCATTCATCTGACTATTGTCAGTAACTTAAGACATCTTCTTTATTAATCTAATAAACAAACTCCTGCAGCCAAAATAAGTCCTGTTTTCCAATCCACTTTATACTGTGGACTCCCTGCTCCTCCACTGTCTTCTTGGAAATGATCCTTTTAGCATTTCCAACTGGATAAAACATTTCCAATCGTAAATCGCATTCCGAGTGGAAATATATTTAGTTAAAATCAATTGGCAGTCCTCAAGGAGTCCCAGTATTGGGAAACAAATATGTTTGTTTTGTTTGCACAAGGGAAGGGTTTGTACAATCTGTGGTTTATGTAGGAAACCTTAAAAAAAAAATTTAAAAAAAGATTTGGGGTCGTGCTACCATAAAAGTACCAGAGATGATCTGTGTTTGAATGAATGTCCGCAAAGGTGTGCAGGTCTGTACATGGTGCATTGAATACAGAGCATATTTTTATACACCCAAGTGTACATTGATCGTTATTCTATTAAGCCTTAGGGAAGGTACATGTACAACACTGGTATTTGGAAATACGTTCATTTCAATCCTACAGTAGCTTGTTTTCAAGAAATATTATAAAACCTAACCCGTGCAAGTTTCAACACAATACATGTATGGGCTCATGCTTTTGAAACAAAAACAAAACAAAAAAATTTCTTTTTAGGTTTGATCAGACGGAAACTTTGTGTAAATTCTGCATTTAACAATTCCCTTTTTCTCTAAGATGAGAACACTTACGACAGAAAATATTTCTCAGGATGATTGATACTTCACACCAACTAAGCTTTAACCTTTAAAAACCCTCTTCAATAACTGCTGAATGCCACAACATCCATCAGTCGTCCAAGTACATGAAGCCTGCTGAGTACATTTACTGTTCAGCCGACATAATAGAACTTAGAAGCTGACAAAAAAAATTCACAATTTATTGCCATGATTTCCTTAAAACCCCCAAAGCTCTCTTTTTCTTGTGATAGTAGGCCAATACTCAATCATCCGATACATTACAAAATACATACATGTACATCTATCATGAAATTTGAGTTGAAATGATCTTTTGGTCTATAACTTCGCCTATCTTTTGACTTGTCAACATTGTTTGATAAACACTTACCAGGAACTCATACATTTTCCCCTGTCAAGCAAACAACACAATGGTCATTTATCAAAAAAGTATGTGTACATGTATGAATATCTGCTACATGTATGTAATTGTTGAAACTTGAAACCATCAGGATGATCGGCTAAAGTATGTTATTAATAAACACAAAAAATAAGAACAATGAATGCCTAATGAATGGGGGGGAAAAATAATTACATACAAATACATGAATAAAAACGCACTAACATATTCACAAAGTTCTGCAATTTCTGAAATACAGAATGTACATAGGTGTACAGTACAAATTACAATACATGCATGTTGGAGAGAGTTGGAAGAAATGCAACAGGCCCCGAAAACTATACACTGTAGGTCTATTTCCCATAAAGATATAGCATGTTTGATTCACAGGTTTCTTTGTTGTTAAAAGAATTTAAAAAAAAAAAAAATTTAAAAACAGAGATTGACTGTTGTTACATCTCCTCAAATTTCAGAGTGATTGCGTGAAATACCAGCACGGAATACACATCATTAGAGTTCAAGTAAAATAAACTACCAAAAGGGCAAAATGTCTCGGACATTCCAAGCAAAATATCTCAGCAATGTGTGATTGGATGGTTTGTTATTGTTGTTTTAACGATGTCATGTGTGGAACACCATATAATGATTTACTCTTACCTGGATACCCTGCACTTGTACAGTACATGTACTGTACGTGCTTGATACTGGTAGAGCTACTGCTCTGCCAGTAATTCAAGGGATTAACAATCCCAAGTGCAAACTCAAAGCAAATTTTAATGTCAGAAATTCACAGTCTTCAACTTCTGCAAATCATTTTGTAAGAATCTCAGTTAATGATGTCAAGATTTAGTAAAGACTGTTTAATAATAATAATAATAATAATAATACTAATAATGTGCGGACTTATATAGCGCACGTATCCACCAACTGAGTGGTGCTCAAGGCGCATTATATTATTACCCCACCTCATAAGGCTCATAAATCATTCCTGAAACCATCTCAGTTCCCTGGGGAGTATACAGCTCAATTGCTGCCATTACAGCGCATATAGGGCTAATCAACCAACTCTGCCCTCACAGGTACCCATTTAACCCCTGGGTGGAGAGAAGCAATTATGGTTAAGTGTCTTGCTCAAGGACACAAGTGTCACGGCCGGGATTCGAACCCACATTCTGCTGCTAACACCAGAACTTGAGTGCGGTAAATTAGACCGCTTGGCCACGACACTCCACATTGCAAAAAGTTTATTGATGCTTTTTGATTGAAAATGTATACACATTTTCCGACTGCATGTAGTTTGCGTGGCCATCTTCAGGTGCTAACTTTTGGTTAAAACGGTTTATAGCAACCTAACCGGTAACTCCCAGAACTATGTCGTACATGTACTGTATGTATTAAGAAATTCCAGTATTTTGTGATGATGCCTTTGCTCTAGACAGTCAGTGCTTACAATCATGTTCAAACCAATGATTAAACTACTGCTGTCTTAATAAAACACATTCATCGGACCTACATGTACATACAACAGTGTAACCAGTAACTCCCAGAACTACATGTAAAGTATGTAATTAAGAAATTCCAGTATTTTGGGCTGATGATGTCTTTGCTCTATATACATGTAGTAAGTGCATACAGCCATGTTCAAAGTTCAAACCAATGGTTAAACCACTGATCTGTCTTAATAAAACACATTCATAACTGGCTTGTCCTCCCTTAATTCCTATTAATAATAGCACTATCCACTTCAAATGTATTTGTGATTGGACGATCTGCTACAAGTAATGTACATCTTCGTATCATGGATGCTAGATTGTAGTTGACAGTTGATAGAACCAGTTTTTCTTCTTCTATTGCCATTCTATTGCCATGTCCATTTCAATTTAGTGATGAATGCAACAACTGATCCTTGTTAATGCATTGTGCCTGCAGTTATACATCTACATGTATATCAAACCCCTGCTAGCAGAATGAACCCTAAACTACAATGTACAGTACACATACCCCAAATCCATCAAAAATCCGGCAGCAGGTTTGGATGGATTTTGATGGATATACATGTAGGACTGTAAATTAAGCCCAGCAACCTGTGACAATACATGTGACCCACTCAATGAAAAAGGTATTAAGTCGCACTATGCTATTACACGTAAAGGTCTGTTCTATGTGGAGAGGGTGACATTTTTTTATTTTTTTTGTTGGCTTCTATTACATGTACATATCAATATTTTCATTATTTATTTTCAGAATATTAACCCTCCTTCCTACACATGGAGGCCACTCCGATCCACAAAATTCTGCTCTTTAGCAACCTTCGGTACATACATGTACAAGCCTGCTGTCCTTTCCAAGTAATCTTATAAAATCAACTGTGTGTCACCCAAGGCCACTGTAAATGTTTGAACATATTAGTATGGCCTGCAATGTATCAATGGGAGACCACCTTACCCTGCAATCTCAGTGGTGTGACAGTGCACAGAAGGGTAGCCATAGGAGGCCACTGGCAACAGCTAATGGCTTGGAGTGGCCTGTTTCAAAAATTGCACTGATTGTAGGAGGGTTAATATTGAATAAAGATGAAAAAACAAGTGTTTTTGTGTGCATTGTTTTTGTCTTTTGTTTTACTCTTTGTAAGTTTTAGGGAAGAAAAACCACCAATGTTTTCGTAGTGATATGGTTTTAACACCCCTATCAATGACATAGCTGTTGCTATGGGCATTCAAGAGAGTTCATTTTTAGCTCATTTCTTTTTCCACTTGCTATGTTTAAAGGGCTGTATATCTGAAGGCACTTTCGTTAAATTATAAGATATGAATGCAAATATTACATGTATATCTCCAGAATGCAAAATGCCACACGGGTCAAACCTATACCTAATTAAAGCTACATGTACATGTAATAATGTGACCAATTCAACTACTGTACAATGTAGGTATATTACTCATTTTTTTAATTTTGCGACGTAATACCCATTTTTGTGGAGCTGGTCACATATGGCCGGGTATAGCAATTCCATTGTACAGTAAAACAGTCTGTTTGTGACTGCATTGTCATGGTACATACATGTACATACATTGTGTATGATGGGTTGAGCATAGAAGGTATGTGTATACATGCAAAGTACATAATTTACCTGTCACAACAGCTTAAGTATAATTAAGCTAATGACGCAATGTTGAATGATGTGCAAAATGTAACGCAGGTACATGTACATGTACACATTCTTTGTAATGTTCTGCTGAAGCACAAACATGTATCTTGTAATATACATCGTGTACAAAGTAATGAAAGCATCAAGTTTCAAAATGTCTAAATCCTGTCAAACTGAAATTTACACTTAATATATTGTCAACTGCTTAATATTGGCTAACTCAATATGGACTAACCCCCCTTGTGGTTTTGGCTAGGAACCTTCCTGAATCCACCAAAATCCAACACCATGCATGGGCTATACAGTACCGAGTCCATCAAAATGCAACACAACCAGCTGTTGGAGTTTGATGGGTTTGGGGTGGTTTGGGTTAAAGTTGCCAACGTGGAAATTAATGCGTGACATTATTTTCCTGACTAATGTACATGTATCACAAGGCAGCCTGAATTATACAACATACATGTGTACACCCTTGTGAAAACGTGAACAAGTTTAAATTTACCATACACACACATTTGTATTTCTGCAAAAAGTTACTTTTAGTGGTAATTATTTTTCAGACTGAAAAGATTTTACAATCCTTTCAGACTAAAAAGATTGTATAAGAATATGAACGCCCCATGTACAACACTGTTTCAGAAAAGTAAGCATACACACCATACATGTACATGTATACCTTTTGTCCATCAAGGACACAAAAGCATTTTTGAAACTACATGTACAGTACATGTACATGTACATGTACATGTACATGTAACTATTCCATCGCAAGAATGAAAGCAATATATCTAGGGCAGAATAATGTAATTTCCTGGCAATCTGGCATATCAAGTGTCGCCGCCATCAGACAAATTTCAGGCAGTATTTCGATAAGTGAATTTCCAGAAATGAACAAAAAATGTATCATACTGTGTAACTGTGGGGCTTGTTGGCAGTGTGTTTTAACTCATCATACCACACTATAATGAAATGTGCATATCTGACAACCCAGTTGCTTCCCTGAGAAAAAACCACAACAAATTGACTTGCAGATTAATCCAATAAATTGGGCAATTTGTAAACAAAAATGGGTTAATGTAACTCAACACCAACCAAACACTAAATTAAAGCTTTAACTTAAAACCCCTTGATGAATCCAGCACAACAGATAACCTATGTGCTCTCTTTGGGGGCATTCTCCTGATCCCAAACAATGAATTTCAAAAACACCTGTAAAAACTAACTTTTCCTCAATGCAAACAATTAGGAAATAACCAGAACTTGTATTCAGAGTCCTCAAACCTCAAGTCCGATTCCAAGGCCTCAGTGTCAAGTCCGAATCCTGTAAGGCTATGGGTCCAATTCAGGAGTCACCAAGGTCAATTTGGAGTAAGAGTCACAAGTCCTTTCCACAATACAACTTTGGCAAGAAAAACAAACAGCGGATTCAGTGGAACAATATTGTACAATCTTTGAATGTACAGGGTTATGTGTTTAATATTTAATTTAATGAACTTTTTCAAATTTTACCCAAATTTTTACAGGAGTTCAAATTCAGTCACGACCTTTGATGGATTTTTAAACTGGTTAAAAACTTTACTGGTCATTTTGCTTTTTACGTCCAAGTCACAAACCTTAAGTCCTAGTCCCAAGGATTGATTCTGAGCTATTGTCATGTTGACTTGAGTTCAAATCACTACAAATGGGACTCGACTCTTCATGATTCAACCTAGTCTGATGGGCGTCCATGCTCAATGGTCCGAGAGTGAGAAATACATGTTGTACAACAGGTGTAACAGTGATACCATACACACATGTACTCAGTCTATAATGATCTTATAAAGACAGTCAATGTCTTCACATACTACATACGTGTATGTAAAAGCTGGGATAGTTTTTTCCTGCATTTCAAAGCTACACCATTATTGGATAACTCAAAAAACATAAAAATCACATCAGCACATGATGGGGGTTCTCAGATTCATACATGTACAGTACAGTCTATTACCCATCTGTACAAGATGTTAATTATGGTAGGCCTACATGTCCATGTAAAAATCCCTTTAAATATTTCTGTCTGAAGTGCATTCAGTATCATTTTTTATTATTTTTTCCAGGCACCAACATTCACCATTAGTTAACCCTAACTCCCTGGGCCCATTTGCATGTATACACATAACCTGAATCCTCCAAAATCCTTCAGTAGTAAAGCAAGCACATGACATGTATGCACATATGTGTTTCTAATCTGTGATACATGGCCAGGGACCCTCCCTGCATGCATGGAGCAATAAACAGTGTCCACTGATCCAAGCACTGACCTTGCAATCACTACAACAAACATGGATGTACATGTACCATGGAAAGGCAAGTATGCCTAATAACCTCAATCCTCCAAAATCTTTCACTTTGGCAAAGAGCATGTAGCATGTACATGTAACCTCAATCCTTCAAAATCCTTCACTTTAGCAAAGAGGATTTTGGAGGATTTGGGAAGGTTAGGGTTAACTAAACCCTCCTATTCTCAAAACCATTAATTTTTCATAGGGTTTTGAGGGATTGAACTATACAAGGGTTTTAAAATGAAACCTTTATATAGGGTTTAGTGTTATTTGAAGCAACCATTTTATTTTTTCCCTTCAGAACAACTTTTGATTTGCCAGAAGTAAAAAAATCATGAAAAATGGCTAGCAGGCATGGGTCTCCCTTTGGTCTAGAGGACAAAGCCCCCTGAACCTCCTGGATATTTAGTTTTGGAGGATTTACAGACTCTCCACATCCCCACAAACAAGAAACTAGAGGTTTGGACAAAATACAGTGTGCTTCTTTCTTTCCTTGGTGGCTAGTTCTCTTCTTTCAAGAACATTTTAAGGCAATAGGAGATTTTTTTAAAAATCCTGAGAAATCACATGCCTGCTGAACTTTTGTGCTTATTAAATCAAATTCATTTCCTAAATTGGATTCAGATGCGTGCAGGTATCTTGCATATCTTGAATTTTCTACAATCTGATAAATGCAATTTGCCATCCAGCTTATCACACTAAGAATGTTTTGCCACCGGCCTTTAGAGGCAAGTGTACGTGTATATGATACCTTTGGTAATCTCCAAAAGCATTATAAAAATGATCACAGTTTCACAAACAAAAATTCCCTTGAAATCTTTCGGTCCAAAGGTGCTACAATCAGTGCAATTTTTGAAACAACCCATTCAGGCCACTCCAAGCCATTAGCTCTTGCCAGTGGCCTCCTATGGTTACCCGTCTGTGCACTGTCACACCACTGAGATTGCAGGGTAAGGTGGTCTCCCATTGATACATTGCAGGCCATACTAATATGTTCAAACATTTACAGTGGCCTTGGGTGGCACACAGTTGATTTTGTAAGATTACTTGGAAAGGACAGCAGGCTTGTATGTACTAAAGGTTGGTGAAAAACACACTGAAAATTTAGTGGATCAGAGTGGCCTGCATGTGTAGGAGGGTTAAGAAGACTCAACTTGATATTCCCCAATAAGGCAAATTCAAATTCTGGTGACAAACTGTCATCAAATTCCACATTAAAATTAATATGAAGAGCATGTGTAAGTTTTCACTGAATGAAATTTCTAAATGCATACTGTCCACTCTTTTCTCATGATCAACACAATGCAATAAGCTGAAACTTGGTGATAAACGGCAGTATGGAATTTACCAACATCGGTATACTTGTACATTGCACCTGTAAGTTTAAAGGCAGTGATACAGTTTGGCTATTTTCATAAGGCACAAATGATGACAGTTTTTACATTTAAAACTTAATTTTTGTAAACTTGATGATGGTATCAAACATCCCTTCAAGTCATTCTGTCTGGGGTCATTTTTAAGAATCTCCAATTCTCAGAATTTTAATAACAATAATAATATCAATGTTAATAATATCAAATTCCACGTTAGAATGTAAGACAAACTTCAAGTTTGCCAATTAAAAAATAAATTCTGAATACATAGTACATTGTGTACTTTCACTGTTTTTTGTTAATGACACTTGTAAAGAATTGTGCACAAACTTTCAAAGGTTAGTTGTGTTTTAAATGAAGTGAGACACATCAGAAATGAAGTAACCTAATGTACTTTCGCTTTAGTTCACGATTTGAAAGCCATTTCAAGTAATTTTATCACTTCATATAAACATAGCCATGTGATCTATGACTATGAGTGATTCTCGACGAATCAGACTGACTAAAATTGTCCCATGCATATATGAACCATGTCTTCTTTGCAGTTTTTTTTTTTTTTTTTTTTTTTTGTCCAAATGCCCGACAGTTGAAATTTGCAGTTTTGTTTGCTCATGGCAGAATCGCACCACCACATATTAGAAAAAAGCTCAAGTTACCAGACACACAGTGTTTTAGCTCTGGGCATTATTGAACAGTGATGGCCAAACACCTCATCAGTGTCCCCAAACTGTCAGCCGAGGCGATGTCTGAATCAATTTTGACATGCATGTTTTAGGTGCAATTGCAAAAGGACTCCTAGACGAACATGTTTGCATTTAATGCAAGGCATACCATTGCTGACTGCTCAGTTTGTGTCTTCTTTCAACAACAAAAAACAAAAACAAAAAAATGTAGAACAATAAATGTGCAAATGATAAAATTAAAAGTAAAACAGTAAAGTGCACAGTACATGTAATAATAATAATAATAATAATACAGAAGATTTATAATGCACATATATATCCACCAATAAGTGCTCAAGACAGTATAAGTGCTAAGTAATGTACAATTGTTAGTTTGGTATTCCAGTTTGTATGCTACAATGTACATACATGTACATATATACATGTACACATACACATATGTACCCTGTACATACATGTACATTATGTACATGTACATGTACATACATGGTTATCGAAACAAAAAAGTTTTTTGCACTGTAGTAGGCTTGCATTGTCATCCAAGGACTTATAAATATAACAAAGGAGACAATAAGACATTGTTTGCCAGTTCTTTGTTTTCAGAGGTCCTCTGAAACATGTCATGTACAAATCCAATGGAGATTTCTTCAACAAAGTGAATGCCAATAGCAATGGGAACAACAGAAGGGAACAATGCCGTGATTCACGAATGTGTGTGCTGTATAAGTGCACACAGTCGTGAATCTCAAGACGTCCGAGGACCTTCCATTGTTCTTCCATTGTTTGAAGCAATCGCCATTGGTTTTGTACACGCCGTTTTCCCGAGGACAACGAAGAACAAAGAACTGCCCTCCGAGGACCTATTCCCTTTCTTATATATATGTCCTCAGAGGGTTTGCAGTGCAAGCCCACATGTACATGTATATGTACAGTGTTACAGTACCAAATGTGTACAATGTCTATATTAAAGTCTGGCAGAGTAAAAATAATACAAATTAAATAAAAATAACATAAAACAGAAAAACAAAGACAATGCAAACGAACACAACATCGTACATGTAGTACATGTACCAGTGTATATTTTGTACAGTGTAATTCATATAAAATGCACCAGTTTGTATGTAAGTACTATGAAAAGTACAATGTACTTTTTACATACATGTAATCACTAAGTGTAAGTGATCATAGCCTTCAAGTTTCAGATATTTGCCTATTCATTATACTTCAATACATATGTACAGTACACGTGTTACTATACGGGTATACTAGACCACAGATAGGTGAATGCATTTTTGATGACTGATTAATTGCACAGCCACCTGTACATTCATTACAAAGGGCACGTTTGTGAAACCAAATATTCTTTTGCAATGACCAAACTCAGTGTTCAGCTATTAAATTGCTCTACACATGTAGATGGTCCTTCCTCCGTGGATAGTTTGTCTAAAGATGTTCCGAGTTGCAGGTACTGAATATGTACAGTGTATACAGTGTAGTGACATGTACATGTACCTGTACAAATGTACGTACATTGTAGCATCGATCATCACAAGGAGTAGAGCCTAAAGAAGGCATGCCATAGTCCACAATACATTTAATGGATGCAGTGTATTCATGTATATTTTGTTGAAATGTACAAGTTTTCAGAGATATTGAATGACATAATTAACCCTCCTACTACATGTACTACAAGGGTCAAAAATCAGTCAAAATGTTGATATACTTACCAAGGTATATCTAGTGCACTTAAAAGTCGAATACTGTCAAACCTTATGTGTAGTAAGTACATTTACAGGTCAAAATGATCGAGTCAACTGTTTTTGACTGGTAAAAGCATTGTCTGGTATTGTTCAGGGTGGTCAAAATACAGTAAAAACCAGTCAAAAATGCCCATGTGTGCAGAGTCAAAACAGGCAGTTGACTGATTTTGACCTCTATAGCAACTTCCCACTAAAGTGCAGCGATAGTAGGAGGGTTAATTTAATCAAATCATGCAAATCAATTATGAGTCCAGGAATGGTACAATGTACACGTACATACATGTACACGTACATACATGTACATGTACACGTACATGTACACGTACATACATGTAGGTAATGTACTATCGTCATCAAAACTGATGCACACTCTGACACAATCACAGATCTCACCAAGAATCTGAGAACCCCCCCCCCCCCCTATCACTCCCTCCATGATCCAATGTTGCATGTGTTGGATTTTGTTGTGATATTCAGCCACGGGAAATGTGTTCGACTAAATGTTGATTTGGACTAGATATTGAATGGGGGAGGGAAGCGGAGGATACGGTTGATAGTGCTAACAGGTTTTGTTGAAGATTGAGGCTAGTGGGTTACAGGGGAATGTAACACAAAGGTGGCAAGACCACACACACTGGGTGAACCCCCCCAAACCTGTACAAACAGAGAAGACATTTTACATATACTACTCAAAACAATTTAGGGCACACCGGATTTTTAACATCAAATAGGTTTGAAATGTTCCATGAACCGTGACTTTCATTTGCAACCCCCTCTCTCTTTCAGTAGTCATGTCATGAAATGTGTAATCACTACATGCATCCTTTATCATCTGTTTCATTGTGCAGTTGTTTCTCATCAATTCTGTAAAACATTGTGTTTATCTGAAATAAATGATCTTGCTTTAACTGAGATTATTCCGGCGTTCCCTAAATTGTTTTGAGTAGTATACATGTATCAAAACATAATCACACAAACAATGAAAGATAATTCCAACTGAGATCAT
Source organism: Zoroaster sp. YZ-2022 (assembly GCA_029582265.1). Lineage (NCBI taxonomy): Eukaryota > Metazoa > Echinodermata > Asteroidea > Forcipulatida > Zoroasteridae > Zoroaster > Zoroaster sp. YZ-2022. The sequence goes on along the minus strand of CM055821.1, from coordinate 16,778,357 downwards.
CCTTATACATGTAAGTCATTTGCTACAAAATGGACATACACAGATTCATTAAAGGTTTAGGTAAAGTAAAGGATCTGTACTTAAAAAGATTTTTATTTTATTTATTATTATTTTTTTAATGTAAAACTTACAAAGAAATCTGAATGTATTTTCACTGTTTTCTTGAGAAGATTATATAACATAAAAAGCTGAAACTGTCAGGTTTGTTGTTCAATCTTGCTTCAGAGAGAGTCTACATTCTTATAGAAGCAGTTTTGCATACATGTACATGTGTATTACCAATTACATACAGTATATAGTGCATTAGCAGTCAATTATACAGTCAATTATACAGTCAATGGTGCAATAGCATGATTGGAGTAGTGCTGAGCCGGTTAACTGACTGAAACTGCACTAATCGTTTACAAATTTGCAAAACTAATATAATAAAAACAAATTTAAAAAATAAACAAAAAAAACAACAACAAATTTTTGCCATCAGAATTTGCCATCTGTTTTTTTTTTTTTGCCTCATTGATTATTAAACAATAATTGCGGGAAATTTATTTGTGCTTTTTGATTAAAAATGTACGTAGTACAATATACACATTGTTCCACTTGCCGACTACATGTATCTAGTTTGTGTGGCCATTGGGTGCCAATTTTCGGTTATCCGGTAAAACCGATTGTGAACGTTTTGGTTAAACGGTAAATCGAACTAACTGGTAACTCCCAGCACTAGATTGGAGTGTCTGCAGCATGCTTAGTCCTAATGCAGATTTTCACCAAATCTCTAACGAGCCAAACATCTTTAATCAGAACGTCTAATTCTTTAACAGCCGCTGGCATTTTTATTTATATGTTTTTCATTTATTAGTTCCTGACATCGGACAGCAACTTGCAGATTTCCTTAATGAAATGCCTGAGTAAAATTTAAGCTGCTGTCAGTAGTGCGTGGAAATTTGAGCGTTCTCATGAATTGCAAATCGGGGAATTGGGTAAACTCACCACCATCGATTGGGGACAGGGACTGGCGATGTTTTAGAGGCAAATCTCTGGAGATTCTTGTCCCGCGCATCAGGTTTAACGCTTGTGACATCTCACAAATTAAATCTAAGGCAAAATAAGAAACGACAAAAAAAATCCCCCAAAGTACATACATGTAGATCTGACACCTGCCCCATCTGTGCAAGGTGGATGCATGAGATTTCTCATCTTTACATATTAAATGTACATCCTCTGACAGACTTATGCATCGTACAATGTACAATGTACATCAGGACTGATACCAAATCATTATTTATTTCAAGCACTGCAGGCAATTGAATAAAAATAACTGATCACAGATTTACATGAGACTTACATGTACTTGGTGTAAAGTTGACTGTAGTATCACAACATCTGTTGAAATATTTCTGTCCAAGTTGCTCATTTTAGTACAATTCATTGTAATTATTTTGCAATTTTTCACATCCGGAGACATAAATTCCATGTTGGAATTAACTAATAAAATCTAAATGCAATTGCACTATTTTCTTGGTACGTGTAACGACTCAATGAAATACATGTAAGCTGAAACTTTCACAGGTTGGTTTTTAAACATACCTTCTGATTCTTACAAAGTATGGATGCATTTACAGGCATTTCACCAAAAGTACAACATAGTGGCTTTAACAACAAAAAATATATGACACAGATTAGAGCAGGCTAATCGAAATGTAGAGGATAACCTGTGAAGTCCCATGGTTCTCCTTGAACCATATTTCTCACTTAGCGATAGTTGAGAAACGAATTGCACAGGGAATAACCTGTGAAGTCCCCATGGTTCTCCCTGAACCATATTTCTCACTTATCGACAGTAGAGAAAATGAGTTGCCCGGAGAGTAACCTCTGAAGTCCCCACATGGTTCTCCCTGAACCATATTTCTCACTTAGCTATAGTTGAGAAACGAATTGCCCAGAGAATAACCTGTGAAGTCCCCATGGTTCTCCCTGAACCATATTAACCCGTGAAGTCCCCATGGTTATCCCTGAACCATATTTCTCACTTAGCGATAGTTGAGAAACGAATTGCCCAGAGAATAACCCGTGAAGTCCCATGGTCAGAGATGCCAACATTCCAAATTGAAAAAGAGTAATTCGCCTAACGAAAGGTTTTCGTCATGTAAACGGCCGATGAACTACGGTTCACATGCCGTAAACACATGTGGTTCTTTACATCGTTGGTTTCGCGGCTGGCCAAAAATTGATACAAGGATCGTATAATCGTAATTGGACTCAATAAATCGTAAACATTACGCCCAAATCGTAAATGTTGGCATCTCTGCATGGTTCTTCCTGAACCATATTTCTCACTTAGCGACAGTAGAGAAAATGAGTTGCCCGACATTGGTTCTCCCTTGAACCATAATCTCACTTAGTGACAGTTGAGATATGAGTTGTGCGATAAGGTTCTTTTCAGAACTGTACCTCAGCTTCGCGATAGTTGAGATAAACACATGGTGTTACCGCAAACCAAAACGACATCGATATTCCACCATGGAAAGCCTCCAATTTTAATACAAATTATTATGCATACATATATTATATCACAGTGTGTATCTCTGTTCTTATTTTTGTTTTTCTATTTATTTGCTAAGTACTACATGTATGGGAAAGGGAAGGTACAACTTTATTATCTCATATGGCACCTTGCCCCAATCTTTTAGCATCTTCGGACAGATTTGCCTTCGGCCAGCAGGCCATGTTCTTCATCACAACAACCAGCTAGTCGTGTCCTCCTCGTCGAAGAGGTTGTCCTAATATCACCCTCAAAATGTCCATTGAGTTGGAAACAGGAATGTGTGGATTGCCACTTTCCAATGCAATGTTTGACAGGGAATGCTGGTAGACAGAAACTCATCGAGTCATCACAGTTTTGTGAAAGAAATGAAGAACGAATGTTCATTTTAACCCAGTTTTATAGAAATAAATCATAAAACTAACCTGTGAAATTCATTAAGACAACACTGTGGGTCTGATAAGAACTGAACCGTATACATTTCCACTAGCTTGTGCTCTATTGCATAGCCAGCTATAGTCAACTGATATTAAATGATACTCCCTCCACCAGGCAAAGCCTCAAAACTTTCAGACAAAAGATTTTTACTTTACCCTAACTCCCTAGGCCCATTTGCTTACACATAACCTGAATCCTTCCTAACTCCCTAGGCCCATTTGCTTACACATAACCTGAATCCTTCCTAACTCCCTAGGCCCATTTGCTTACACATAACCTGAATCCTTCCCAACTCCCTAGGCCCACTTGCTTACACATAACCTGAATCCTTCCTAACTCCCTAGGCCCATTTGCTTACACATAACCTGAATCCTTCCTAACTCCCTAGGCCCATTTGCTTACACATAACCTGAATCCTTCCTAACTCCCTAGGCCCATTTGCTTACACATAACCTGAATCCTTCCCAACTCCCTACGCCCATTTGCTTACACATAACCTGAATCCTTCCCAACTCCCTAGGCCCATTTGCTTACACATAACCTGAATCCTTCCCAACTCCCTAGGCCCATTTGCTTACACATAACCTGAATCCTTCCCAACTCCCTCGGCCCATTTGCTTACACATAACCTGAATCCTTCCCAACTCCCTAGGCCCATTTGCTTACACATAACCTGAATCCTTCCTAACTCCCTAGGCCCATTTGCTTACACATAACCTGAATCCTTCCTAACTCCCTAGGCCCACTTGCTTACACATAACCTGAATCCTTCCCAACTCCCTAGGCCCACTTGCTTACACATAACCTGAATCCTTCCCAACTCCCTAGGCCCATTTGCTTACACATAACCTGAATCCTTCCCAACTCCCTACGCCCATTTGCTTACACATAACCTGAATCCTTCCCAACTCCCTAGGCCCATTTGCTTACACATAACCTGAATCCTTCCCAACTCCCTAGGCCCATTTGCTTACACATAACCTGAATCCTTCCCAACTCCCTAGGCCCATTTGCTTACACATAACCTGAATCCTTCCCAACTCCCTAGGCCCATTTGCTTACACATAACCTGAATCCTTCCTAACTCCCTAGGCCCATTTGCTTACACATAACCTGAATCCTTCCTAACTCCCTAGGCCCATTTGTTACACATAACCTGAATCCTTCCTAACACCCTAGGCCCATTTGCTTACACATAACCTGAATCATTCCTAACTCCCTAGGCCCATTTGCTTACACATAACCTGAATCATTCCCAACTCCCTAGGCCCATTTGCTTATAAAATACATAACCTGAATCTTCCAAAATCCTTCAGTAGTAAAGCAAGCACATGACATGTATGCACACATATGTTTCTAATCTGTGATATATGTACATGGCCAGGGACCCTCCCTGCATGCATGGAGCAATAAACAGTGTCCACTGACCCAAGCACTGACCTTGCAATCAAACATGGATGTACATGTACCATGGAAAGGCAAGTATGCCTAATAACCTCAATCCTCCAAAATCCTTCACTTTAGCAAAGAGCATGCAGCATGTAACCTCAATCCTTCAAAATCCTTCACTTTAGCAAAGAGGATTTTGGAGGATTTGGGAAGGTTAGGGTTAATAAAGGTGCTGGCCGGAAACTTTGTGTTACAATTCAATATTTAACAATTCATGTTTTAACTCTTAGAAGATGAGAGCACTTTGAACAGATGAAATATTTTCTTATGGGCAATTCCATACAGTGTAGTTACATTTTTGAGGTATAATGAGCCCACTCTTAATGCCATAATTTCCTTACTTACATGTAGATATTTCACTCATTTTTTTCACAGTAGTTGCATTACATGTAAATACCCAGCCATTACTCAACACAAACAAAATAATTTCACAAATGTTTTATGTACGCTACATAATAGAAAAATGCTGGTTAATAACGTTACATTTTTCAAACATGCAAAAAATGTTGCTTTTTCTGTTATATAGTGTAGGCCTACATATAACAAATTTCTGAAATTATTATTTTGTGCCGAGTAAGATCTGGGTACAATACAACTACTGTGAAAAAAGTGAAATAAAAACTCCTCAAAAAAAGTTCGGAAACTCAAGTTTTACTGACGATTTCTCTCTTGTTACCAACTCATTTTCCTTGCATTTGGTATCATTGGAAAGCCCTGTTATTCCTCTTTACAATGATGTGCCATTTGTTATGATTATGGCAGGTTCTTCAAAAGGTGGACCAATTTACTACCTCATTTGAAATTTTTCAAAAATCAGTTATTTATTCCAAATAATATTTTACATTTTGAAATGCACCTTAATTTTAAAGTTTCTAAAAATGTATTTGTGGGGATAATTTAGTCAAATTTTGGCTTGATATGACCGTTTTAGCATCTGTAGTATTTATCTATCAAAGTCAAAGCAATTACAAGTGTTATGTCACATTGGTGCAGCAGTCGTTAAGAACCAATAAAATATGTTTTTCTGCTAGTGCCTATGAGTGTACTTTCAAATAAAAGTTACAAATATCAAAGGAAATAACACACACAAAATTCAGCATGATAAAGAAGTGCATAATTTTGACGGAAAATCAAGACAAATATTGACTTGCATTTATTTATTACTGGCAGAACACAAATGCAATTTGCCATGCATGTTAACAATCCTTTGTACCTTACCTCAATCAAAAACAATCACTTTGTCATGTTGTTTAAAAAAGATACTATGTCTTGAACGCCGTTGTTTCGAACGTCATAATTGACGGATTTACGATGACGTTCGAAAATTTTGACAGACATTGAATGACGTTCGATACAATGACGTTCGATACAATGACGTTCGAGATTTTTGAACAATGTAAAATGTTCCAGTATCAATGTTTACTTCTGGCGTTGTTGCGAACAGGGCTTCAATGTTTTGTTCCAGATCTTTTTCAAGTTTCAGATTTGTTAAAACAACAAATCATTTTCATAAAATCATTTATTGGCAGCTTCAAAACGTCTTGCAAAAAACCACTTCGCACTGCCATTATTGTCCGTCACCGCCACGATGTTTCCTGTAGACTGGTACCCCGTAGATCGTTAGTTTCATGGCAGTAGTGTGGTATTCCAGCCGGATACCATTGATACAGTACGCATTGACGGAAGTAAATGACGTTCGCGAATTTACTCGGACACTTTTCGTACCTATACCTCGTGTTCATTGACACTCATTGTGGTACCTAATGCAACGGAAGACGGTATACTTCGACATGAAGAAAATTTGTTTGACCTGTCGCTGTTTGGTGAATAGTTACACAGAAGTTTCTCCATATTCCAGAGCTTCTCTAAGATTATGAGTTCGCCCAAGTACGGTTCAAAGGAAGCGAAATTTAATGAGTCGAACAAATCCCCTATATCAAACGGGGACGCAAAGAATATTTCAGTGACGTTGATAAAATGAATCGTTATGAATCGGGCGTAACAATGATAATTAAAACTCAAAATGTCAATGAGAAAACGCTTTTATTTCGTCGTCCTTCCATAGTTTCTTTGACATGAACATTTTGTAATGGCTATGTTTTCCGATTTTTCACTGAAAATAATCCTGCACGGGGGACCGGAAAACTTTGTATATTCCCGACGTCAACTGGTTTTAAACAGCAACAATAATCAATAATGAACTTTAATGAATTAACAACTTTTACAACGTTGGCAAACATCAACAGTCAAATATTTCAAAACTTCAGTCATCATTGTTACATCTTTCCTGGAATAGATAGTGACACCACCCCCTTGTTGCAAGACAATTTGCACTTTAAGTGTACCGATTGGACTCCCAAAATGACTAACAAGATAGATACATGCCGCGTGTGCAAGTGGTCTATACCGATGATTAATTGGTCGATTTAGAGGGTAAAACACCATTAGACATACCTTTGCTAGGCCTACAACAAAATTAAAGTAACGTCGATCCTTTTTATGCTGACTGGTATTAATAGTATTAATGGTATTACTACTTACCAAAAGTAATAACCATCTACGTGAACAATTTAATACATTCATTGCAACTCTCAGTTATCAAAGGCAGAAATAGATTTTATTTAATAATAGCATTGTGAAAATTTACGTTCCTTTCTATCAATAAACGGCACAATTGTTTGGGTCCATGAGCATACTTCTACATTTGTAATCTGTCATTTTCACAATCTGGTTTAAACCAACTTAATTTATGTCCGTAAATATGACGTTCGATACATATCCTTCAACAAAATCCTGACGTTCGATACTTTTTTAAATAGTCTGTCAAATAAATGACGTTGAAAACAAATGTCAAAAAACTGACGTTCGCAACATTATTGTGTCGTGCGCGCTGCGCACGAATATTCCACGTAGCGGCCGGTCACTTCGCTAGCTGTCAACGTTCATGTTTTTGTGCTACGAATTTATAGTTCCGGTTATGATTCGGCGGCATTCTGAATATAAATCTGGTGGTGTGAATCGGTTCTCTTACGTCATCTTTGTCGTACGTCAGTTTTTTGACAGATCTATATTAAGATGACCTATCGTACCCAGGGGAAACAGCGGAGTTCGTTACTTCCCGATGTGAGAATTGCTAGTAATGCATAAAAAGAAAGAAGTGTGCGTCGTCATGGTCGGGGTCCAAGTTTAACACGAAACCAGGATTAACGTTCGATCGAACGTCAGTTGATCGTTGGACGGACGAGACAGTTTTGCGTTGTAGAAAAAGTTCAGTTGCTTTAGCGTGAATTGCTTATTAGTAAATAATTTTGTTGATATTATGAATTAATCTGAATAGTTTTAAATATAAAACAGCAAATCAGCGAGTTCGTGGAATTTTTTATTTCTTGTCAAATTTCACATTTTTCTTATTGTTGACATCTTGACGGAAATCCATGACGTTCGCAACTTTTAAAAATAACGGCAACTGTGTGGATTCTTGAACTTCATTTTAATTCATTCCATGTCATGAATACACAGAAATAGATCATCTACAACCTTTCTATACTGAAAAAATCAAATCCTCAGCAATCCATGAGGTTTTATTTAAAATCTAATAAAAGAAAAAAAATTCAGGTAGTGAATTTCCGTCACAAATACTGACGTTCGAGATGTTTTTTTTTCTAATTCCAGATTAAGTGAGGGGATTGAAATACCAATGTTGTACATAATGATTAATCATGTGTCTGTTAACCTGTTATTCGGACATAATTGGTTTTAAAATGCACAGCTTAAAAAATCTGAGCAGTGTTTCCCCATTACTATATATTAGACCATATTTTGAAGAACCTGCCATATGCAATTGGGGGATGTGCAGCACAGCTGAATATGGGGGTGGGTGTAAAGTGAAATGTTGCAAAATGCATTGCTATTGTCAAAAGTGTATTGACTCTTGCTGTTATAGGAGTTGTTTGGAAGATGGATGTGTCTTGAATGATTGTCTGCTTACTAACCAATATTTAAAGGTTGTAGGCCATAAATGTGCGGGAAAAGTTCAGAAATCCACATGGCCTGTCACAATAAATTGCCTCTGGGATAGCAACTCTGTTGTTAATGTGGGTGAGTTTCAAACAGAGTAAAAGAATGTCATTTTCTGCACTCAAACACCCAGTAATTCTCCATCAGTAACAACAAATCTCTCTCACAGTACAATGAAACTCTCTATCACTAACAAAATAAAAAACAAGACGTAAGGAAAGTCCTTTTTTCTGATTTAATCATTGAACAACTTCCTTCATTGAACAAAGAATGTTAAGTCAAGAGCCTCAGTATAGTAGCGGGTGGACGATCCGAATGCAGCCACAACAGCCTGGCACATCCTCCTCATACTGGTCACGAGCCGGGTCACACGTTGCTGTGGGATGGCGTCCCATTAATCGGTCAGAGCACTGTATGACAATAGCAATGCATTTTGCAACATTTCACTTTACACCCACCCCCATATTCAGCTGTGCTGCACATCTCCCAATTGCGTAATCATATCAAATGGCACATCATTGTAAAGAGGAATAACAGGGCTTTCCAATGATACCAAATGCAAGGAAAATGAGTTGGTAACAAGAGAGAAATCGTCAGACAAACTTGAGTTTCCGAACTTTTTTTGAGGAGTTTAGTATGGCATTAGTAAGAGTAGGCCCAAAATCTCAAAAGTATCATGTGAGTAACCATGGAATTGCCCTTATGATGATTGATACATGCAAATGGACCTAGGGAGTTAGGAAGGATTCAGGTTATGTGTAAGCAAATGGGCCTAGGGAGTTGGGAAGGATTCAGGTTATGTGTAAGCAAATGGGCCTAGGGAGTTAGGAAGGATTCAGGTTATGTGTAAGCAAATGGGCCTAGGGAGTTGGGAGGGATTCAGGTTATGTGTAAGCAAATGGGCCTAGGGAGTTAGGAAGGATTCAGGTTATGTGTAAGCAAATGGGCCTAGGGAGTTAGGAAGGATTCAGGTTATGTGTAAGCAAATGGGCCTAGGGAGTTGGGAAGGATTCAGGTTATGTGTAAGCAAATGGGCCTAGGGAGTTAGGAAGGATTCAGGTTGTATAAGCAAATGGGCCTAGGGAGTTAGGAAGGATTCAGGTTATGTGTAAGCAAATGGGCCTAGGGAGTTGGGAAGGATTCAGGTTATGTGTAAGCAAATGGGCCTAGGGAGTTGGGAAGGATTCAGGTTATGTATGTATGTGTACCAACTGTACACCAAGTAAGTTCTTAGATAACATTTCATTAACCCTCCTACTACTGCTGCACTTTAGTGGCAAGTAGCTATACATGTATACAGGTCAAAATCAGTCAACTGCCTGTTTTGACTGTTGACCCAAATGTGCACACAGGGGCATTTTTGACTGGTTTTTACTGTCATTTTTACCACCCTGAATAATACCAGACAATGCTTTTACCAGCCAAAAACAGTCGACTCATTTTGACCTGTAAATGTACATGTACATTGTACTTACTACACATAAGGTTTGACAGTATTCGACTTTTAAGTGCACTAGATATACATTGTACCTTGGCAAGTATATCAACATTTTGACTGATTTTGAAGATAATCTGGTCATTACCAACATCGTACCTTCTCTTTAAGAAATTTGTGTCAAAGGTTACAAATTTGCAATTTGCACGTGAGTAAAGTAAAAATTGTGCCATTTATTCCATGATCAACTCATTCCCCCTAAAATGTCAAATTGCTCAAGTAGGAGAGTGTCAATTTTAAACTCCAACCGTCTAAAGTACACTTTACCGTTTTTAATAATACTATTACTAGGACTAAATTGCACTGAAGTCAAGTATAAATAATTTATTGAGAAATTACATAAAGGGTTGGTTGAAAGGCATGCCAGGAATTATTTGATGGGTTTTTTAAAATATTATCCACGGGTCAACTAGACTAAAGAACAGGCAACCCCCAGTTGAACAACCTGTGATGATGTGATCTGTGTACTCTTGAATCACCCACAATGAACATTACACAGATTCATGTAATTGAACATTGTCATGAAAAGTTATTTAAGGACTTGCATATGTACCTATAGTTTCAATAGTACAAAAATTGTAAATTTATTGAGAGGTACAATGTATTAAATGCACAACACTAATTTCAAAGTGGAGATGTACATGTACATTGTACGTTTGTACTGCAGGGCAATACAGAATGTTTTGTGCTGTGCACTCACCTGATTCCAGCCATGCCATCCAATTTTCACAATGGATTTGAACCCTTGCTGAAGATGCATTGTTGATGCACATAACATGTATGTACACAATGCATACATGTACATGCATGTAAATTTTGATCAAAAAATAGACACGTTTATAATCAGTATTTTAGCTCACAAACAACACACACAAATATATACACATGTATGCACTCCCCCCAAACACACCCCCACCCTCCCCCAAAAAATAAATAAATAATAAAACAAAATATAATAAATAAATAAACACTTTTCATCAAAGATGAGCTGTTAGTGTAATCAAATAAATCACACACAAATGTTGGCTGTGTTATTCCACAAACACGTAAACAGGTTGGCTTGTTAAATTATATGTAATATACATACAATGTACTGTGTATGTATGTATGTAGTCAGTGTTATGGAGTGCCATGGTCGAGCAGTTTAGTGCATCAGATTTGTGTTCTGTCAATGGCCGAGTCATGATGCCTGTGTCCTTGAGCAAGACACTTTACCATAATTGCTTCTCTCCACCCAGGATTAAATGGGTACCTGTGAGGGCAGACTTGGTTGTTGTGTTTGATTAGCCCTATATGCACCGAAATGGCAGCAATTGAGCTGTATACTCCCCCCAGGGAGCTGAGATGGTTTCAGGAATGATTTATGAGCCTGATGAGCAGGGATAATGTACAACACCTTGATCTAGTTGCTAGGGCATGTGCGCTTTATAAGAATCGTGTATTATATATTATTATTATTATACCCCTTTCCCATATACATAAGTACACTGTAGTGTATACATGTATATGTACATCTGGAAAAGTTATCAGCTACATGCACTATACATGTAGTAATAACTACATTTATCAAGTAAGTTGCTGCCGTTGACCCTAATTAATAAGACCAGCACAGAAACCCACATGGGAGTGACACCGCAACAACATCGCTCTCTTCAGCCTGTGAAACTCATTTTCCCAGAGTTAATCAAGTGGACAGAGTCCCCAAGAAGAAGAAGAAGAAGAGCTCGGAGGGCCCATCCAGACGAAGGTGTGACTCACTCGCCGTCACCCATCACACCACGGCTGGGCACGTTTGTTTATCATCTGTAGACGGTCTGTGAACAAAGAAGCACGCTCATATATCGGTTTGCCGCGCACTGTTAAAAAATAAAAGAAGGTGGTATGTGTAACATGGCCATGTCTTGAAATATTGATACATGTAGACACCTTCCAAGATCATATACTGATTTGATACATGTATACAGTACATGTACATATATACATTTGTGTTGTATGGTACATGTGTATGTAGATTTGTAAAAATATCGTATACATGTATACATACTTTAATTCAATGTTACAGTATCCATCAAGCAAACAAACAAACAAACAAACAAACACCCCAACACCCCCACAAACAAACAAACAAACAAACAAACACACAAACACCCCAACACACAAGCAAACAAACAGTACTACATGCGAAGGGACAGATCTACATTGTACATGTAAATGTACATGTAGTATAGGGTCTATGGGAAAAGGGGCACATGGAAAAAGTGGTGGGGTACGCTGCCAAATGATATAATAATTCTGGGTATACTTAGATAAATGGCGGGAGAGTACAAATGACCAAGAGCCAAACTTATGATTTTATTATCAATGTACACATAGAGCACGTACTAATTAATTACCATAATTGCTACTTGCTTTTGAAAGGAGCCAACCACTTGAGTACTGGACCAATGATGTAGAAAGTGGCTTCATGTACATGTAACTACTGAATAGAATTTCAGACAAACTTAAAATCTGTGTAAAACTTGTAGCTTTGCATGGTGAAGAGGATAAGACTAATTGCGGTGACACCATGTGAAAATCTCTATTGAGTAGTAATTAGTTCTGAAAAGAACTGGAGGTTACAACTCGACGTTTCAATCAGTATGCTCTGATCGTCCTCAGGAGAATGAGGAAAATCTGTGATTTTCACCGGCCGTCAAAGGCTGGCTACAACGGCTGGATGCCAGACCTGTATGTACATGTATGTCAATTTATGTTCCATAAAAATTGGTAGAATGTATGCTGACACAAACCTTTTTCATTACAAGTCCTAAATGTTCATATACATGTATAATGTTTCCATTGATGTAGAAAGTGTTCCACATTATATTGTACAATGTACTGCATGTGCTACATGAAGTGTAGAAAATTACGTGTACATTAAATACACATGACATTAGTTTACATACGTGTGTATGTGTATATGGTATGAATCACAAAATTTAAAAACACCAATTATGCAAATTTTGGAGACTTGAAAATATTCATTGGATTGGGATAAAGTGGGATGAAGTTGTTAGCACATGGATTTAATAATCTTGAGCAAGTCTGAACAAGTCCTTAATTTGCATTCAGATTATAGCCGCGTGGATAAACTAATAAACCCAACGAATTTAACCGACTGAGTCAAAATATACACAGCCTTCTGATTAAATACTGACTGAAGTTCACGGTACTTTTTGATCAAAAATATTGAACTGCCTTTTGTCTAAGACACCCCACAGTTACATGTACCTTGATACAATGGTTTCTCATTTTCTGGTATACATTGTATTCTGCCCAGCAAAGGATTATAATATTCAAAAGATTTTTAATTCCATGTCCTGCTGTGGTGCTTCATTATTGTGTTATTTCATCAAAGAAAAATGCTCTATAGATAAGAATTAGACCGAATCAGTCACATGACTTGAAGCTACATGTAATAATATCAGGTTACTACAAACTTCATGTACAGTTAGGCCAAACAAAATAAATGTTGTGTTTCTGGTAACATGTCCACAAAAATGATGGGTAGGTACAGGTTCATGTAATGTAGGTACAGTGTAGGTAGGGAATTTATTACTTAAAAAAATTTTTTTTTGTATTATATGGATTTGAATTGATGCATGCCAATGTCCAATGTCCATATTGAGCATATTTTTACAGTACATGTACATTGTATGTACACATTACAATGTTTAAAAATACATTTTAAACAAATTTGATAATTTATTTAAAAAATTCTTTTGTACATCGTGTATGTGTTTAGAAAATACACACCTAGAATAAATAATTTTAAAAATGTGTGTGAGGAATGGGAATGCTTGCTATGTAAGTCATTTTTAATATAGAGGCATTTATTATGACTCTAATAAAACAATAGAATCTTGTGTTCATATGTTATTTTATACATTCGGCATTATTTACATGTGTTTTACAAAATTGTTTCCGGGTACCCGGTTATCCGAAGATTTCCAATTTCGGGTATCCAGTTCCTGAAATAACTGAAAATGCACACTCTTACACTGTACATTGTACAAACTTCTCGTATCCACATCAAAAGCATTGAATTAATAATAATGTGACAATATTAAATTTGACAATCTTGTTAAAACCAATGTTGTACAATGTCATCAGCGGTCAACTCGTCAACGCATATGACTCATCACAAAAAAAAACACATTAGGAACTGTTGGTCTAATGCAGGCGTCAATTTGAAGCCTGGACCCACCCTCCTCAGAGGTCGCAAAATATCGACGCCGCTTCGACGCCGAAGCCTGAGGTCAATAATTTGTTGTTATAGTGAAGCCGTAACGTTCTTTTTTAATAATTGGGTGAAGCGTTACCTATAAAAGTTGATGAAAGGGTGAAGCGTTGACGAGCCTTATTTGTGTTTGGTGATGTGACATCGAATCCACTACATCGGTCGTGTCGAAAATATGTCGAAGTCGTATGGCTTCAAACAACTGTTGTGATGCAATCTTTGACGATGGCCTTTTTGAAATTACAAGCCAACTTGGAATTTATGCGCGCGCAATTTTTGAACTGAAGTTTGCCCACACAAATACACACAATCTAAAACATCGCGCGCCCGCACCACCTTGCAAACTGTATCCTGGGGTGCGTTCCACTTGCGCAAACGATGCCAAGTTTGCGCACGTTTGCCACCGATCTCCAACCTCGTCCCCAGGGTGTGTCGAGCAGTACGAGGTTGACCGTAAACATGTTGGAAATAAAGTAAACCATGGGGACGAGGTTGACCGATCTCAAGTGCGCCGCCAACGTTGGCGAACGTTAGCAACTAACAACTAGACTGGTCCCCTGTCCTTATCATGATATCAGCAAGGAAAGACGTCAGATGTTCAGTATTGTGCAGCAACTCAGACTCTGCTTGACAGTTTTGCAATAATTAGGTTGTTACATGCAGTCAGCTGGTTTATAATATTTGAAATTCATTTTTTTATATTTTATTCAAAAAAATATATCTTAATATACACAATGTAGTGTGCTTTTTTGATGGGATGTGGGTTTAAGAATAGAAAATTTATACAGCAATAGGCAATTCATCAGCAGGATTATATATTTGTGTTTATTTATATTATTTGTGCTCAAAACGACCAATTCTTTGGGGGTTAATAGCTATGAAATGCATTGGATTTGATATGAAGTGGAAATTTGTGCATTCAAAATCTAGTTACAAATTATGATATGAGAATTCTTGCCACTTGCCAGTACAATTTCAGTACAATTTAGAGTTAGTAAACAAGTGTCAAAGTTAAGACAACTTTTGAATAAACTTCATGCTTTTTAAGTTTTATATAACAACAACAAAAATTTATTTGTAGAAACATTGGATTTACAAAATAAATGTCACTGTATCTTTGGATTGAAACCTGGTTGACTTGGTACTTTTTTAGCAGTGTGGAATTACAAATTTAACCATTGCAGTCATGGTCTAGTTATAAGTAAACATTAATGAAGCTTGATTTTAATAGAGGTGAAGCTTGAACTATATGCAAATGGCCAATATGGTGAAACAGTGGTGAAGCGTCAGACCTGGCGAAAACTGAAAAAGTGAAGCTTCACCTATGGAAATAATTCAAAGGGTGAAGCCTGGACTAACACATTTGCTGATAGAGTGAAGTGGTGGTGAAATCCTGACCTTATACATAATTGGCTCAGGTGAAGAAAGGTGATGACGTGAGGAGGGTGGGTCCAGGCTTCAAATTGACGCCTGCATAAGGGTAATGTCAGCCACAAGCCCTCTCATATGGGAGAAAAGTCCAATGTACAATGTAACTTCCTTTTAAAAGGGACTAATTTAACAGTTCTTTTTTTAATTCACGATGGTTTATTATTTTAATTTTTTTTTCAGTCAGAGTAATGTACAAAATCTTGTTTGTGATAAATGCAGAACTTGTAGCTTTGCATGGTGAGGAGGATAAGTAAGAGTAATTGCGGTGACACCATGTGAAATTCTCAATTGAGTAGTACATGTACATAATTAGTTCTGAAAACTGGAGGTACAACTTGACGTTTCGATCAGTATGCTCTGATCGCCCTCATGAGAATGCCGGACTCTGGAAAATGCTGCTGCTTAAGTAGACTGCTGGAGGATCATCCCATGAATGGATGCTGGAGGATTAGTTCGTTGAGGCGCGCAGGCGGGAACTGTTGAGACTAGGATCCTAGGGGTTGGGGGAGAGGAGTGTGTGCTCACTGAACTGAATCAGTTCTTAACAAGCACAGGGGGGATGGAGGGTGGTTGACTTAGGATCTAGGAGATCCCTCAGTCTGGGGTGGTTTATGGACTTTGGATATATAGAAGATCCTTCAGTCCGTAGTAGTGGTCGCCAAATGTCGCTGATGTAGAAGCCGATGTGATAAATGCAGTTTATTATTTCAACTCAAATCAAACTACAGTAAAGATTTTTTACAAAGTGCATTCCAATTGGAATATATATATTAATGAATCACAGTTTAACAAAAACTTGGTTTAAAGTTGATACATACACGTGTACATGTACATACACATATACACACAGTGGTTGCCCATAACTTTTTTTTTACTAGCCGGCCGGACTTTTAACTTTCCGCAAGCCATTTTCACTGGTCCATGCTTTTCATAAGAATCCGCAGGGTGGATCACAATTGTCAATTACTTTCAAAGTAGGACAAAGAGCGTCAGAGATTACATTTCATGGCGCAGTGGAATATATTATGCATAAAAATAAAATAAAAAGAACTGAACTTCAGTGCAGTCTTAGTAATTTTGACTAGACAGCCTGACTACTATAACAAGGTTTATGAATAGTCTGCCGCTGTTTTCACCGGCATTTGGCAAACGGACCACTGGCAAATTCAAACCCTGATGTGTATGGTATCAATCATCTATTGAAATATGTTTGCCTCAGGTGTTACATGTACATTGTGTTTTTAATAATAGACAAATACTATTCCAAAATATGAACAAAGTTTGTGTTTACCAATCAAAAATTCATATTGCACTTTCAAAACTTTCCAGTTTATTTGATACAACGAAGTACGTGTTAATAGCTGAACTTTCACAGGTCCGAATCAGTTCTTTTTATTCACATGACGTGAGAGAGCAAAAAGGCAGAATGGAAGTTAGCCAATGAAAAAGCTTTCCCTTTCAATTAAGCGAGTCGATTTGTTAAAATTCCTACCTTTGCATTCTCCCACCTTCTGTAGTCTGTATGGTTATGACAACGGGAACAGTCTTCAATGTAAAATGGTCTGATGTGGCCATAGTGTAACATGACATAGAGCAGTTTCTCTTTGCTCTGTGGCACATCCTGACCCTCTTGGATCTCAAATGCCGGGACCACGAAGGCCGTCCTCTTGGTGTATTCCGTCTCTTCCTGCAGGATGATGCTGCTTCGAGACAGATGCAGGAATTGAGTTCTCAAATTAGCACTCGGCACCATGTCAATGTCAGTGACAAAAACAAACCTGGATGACGCCCCACTCCTTGCCACGTTACGTAAAACATTATTCGGGAACGGAACTTGAAGGGCGTAGTTTTTCTGCAGTGGCGACTCCAACGTTTGCTCTCTGATGTCATTTACAATGGTTTCGCAGGGCAGTTTAGTAAACGACATCACTTTTGCACTGCTTAATGTTTCTGTTATTTCAGTAATGGGTTGCACAAGGTGAAAAGTAACATTCTCCTTGACAGCCGGGAAACACTCACGTAATGTAAATAAGACATTATTAAAAGTACTGGTATCTGGGCTGAATGAGAAAACAGCTACCGATATTGGGCCTTTCCACCGGACCACGAGATCAACAAGGTGATATAGATTGTTTACTGAACACTGAGTGACAAGAGTCACTTCTGAGAGTATCACTTCTGGACTCTTGCTCCGGAGGAGAGCAGTACTCTTCATGTAGGAATGGTAAATTTTATAGGAGCCTGTCGTGTCCAGCTTGGCCTCCAGATGCTGGGACTTCGTCCGGTCACGGCTGGAATGGTTGTGTTTGCTCGGCAGGCTGCCAGAGCCCGCAGACCGG
Source organism: Zoroaster sp. YZ-2022 (assembly GCA_029582265.1). NCBI lineage: Eukaryota > Metazoa > Echinodermata > Asteroidea > Forcipulatida > Zoroasteridae > Zoroaster > Zoroaster sp. YZ-2022. The sequence goes on along the minus strand of CM055821.1, from coordinate 16,760,370 downwards.
CGCCCATTGTTGATTGACGTAGCTTTGTTTTCCAGCCAGGAGATCATGGAAAGGTGTACCAATTGTAAGATTATGAGCACAGACACCAGGATTCCTATCATGACACGTACAATGGTCAGTCGCATCTTGTCAGCCGACCTGAAGTATGAAGAATAGTTAATTCAACAAATTATTTTAAAAAAAATTCACACAGACCTTTCCATTTAGAAAAATGCAACAAGGTGCAACAGGGTGCAACAAGGTGCAACAAGGTGCAACAAGGTGCAACAAGGTGCAACAAGGTGCAACAAGGTGCAACACGGTGCAACAAGATGCAACAAGGTGCAACAAGGTGCAACAAGATGCAACAAGGTGCAACAAGATGCAACAAGATCCAACAAGGTGCAACAAGGTGCAACAAGATGCAACAAGATGCAACAAGGTGTAACAAGATGCAACAAATGTAAAAAGTAGCATCTTGTTGCCCTCAGCAGAGAACAAAAGAACCATTGTTCTAGCTGGTGGATCTTGTTGCATTGAGCAGGCTGCACACTTTTCTGTTGTTGCATTTTGTTGCATTCAGCAGGGTGTCTGTGAAATGCCTGTAGGGTAGGCCTGTGCGAATAATTTGATTATTCGAATATTCGCGAATAGTTGTTGCTAATCGTACTCGTATTCGCATTTTTTTAATTATTCGATTAATCGCGCAGGTGCGAATACCTGCAACTATTCGCGAATAATGACCAATTGCCTTTGAACCATCCATAACTTGCGGTTGTGAAGTGTTTGCTAACTATTCGCAACCACTATTCGCGAGTAATCCTATTAATCTGTCAATTACACCGTTTTGTCTTGTCACGGAGGTAAGCTTTGTAGTGTTTACAAATAGTATGCCTTTGAGGAAGCCGACACGGCAGGCTGGCTGGCTGTGACTGCAGCGACTGTTACCTGCAATAATGTATTGCCTTTACACGGCATAAAAATTGCGGTCGTGAAATGTTCGTTAACTATTCGTGACTACTATTCGCGAGTAATGCTGCCAATTGTGCTGTTCTGTCCAGGCACTGCTGGTAGTTGTAGGCATTGCAGTATTCGCGAACAGTACTCGCGAGTAATGCCTTTGAGGAAGCCGACAGGGCAGGCTGGATGGCTGTGACTGCAGTGACTGTTACCTGCAATAATGTATTGCATTTGGACTGCATAAAAATTGCAGTCGTGAACTGTTTGCGAACTATTCGTGACTACTATTCGCGAGTAACACTGCCAATTCCACCGTTTTGTCTAGTGGTACACGTTGTAGTATTCGTGAATAGTACACGCAAGTAATGCCTTTGAGGAAGCCATTATCATCATTCAGCAGTTAACAGTCGCTGCAGTCACAACCAGCCAGCCAGCCAGCCAGCCAGCCTGCCATAGCCTGTCATAGCCTGCCATAGCCTGCCATAGCCTGCCATAGGAGGCTGGCTGCCTGTGACTGCAGCGACTGTTACCTGCTGAATGATGATAACGGTGCACTCATTTGTCCTATAAAGTAACTGTCTTGCCATTGTTCTGTTCATAGCTTTGCCAATATCTAAAACACTTAAGAATAAATGTAATACAGTGTAATACATTTGTATGAAGAATAAATCACTTCAATGATACCTCACTTTCCTCCATGATATTGTATTACAGACCCGAAGTCAGGAATCACTACTGGGGGCAGTGGAATATTTAAATTGTTTTATGTTGTAACCCTCTGCAGGCCGAACAAAGGCAAATATGATCTCTCTCCGTTCTGCATATTTATTATTTTTTGTATTATATCATTATAAATTGTCTATAGTCGTAACAAAAGACAGGGCCCAAGGTACTCTTGCAATGGTCTGTGCCCTGTATCGTAATTCTTCATTTTTTAAAATTTATTTATTTTAAATTTTGTTATAGGCCTACTTGTTGTTTGAAAATAATCTGACTCATGAGGTTAGATAATTTATTTGGGATTGACTTTGGTTTTGATTTCAATTATATAACTTGACAAGTACTTAAGATGCCTATTGTCTGTTGGAATGCGCCAGACCAGCCCTCTTCTTTGCGGTTGTGACTACAACTTTGGTAGCGGCACATCAAAGAAACTGTTGGGTGTCCAAGAAATAGTATACACTTCTAACAGATTTAAAGCTGAATCCTAGATGTAACAGCCTACAAAGGTCAGAAATAATTTACCATCCTAAAAAATATGATCAGTATTCAGTAAAATATATTTCTGAACTAAATATACAAAATAAAAAAAAACTTATTGTCTGGGAAAAGGCCGAGATGATAATCGATACACCAAAAACTAATAAAAAATGTACAACAAATATATTTGTTAAATGTAATGGATTATAAAGTCACATTTTTCATTAGCTATTTAATTGCTAAAACGGTTGTTCTGCAAATGAACTTGCAGAGTGCTGAATGAACATACTTCATATTTTTGTAGCATAAACTTGTGCTAAAAGTAATTAAATTTGAACACTAGAAAATCGAGTAACGTTTTTGTTTTGGAAGAAAAATGATGATTAACCCTTTAAACTCAGCCCTGTAGAATATTGGACGCCGGCGTCCGATGAAATAAATCAATTCTTACACAACATCTGTACGCCATTTTTTTCCAAAAGGTTGGTGGGGGTCAAAACTTTGATAAAAATGTAGGCCCATATGTAAGCTTTCCAATGGTATATAATGTGATAAGGTTTTTGAAAAGTAAGGCAGAATTTTTTTATACAAAGAACAAAATTCACCAAAACAGGCCTGAGTTTAAAGGGTTAAATAACTGCGATTAATTTACACTAACTTGAATGTTTCATGTTGTTTATTTATTACACATCGATTTGTTTGAAAATGTCAATTTATTTTCATAAATATTAACTACGAAAAGCATGGCCTTATTGGTCACTGACTTTCGCATTGCTGGTGTAATTGCCTTTGCACTTGCAGGTAACGTAGGTCTACTGATGATTAATGATGAATCCCACCGATCCACTTATTGCATGACGTTATTGTTTGCCACGCCCCATTTGGTTCCCAAGAAAAGTTTGTCCAATAATGATAACGTAATTTGCGGTGAGCAAAAGTCAATCACAAAACGCATAGGCCGTCGTACAAAATCAGTTCAAGGTACACGCACCACGTGCGTGACTGAACCAAAGGTTTTTAAGCATAGTGCGGGGCACACTGCGGAAGCTTTGGAGGAAAACAACGAATACGTCTAAAAAGTGGCCCCTGCATGAGCATAAACAGGTACTGCTTGCATGGTTATTTTTTATTTTGTGTATAAGACTAGGCTAATCGATTTGAAATAACAGGGGTGACCGTTAACTTATTGGTATTTCTCTTAACAACGACTTAAATATAAACAAGATCTCTTCAATGCGTTCATTTTATTGGGTTTAGGTGGACTTCCCTCTGTTGATATGGGATGAACGTAACTGCGCGTGACTTAGCATGTGCTCAATGTGCACTGTTAATGCTAATTGAGCTGGAAGTTTCCCACGCTGCCAGAGTAATAACTCGACGGCAATTGGATTTTCACTTACGAAAACGTATTATTTCGAGTACAATTTTGCAAGAAATAAATAAAAAACAACAACAGGCATTAAAGAACTTAATGTATTATTATTATTATTATTATTATTATTTATTCGGCCAAAACATTCAAAATACAAACATGTACATTCAAAGTAAGAAAGGGCATACATCAGGGACAGTCAAGATGAGAGATAAATTGTATAACAAATACCAATCAAAAAGAATAGAAGTATAGGTACGGTAGGTAAGAATGAGATGGGGAAGAGATGTGGGTGGGGGAGGGGATGAGGAAGGTATAGAAGGGGAACAGATTGGGGAAGAGGGGAAGTGGGAGGGAGTTCAACAAGCAGAGAAGAGACAATCCAATCTAAGATGGCCAGGATGAACAAAAGTGAAAACACTGTGACTCGAAAGCCTGGTCATCCAATCCTAGGTTGGTAACATGAAATAACTTTCCAAATAAAAAATAAACTATTAAATACTTGTAAGTAATATGAGAAGTTATAAAAAAATCTGGAAATTAAAAAGAACGTATATATTTTACATGCTATAATTCAGGGTAATATATATGAAAAATTAAATAAGTAAATAAATATCTGCTAAATAAGTAAATGAATTTAAATGAAAATATAAAAGTAGCATAAATAATGTGTTTGTTTATTGTCCAAATATTACAAATAGGCCAGAAATTACTATCAAAGCAATTGTTTTTAATGTTTTAGTACTTGTATAAACCGCGGGAAAAAATTGGCCAACTATTCGCGAATAGTCGATTATTCGCGAAAAGTTGCCGTGCGATTAATCGAATAGTAAATTTTACTATTCACCCAGGCCTACTGTAGGGGGTTACGATTTTAATATCAATTATGGATTGATCTGCTTTTCAAAATTAGCACTGCATACACATTATGTTTCTAAACAAAATCTTTTTCCAGATCAGTTATAAATAGCAAATTCCAGTTACTGTACATTAGGCCTGTGACGCGTACCCGGGTTCACGTAGTGGTAATGATCAAATGGAAATAAAGGTTACTACCTTACTGTGTTTTTGACTTTTTGACTTGATTTCAGAAAAACCAAAGGTCCACTGGAGGAAAACAATAAACCTCTTACATTTACACGTGCAACAGTGGTGATACATTTATTATTTACACAATTTTTGGACAGTACTTGGATGATTTTATTTACTAATGACATGACTTTTCAAAGGGCGACATCAGGAAGGCAATTTTTAAAACATTACAGGACTATTTGTTTTCATCTACATCTACATGTACATGTAGTGGACATTAGGCTTTTGTGAATTCGAGTCAAAAGGAGTTTGGAGAAAGTGACATTTTACGTTTTTTACTGGACATACAATGTAAGTTTAGATAATATTTTAGGTGTTTGTGTGACAGCGCGAACACCTCTTTGAAATTGTTCAGGTTTTTTTGCTTAGAACTTCTTCCTCGCGAAACAAAAAACAAAAAAAACAAAAAAACCATAGTTGCAAAGTTCACAGATCCTTCAAAATTGACACATACCTAGACACAAGCTCTTTCAAAATGGGGATACATGTACATTGTAACATTCAATAGCTTTCAAGTTACTATCATTTTATTATATCAGCCGTGCGTATTCCAACAGATTCTTTCTTTCTTCTTTCTTTCTTTGGTCAAACGGTCACGTGACCAAAATTAAAAAGGCTCTAACTCTAAAACTATTCAGTCGATTTCAAACAAACTTGGTCAAATCATGGAGGAAGGAACACAAAGTGAAACAAAAAGGATGCTTTAAAATTGGTGATGATGATTTTTAAATGACGATTTCACCTTCCTCCATGGTCAAATCATGGAAGAATAAATGCACCATCGAGGCATGTGTATAAATGGTCTCCCAGTGGTCAGTAGTGGTCATTTACTGAATATTTACAAAATGCTTCTTCTCCCACACTTCGTGGCCTATTGTGGCCAAACCTGGACAGATGCACCATTAACCTGTGCTACATACAGTGTATGGGGTGTACACATAGTGGACATATAATGGTCACTAGCGGTCATTTAATTTACATGTGCACTTTTCACATGCATAGCGAGTACGTGTACATGAAAAACCTCGTTCACAAGTTCCGATCGCCCGTCCATTTGATGTATTGTACCCTACATGTACATGTACTTGCTGTGTTTCGAGGTGGGTATGTATGCCCGCGGTGTACGCGAGCTAGCGCTAACATTGTCACACCGCATATTACTAGTCTGCTCGTTTCAACTCCATGCTAATATGCTGATTTTTGTATTGTTTGTTTTATAAACTGTTTTGTTCATTAACTATACATTGAAATGATATTTAACGTTTTCAGTAACCATAATTTCTAGGTACATAATTTCGTGTGCACAAACAAAACAGATGATTTTGGATTAATTTTGCTCTTCAAAAATGATTTCAAGTTTTAACGTCAGGCCATCTACATACGTACTATTATGGTAACGTTGGTCAATGTGATCATCATGAAAATTACCTATTTCACAATAGCGAACTTCATGCCAAAAATGTCTGCTTGGCCAAGTTTACCTAATCACAACATTTTAGACTGTAATATGAGCAGATCAAAAGTTGAAAAAAAATGTGGGGTTAGGGCCAAGGATACGGAGTCCAGTGTGTTGGTAGGCAGTTTCACGCAAGCCGCCGATGGTGGCGCTATTTTTGATGCACTTTTTTCTGTTGGCGCTGTGACCCGCCGAAAGTTCGTTGACGCGCCCAATCGTACACGTGAAAATGCATAGGCGCAATATTGCTAGCGCCTGGTTACACTAATGAGGCTTCAATGTTTTCCTGGACGCCATTTTTATGAACATTAAATTGTGCAGTCGATAAAAAAAAATCAGCGACGGGAAAACTTTTGTTATGGAAATACCGGCACTTGAATTTCGGAAAGTTTTGACGATTTCTTTGTCCAACTTTCATGGTAAAATACTAATATAAAGGGTAGTCTATCGATGTTCTCGTGTCGATAAAAGGATACTACACACCGCGGTTATCTTAATTGGTCAGTCGATGCCAACTGTAACATATTTGCGAGAAAACAGTGCAACTTGCGGAAAATGACCCGACGGCAAATAAAAATTAAAAAAATCACCGCTATCGCCGATTTGACTCGCTGAATCGGGGTATCACGCACGGGTGGAATTTTTTATTCAATGTGATTTTTTAGTTATAAAAGGGGGATAAACTAATTTTTTCATTTTACATTTTGCTGGTTTATGGAATATTGCATGCATTTGAAGGTTAAAGCAAACTTATCTGGGAGAAATTGCAACCTGTAATTACAATGGTCACAACTTTTCAAATGAAACTGACCTCCAAAATGACCAAATATTTAAATCAACAAAAATTCGTAACTTTGCATAGGGTTAACCTATCATGACAATTGACCCCTCATTTTCTTTCTAATTTTTTGCTCTATCCAGTGATATGACATTTAAAAGAATTGAAGCAACTTCAAATTTTCATGAAACTGCCTAGTGTTGGCTCTAGAGTTATAAAATAATTTTAAAAAACCACTAAATTTTTAGCTGTCCTAACAATCAACAATGATCTTACGACATGTGCCCTCAACAGGTCATGTATGGTACAAATACTAGCATGAATATATTTGAGGTCTGGTCAACCCTCCTTACTCCAATTAGTGTAACATACAAAATGATGGGATCATCCTAGATAGATACGTACTGTGACTAGGGTTTTCAGTTTGTACGTGCTTGACCGAAGCCCTCCACACGCACAGCGCATCGCCCGCAACAAAAAACATCAAAATTTTAAATCAATTTTTTTTATTACTTTTACCTGTCGAAATCTTATATGTAATAGCTCATTGGAAAGCTTATATTCTCAGCTATCCAACAATGTACATAAAATAGCAATCGGAATTACGTGCGAAAGGCTAGGTTTTTATGAATGAACCACTCTCGTCCCGCCCAGCCTTTCGCGAAGTGTTCCGAGATCGGGCGCATTCGGCCCGTAAAATTTGCCGCGCTCTGCTGAGGGCATCCACTTCGGAGCTGTCTCCGCGCCCGAGTACATTGTGATTGACATGAAAACGGGTTTCCCTATTGAGTCAAAGGGCTCCTTTACATACCCATGCTTGCTCGATCTCAACAGGTACTCTACAACCGAAGTTATGAAGAGATAAAAAATTAAACACCGTTTTTCGAGGTGAAATTTTTAAGTTGAAAGGTAAGAGCGATGTCTGAATGAATTTTACACCTCTTTTCTATCATATGTGAAAGTTTTGAGCTGTAAATGTGTTTAGTTTTGAGCGGAGAGTGTATTTTTTACATCCTTTCAAAAGCTCTTATGAGGGAAACGAGCACGAACGCTGTGCGTGTGTATCACGGTGTGTGCCATTAAGGATGTACACAGTGTATATGGACAGTCGGGCTTCATCGAATGCTGTATACTTGATTAAATAAAACAGGATTCCTCAAAAACTACTCGTCCGATTTTCTTGATTTAAAAGCCGTTAGATTTCTTTCATCAAGACCTTTAATTTGATATAATATTGAGCATATTGGTTTAGGAATAATTTTTCACCTGAAAACCCTACTGTGACCCTCTTTGCATTGTATCATTCATGGCAAAAACAGGCCTGGAATTTCATTTTTGTACAGGCACGTTTCCTGAGTAAAGGGGAACATTTGTAAAGGGCACATCAAGTGCAAGACCAGGGCAACGGAAGCCATGACCTCTGTGGCTTCTGTGAAATTCCCAGCATGCATAATTTACGCAGGCCTGGAATTTAAGTAGGCAGATTCACGCAAACCGCCGATGGTGGCGCTATTTTTCATATCCTTTTTTTCTGTCTAAGTTGTGACCCGCCGAACTTTCATGGTAAAATTCTAATATAAAGGGTAGTCTACGGATGTAGTCACTTCTAGTGTCGATAAATGGATACTACACATCGTGGTTATCTTAATTGATCAGTCCATGCCAACTGTAACGTTGGCACAAAAACAGTGCAACTTGCGCAAAATAGACTTTGTTAGTACTACAAGGATACATTGCAAGCAAATTCGGTCACAACTTTTCAAATGAAACTGGATCTTAAAAATTACCAAATATTTAAATCAACAAAAATTCGTAACTTTGCATAGGGTTAACCTATCAATATCATGACCATTGACCCCTCATTTTCTTTCAAATTTTTTGTTCTATCCAGTGATATGACATTTAAAAGCATTGAAGCAATTTCAAATTTTCATGAAACTGCCTAATTTAAGCTGACGTTTTGGTGTAAAACTGCAACAGTGACTGAGGATGTATAAAAATTAATATGATATTCTGCCATAAGGTTTATTGCAAATAGCGCTGAAGCAACTGCCGCAAAGCATACTGGGATATAATTTGGGGCATCTGTTTGGAGCCGCTTGTGTGACGTCAACAATATTTTGTTTGTTTGCGCGGCACACAGTGGCGCTATTGCGCACACAGACATCCCATGATTCCTTGCAGCCGCTATTTGCGATAAACCTTAATATCTTCCAGTGAATGAAATTAGTGTTGATCTTGTTTTGAAACAGTTCAGCAAAATTAAAACTTAAGGTGCGTGAAATCAGGTATACTAAAAATTACTGTACACTTGTAATCACACATGGGTTGGCGGGTTTAACCCGTATAGTATTACTAACTCAGTAACTGTACTGTAGTGTAGTGTCAGTGTTAGCAATGAATAACTTTGCTTACCGCTGCTACTAAAGACGCAGACAGGTACCGAGCAGCAGACAGGTTACAGAAGATTGGGTGTGCATTTTAGTTGAACAGTAAAATGAGCACCATCTTTCCCCATGATGTCCAAGTCCAAGTCCAAGATGGTTCTATTCACAGCTCAATCACAAAAGCTATAGTGTGTACATCACACCTGTGTTTATGTCCGGTCGTCCAGGCCAAAATACTACAGGCAATTGCCTGATGCACAACACAGCAGCATGCACGTTCTCGCTAGTCAGTGATCGGATGCGAGTGACATTGGCCGGTCGGTCCAATTTACCGACAAATGATGGCGCCCTCTAAGCTACTAAGCAGAGCCGTATATTATACGGCTCTGTTACTAAAGTACGGCCGTACATGTACGCATTGTGGCAAAATAAAACACCGTACTGTACTGGGGGAAAAATTGTCATATTTGTCAAGCTCAATCTGCTGCCGTTTTTAACTTTCAGACGTGTCGTTATTATTATGTTTTAATACAACATATGGGTTGACCATTGTTCTTATTGTGTGAAAATTGTCTCAATCTCTGGGATGTTTTTGCATTTCTATTTTAGACAGATACCGGCGCCGCATTACAAATACTCATTATTATTATACTATTATTAAAGGAGGGTGGACTGTTTTCTTGTTATTAATGTTTTTGCGAAGTTACATTGTTTTGTCACAACATTATATCATATTGAATTGATCTATTTCATGGAAAAACAATGCATCTTGTTGGTGACGGCATTACCTGTGCGTGTGTGTGTGTGTGTGTGTGTGTGTGTGTGTGTGTGCAAGTGTGTGTTTTATATTTATTTCATGGCAAAACAATATGAAGGCCCTATCTTTGTCTGCTAGAAAGAAATTAAGTATTGTATGGCAAAACAATGCATCTTGTGTTAATAACACAGTGTTCTGCCACAGAAATGGAAGGTCATTGGAATTTGAATCATCCCCTTGGAGTACTTTCCTATGAAGGGATAGTATCGCCACGATCAGCTGGATTGGAATTCGGCCTCGTGTTTTAAAAACGACTTATTCACATAGGGGTATGAACGTTTAATAATAATAATAATAATAATAATAATAATAATAATAATAATAATAATAATAATAATAATAAGTGGACTTATATAGTGCACGTATCCACCAACTAAGTGGTGCTCAAGGCGCATTATATTATTACCCCTGCTCATAAGGCTCATAAATCATTCCTGAAACCATCTCAGTTCCCTGGGGAGTATACAGCTCAATTGCTGCCATTACAGCGCATATAGGGCTAATCAACCAACTCTGCCCTCACAGGTACCCATTTAACCCCTGGGTGGAAAGAAGCAATTATGGTTAAGTGTCTTGCTCAAGGACACAAGTGTCACGACCGGGATTCGAACCCACATTCTGCTGCTAACACCAGAACTTGAGTCCGGTAAGCTAGACCGCTCGGCCACGACACTGCACGTTTGCCTGATTTGTGCGGTTTAACCACCATAATTAATTTGTGAATGAGAAATTTGGTCTGGTGCCAACTCCGTTTAAAAATAAATAAATTTAAAAAAACACGTCACCTCACTGATTTTGAAGCCGATTTTGAAACCGGGGCCTAAACAAGGGTTCTAGTCAGCGGCGGCGAGTTCTTGTGACGATTGGGGGGGGGGGGGGGCGTCAGCGGGGATTTGACCTGACCCATGACTGACACTCCTCGTCATCCCCCAATTTTCCCCATTTTTATGAAAATAAATTATATTATATTACTGATATTACTAGGGTGTAATAAAAAACATTGATCCAAAAGGGTGATTGGGGGTGTAAAAAAATAGTTACAATTACTCTGTTAGGGTATGATCATTATGGGGGGGGGGGACATTGCCAACCCGTCACAAATAATGGGGGACATGTTGTACCCCTGCGCCCCCCGGGATCACCTCCTATCCTTGCTAGGGTCGCCAATCGTGGGTTATTAATAATAATCATTCTTTATCAGAACAGAAGGGAAAACGTAATACGTAGAATGTCGCCTTCGGGGAAACGCTGTCAAGTATGATGAAGCTAGTGTAATAAACACATTGATGTACGTAAATATTCATTGAGAGAACATTTAAGGTTATGGGTACTCTCTATTTATAGGATTGGGCGGTTTTTCGTTAAAACCGAGTAGTGACGGGATTTTTTTAAACCGAAACCAACAAACCGATGAACTTTTACTATACTGAAAACTGCTGAATTCGGTTTTCAATAAAATACCGTTGTTTTTTCGTCGCCACCTATAGAATCTTGAAGAATCTCGAAGAATCTCGAAGAAAACCATTTCAAAGGATTTTATTAATGTATAAAAACCATCCCCAGGGGGCGGGGCGATTTATCGTTTACAGTCGAGGCCTAATTTCACTGATCCGCGGTCAGATGTTTACTTAATAAATATATAATAGTATATTTAAACAATTAAAAAATAAATAAATAAATAAAAAGTTACTCGGCGAATACCAGGCATTCAGGAGCCGCGATTGATCAGGATTGATCCCTACCGGTGCTTTAAAGGCTTAAAAGTCGTATAGGGTCCCTTCACCGGCTTCCATTAGGGCCCTTCAGGTCTGGCGTTCCGGCTCACCGTCGCTGCCCTGATTCCTAGCCACGAAGGCCCTGCACCTTTAGGGGACTGAGAAACAAGGCAGCTCCCAAGCATTCCGGGAGCCAGTTCCGGCGAAAACTGAGCCAAGTTCCTAAATTGGGCGTAGACGGTAAATCGAACCCAGACCCCGGTGGTCTGAGGGCTAGCACCAGCGTATTATAATCGATCGAGCTACGAGTACGTTGGTATCAGTGGTGTAACTAGGGTCCAATTTTCAGGGGGGCACAAGGGGGTGCACCACTTTTTCTAGGGGAGCATGTCAATACTTGAATCATGCAGTCTCAAATAGGGACCTATTTTTTCAAAAATCTGAATGGGGGAACCCGGTGGGGGGAGGGGGGGGGGCCACGGACCTCGGCTGGGGAACGTCCCCCCGTGCCCCCCCCCCCCCATAGTTACGCCACTCCGGTTGGTATTTTCAGGCTGCAATTTAAACCTGTTATAGTATTAAAGGATATCAAGATATCAAGTGGGTAAAAAAACATTAAAAACAAAAATTCTTGCTTATAGTGGGATTTGAACTTCGGACCGCGCGATTCAAAATCGGTCGCTTCATCAACTGAGCTATCAGTGACTTGTATAATTAGTACAAGAGTTCGAGGCACAATACATTAAACATGTTTAACATTAACAACTTCTTGTCAGTGGAGGGCGCTATAATACATAGCGTTCCAGAGCCGTATATTGGGATACGGCTCTGTAGCGTTCCCTCCACCTATTACATTGGATGTACATGTATGTCCCACTCGAACTGAAATACTAATTGTACAAGCCACTGTCAGTATAATAGAGATCAGTAGTACATCCCGCCGTCCCTGGAATCGCGTCCCATCATGACGTCACTGGACTATTGGTATTTGATAGATTTATAAAATATTTTTAAAGGTTAACATTATTTGCGCAATAAAAAACCCTTCATTGGGCAACTTGAGTTGGTCCGACGTCAATAATATGCGAGCGTGTAAACCACTATGCTACCGAGCAACTCGAAAGCTTGGGAGATTTTAGAAGCATCTTGTTTATACAACAGCTTTCAGGCGTCAACCAATAAACTGATAAACTGTCTAAAGTGCTTAAATTTTTTAGACAAAACAAGAATTTTAGAGAAAACAATGTAAGTTGCACTAATTGAGTTTATTATAGTAAAGGACATCCACTATGAGTATTGCGTCCAATTTAGGAACTTGGCTTTTCGCTTGAACTGGCTCCTGTAATGCTTGGGAGCTGCCTTGTTTTTCTCCTAAAGGTGCAGGGCCTTTTTGGCTAGGAATTGGGGCATGGAAGGATCGGTGAGTTGTAACGCCAAAGGGTCCTATGGAAGCCGGTGAAGGGACCCTTTAAATTAAAGCGCAGGTAGGGATCAATCCCGATAAATCGCAGCTCCTGTGAATGCCTGGTATTCGATGTAAATTTTGTTATATAGCAAGAAAAATAGAGAAAACAAAATCGCAACTGCAGTAAATTTGATGTCAAAAGGGGGGGGGGTGAGGCATGTGCTACCAGGTTTTGGAAAAGCACCCCCTCCCCCCCCCCCCCCCGGAAAACATTATGCCCCATATGTGTTGGTCTAAATTAAAACCGTGCGTGATGGTAAAGTGTGACGTCTGGTTGTTAAGTGTGACGTCATTTCAACAAAAGGAACACCTCCTTTGCACAGATTGACTGCAACAGTTTTTTGATTATACGTACAAAAAGGCATTGCCCATTTTGTTTCTGTTTATAGAACGACAGAAATCGTAACTGTTATAATTGATCGTGATGTATATTTTGCTAAAAATTGTGGGCATTATAACTGCTACTATTTCAGCGATAGAAACGTATTGAAATCGTGAAAACGTGAAATAAAGGTTCCCAGCCTATGTAATTACACAGTGAATTATTTTTACATTGGATCCGGGGGGGGGGGGTAGTTATGAGAAAAATGCCACACACGCTTTGTTCTACAAACCTTTGGGCGCCGTTGTAAAATATGAAGAGACTGTGTCTCCAAGGTTTTTCAAGAGACTTTTCTAACAAGCTCCACTTTCTTTTAAACTGTTCTTTTAAAATGTTAGGCTATTTAATTTGAAAACGTGATGTTTGGATTTTTTTAAATACTGATTAGCCTATATCTGCAATGTAAAAAAGTACGAAACATTAAGACAGGAGTTTCGTTTCAGTAAACCTTTGAAGGGACAATATCGTCACAATCAACAGGGCATGGAATTGGAATGCTAATTTTAGATTAACTCAGTGACTACAATAGGCCTGATACCCCCACGTGATAAGGCCATAATTACCGTTGCTGCTGCATGACCCGGTAATTTTCAGTCACTGTGTTAATCTTAAACAAGGACATCGATTCCTTGCCCTGTGGAACGTCTGCTCTGATAAGCTGAAATAGTCACGTTGTCGAACGTATATCTTGATTCAAAGAAAGGTTTGGGAGGTACCACCGGGGAAAAACTGCGGGTTTCGGTTTTACTGTTTACCAGTCCTTATATAACTTGTTTCTGATGTTTGTTCACCTTTTGGTGATTGTTCTATATGAATTTCTTGGGCCTTTTTTCGGAACCTAATAAACCAAAACAATTGCTGTACATTGACCCGCCATTGAGTTTCCATTTTAGCAAGGCATTATTGACCTTATCTTACGCTGGTTTTGTCATAGGTTTCAACGCATTTTCTAACACCAGATCTGGTTGGTTCAAAATGTTTCACCTCCAATCGTCAGCTGTTAACAATGACCAATCAGTATGAATTTTACATCAGTCAAGGGAATGCAGACATGTGTTTATTCATGTATCGCGTAGTATTCAAAATGTTCCGTAAAACCGGCCTAAGTGACAATGTTTTATTGAAAAACAATGTTTTTTTTAAATGAATGTTACACCATAAAGAAGAAGGATAAATTGTCTACAATATAAAGCAAAAACGAGAATTAAAGCATAAACAATTAAAAAGATATGATTTAAAGAACACCGCTGTCGTCTTGGCAATATTCTGCCGTGCGTGACGTTTGTGGTTTAAGTTCCCGCCAAGAAATTCATATGTAATGTTTGTTCACTATTATGTAATAATATGTGCGCTCGGAATAATTCTCTGTTAGAGGGATGCTCATTATTGGGGGGAGGGGGCCATGCCAATCCGTCACAAATATTGGGAGGTGTTGTACCTGTCCCCCCGTAAACGCATTCTGATGCATAATAGTCGTACACTTTATTCAATAATGAAATAATGAATTATATAAAAACATATCCATTGATTTTGCTAGATATTAGTCAATTAAGAACGTCTCCAATAACCGTCTCCAGTGACACCGACCAAATTGACATCTTGCCATCTTGCAGGGGCGCCCTCAGGCATACAGAGTATACGCACGTGCGTACCATATTACAGTTAAGGCCAAAAATTCTCCGGTTTCTGGTCATCCCATCGGTCGGCTTCAAAATCGGTTCGGTGACACTTTTTTCCGACCATCTTTTTTGGCAACAGGGAAATACGTGATACATTGTATACGCGGCGACCAAATTTCCCACATACAAAGTATGGTGGCTAAGAGAGGCCTCACAAATCGGAAAAAAAAGTCGTTTAAAGCACAGCACGGCAGAATTCCAATCGATCCAGCAATTTTGGCTGCAATTGGACATCGTTTCATAGCGAAAAAAAAAGAAAATTAAAAATGCCGACGCGCCGGTCTGAGGCGACGCGCAGAGACCAGAAACAGGAAACCTTTTTGTTTTTGGCCTAACAACATGTTATTTATTTATTTATACAACTTTATTCGCTCAGTGCACATCGTAGCCCTCTAGTGGTGAATTTGCACCCAGTGTCTTGATGATAGCCACTTTTGCGTCATGTGAGCGTTGTGCGTACACTTTACGCTTGTATGTTATGGTACATGTGCCCTCAACGGCTCATGCACAGTGCGAATACTTAATGTTTACACATGAAATCCCTTAAAACACAGACTTCCCATGGGCTTCACACCTTACATCTTCCCACATTTGTCGCCGACATCCATCGGAAGTCGTAAATTTATATCTTTGTCTCATTATCAGTTTTGTTGAGAAAGTGTGAAATCATCAAGAAAAGGGGTCATTTCTCGCTAGCATATCACGTGACCCAACACATGTATCTAATGCATTGTATACGTACACTCTGACTGCTGCGTTACGGGTACCCCGGTGGAAACATCTGACCGCGGATCAGTGAAATTAGGCCTCGACTGTTGGTTTAAAGGGGCTCAAAAAGGGATGATTTTATCGTTAATAAAATGCTTTGAAATTGTTTTATTCGAGATTCTATAGCAGCGGTATTTTATTGAAAACCGAATTTGGCAGTTTTTCGGCATAGAAAAAAATCCATTGGTTCAGTTTCGGTTTTAAACAAATACCATCACCACTCTATTTTACCGAAAAACCGCCCAATTAACAGTCGTACATTCAAGCAGTTTCTTTCCAACGTTGCCAATATTATTGTACATTCCCTGAAATCACTTGTGAATGCATAAACCAGAAGTGTGCTATTTTCGTGACTTGCTTTTTATTTAACACTTGACAATGTTGTGCTCAGGACCGAAGGGGAAGTAAGTGATGTTTTCTGCCCCGGAATCAGTCACAATTAGCATGTTATGTTCCCTGTAGCCTCCTGCTCCAGGTTGCCCCTCTGGTATGGTAATCATGGGTTCCATTGATACTACCATGTTGGGCTCCAGTACTGTATCTACATCCTCTCGAAACTCCACAGCTGATAAGAGAAAGAACAAAACAATTCATGAAGACAAGGCTAAGTCAGGGAGATGTGCATAGTCACTGAACCATTGAGGGAATATATAGCTCTTCAAAGGACATTTATGTAATCTGTTTATTCATGCAATAATCCTTTATCGGATTTACATGCGCTGAAATGGCAGCAACTGAGCTGTATACTCCCCAGGGAGCTGAGATGGTTTCAGGAATGATTTATGAGCCTGATGAGCAGGGGTAATAATGTAATGCGCCTGAGCACCTGTTTGGTGGATACGTGCGCCATATAAGTCCACATCATCATCATCGTCGTCGTCGTCGTCGTCACATCGTCGTCGTCGTCGTCATCATCATCATCATCATCATCATCATCCTCCTCCTCCTCCTCCTCCTCATCATCATTATTATTATTATTTCGCGTTAGCACAGCATGAAAAGAAAGATCTTGTTTTTCTTTCTGCCGTTACACCTCGAGTCAAGCTACGTCCCGTAGCCTTAGATCTCGAGTGTCTTTCGCAGAATCCTTGCTGTCCCTAAGAGTGCCGCCTTCTGTAGTAATTCTACTCTGACAGATGTTCCTATCTCCTTGAGATGTTTCTCCAACGCCTTCGGGATTGTACCCAGTGCTCCCACTACCACAGGAATAACCTTCACCTTGACTTGCCACAGCTTGCGGAGTTCTCTCGCTAAATCCTGATATTTCTGTACCTTCTCCTTTTCCTTCGAAGCTACTCTACTATCACCCGGCACAGCTATATCAATAAGATGACACATCTTCTCAATATGCTTATCCAAAATAACAACATCCGGCCGTCTATGTTCTATAACATGATCTGTCTGGATGTTGAAGTCCCAGAGAATCTTGACATGGTCCGTTTCTTCAACCTTTTCCGGCACATGGTCGTACCACTTCGATTGCACCTTGACACCGTACTTCTTACACAGATCCCAATGGATCACCTTGGCCAACTTGTCGTGTCTGCCTTTGTACTCTGTCTGAGCATGCACTCTACATTCGCTGACAATGTGAAATATCTGACTTCTCGATCCTTGCCTTCATCACATTCGTCGGCAGAGACTGGTCTTGCGCTGCAGTAATCAGACCCTCAGTTTCTTTCTTTAGTTCACCTCTCCTCAACCATTCCCAAGTCTTGCTACTTGCCACTTCTTCGGTACATCTCAGGAATCGGCCGTGAAGTGGTTTTTCCTGCCAATCTCGTGTTCTTTCTTCTCTTCTTTGATTCTTATACTCCTTTGGAACCAATTCGTCTGTCTTCATGTATTTCTGCGCAACCTTCAACAACGTTTCCTGAGTACTACTTACATGACACTACAGGCTCCTGCCTCTCTCGATGTTAACGCTGTCTGATACACTAAGTAATCCTCTTCCTCCCTCTGACCTCGGTAGATAGAGTCTGCTGACATTCGACCGTGGATGTAACATACCGTACATCGTCATCACTTTCCTCGTTTTCCTGTCAGCAACATCTAGATCTGCCTTAGTCCACTCGACAATTCCTGCACTGTACCTCATCAGCGACACAGCCCAAGTGTTGATCGCATTTATCATATTCCCTCCATTCAGCTTGGACTTCAAACACTTCTTCACTCGTCTTATATATTCTTTCTTAAGCCTCTCTTTTGATTCCTCGTGCAGTACGTGATCTGCTTCAAGCACTCCAAGATACTTATAACTTTCTTCTTCACCCAACGCCCTCAATTGTGTGCCATCTGGGAAAGTAATTCCATCCGAATGTACCCTTTTACCCCTCTTCATGGTCATCGCAGCACATTTCTCCAGACCAAACTTCATGCCGATGTCATCGCTGAAGATCAGTACAGTCTGCACCAAGGAATCAATCTCTTTCTCGTTCTTCACAAACAACTTCAGGTCGTCCATGAAGAGCAGATGATTAATCCTGCATCCATCCTTCGTCATCTCGTATCCCGCACTAACCTTCCGCAAAATCATCGTCAAAGGGAACAGTGCCAAAACAAACAACAGTGGAGACAGAGAATCGCCCTGGAAAATACCTCGTCTGATGTTTACCTTACCAAGACATTAATCACTGGCCATCAGATTTGTTCTCCATGTCTTCATGCTCTCACCCAGAAGACATTTCACCGCATCAGCTGCCCCTATCCAAACATTCCATAATCTTAGTGTGATACCATGTCGTATGCCTTCTTGTAATCTATCCATGCCATGGCCAGATTAGTTTTCCTGTTCCTACAGTCCTTTAGCACCGTCTAAGTTTATACATCATGGGTAGACATGTAATAGGTCGATAGTTACTTGCAACGTTACCCTTCTTAATGTCCTTCATGATGAGTACCGTTCTTCTGTCATCCACGTCGGAACGTTGCCACGCACTAAGCATTCTTGCAGCTGCTGGGCTATTCTTTTGTGAAGACAACTGAAGTTCTTTAGCCAGTATCCGTGCACTTGGTCTGGTCCCGGGGCTTTCCAATTCGGCACTTTCCTCAACTATTTCTTCACCTTGCTTCACCAATCTGAAATCCCTCTTGTTGTTGTGCATATAAGTCCACATCATCATCAGCATCATCAGCATCATCAGCATCATCAGCATCATCAGCATCATCAGCATCATCAGCATCAGCATCAGCACCATCAGCATCATCAGCATCATCAGCATCATCAGCAGCATCAGCATCATCAGCATCATCAACAGCATCATCAGCATCATCAGCATCAGCAGCATCATCAGCATCATCAACATCAGCATCAACATCAGCATCAACATCAGCATCATCAACATCATCAGCATCAGCATCAGCATCATCAGCATCAGCATCAGCATCAGCATCAGCATCAACATCAGCATCAACATCAGCATCAACATCAGCATCAACATCAGCATCAACATCAGCATCAACATCAGCATCAGCATCAGCATCATCATGGTGTAGCCATTTTGCTTTTCTTCGATATAAATCCACGTGTCCAAACCGAGGCTGGAATAGTCTGGCCCATATTGTGGAATTGCGTATGTGGAATATGTCAAATATGGCGGCGGCCGGCGAAATCTTTTTTCCCAGCGCGGTAAAGGCCATTATTTGCATTTTCGCTTCCTATTGGTTAGGTCTCGTCCATAATGATGAATAATTCATTACATGGATGTGCTTGCAAGAACTTTGTGTTCAATGCAGTTTTGTGCATGCTGCTGACGTGCACTTGTGAGAGTAAGCGCGTCTTATGCACTGCCCTGCATGCATGGTGAATCTAAAACAATACGGAATTAAATAGTATACTAGTAAATACTATATTATCATGGACTGTGAGTGTGCACGTCTCACGGTAGATGACTGCCCTTATTTGAAAGTAAGAATTGCTTAATTTAAGTTCATAATGCAAAACTAAAGAAGCTCATTAATATATAAATTATAAGGTAACTTTGATTAATTT
The DNA here is from genome assembly GCA_029582265.1 of Zoroaster sp. YZ-2022. Classification (NCBI taxonomy): domain Eukaryota; kingdom Metazoa; phylum Echinodermata; class Asteroidea; order Forcipulatida; family Zoroasteridae; genus Zoroaster; species Zoroaster sp. YZ-2022. The sequence continues at coordinate 16,740,329 of CM055821.1, read as the reverse complement.
GAACACGAAGCTGCCTTACCGATGGGTGACATTTATGTTTGCAAGCCTCCACATGTACACTAGAAACTCATGCAGTGACAGGCCTACTGTGCGCTTTACAGCCAGTCCTACAGTAATACTAGTACTGTAGTCGTATGGTAATTCACCATAGCGTACACGACGAGACCTAACCAATAGGAAGCGAAAATGCAAATAATGGCCTTTACCGCGCTGGGAAAAAAAAATTCGCCGGCCGCCGCAGCGAAATAAATGAATAAAAATAAAAATGGTACCCCATATACAAGCTGGGTCTACCCTAATTATACTTTCAATTTTCACTCACCTGCTTCGCGCCCGTAGTAGTGGCTCATGCATCCGAACAAGTGTCCGTAGCCAAATGTGCGATACTGCAATACGTTGTGCTTCAAGTAAATCTCGTTCAGTTCTCGCGTGATATCCTTGCATTTGGCCCCAGGTCGGATGAGCTCCATACCACGATGGTGCACCTCGCAGTTAAGCTCCCAGTATCGGATATTGTCATCAGATGCGTGGTCAAGGAATAGGGTGCGTTCCAAGGCCATGTAATAACTAGTAAAACAAAAAGGCCATTGATGCTTTCAAGTATCCCGCCTAGATCCTGATTGAACTCCATAAAGGGAGTGTCCACATTTAATAATAACCTGATTACAAAATTTTTATGTTAATACATATCTCCAAACATTCAGACATATTATCCGTCTGTCAGAAACACACAAAATGCCTTATACATTGATAATTTGAAATTGATCACAGCCGTGATCCATGTTCCACATATTAAATAAATGCAACAAATATGAACATATTTTCACTATTCTGTCGTTAATATGATTATGAAATATGCTGAAACTTTCACAGGTTGGTTTCTGTACACTCCTCGTGATTCTTATGAATTACGGTTGCATTTAAAGTCAGCTTAATTACCAATGTGTACATTCCTTTCAACCTTTTTATACGATTTTTTCGAGCTATTACAGGATAGACCTCAGTTGATTCTAAAAGGGGATGCATACTAAAGTATAATATGACTTATGAGGCAAGCAGACCATATAAAAATAAGCAGAAAAGTTAACACAAGAGCGGGGGGCAGATGGGGTCGTGATGTCAAAAGGGTACTCACCCAGCAATCATTGGGAAACAGTTGACAACAACGATATCACCCCTTTGCATTGGTCTTGAAGTCACTGAATTGTGACAGCCGTCTGAATTCAACCCTCCTTGTGCCCAAGACCAAGCTTCGTGAAAGATCAAGTGAATAGATTTCAAAATGGAGAAGCCCTTAGCAGCATATGGTTCGAGAAGACCTTATATAATGACTTAATATATCGTGTGATTGTGGCACTATTGTGAAATAGTTATTGATTTGGAACAAAAGATAGGTAGTTTAAAATCACGTATTATGTTATCAGGGGCGTAAATCCCGGGGGATGGGGATATAACCCCCCCCCCCCCCCACACACACACACACTTTTTGGCCCGGGGGATGGTCCATAGGATCAACCCCCTTCAGAATTTTTCATGCAGTAAAAAATAATAATAAGCAAATAATTCAAAAACGGGACGAAATTTGGTTTGTTTAAATATGTATTGTCTGTTTGGGTGTCATATTTATGATATCCTTGGGATTCTGATTGGATTCTGATTGGGAGGTATCCCCCCCCCCCCTTGATGAGCGACGTTCGACATCCAGTACTTCGTTGCACATTACGCAAACAAATTTCAATATCACCCTCCCCCCCCCCCCCACACACACACTTTTCGACACTGATTTACGCCACTGTATATTAGGATATCATTATTGTTCACTTGGACTTCGTACTGCACTACTGCTTTCCTTAGCCAAGATATGCAAGTGTGATCAATGTGATTTGGATCCCGAGCCCTGATTCGAAATGTGACTTGTAACAGGCAACTATTAATGTTCTAAATCACATCCTACTCATGGCGATCGTACCCTTGAATGTCACTTTATCACATACATTTTCTCGAGGCCTATCTATCTATAAGAATGCTGTTAACAAAAATTTATAATTTACTTACTGTCTCGTAACTCCCCATGTGGGTACGACTTTGCAATCTCCCTCACCATCGCCGTTGTAGACGCCTGGGCAACCTCGTACTCAGGAACGCCTACTCCCATCGCTGCACGTGCGTACTCACCACCCAAGTCGGCGATACGAGCGCCCTCTCGCATTAGGGCAATCTCTTCTTGACTTTTGATCAATCGCAGGTTCATGCACGGTTCAGCGATATCTATAATTTGCGAGTCAGGGAGTGTCACCCGGAGCTCGGTCAGGTTGTTGGCCGGGATGTGGTCCATCTCACATCCAACCTAGGACATAAATTATCAATGAAAGTGTTTTCTGAATGTTACTGACTTACACTTCATTAAATACAAAAACAGTTTTGAAAACATCAATTTCAAGATTAGCTACTAGATCACGCATTTCACATAAGTGGGAACTTTCAAGGGAAGGTATTTGGTAATTTGCGTTCATTTCAAACCCTCGAGTTATAATCTTTCAATTTTAAACTAATCTTTGAAAGTTTCATCACAATTTGTGGTCATATTTTTGAGAAAACAATGAAAAATGTTGCACATGTTTGTTATGTTTATATTATTTACAACAAGTTGCCAGAGTGAATTAGATGTTTTTCCCAAGATGAAAGCACTTCAGATGGAATCATTTCTTATGTGATTGATACTTGTACCATGCTTGTACCAGCTTTACAAGTAAGTTTACATATAATTATTCGTCAATTACTCAGGTAATTTTTTAATGTTGCACCTTCCCTTTAAAGATATCATTGCAGAAAGGGAAACTAACGATGTTCAGGTCAAATGACGAGAAACAATGGCGAAAGTCAATTTCTAAAGAAATGCGATGGCCTATACTGGACATGATGGTTTGATTTACCGTTCCTTTTATTTGACCCAGTTCCTGGTGCACAGCTCGCCAGAAGTTACCCTTCTGCCAATCAGTGTAGATGACTGTCTCTCCCACGTGATTTCGTCTGTCTGGAAGCCCATACGTCACGAGAGCTGAGATGATAACCACCTTCTCAGGGGTAACGACGAGGCCTGTGGGACGGCCAAATGACATGTACTTGTAATCGGAATAGTAATTGATGCACTGGTAGGAGGTGAAGAGGGCGCCATCTATTGAGTTCTCTTCCATGTAGTTTCGAAGCTTAGTTAGTCTTCCTTCCATCTCGGCTTGAGAAAAAGTGGGTTGTACCTGTAATGTGAAAACAGATTATGAACAACGGGAATACATTCGGGAAAGGGTATATATTTTTAAAGTCTTTTGTTCATGGTAATAATTTTCCTGGCTGAATGCACATGATCACATCTTCTCGGCTCTGGTTGAAAGTGAAGAGAGCGCCACCTATTGACTTCTCATCTATTCGAATCTCCAAGGGTATGTTCAACTCTTGGCAGACTTTACAAGCCAGTGGGGAATGGGCTTGGTATTTATTACAAATCTACAACATGGCGTATATTACGCATTGGTCTGCGATAAGAACAATAATGCATGGTGGTGAATCCTTTACGCAAAAAAGTTGAACAGGTTCTCTGAACACTACAAAGAATCCAGCTGTCCAGTGATAGATATTGTCAAGGGATTATAGGATTAGTTAAGTTGTGGTTGCTGTTTCTTGGTGTATCCACCCATGGAGGAAGGAAAACAGTTTTTCTTCCTCCATGATCCACTAGACCCTCGTGGATTATGGGGGAGGGGTTATTAACTCCTGAGTTGGCTACCAGGATCTGGCAGATAATGAGCTCATTATAATACCGGTAGTAACCAGCCAAAATTTGGAGGTTTTGGGGGTGGGGGAAAGCAATTAAAGCATGAACATCTTGCGAGTGCTTGATCTGAATGGCTTGATCACTGGGGATGGGGGACATGTCACCCTTATGTTTAAGGCAGGGGTATGGTAACGAGTGGCAATGCTCCCCTAATAATATCGCCCGCTCCCTAAAGAGACAATATCGCCACGATAAACAGGGCATGGTTTTAATTGGAGTGCTAGTTTTAGATTAACTCAGTGACTGAAAATAATACCCCACATGATAAGGTCATATAACCGTTGCTGCTGCAAAAATGCGCCAGTAATTTTCAGTCACTGAAACTAGGACACTGATTCCATGCCCTACTGTTTGGGGAAAATACATTACATATCGTTTCACTGCATTTTCTGCCTAGTGCATGCATGTGATGGTAGGTTCTTCGGATTTTCTATAGACTTGTATTTTATAGTGCACAAATATAGTGTTGTATTGGCATACATAATGGGCCCATAATTATTTTAAATTTTGTTTTCCCCCAAAAAATGGACAATCTCTAAAGTCGCTCACAATGAACGTGTCACCGTCCCACAATTAAGAATACACTTTCGTACAGATTGTCTATTACAGTGTATGTGACAACCCCATAGGAGTGGGGTTTGTAAAGAAAAAGTTAAGCATGTTAATCACCCTTCAATTTGCACCTTCACCTAAGGTTTGTTTGAAGGCGAATTAGTTTGAATCTCGGTCAGTAGCCAACACAGCGTGAGGTCACTGCCTGTAATCCAATGCAATACATGTGGGTGTGATTTGGTTTTGTGTATAAAGAGTGTGCAGTGTATACGGTATGTAAGGGGGTGTAGAGTCATGTGCATGCTCAGATGAAAATCCTATAGGAAAGAAAGAACAGTGAATCCATCCCGGATCCTGTTATACTGTTAATATAATCTAATCCTCCTAAATAATAATAAATCAATCCTTGAAAAGAAAAGTAACATAATAACATTCATTTTATCATGTTCTCTTCCTCTGTGATTTTACATAGTGTATTGTTCCAGATAAGTACATGTAGTGTTGTAGCGGGGTAAGCTGCACAGATTTGTTTTGGCCGCATTCAAAGGAAACGGTGAATTTGCGGAAAAGGGGGTTCAGAGAAAAAGAAAGATTCCCTTAAGTTTGAAGACTAAAAGCGATTTCAGTTAATTTGTTTCCTGATTTCCTTTTCCTTTTTGATTATTTATATTTTAAAGAAAGTTACAGTTGCTTTAGAACCCATCTATTAAAGCGCTGGCTCTTACTTGGCTGTGAACACTCGTTTTTATAGGGTATACTATAGATGCATATTTTGGAAATGTAACACAAACATATAGGCGTGAAAGAAAAAAGTGCAGATCCTTTCTTGTACTAGTTTTTAGTCATATGAAACGTATTGAAATAAGTCCAATGAGGGTTGCGGTCTGCATATTCTATTAAAAAACAGACATATTCAAAGTTATTCACATCCGTCCAGTCCGTTCGTTCATCCGTCCAGTTGCAGTTTGAAGGAGTAGCTATGCTTTTTGCAAATCATCTGAGCGCAACCCTCATTATGACTTTTTTCAATACGTTTTATATGACTAAAAATACAAGAAAGGATCTGCACTTTTTTCTTTCACGCCTACATGTTTATGTTGGATTTCCAAAATATGCGTCTATAGTATACCCCATAGTAAAAAATTAGCGTTCACAGCTAAGTAAGAGCTAGTGCTTTAATAGATGGGTTCTAAAGCAACTGTAACTTTCTTTAAAATACAAATAATAAAAAAGGAAAAGAAAATCAGGAAAAAAATTAATCGCTTTTAGTCTTCAAACTTTAGGGAAATCTTTCTTTTTCTCTGAACCCCTTTTCTGCAAATTCACTGTTTCCTTTGAATGCGGCCAAAACAAATCTGTGCAGCTTACCCCGCTACAACACTATGTACTTATATGAACAATATACACTATGTAGAATCACGGAGGAAGGAAGAGAACATTCCTCCATGATAAAATGAATGTTATTATGTTACTAGTTTCTTTTCAAGGATTGATTTATTATTATTTAGGAGGATTATATTATATTAACAGTATAACAGGATCCGGGATGGATTCACTGTTCTTTCTTTCCTATAGGATTTTCATCTGAGCATGCACATGACTCTATACCCCGTTACATACACTGCACACTCTAGTCTTATACACAAATAATATATATATATATAATATAAGACGATTCTTATATAGCGCAGATCACCGTGTGGTCCCTATGCGCTTGAGAAAAAGAGAAAGAAAGACAAGATAGGAGAAACAAGTTTGCATTTCAAGTCACACACACATTGTATTGCATTGGATTACAGGCAGTGACCTCACGCGAGATTCAAACTATAATTCGCCTTCAAACATCCTTAGGTGAAGGTGCGAATTGAAGGGTGATTAACTTGCTTAACTTTTTCTTTACAAACCCCACTCGAGGTTGTCACATATACACTGTAATAGAGGACAATCTGTACGAAAGTGTGTTCTTAATGTATTAAAATTTTAAAGTGACAAGGCTAACATAACAGTACATGTTAAGCAGTTAATAACAATATTGCTATAAACCCAACCTTCTCTCCGTTTGAGATCCTGAGAAGACTTGGCATATCATCTGATGCACTAATTGACGAGTTCCAACGCTGATTTCCGACCAGCGCTGATGTCTCCGGGGTGGTTCTTCCCAACCAGCAAACTTGGTCGGACCTGTGCTGGTTGTTCCTAATCCATACAGCCGCTGAAACTGACGAGCGCCTGACAAGGCATAGCCCAGTGGCGAGTCGAGAAAGAGATTTGATAGTCCATGCTGCGAACATTTTTAGGGACTCTAGGGCCTGTAGCGTGACTTAGACAGCAGAATAATATTTCTTTCAGATAGTATGCCGTGGACTATAGATTATCGCAAAACTTAACAAAAGAAACTAAAACAGCAGTAACCTTCAGACTTTATGTTCGTTACCAAACCATTGCGCAGACACTCTCAAACAAAGTGACATTAAATTGTTTGTGCACGAACCACCATTGGTACGGCCGGCGAGCGGTTCGTCCACAAACCCGTGTAGGCCAATGAGTGATAAGTAAGTGCCTAATGTACGGTATATTAACTGTTGGCCCAATAGAAGCGCCTGTGTGAACTGCTTGTGACTGCGTGCGCGTACATGAGGTATAGGCACGTATTACTCATTGGCCTACACGGGTTTGTGCACTTTGTTCGAGAGTGTCCGATTAACCCTCTCAGTACCGAATTGTTTGACCACTCAAGCGTGAAGCATACATTCTTACACAACAGAAAGCTTGTGTTCAAAGACCAATTTTACAAACTCTATTATCACCTTGAAGATATCATTTTACAGCAAAATAAATAATAAAAAATATCTTACTTATTGAATTCCCTTTCATAAAATCCAAAAAACTTTAAGATTGGTCAATAAATGTCCAAGTTCTTGGTCTTTGTTTCCTCAGTGTGATCTGTAAACTCAAACACTTTTTTGTACACAAACACATGGCGCTCCGTAGGTGTTTGGCATTTCGGATCTTTCAACTCCAATTTGAAGGGATTGCATAATAGCAACCTTATTCTATTTCACCATCAATGGAAAGATAAGATCTTGCTCTTTCCAACCATTGTAAGCTTGGGTATGGAGGGTGAACATGGACAAAACTACAGCTTTATAACAAATGGCCTTTGTGCTCAGGCTTGAGTGCTTTTTTGTGTGAAAGCTTGGTCGACTAAAGTCGACTATGGTAAAGAAAGAGGGGGACTGACATGGATTTAAATCAAACAGTTAAATATGTGATCGTTTTATTCTTTTATATCAGTAAAAGATCAATACAATTTTTGTTTTGTGTTTTTATTGTTTTTGAGAGTGTTATTTTACCATTGTAAAAATGCCCCCCACTTTTACGTCATGTCGGGAAGAGAAATTCGGCTCAAAACTCGGCTCAAAATGATCGCTGCACAAAACTATGTGAGCCGATGGACCTGACCACTTTACTCTTGTCAGTCGAACTTTGCTCGTCCAAATACGGCGATTTTTGGGTCACTTGGGAACAGATGAAGGCTAACACCGTCTTTGGTGGTGTTGCTGCATCCTGCAGAAACACATCTTCCCGGCATTTTATTAGTTCCGGAAACAAAAATCACGGAAGAAATGAAATCGACGCTACGTGTGTGAAACGTTTGTATGTATATGTACACATCGGATCTTCCCGACCTTACGTCACATATCTTATGCAAATGAAGCTTCCACCATGGGGCGGGGTTGCCTCCCCCAAACACTTCAAACACTGTTTTTAAATACTTGTACTCAGAAATCAATGATTAAATAGACACAGGTGGGTCTCAAAAACAATATTTTATTACAAAACGCCTTAAGTACACACACAATAAAGGATGTCAGTCCCCCTTTAAGTATAATGTCAACATGGATGCTGAGTTGTGGATAATATTTCAAAGTTAGAAAATTACACAAACAGAAAAAATAATGGAGACGTTTTCTGACTTAAAATTTATCGTATTCTAAGCATGGTCCCTAATTTTGTAGATATTAACAATTTCTTACACCTTCCTCTCCTCTCAGAATTTCTCCAGCCACCCCTATCCATATATAATAGCAGACTCCTACAGGTAATACAAAAAGCTGGTACGCATGGGCGAGAGTGTTTTGGAGTTTATGCACGTCCATTTAATAATTGTTGCCTGACGTGATGGGGTCCATGGCGTTTTGTACACCCGAGGGGGCTGATGGCACCCGAGGCGAAGCCGAGAGTGCCATCAGCCCCCGAGGGTGTACAAAACCCATGGACCCCCATCACGCCAGGCAACAATTATTTTGTTATACCATGGTATTAGATTACGTTACCGAAGAAATCTTCCAGTAAACTGTCTAAGTCTGTAACTGGAAGTGTCTGGAAGTTGCTGTCATCTCGTCCCGTTTCGTTGCAGTATTCGCGAACTATTCGTACTGCATGGTCGATCGAAGCATGGAGGAAGGTCCTTCCTCCATGATCGAAGCGAACAAATTCACACACAGCAGACAAGTTGTTTAGCTGGTCCCTACAGTGCATCAAATTGAAATATAGCGTGTTCTGCGGAGTACCAGCAATATAACAACCTCGGTCGCTGTTTTCACTTCTTGCAATCAAAAGTAGCACTTGTGAAAGATATAAAAATTATGGGGATGATACTCCCGGGGACGATCAGGGTGATGTACCACTCTTGAGAGGTGAACATCACTTTTTGAGTGACGTCAGAGGTGAACATCACTTTTTGAGTGACGTCACGAGGGTAACATGAAGATTTGTGATTTGTCATGTGACAGGCTTTCGACCAATGAAATTACACAATCTAAGACCATGGTATAACAATATGTTAATTGCCCATGTTCGTCCTGGAAAACTTACGCACATAAATGCAGGAACACAATTCTCATGTTTCCTCATGCTCGAGGTTATAGGTTATAAGTTTAGTAAGTTATGTTCTCCATGAATAAATGAACAAATACTATAACATCTGGGAAATGTTTCAATTATAGAGATCAGCGCTCGCGCGGTATGGAAAAACTGTGAGTAGCCTTGCGTACGAAGTTGTGTACAAAGTCCATAGGGTCAGGTTTTGGGTGATAGGGCAGTTTTGGGGTGAAGTTGTAAGTTTTTCAACGTATTATGACAACATTATGGAAACAATTTCTTTGAAATTAGTTAAATATATAATTAAAGTAGGCCCTATTCTATTAATGATCTAATCAATTTCCAAAAGGGAAATATCCATAATTTTGCCATAATATACTTACAAATTTCTAAATTACAACTTTTCACCAAGTTCAAGGCCTACATGGGTAAGTTTATTAGAAAACAATTCGTTAATTTAATTAATCTGCTGGTAATAACCAAAGTTGTACCTTCTCTTTAGAAGGTCTACGGAATGCAATGGTATGTAGATACTGTTTATTTTACCAAGTACACATGCTTTTGGGCAGTTTAAACAAAATTGGGAATTCATTTAGATTTATAAGATTGAGTGTAGGCCTAATGTTTAAATTTAAAAATGTTCATGTTTTATATCCTTGACACACTTGTTGTTTTGTCAACATGAATACTGTGACTAGCCTATAGGCCTACTGAGATAATGCCCTGGCTATAGGGCTATATACAGCCCTGATCCCTCCATCAATAATAAATGTGACCTGTTACAACGAAATGAGCGTAAAGTCGCACTGTACCATTTCTCAGTAAAGTAGGAAAAGTGAAAAATCAGAGGGGAGGTCTAATTTTTTTGTTATTATATTTGCAATTTGTAAATCTCCTTATATCAAATTCCAAATTTTCAGTTCGATCAGACAATTAAAAACCTCAATTTAAGGCCAATTTCGTTGGTAGCTTTTATTGTGTTCTAACAAACAACTTGAAACAAAGACGAAAACAAAGCCGCAAATCCCCCTCTGGTGGTCTGGGGGATCGCTGTAACCCCAAGTGTTATATATCATTGGAAAGCTCTTGTTCTACTGAATCCAGAAATACCAATAACTCAATTGTTTAAATTTCCGACTTTAAGCTCATTTTGTGGTGGCAGGTCACAAATATTAAAACAAAATATATATACAAACAATCTATTCGATGTAGGCTTCAATCTCAAATTCTGAAACGGAAAATTAATTAAAATGTCAAAAGCCGTATATAGCCTATAGTGGTCTGATCCTTTCTCTATGGTCTGATCTACCGAGACGCTTGTTTACTTATATCATGCTTATATAAACGATCAACACAAACCTGCGCCGGCTCAGCCCAAGACTTGATCAGTATGTCTTGTTCAGTCATGTCAATAGTTGTTCAGTTCCGTTCAGTTAATTAGTATATTAGAGGAACTGTATTTGAAGTCAGGTTTGACTAGTCTATAACCTAAACACCTCATCAGTGTGCTATAATAGTATAGCGTACGGTATGTATTGTATTATTACAACAACTGTTGGTTTTCCCACACATGAGAAACACAACTTTCACCTTTGTCGGGAAAAGCTCAAGGTTATAGGTTATAGCATAGGCCTTATTATAATAATACTATTGGTTTTTCCCATGGTGAGCAATAATTCTAGTATACGAACAGGTATAAATGCTAACCACTAAGTTTTTGGTGATGGCCTGGTCAGTGATCAATAACACCATTATTTTTTCTGTTTGTGTAATTTTCTAACTTTGAAATATTAACCACAACTGGCACAGTAAATCCTTGTCGAAGTGACCAAGCTGTAACGTCACTGATGATGTGCTCCTGAATATGCATAGTTATATTAGCATAAATACCAACAAGTGCCAAAGGTATCAAATCACTCACAAATTGGCAATTAAATGGCATCTAAGTATAATGTCAACATGGATGCTGAGTTGTGGATAATATTTCAAAGTTAGAAAATTACACAAACAGAAAAAATAATGGAGACGTTTTCTGACTTAAAATTTTTCGTATTCTAAGCATGGTCCCTAATTTTGTAGATATTAACAATTTCTTACACCTTCCTCTCCTCTCAGAATTTCTCCAGCCACCCCTATCATCCTCCCTTCCCCCCCCCCCCCCCCCCCCGGATCCGCTAATGATGACAAACAGACAGGAGAAACAAAAGCACAAAGAGAGACAGGACAATAGACCTTTAATTATCATGCCGCGGACATAATTTGTCAGATTCCCAGTGTATGATTATAATGCTGATTCACAGTTATACATGAAAAGGGGCCAGACTATTTTCCCTTCCAGCCTCAGTATGGTGTACGTGTACTTGTATAGAAGAAAAACAGCATGGCTGCACCTTGATAAAGACGAGTAAAGACAATGTTCAAGTGGTTGGACATACACATAGAGGCAGCCTAAGAAATTAAGTCGGCCGTTTTTTGTTGGTATTATCATACTGCAATCGTACCGTACCAAATAGCGGCTGGTAGGGATTGTATAATGATACTCTTGTGCTATTGCCCATACGGGGAGTCTGACGTAGACGACAGCAGTGCAATGCAGGTCTAAATTGCTGGAGCCTGATCAGTTGACCTCGTTAACAAAGTGCGGGGTCCGCCCACAATTATTGAGATCATTGGGTCCGCCACTAAGGACGATAGCAATCTGTGGGGTCCGCCACTGGTGACGACTATAACCGTTGTCATAGAGACTAACAAGCGTGCAGTTGGACAACAGATAAGAACAGCATCGACACAATGGGCCGGATAAATAAAAGTTAGCAATTGCTTAAAGAGATCAAACCGTGCAAGGTATAATTATTTACTTTTTATGCAGTCGGGTTTAAAAATGATAAAGTTGATACCACAAACATTTGGTATGTCATGACTTAGCCAGTCTTCTCTCAGCTGATGAACGGAAGAAGTCAAACACTTTTTGACTTGCTGTTTGGCATGCAGCCAGAAGAGACTGGTACTGTATACAAATAAAACGTAACGGAAAGTTTTAAAATTTACTATTAATAGAAATACTTCAATAATTTTGAATCAAAAAGTTATTTTAATATCTAATATAATTGTTCAAACCAGATTTGGTGTACTTTACTCGTACTCAAGTACAAAGATGAGTGGGTTTTAAAAACACAAAACATGACACTTTATATTGACTTGGAAAGCATCAAGTGGGTTTAAAATAAAACTGGTTTAAAGGGAAGATACAACGTACTTTCATTTCAAACCTCTAGTTTTTAAAGAATATATATCATAAAATTAGCCTGTACAAATTTCATCAAAATAGGTGCTCACATTTTTTGAGAAAAGAATGATGTTTTACAAAATATTGGCATTCAACACTTTTGTAAATTCAACAAAAAGATGAAAACTCTTCAGGCAAAATAATGTTTTAGGATGATTCATATGTGAACAAACTTTATACCAAGTAAGTTTTTAGATAATGTTACCAATGTTGGTTGGTGAAATTCTTGCGTTGGGAGATAAACAATTGATTTTTTTTTTAAATTTTGCCCTACACCGACGTGTGTATAGCACTGTATACTCAGTGCTTTCCGAGTGTCTGTGAAAAAACTACACAGGCGACTCGGGCGGGATTCAAACCCACGACCTCCTGCTTACTAGTGCAGATGTCTTAACCTCTCGACCACCGAACTTGCCCAATGACAATTGGCCGTCTAGAATCCCATATAGCAGCGGGTTCCGTGATATATATATATTTTGCCTGAAGAGTTTTCATCTTTTTGTTGAATTTACAAAAGTGTTGAATGCCAATATTTTGTAAAACATCATTCTTTTCTCAAAAAATGTGAGCACCTATTTTGATGAAATTTGCACAGGCTAATTTTATGATATATATTCTTTAAAAACTAGAGGTTTGAAATGAAAGTACGTTGTACCTTCCCAGGAGTAAGCAGGAGGTCGTGGGTTCGAATCCCGCCCGAGTCGCCTGTGTATTTTTTTCACAGACACTCGGAAAGCACTGAGTATACAGTGCTATACACACGTCAATGTAGGGCAAAAATTATTATAAAAAAAAAAAAAATCAATTAGTTACCAATGTTGTATATATAACTTCCCTTTAACCCTCTTACTACTACAAGGGTCAAAATCTGTCAAAATGTTGATATACTTGCCAAGGTATATCTAGTGCACTTAAAAGTCAAACACTGTCAAACCTTACGTGTAGTAAGTACATTTACAGGTCAAAATGAGTCGACCATTTTTGACTGGTAAAAGCATTGTCTGGTATTGTTCAGTGTGGTCAAAATGACAGTAAAAACCAGTCAAAAATGCCCCTGTGTGCACATTTGTGTCAACAGTCAAAATGGGCAGTTGACTGATTTTGATCTCGATAGCAACTTCCCACTAAAGTGCAGCTATAGTAGGAGGGTTAAGGGGAGAATATCGTCATTATCAGAGCAGACTTTCAACAGTGCATGGAATCGGCATCCTCGTTTAAGATGAACACACTGACTGAAACATTACTGGCTCATTTATGTAGCAGCAACGGTAATATGACCTTATCATGTGGGGTATTATTTTCAGTCGCCGAGTTAATCTAAAACTAGCATTCCGATTCCATGCCCTGTTGATCATTGCGATATTGTCCCTTTAACAGTATTGTAACTTCCTATTCAAGGCAAAGAGATTGATTTCATTCTAATTTGAAGAACAACTGACAATGTGGGCTCATGAACAGGGAAATGTCTTAAACGCTATTGTTAGGGACAAAATGTCTTAAACAGTACAATGGGGCTTAGGTTTAAGACATTTAAATGTCTGAAATGTAATATGACCTTATCATGTGGGGTATTATTTTCAGTCGCCGAGTTAATCTAAAACTAGCATTCCGATTCCATGCCCTGTTGATCGTTGCAATATTGTCCCTTTAAACACAACGAAACAGTGATACAGTGAAAAGTTTACTCCTGCAGTCTTTATCAGGTCAGTTTGTGGGTTATCTTAGAACAGTATTGGTTATTTCGTTTAGCCTACTTTAGTCGTCGTCAGTAGACTTACATGTATTAGTTATTAACAAAGCCTGATTACAATGGGCACCCCAAAGAATTATCTACTTCGTTATAAATATTAAACAAATATCAAGTGCCTCAGAGTGCAGTGGTAAAAATATATCACAAGGTCAAATCTTTGCTGTGTCATCTCACAAAGTGAAGTTAAAATAGTGAAGATTTTACTGAGTGATATATTTTTACCATTGAACAAATTCAAAGGTAGTGTATATCATTGTTAAAATGTCTGTAAATGCATCCATCTAGAACGAAGAGAAACAATTCATAAATGCCCAAGACAGTTTAGACAATCTGTTTGGACCAAAATGTAATCTCGTGGGGTGTATAAACGGATTGTATAGACTGGCTGATCAAAATCAGAACGGCGAGCATGTGTCATCAATCTACATGTGTCAGCTGAATTTCACCAATCTACAATCTACATGTGTCAGCTGTTCACGAGCTGTTTTGTGCAATGTGCGATGCAGATTTCAACCAATCAGAGTGACGAAGATTGGCATCACATGCCTCACTCATGTACTTTGGAAGTGTTTCGTGCGTCCCCAAAACGTGAATTTGCCCATTTCTATTTAAATTTTTTTTTTTTTTTTTACATTTTGAAAACGAAATTGATATATGAATGGTATAACAGTTTAAGTAAGACTAATTGCGGTGACACCATGTGGAATCTCAATTGAGTAGTACTTAGTTCTGAAAAGAACTGGGGTACAACTCGACGTTTCGATCAGTATGCTCTGATCGTCCTCAACAGTTTGACGCTTGGTCTTTACTGGTAATTATGCGTGGTCACAAGCGATAATGACCTCGCCTTCGACTCGGTCCTTATCGCCCGTGACCATGCCCGAAACCAGTCGTTAACCTGCGGTGAAAGCCACACGACAAACTGTTATTCCCTTAGTACAAGTTTCAGCATTTTGTGTTATATCAACAACAACATGTCAGATGGATTCCTTCCTCAGGACGTTTGGTACCATCACCAACTCTACATGACACATGTTTTTCCGATTACAATTCAGTAATATTGAATTTGGGTAATTACCAAAGATATCCACTTGCTTTATCCTGTTCGTAAGTGTGACATAATTCCAACATAAACCATGTCCACTTCGCACGTGCTGGCTCCAATGATCATTAGAAGCCTCAGAATTATCAGATTTATGCAAAAAATTTGAAAGCTTGGGACTTAACATTTAACATATGTGTTGTAAAGACTCAAAAGTCAATTTCTGCCTCAAGAATTGCTTTCGAACGTTAAAATCAAGGAATTTAGGTTAAATTACAAACAACGGTATGCCAGCTTTGGAACAAGAAGTAGCAAAAAGAATGCACGTACTACCAATGTGCGCACGTACTACCAATGTGCGCACGTACTACCAATGTGCGTGTGTATTATGTATCGACTTACCAACAGGATAGGTAATACATATTTGTTATTCGATGCATTTTTCAATAGAATTAATAGAGTAATTTCAACATCATGAAGATTTTCATGAGTTTTGAGCATCGACTGACACGAGATTAGCATTGCTTAGAGCAGAGGCTCCAATGGGGAAAGTTGTTGGTGATGTGTGGGCATTCCACCAATCAAATGACAAAGTGAGTGAGTTATATCACAAGGTGAGTGAGTTATATAATTATGTACAATGGGAGGGCATGGAATCACAAAAAAGAAGCTGTGAGATAAGTTAATCTACTGCGATGTTGTTATGTAAATTCCTGTGGGATTAATTCTGCATTTATCTTTTCATATTGAAAAGTCAAGCAGGCGTAGCCTTGGGGTGTCTGTTATGAGATGATGGAGGGGCGTTTCAGTCCAATCAAGGTCAGCGGGAATTAGCTGGTCGGATATTATGACAAAGCAATAATAATAATAATATTGAGTTCTTATAGAGCGCATTCCACATAATGTCTCGATGCACTTTACATATAACCCCCTGGTCATTGGGTCAATATCATTCCTGTAATCCCTGAGGATTTATGCAGCCCAAGTAACCCTAGTGCTTCAGTCACAGGTACCCATTTATACTCCTGGGTGAAGAGAAACCAGTACCACGGTTGCAGCCAGGATTCAAACCCACATTCTGATGAATCAACTCTCAGAACACAATTTTGCTTACCAGTAAGCAGTGCTATGAAATTGAGATCTATTCCCACAATATGAACGTTAAGTCGCACAATATTACTTATTTACTGATATGGACTTACAAAATCAAAATTTCATAAATGAAATTATAAGTATGACTTTTAAAAACTTCCACAGATTTTAATGATAAGTGCCCCCACAAGTGTTTGGTACCGTTGGTAAACTCTTTCTTCTACAGAATTCAAATTTACAAACATCTCAGTTTTGAAAAATGTAGAAAAAATAACATAGACCCCTCTATATACTCATGTAAAGGGTACATGTTTATACTGGTAAAACGAATGACTGTATGATGATACAATGTGAAGTTATTTAAATCAGTCAAATGCTTACCTTTTTATTATCCCTATCAGATGATAACATGTATTTATGATGGTGGACAGGCGATGTTGACTGGACAGGCAATGATAATGGATTACCCTAGTCACCTCTTTGAGTAAACACTTGAGAGATTACCACCCCAATATTTAACAATATTAAAAAAAGAAAAAAAAAAGAAAAGAAAAAAAAACTCGCCCTGGCAAAATTGGTTTCTTTATCCGAGTGTTTTCTCTTTGGAGTGCATCAGACTTTTCTTCTGGTTTCTTTAGAATGTGGGTTCAAACCATAGCCATGATGGTTGAGGCACTCGTGTCCATGATGGGCAAGACACTTAACCATTATTTACTTCATTACTACATTATTTACCAAGGAGTAAATGAGTACGTCTGTAGATGTGTAGAGATGATTCCGTGGTGTGTTGGGGAGGGGGTGGGATATGGATATTGTACTGCTACTGACCTGCTGTACTGTGCACGACCCCTGCGTTGTAGAAGCGATGACTTTTTTATTTCTGCTATCAAAAGCAAATGTGGCACAGCACACAGCATCCTGAGGATTTGCATATAAATATACAATTCAGTTGTCATGGTAACAGGAACTAATCCCCTATTACGTGTATGTCAGAACTCAACTATAACTAGCGCATCCCTGCTTATCTTAGGTGCATGTATATAAGGAAAGCAGGAGCTCAAACGTTTATATTTTATCATGTTTGACATCAGTGGTATAAAGGTAAGGTATAATATTGCTGAAGGGGTGGTTGTCACCTAGGGTACTCCCCAATCTCAATCCTATGTATGTTTGAGTAAGGTATCCTTACTTTCTTTGAGACAAGATAGACATTAAACAACCAACCTGTGAAAGTGTCAGCCAAATAAGACCACACGTTTGGGAGAAAACTTATCAATAACACTTATCAATAGAGGGCGGTATTCATCCCCACAGTAGACAGTACTGAATTTACAACTCAAACTCAAATCAAATGAATATGTCATGTATCACAAATGGGCCCTCTCTACCTTGGTTTGTGTGTCCGTAGGGTCTAGTACCAGCCTCTCCTCCTTGTCAAGCATACCAGTCACAGCAGCTACCAGACACTTCATTGGTACCCCGGCGTCCATCAGGGCCATACATGAAGCATTGATACAACATGATAATAGCTGGTTGTTCAATGTAAGGTCAATAATGTACGATGAAGGCATATATCAATCCAGAAGTCTATTACATACAAGTGTGCCAACCTGCTGTAATCCATACCATGGCATTGTACTCCAAATGTGCGCATGCACAACAAGTATAGTTGTACAAGTTTTGCTCTCCCCTGCCCAGCCTGCCATAAGGCATCATGGGATTAGGTGCTTGACGTGTAAAGCTAGTTCTTAGAACTACATGTAATCTTAAACTAGATGCTGTGTAAGTCTCCCAGACTGCACTGCTTCTTTTTGAGACCCTGCGCGTCAGTCTGTGGAACAATACGTCATGAATGGTACAAATCAATTGTTGTTGGATTACTATGCCATGGACTATGTTGGTACACGACTGGCACACTTCATGTAGGCAAGAGACTTCTGATCAAACATACTGCAATGATGCATCATATTTGCCTGTCAAGATCTTAGCATGGATCGACCAACGAGATAAAGCTATTTACCTTGGTAGCTTAACCAGCATGACAGACTTCAGCCAAGATCTGTGGTAATGTGATCACCTTGTGCTGTACCCACACTGTCCTATAGACATTGTGCACCTACATGTACGTCATAGATCACCGGCATGCTTGCGACATGGCCATATTGGTGATCACCTTCCTCATAAGAAAAGCACACTGCTTGACTGTATGTTATTACAAACACATTCAACAACAAATTCATCAACACTTGGGGTTCACTTTCACTTTAAAAAATTAATTATTAGGTAATTTGTATTTAAAAGAATATATTTGTTCAAGTTTTTGCATTTGGTCATGAAACAAACAAAAACTAAGTATGTGAGTCAGCATCATGCAAAACACCAACTAAGCCCGCGAGTCAAAGTGGTGTAAAATAAACACTCTGTTTGACTGAATGCAGCCATCAAGCTGGGGTGTGTTTTGGCGAACATGAATAGAAACTTGTTTCTGACGTCAAATTCTTCAACAAAAACAAGACATCATAACTACGCGAAAACAAGAACGTAACCAAAAACTTGTTTAAAGTTTCTGAAGTGTTCAATTCTCAACCTTTCTCAAAGTATACAGTGTAATTAAAATTGGCACAATGGAACTTACGTGCTAGTAATAAACTTGAAAGACATACTTGTATACGAATAATCACTCCATCATTATTGAACAAATAATGAACAAAACTTATCACAAACTTTGGTTCACGTTTGGTCAGGACAATGACGTCATCGCGAAAATGCTTAACAAATGACTGAAGTCCAAACATGCTTCTGGTCAGGGTTGCAAAAACACGCCCCTGGCACACAACTCACATGTGTGTGCCAGTCTGCTTTTGCATGGTGGGATGACGTCAAGTACACAAGGTAATTTTGTAGTTTTAAGCCAGAGAATTAAGCCGCCCTGCCTCTCAAGCAGGTGGGCAGGTGTTAATGTCTACGTTTGAATAGAACAAACATCATAGCAACAATGGCAAAGGATACTGCTCCAGAGTCTTGTACCACCTGTGTTACTATGGTAATAGAGGACCGTGGATGGAGAGTCGTCAAGATCACCGTTTCACAGGTGTTTCGAATTAGCTGTTCTTGAAACTTTTCCTTGATACCTAAATTCAGAAATAACTATTAAATAAACACATAAAATTTGACCATCCCATGGTACATGTACATAAGTGGGTGTTTGGGGTTGTGATGACTTTGTAATAAATGTTAACTTACTGAAAGCCAGGCGGGTCGCACATGACCCCATGTCAAACAGCGACCCCTTAACCCTCCTACTTCTGGTACCTTTTTCATACAAGTTGATGCACCATTTGAAACCATTCGCTTTTGTGGTTTTGAATGGTGAAATAACTGTGTACAGTATTGCTTCCCCCAAATGGTTTTGAATGGTAGGTCAGCTAATACAAAACCTTGTTTGGATCTTTCCAAATGGTAGTACAGCTAATACAAAACCTTGTTTGGATACTTCTAAGTGGTGAATCAATGGATCCTCTATGCATTTGAATGGATTTGAATGGATTTGAATGGTAGTAAGGCTTGCTACCAACACTGTTCAAATGGTATCACCATGTGTGTACAAAACCAATGGGCATTTTGGTAAGTGGAAATTTTGAATGGTTTCAAATGGTCAAACAGTAGGAGGGTTAAGGACACTACTGAGTTGAGTGCCATTTTCAATGGCTTCACTGTAGTTCACTGCAGCAAATATTTTTTTGAAATACATCATTTCAAAGTAAACAAAAATCTGTAAATTGTCTGTGAAACACGGGCGATACATGTACATCTTTAACTAATATTTTACCAGCAGCGTTTCACATCTGGGTCAAACATCGGTTAAAATGGACTATGTACATAATGTACATTACATTACACCAACACTAAGCATGATAAGGGTCAGTATTTCAGGCACATTTGAAGCATAACCAATTGTAGGATTTGAAGCTTTGCATGGCGGTCATTCCACCAGGTTGGGGCAAGCTTTGTGGCATGGTGTTTCTTGTTACATAGGTAGATGTATCATTCATTATCCTTATTATGAGTGCACATTCTTGGGTCATTCCACCAGGTTGGGGCAAGCTCTGTGACATGGTGTTTCTTGTTACATAGACCAGCGTGAAGTTGGTTACTTATTCGACATTTGACATTCAATTTCAAACAAGTAACGGTTACTGGTTTGACATTCGATTTAATGCATGTCCTATATGGGACAATTGGATTCGGTCAGTTTCTAGTGGTCAGACCCTTTTGGCCGGGCACTGTTAGGTATCAATGTAAAGAGGATGATCCAAGGATGACCTCAATGGTCACCTTGACCCGGCCAGTGGGGTCTTTATATTTTTTATCAATTTTTAAATATTTACTATATTTTATTGTCATATACAGTGTACATGCTGTTAAAAACGCCCCAAATGTAATGGTCAGTTTCTTGTGGTCAGACCCTTTTGGCCGGGCACTGTTAGGTATCAATGTAAAGAGGATGACCCAAGGATGACCTCAATGGTCACCTTGACCCGGCCAATGGGGTCCTTATATTTTGTGAAATATTTAAAAATGAGGATTATGGGCAGCAGTATGGGAGTGAAAGCAGTGAGATCGCCGATGGATCCCAACAAACAGAGGATGAAGATTCTGGGCAGCAGTATGGGAGTGAAAGCAGTGAGCCCGCTGACGGATCCCTACAACCAGGGACGGATGAAGATTTTGGGCAGCAATTTGGGAGTGAAAACAGTGAGCATGACGACAGATCCCAACAAACAGCGAAGGATGAGGATTGTGGGCAGCAGTATGGGAGTGAAAGCAGTGAGATCGCCGACGGATCCCAACAACCAGGGGCGGATGAAGATTTTGGGCAGCAGTATGGGAGTGAAAGCAGTGAGCCCGCTGACGGATCCCTACAACCAGGGACGGATGAAGATTTTGGGCAGCAATTTGGGAGTGAAAACAGTGAGCACGACGACAGATCCCAACAAACAGCGAAGGATGAGGATTTTGGGCAGCAGTATGGGAGTGAAAGCAGTGAGATCGCCGACGGATCCCAACAACCAGGAGCGGATGAAGATTTTGGGCAGGAGTATGGGAGTGAAAACAGTCAGCAAGCCAATTGTGCTTCTGAAATCGATGACAAGTGTCTAAAGAAATTGTCAATAGTTCTCAAACCTGATGAGTGGTCCAAAATAAAGCCCAGGAGTGGTAAATACAAGTTGTGCAACAAGTGGACAGATTTGATATACAGCAAGTTTAAGAAGTTCAACAAAACATGTGTCCTCGTGTTTAAGTATAACAGATCGAAAATTCCCAACAGCAGAAAACAAAAGGGTCCATATTTGACGGTCGTTGCACATTGCAAATTTCAGGGCTGCTGCAGGTACGTTTTTACTTTAAAAACAGTTCCAAATCGTTCTGATGATAATATAAGAATAAAGGTCAAACGAAGGGGCAAAGTTAACCACCTGGGAACCGATGGTGAAAAACGGCATGTGAAAGGTGAGAGACGAAAAGAGATAGCAAGTGAACTTAAAAAAACAGGGGTTACAAATTGGTATTATACCACACTAGCTGATGACATGTCTGCAGAAGAAATAAGTGCAGGAAATCTTTCTGCGTGCTCGTCTCTTGAGGTGTTAAGAAAAATCATCTCAGGAAAGAAAGGAATGGCACACCTACATGTACTGTACATGAAAATGTACTTCAAGAGGTGAAAATACTTCAAGATGTCTACAAAGACATCCGTCCCCAGTCAAAATACACTAACAGTGGATTTATCCAGTACTTTTCTTTATGAAATGCTTAAGGTTCATTTGATGCTGGACAATCAAATAAACATGTACCTGAACATGAAGGGAAGTTGTGTTTTGCATTTAGATGCTACTGGTTCTATTGTTAAGAAGATACCTGGTCAAACGAAGAGTGTTTATTACTATGCATTGTTGATGAAAAATCCAGTTAAAGGAAGGGCAGGAATTCTGGTATGTGAAATGCTGTCCACAGACCAGCATGCTTCAGAAATTAAACACTTCTTGAGTAGATTTGTTAACGTCATCACCACAATTAGAAGTCTTTCCTCAGTAGTCCCAAGAAGGGTTGAGACGGACTATTCCTGGGCACTTTTGCAATCGGTATTATATGCGTTCAATGTAGAAGAATGCAAAGGTTTCCTCCAAAGAACCTACAACATTGTTCATAGGCGTTGTAATGGGAGGAAGCAAATCAAAGGTTACACATACCCTCACATATGTACAGCACATCTTATCAAAGATGTCGCCAATAGACTTAATAAGGAGTTTACATGTGACAAAGGTAGAAAGCAGTTAATTCTCTACAGCTTTGCACTGCTCCAAACGGAGCATTCTTTTGAGAATTCAAAGGAGATCTTCTACCACATGAGTGTGGTGTTTAACTCTCCAAACACGAGCGCCACGGTTGAGTCGTCGACTGCACATATAAAGAAGCTCATCAACAGGAGTAGCGTCAATGATGATATCAGTACAGTCACAGACGATGCGCAATACTGTGGCGAAACAGATGAGACATTCAAAAAGGCAAACACGATAAGGGAAAATTCACTGTGGCACCGTGACTTCTTGCAGTTTATCCGTCAAGAATTTGATGAGGAAGATTTTGATGATTTAGATGTTCAAGAACCGATATCACCTAATGAATACCACACACCAGGAATCATCACAATGCCTCTTGACAATTTCCTCCACATACATGTATATCCATTGTGGAGCACACTTCTTCTTGGGGATTTGAGTCGCTACGATAGATTTAAAAAAGGTAATGTAGCCAACCCCCCATCACCGAATAGAGCGACAAATGCATTAATAGAAAACTGGTTCGGTAACGTGAAAAAGGACTTCTGTCCAGGGGGTAGAATAAGATTAACGGCAGGTCAGTTCATACGAAAAGCATATATAAATATTTCTGGCAGGGTTATCGAGATGAAGCTGAAACCGACGAAAAAAAGGAAACGTGCAGAAGAAGAAAACAATCCGGAGGAGGTTTGGAAGAAATCTAAGACAACAAAGGGAAAATATTTCCAGACCCCAAGTCAACTAACGAAACCGAAATCGGCAAATAAATCACCAACAAAACGAACAAAAACCCTCCTCAGAAAGTAAATCCTAGGCCTAGATCGAAAGAAAAGCAAAAAGCAACAAAGGAAAAATATTTCCAGGATGCAAGTCAACTCCCGAAACCTAAGTCGGCAAGCAAATCACCAGCACCACAAAGAAAGAACCCTCCTCAGAAAGTCAAACATAGGCCTAGGCCTAAAGCCAAGAGTGAAAAATATAACTTCCCATCCTGGGGAGGACATGCCTTTTATAAAGGTGTACATGTCCACTTAGACAACACATGCACTATAGATAATTTGCTGCTGATTGTGACAACGATGTTGGAGAAATATCCTAAATTGAGAGCTGCATTGAATTCAAGCAGACAGAAAGTGTGCCGCCACATTTTGGATGTTTCCGAGACATGATCGCATGGAAATTGGACACTTGGCAAAATCAAGTGGTTGCATAAAGTATGCAACATGGAATTGCAGGAGGGTAGTGGGGCAATACAGACACTGAACGCCTTGGGCACCGAGTATGAAATGTTCGTCATGCACCTGGATGTAATCCAAAAGAGCCAACAGACGTCTAAATGTTCGAGTACACATGTAGAAGATGCAGTAGAAGGGAAACATCGACTAGCTGTAGTGACATTTATCTTGGGTAATTTTTTTTTCTTCTTCAAATGTTTGATTGATTTGTCGGGCTGTCTGTCTGTCCGTTTTGTTTGTTACGGTTGGTTACGAGTTGTTTGTTTTGTATATTTGTTGTATAAACCCTAAAGGGAAAAGCTATGGAAAAGCGCTTTTCATATGTATATCAACACTAACAAATATTTGTCCTTTTGAGGCTTAAAGGGTTTTACATTCTTTATTTTAATTTGTTTTTGTTTTAGTGCCCCAGAAGATGTAGGCATTGGAAGTGTACAGGATGCGATATACAACTGGGAGGCACCCTTTATCACGCCAATTTGTGGAGCGCCATTGGCTGACCAAGAAAGGTTATTATACTTGAATATTATTTTAATTGCGACAAATTTAACTTTCATTATAACTATGTAAGTACTAATTTGAAACTTTCATTTACTGGTAAAAGCTTTTAAAAATTTAGTCGGTGTGAAGAAAAAAGTTAATTATTTTCAATCGGCGATTCATGTATACTGCATATGAAAGATAGAAATGACTCCTGAGAATACAAGAAATAACAACCACAACCACCGCATCGGCTTAACATTAGGTGTGGATAAAAATGATAAGTTACATTTGAGACAGTGTTAATCATACTTAATATATAGAATAAATGTTTTTCAATAATATGAACATAATTATTTAGATAGAATGATTGTCAGAAGAAAAGAAAATCAAATACAAAAACAAAATAGGGGCCTACAGTCCACATTTGATATTTGATATTAGAGTACGCTATGCGCCCAATGAAACGTCTAGCAAAATGTGTTCATTATGAGTTGGAACAAGTAGGTAATTGTCGGTGAACTTTAACATTTTTTCTTCAAAAACAGTCCCTGTTCAGGTCGACGACACATCAGCAGTCGGGAATTCAATTACTTCAATGGGAAACCTCCGATGATTTTCATTAATCCAACATTCCATTCCGTTAGTCACAAGAGAAGGGTGACGCTCTTTTTCCAGCATAAGCTAGTTGTTTGTAAACAGAGGTAATTTTGGGGTGATTTGGATACAATTGTCACGTAAATTTATATGTATAATATAAGTATCTACATGTATGTAATATTTTAATTACAACACACCTCTTTTTAATTTTCCTATCCATCTGGTGCATCTTAAGAGACTGAAACTTGACATCTAGGCGCACCCACGTATATTTACGTTGTTTAAAACACAGTTTTTTAAATTAAATTAATGGTATCCTATTTCGTGTTGGGTGATTTACTTCCGTGAGATCTTCGTATTTCAAGCATTCCGTTATGATCAGTGATGGAAAATAGCCAGCACTCGATGATTAAACTACTGCTACGAAATGTTTGTAGTTCAGTTAATGCCATTTGTTTGATTAATTCTATAGGTACACACTGTATGCACTGACAGTACATACAGACTGTCACTTCACGTGCTGTCTGAAACTTGAAGACTACTGGGTATCATTTGATGGGTTAAAGCGTAGTTTCTACAACCACGATGCTTCCCCCGATGCTTCAGAGATGATCTTACACAATCTATGTAGTTCAGGTTGTATAACCTGGGACTTTCCTAGACTTGGCTCAAGTCCGCCGGGTCCATGTTTTCTCTATCACAAGTAATGTCTATGGTGGCCCTGAAGGGACATCACAAATATCTTCGCAAATATTTGTGATGTCGCGAAGAAGAAAATAACAAATATCTTCGCAAATATCTTCGCCTTGATGCGACGTGTCCTTTCTCTATGGTTCAAGGGTCACAATCGGGTACCGATGGTCACATGGACACATTGCACATGAGAAAATTAATGTGAGATTTTATTAGCCCCCGGCGTTATAGTTATGTACCCGTAACGTTATTACTTCCTGCCTATATAATAATGTATAATGTTTTATTTACTCTCTTGACCTTCCTCCATGTTTAACTTTATACCAGTATTACTACTTTCTTGATTAAACCATGCAGTCTCAGTAGCGTTAAATGCCAGGGGGACATTCGCGCATACTTTTGTATGTTTGCAGGGCCCTCTAGATTGTTGACAAATAATACGTGTAAGCATTCGCGAATGGTTCGTTAAAACTATGCCAAATATGTGATTAGGTACATGTATGTGAATAGGTATGTGAATTTTTTTCGGGACATCACAAATTTCTCCATTTGTAATATTGTTTTTGAGTTTTTAATTGCTAATGTTTTTTTTATACAATTTCCAGCTTTAAAAAAATGGGATTTTATTTTTATTTCTATTTTTACATAGGGGCCTATGTACACAATGCATGTTTTTACATCATATACGAAAGCTTTTAAATAAAAAAAGTAAACTTAAAAAGCTTCAGCCTGGTGTTCCTCCTCCATCCATCTGGACCAAGAAATACCTGGCAAAAATAGTCTGATGGCTTGAAACTGACTATACATTAACCCTCCTACTTCTGGTACCTTTTTCATACAAGTTGATCCACCATTTGAAACCATTCGCTTTTGTGGTTTTGAATGGTGAAATAACTGTGTACAGTATTGATTCCCCCAAATGGTTTTGAATGGTAGGTCAGCTAATACAAAACCTTGTTTGGATCTTTCCAAATGGTAGTACAGCTAATACAAAACCATGTTTGGATACTTCTATGTGATGAATCAATGGACCCTCTATGCATTTGAATGGATTTGAATGGTAGTAAAGCTTGCTGCCAACACTGTTCAAATGGTATCACCATGTGTGTACAAAACCAATGGGCATTTTGGTAAGTGGAAATTTTGAATGGTTTCAAATGGTCAAACAGTAGGAGGGTAATGTGGTGTTTTTACCAATGAACATGTTCATAATATAACAATAATTGTTAAATACTTAAAATAATAAGACATATATATGGACCCCATTGGCCGGCTCAAACCGACGATTGTAATGTTCCTTAGGTCCTCTATACGTACATGTACATCTGTACCTAGCAGTGCTTGGCCAAAAGGGTCTGGACAGTAGAAACCATTACATTTTTTTTTTTTTTAACAGCATGTACACTTTATATGACAATAAAAGATATTTAAAAATTATTAAAAAATATAAGGACCCCAATGGCCTGGTCAAGGTGACCTTGAGGTCATCCTTGGGTCATCCTCTTTACATTGATACCTAACAGTGTCCAGCCAAAGGGGACTAGACAGTAGAAACTGACCATTACATTTGGGGCGTTTTTAACAGCATGTACACTGTATATATGACAATAAAAATATTAAAAAATTAATAAAAAATATAAGGACCCCAATGGCCGGGTCAAGGTGACGTTTGAGGTCATCCTTGGGTCATCCTCTATACATTGATACCTAACAGTGCCCGGCCAAAAGGGTCTGACCACTAGAAACTGACCATTACATTTGGGGCGTTTTTAACAGCATGTACACTGTATGGAGTGAATAAGTTCTTATTCAGTGTACAAAAGTGTATTAGGAATTCAGTATTCATGTAGAAATATATTGGAATAAGGAACTGGAGTTAATTCTTATCTCTTAATGAGTTGCCAGTTATATCCATGTACAGTACTTTGAAATCAGAATGATGGTTTATAGCTGTACTCTACCACTTATTGCCCATTGTGTACTAATTGTAAACAACTAACCCAATAACAATGGCAGTCAGTGTACATTCAGACATGGTGTCACTCTTGGTTGAACTTCAAAGAGATATTTCAGACATTTTCTAACCACAAGATTCTGACACTCTGGGTAGAATGTCTTAAACCTAAGCTGGTTAGCGTTTCAGTCATTTACATGTACATGTTGTAAATGTCTTAAACATAAGCATCTTAATGTTTCAGACATTTAAATGTCTTAAACGTTATCCCTACTTATGCTATGGTCCCACAGGAATATTTCGATCTTTCTGTTGAAATATATTTCGATTCCTGTTTTTTTTGTTATTTTTAATAATTTCGTCAAAATCTCGTATAAATATCGACAAAATATCTGTTTTCCGTGAGGAAATTTTTATTTTTGTATTTTCTCGACAATTTCGATTCATTTTCGATTTTATTTCGAAGACTTTCGACTGGCATTTCGACAAAATTCGACTGTTTAGACTGTTTAGATTGATTTAGATTTTTTTTCAAATAATTTTCGATTGTTGTAAAAAATTTGGACAAATGTTCCGATTTATTTCGACTGTAACGATTGTTTAGACTATTTAGAGAGTTCAGATTTATTCCGACTGGTTTTCGAACTTTTAGACTGTTAAGACTATTTCGATTTCATTTTCGATATTTTCGATAAAATGTCGACAAAATTTCGATAAATTTGATCGAAACTTTATCGAAAAATATTGGTCAGGTTTAATAATTTTTGATTAATGATTTTTTTTTTTCGACAACTCTCGACAAATCTCGACAGTTTCGGTTTTTTTTAGACTCTTTAGACTATTTCGACTTTTCTCGAGAAAATTTTGTAAAAAATCTAAAATCTTGACGAAACACGATCTAGAGAGTCGAAATCTCTGTGGGACCATAGCATAAGGTTTAAGACATTATAATGGCTGAAACGTAAGCTGTATTACATTTCAGACATTTAAATGTCTTAAACCTAAGCCCCATTGTACTGTTTAAGACATTTTGTCCCTAACAATAGCGTTTAAGACATTTCCCTGTTCACAGTGTTATGAGCGCACATTGTCAGTTGTTCTTCTAATTAGAATGAAATCAATCTCTTTGCCTTGAATAGGAAGTTACAATACTGTTAAAGGGACAATATCATCATGATCAGCAGGGCATGGAATCGGAATGCTAATTTTAGATTAACTCAGTGACTGAAAATAATACCCCACATGATAAGGTCATGTTACCATTGCTACTGCATAAATGAACCAGTAATTTTCAGTCATTGTGTTTCTTAGGCTAGGACACCGATTCCATGCCCTGTTGAAAGTCTACTCTGATCATGACGATATTGTCCCTTTAATTCAAAGTCATAATAAATAATAATAAAATAAATGGTACGTTTACCTACGTAACAAAGGGATGCTTATCACAAAGCTTGCCCCAACCTGGTGGAATGACCCATGGTGGATAGTACAGTAGGAGTATGGTATGTGTTACCACCATGTAAAACATCTCCTTAGAGATTATTTACATGGTGCTACAGCAAAACTTACTACTGTACATAAACTACTAGTACTACTACTACTACTAATGTGGACTTATATAGCGCACGTATCCACCAAACTGGTGCTCAAGGTGCATTACATTATTACCCCTGCTCATCAGGCTCATAAATCATTCCTGAAACCATCTCAGCCAGGCGCGTAGCCAGCCCTGTCGGTCCGGGGGGGCAAAATTAAGATGATCGTCCCGATTTCATGGTTTAAATTTAGTTGCGAAATACTGAATAATATTGAATCAAAACAATCGATATATTGTACAAACATGATCATCTGTGATTTATTGTTCTTTCCTTGGATCTATACTGTCTGAACTGTTGCTATTAATTTCTACACTGTCATGACTGTGATGAACTTAAACATTCATAATTAATCGTATTCGTAATGTATATATATACACACCGTTTACATCACACATTACACTGAAAGTTATTCGTGTACATGTGGACGTGGTATTGTGGTTACTTACACTGCATACAATGTACATAACGTATGATGAGATCAATTTGGCGGCCAGTTTGAAGTACATGTACGTTCTTCCTGGAAGTTGTGAGGTAATGCAATGCTATACTGTATATTCAACAGTGTCAACAGACAAAACAATTTAATTTCACGGCAACTTAATTTAGCGAATTGGCATTTCTTCACTTTTTGGAGGCAATTTAATTTCACTAATTTACATCCTCTTGCTATATAAAACCATACATTTTTTATATTTGGCAGCAATTTAATTTAGCGAATTGGGCCTCCTAGCGAAATTAAATTGCTAGCGAAATTAACTTGTTTTACAGTATTTGATAAAGTGATTTCCGGGACAAAAACCGGGTATAAAAACTTCAGATCTAACTTCCATTCCTCAATCCTCCCTCTCCGTCTCCCTTTATCAATTATTCACTCCTTTACCATTCCCTAAATCATCCTTTCCTCCCTCCCTAAATCTGCCTGCCTCTGCATCCTTAGTCCCAGGTCCGTCCTTCCCGCCCTTTCCGGTCCCTTACCTCTCCGGCTCCCTTCCTTCCTTACCCCTGCCCTACCGCTGCTTCCACCCGCCCCTAACCTTGCCTGCCTTAAGTTAGGCTGCCTTGGTACTAATCGTCCCAACGGTCCTATCCGTCCTTTCTTCCATTACCAAGGCCCACATTTCCTTCTCTCCTCCCCCTCCCTCCCTCCTCCGTCCTCCCTCATTTCGTCAATAATCCCTACTCTTCTAATTTCTTTCTTTACCTCTTTCGTTTTCTCCTCGAGTCCCTCCCTCAATTTTCCCTCCTTTTCTCTCTTCCTTTCCTTTTCTCTTTTCTTTATTTTTACCGTCCCGATTTTACTTCTATTTTTTTTCCGGGGGGGCAGTCTGCCCCCCCTGCCGGCTACGCTACTGATCTCAGCTCCCTGGGGAGTAGACAGCTCAATTGTTGCCATTACAGCGCATATAGGGCTAATCAAACACAACAACCAACTCTGCCCTCACACGTACCCATTTACTCCTGGGTGGAGAGAAGCAATTATGGTAAAGTGTCTTGCTCAAGGACACAAGCACCATGGTCGCGGTCGGGATTCGAACCCACATTCTGACGACTCAGCCATCAGAACACAAATCCGATGCACTAAACCGCTCGACCATGGCACTCCATATATACTATATATAACCTACTTACTACATACACAATCTTTCTGATTCTGAAACTCACCAGGCATTCCAGCCTTGGGTTTATAGATGACCTCCACTGTAGCTCGGTCAATTATTTCTTTGGTCTGACGAACATCTCCTGGACCATATACTGCTGCCATTACAGATGTGTTCCCTAAACAGATAAAGGAAAGATATTCTGTTCCTGAGGATTAGTACAACACCTATGCCTCTTCAGAGTTTAAGATGTAATTGCAAACATGGGGTGGGGTGGGTTGGGTTGGGGTGGGGTGGGTGGGGTGGGGTGGGGTGGAGTGGAGTGGAGTGGAGTGGAGTGGAGTGTTTTAGTTTTTCATATTTTTTCACTTCAACCATCAACCTAAATTTTGTTATATTGATATGGGAAATAATTTTGAACCCAACAGCCACTTGTGCTGTTGTGCACAATGTCTGAACATGTGTTTTAAGCAGACAACAAAATGGCTGTTATCTCACTGGATATATGTGATACATACATTCATTGCCTAAAATCTCCCAAAATAACATTACCAATCCTCACTCGACTACACTTTCCTCTCCTATAAGCCCTTTTCACACTACATCTCTTATCCCCGGGGAATACAACCCCAGGGAGGCCCCGGGAGTTTTTTTACCCCACTTTTACCCCGGCGCAGTTTCACACTGTCCCCACCCGTGTGTTCCCTGGGTCCTTATTCCCCGGGGTTCCACACGGATGTTTCACGCTATGATCAAACCCCAGGGCAACTGCACTGTGTTTTTTTGGCTAACGGAAGTCATGAATGTAGCTGTTGAGCGCAAAGTGGATGCCCGCACAAACTTAAAGATTGCGCACGCAAACTTTAAGTTTGCGCGCTGCAAACTTGCGCACGCAAATTAAATTTGCGCACTGCACTTTTTAGATTCCTTCTCGACTTGACATGAACTGCACGCTTACGTCATACATGTCACGCGCATGTGCATGCATCGATCATCATGCACCATCTGTCATGGCGGAACTTGCCGAGTCGTGCGTGGACATTGAGATCTTTTCCGAATTTTGCAACGCCAAATATCCAATTGGGGGGTTTTCAACTAGTTCTGCAATAAGGAGGGATAAGGGGATAATTATTATACAATATTTGAAGGGGGAAAATGCGGGGCAATCCAAGTCATTCAAACAATAGGTAACGAGGCGGGGATTTCAGGTGATACTCGCCTTTAGACTTATTATGACTTATTGTAATTATGACTTAATTAAGTCATAATTATCTTAATTAAGTCATAATTATCAGATAATAAGTCATAATTATGACTTAAGGCGTGTATTTTTTTAAATTTTTACGATGTCCCTTTAACGCTTCCGTAAAGATGAGCATACTGTTGTAATTTATATTCATTAATGTTGACATAACATAAACGTTAACATAAACGTAAACATAACTTCAGGATTATTGATGATTTGAAGTTAATTAATAGAGAAAACTGATGTATAAAACTGGATATCCTTTGATGTCTTTTAACCAAAAAAAATGGGAGTGTAGTGATTGCAGATCACCGGTTTTCGTTATATGTTGTGACTTTTGCATCTAGGTCTCATAAATTGTCTAAACTTCATTAAGTTATTGCTGTAATTTGATTATAAAGAGGACAGGAAACTGAAGAGGTGGTATAAAAATTGAGAGCATTGCATGGTGTCTGTGACGTTTCATGTCAGTTTTCCTCAACTTTCATTCTCATGCTTTCTTGGTTTGTTTTGACTTTTTTGAAATGAACCTTCCTAGTTGTCTCAATTTGCTTATATTTTGCAGAATGATTAAGATCTTGACCATTGACCTTGACTTCTTTATTACATGATCTATAAAAATGTCAGGTTTAATTTGGGTGGAAAATGCGTAAGAATAGCACTGTTATCAATATTTTGTCTGCAGTAGTCAATGAATGAAGTACATCATACGTCAGTATGCTTCATAATTAACAAGTGCTTGAAAAACCCTTACCATGAATCAGGGCAAGAAGAGCGAAATTAATTTCAATTAGAAGTAGAACTTCATTAATGAAATTCTGGTGAGTTCCAAATATTCCTTTTCATTAAACTCAAGTTTAGTGAACTGTTTAAACATTAGGAGTAGGCCTAAAATGTTATTTGACACGACTTCGTAATTAAAAGGTACCAAAAAATAAGTAAAATAATTTCAGACAAACCCGAAACTGGGTGTATCCTATAAAGATTAGAATAGTTAATCATAATCTTTTAACTTAAAAAAAAGAATATCGGAGATTCACTTGGGGATTTGTTGATGTTGAGTGCAAAGTGGATGCGCGCGCAAACTTCAAGATTTTGCGCGCTCAATTTGCGCTAAAAAATAAGCAAATAATTTCAGACAAACACGAAACTGGGTGTATCCTATAAAGATTAGAATAGTTAATCATAATCTTTTAATTTAAAAAAAAGAATATCAGAGATTCACTTGGGGATTTGTTGACATAAAAAGTGCGCCACCTTGGGGACCATCTGCCCGGTTCTGTGCCCAATTCCCGGACATGACCTTTTTGACTTTCACATTATTTTTATTATCGTATAATTGAAAGAATAAGTTTGCGCAAGGTATACAATTTGCGCTCGAGTGCCTTTGCGCAAATTATAACGTGCGCGCGAAAACTTAATTTGCGCAAGTGAAATTTGCGTGGTCCTGATAATTTAAGTTTGCGCAAGGAGTTCAGTTTGCACTCAACATAGCTAGCCGGAAGCACGTATAAATGCTTGCATATACTCGCATTGAATTGTAAACAATCAAAATGGCTACAAAGAAACGATTCGTTGTCAAAAGCTGACATAAACTTCTTTGGGTGATCGAGCTTGGCGCGTTATGAAAATCGGTTGACAAACTGGTACCTTTTATTTGCAGTGAGTCTTAATAAACGTTCAGTGAGACGGATACTAACCATTTTACCTCGTCCAAAACAATTTCAAATTTAACCCACAAATCATTAGTTTTGAAAACTGATAAATTCTTCCAAAAAGATAAAGTGAAATATGTTTTCGTTGATATTTGGTTTCTATAAAATACAACAAAACTTTATAA
This sequence comes from Zoroaster sp. YZ-2022, assembly GCA_029582265.1. NCBI lineage: Eukaryota > Metazoa > Echinodermata > Asteroidea > Forcipulatida > Zoroasteridae > Zoroaster > Zoroaster sp. YZ-2022. The sequence continues at coordinate 16,706,309 of CM055821.1, read as the reverse complement.
ATACTTGAATACAAAATAATCTGTAAAAACAAACAGCTTGAACTCAGACCGTGCAATTTATTTAGCGCGCATTTCGTGACCTCGACTGTTTATCTCTCTGATAAACCCACTTTCGTTTCCCACTAGACGTTACTCCCCGGGGGATTCTTAAGCACCTGGGGTTTTACTACTTACCCCTATTCCGGAGCAGGGGTGGATATTCCCCAGGGGATACCGGGGCAGACCGGGGGTAAAGCGATCCACTGCCACTAAAACTGCCCCTGGTGACACTGTTGTCATTCACGGTACATGTTCACTGTTCACGTGATTTAAAGTTAATGTTAGTTAACGTTAGTAACCGGTGTGAAGTTGGTTACTTATTTGACGTTCGACATTCGAATGTCAAACAAGTAACCGTACGTTAGTACAGTTATAGCCTTGACTTAAGGCTGTTGTCGAAGTGTGCACTTACCACGGTATTCTCAACCCTGGCCCGTACCGATTGCTAGCCCGAGAAATTCAGAACACACACATGGTGCGCCGTCCCCGGCCCGGACACATACACTGTACAGCGAGATCAATAACTAAGTTGTGGATATGGTTGTGCATTGTGACCTCATATGCATTCAAACTCAAACAACAGCCTTGACCCTTCTGTAATCGAAAGCTTATGTGTTTCTTTATTTTCCCATTGGAATTCCAATGGAAAGTTGTATGCAAGATGTGGGCGGTTCATTTTAAACGATGGCCAATCACAGGCTCCTAGCTTTGACCCCGATTGATTCAGAAGGAGTTTGAACTGCGCGCGCGGGCTTTCAAAGCTATCCAGCGCCTTGTATTCCCATAGCTAAAGCACAGATGGATCATGTTACATTTGCCTAAATATGGACTCCGTCTCTGTATACATGTGAAATGGAGTACACAAAGGTCAAAGTCCAACCTGGGCTAGTTGCACATGTACAGTTAGTACAATCATGTATATCATGCACAGCGAGCACAGCGAGCACAGTACAGCCTACCAGTCACCAATGGCAATGAGAATACATCTTTGGTTTGTGAAATTGGTATATTAGTATTAGCATTAATGAGCTCCGCCTTAAATTTTGGCATGTGCAGAACCATCAAGGCGCGACAGCGAATGTTCACTGTATGTACAGGTACATGTATGTACAGTAATATACAGTGTACTCCGTACATGTAACATAAAAAGTACATGAATGATGTAACGTTAACATAATCATATACATTCAGAACCTGTATCTCAGCTTCACGTTAGTTGAGATAAACACATGGTGTTACCGCAAACCGAAACGAAATCATATAGGACCTACATGTTTATAGTTTGATGAAATTCTTGCGTGCGTCGAGTGATAAACAATTGATTTAATTTTTGCCCTACACCGACGTGTGTATAGCACTGTATACTCAGTATGTATATGAGTCCGTACAAATGTGTGAATGTGCGCTGGAGTTAGCGAAATGGGGCAAAATTATGCGACCAAACCGTTCCGACGCGCCTTGATGATGAACAAGGCTACAGTTACTGAGTTTTCAATGAGCCCCCTAACCGTACGGTACCTTGAGTAAACGTTGCTGATCCATCTGGCCTGGACAGCATACTCTGCTCAGTACCAACTGTTCTCAGTTCCGACTCTACATGGTTGGAATCGCAAGGCATCATCATCAAATTTTCGTAAAAATAAATAACTACCAAAGTACCAGATTCAGAAAATGAAGGAATCAAAAAGCTCACTTAAAAACTGTGCACATGTCAATAAGTTAAAGGTCAAAAGGTGAAAGGTTATAGCCCCTGTGGCTGTACTATTATTCTTTTAGGTATATTTTGAAAGAGGGGATATAAACAATATTCAAAAATCTAAACAAAATTATAATAAAAACCAAAAACTTAATTGAAGAGATAGTATTTTTAAATTTAATTGTGATATATCTATAAATATTTTGTCAAAATTACAAAATAAATAAATAAAACGTTATCTATTACTCTATCAAATAATACATTCCACCCTGCCACCATAGATTATAAGAACTCTATGCCTGCCACACACTATTAATGTGCCTCGTGACGACGACGACGCGCGTGTGCAGTGACTGCATCAGAGCATTATGTTTATGGGACGGCTCTGCACTGCATAACACCATATCACTTGATTTTCTTTTCAAATTAGATTTACTTTCTCGATCTCCGTGATGCTGCAGAGTCAAGCGAGAACAGGCCGGCGTATTTTAACTACAGCTTTTCGGGCGCTTTCCACAACATCAGCAACAAACATGCCAATCAAGGTAAAAACCACAATGTAGGCCTAGGCTATATTTAATAATCTGATCTAACGTTAAAAGATAAGCCATCGTATATTATTATTAATTTATTATTGCAAGTCGGCAAGATGAAGATCTTTTATCTTGAACATGTTGAATCATGGAGAGCTTCCTCCATGTTGAGTCCTAGACCATGTAACCATAGTCATGATGGTGCAAGACCATGCCTATGGTGATACACCTGTATCATGGTGATACACCTGTTCATGGAAGAGTTTGAAAACTATTCCCTCAACACCGCCGACCTCCAACCCAAGCTGTGGCTCCGATACGTGGATGACACCTTTGTGGTTTGGCCACACGGCAGAGACACACTCCAGGATTTTCTACAACATCTAAACCAGCAACACCCGAGCATCAAGTTCACCATGGAAACGGAAGAAGATGACAAGATCGCGTTCCTTGATGTTGGCATTTCCAGAAACCCAGACGGCTCCCTACACCACAACGTCTACAGAAAGCCCACGCACAGATCGGTACCTGAACCAGCGCTCCTTCCATCATCCAAGCATCAAGTCATCGGTCAACCGTGCGCTCGTACAACGCCTACAACATTTGTGACAAGGACAGCCTTCCCAAGGAACTACAGCACATCCGAACTACCCTCAAACGCAACGGTTACAATCACAACAAGATCAGCACAGCGAAGCCGGTTCCAAACTCCAAAAGCAAGGTAAGTGATCTAAGTCTAACCCTCTCTGCTTGTCTCCCCTATCTAGGTTCGACGTCTCACAAACTACAACGCATCCTCCGGACAAGCAGGCATCGATGTGTTCCACTCAGCCCCAGCAAACTCAAGGACTTCTACATACCCACAAGGACAAACCGGACCCAAACAACAGAGCGAGTCTACGGATCCCCTGTGAGTGCGGTAAGGTGTACATCGGCGAAACGAAACGCAACCTCCCCATCAGATTGAAGGAACACCGAGCACCACGGCCGCAGAGGAGATTTGAAGTCCGCCATCGTCAAGCACTCGCACATCAAGGACCACCAAATCGACTGGCAGGCAGCCCAACTCATCACACCCATCGACGCATGGCACCCCAGACGCATCAGAGAGGCCATCGAGATCGTCAAACACGACACTGTGCCACAGGACATCGGTTTCTTCATCAGCGACATTTGGCGACCTATACTACAGACTGAAGGATGTTCTATATCCAAAGTCCATAACCCACCCCAGACTGAGGGATCCCCTATATCCTAAGTCAACCACCCTCCTTCCCCTGTGCTTGTTAACAACTGATTCAGTTCAGTGAGCACACACTCCTCTCCCCCAACCCCTAGGATCCTAGTCTCATAGTCTCACAGTTTCCCGCCTGCGCGCCTCAACGAACTAATCCTCCAGCATCCATTCATGGGATGATCCTCCAGCAGCCTACTTAAGCAGCAGCATTTTCCAGAGTCCGGCATTCTCCTGAGGACGATCAGAGCATACTGATCGAAACGTCGAGTTGTACCCCCAGTTCTTTTCAGAACTAATTACTACTCAATTGAGATTCCACATGGTGTCACCGCAATTAGTCTTACTTGTGATACACCTGTATTTTTTTTAAAAGTCCCCCCCCCCTGTCTCCACCTGAGAAAATGTACTCCAGACAAAGTTTCCCCCCCTCAACCAAAGAAGTCGTTTGGAAGTTGAAATTTTATTTGATTTATAATTTTTTTAAATTTTACTTAACCCTCCTAACAATGCCTCATATGTCTGTTGGTTTTGTGGTTTGTGATTGACATATTGCAGGGCATAGGCCTATTACTTTGTTCCAGCATGGAGGTCTTATTCTACCTCCATAGTCCATGGTTCCAGACTCAGTCAGTGGCTGGTGGTAGGTTAACTATGGAGAGTCTGTATTTACAAATAAACTGCTGAAAATCCCAATGGATGATGGAGGCTTGGAGTGGCTGATGGTGATTTATTATTGGGAGTTTGTTTACAGTATTTATAACCTGCTGAAAATAAGGTCAACTGTGGTATACATGTGTGTCTTTGTATGCATGTATGTACATTGGAGATTACTTCAAAGGGGCAGTGCCAGTGTCAGTATGGGTTATATGCATGCACAAACAATGTGTGTACAACACATTGGACAACAGTGGCCTCCCCTCCTACAATCAGTGAAATTTTTGAAACAACTCATTCAGGCCACTCCAAGCCATTGCTATGGAAGGCAGTGGCTCCTCATAGCTATACTGCATAGTAACATAATGCCTCATATGTCTGTTGGTTTTAGTGGTTTGTGATTGACATATTGCAGGGCATATTACTTTGTTCCAGACTCAGTGGCTGGTGGTACATGTAGGTTACTATGGAGAGTCTGTGTTTACAAAATAACTGCTGAAAATCCCAATGGATGATGGAGGCTTGGTATGGTTTATTGGTCTCAGTGGCTGATGGTGATTTATTATTGGGAATTTGTTTACAGTATAACCTGCTGAAAATAAGGTCAACTGTGGTATACATGTACATGTGTCTTTGTATGCATGTATGTACATTGGAGATTACTTCAAAGGGTCAGTGTGGCTTTTATGCACAAACAATGTGTGTACAACACATTGGACATTTAGTGGTTTACAGTGGCCTCTATAATTATGTAGGAGGGTTATTGGCTGTCCCCTTTACCCTTTTCAGTGTTGGCTTATTGTGTATTTATTTTGTTTATATGATACATACAAGATGTGGCATGAAGGTATTACATATACCTGTCATCTGATACCAAATAATTCCCAAATTGCGCAAATGTCTAATTTGAGCAGCGCAATCTCGATTTTGCTTAATCTCGAGATTGCGCTGTGCAATCTGCAGATTGCGCAAATCCTAAGATTGCGCTTGACATATACATGTACAATGTATACATTCAGCTCTGTTATCTTGGTTTTTTCACAATATTCATAATCATGGATTCATTAACCATAACTCCCTAGGCCCACTTGCTTACACATAACCTGAATCCTCCATAACTCCCTAGGCCCATTTGCTTACACATAACCTGAATCCTCCCTAACTCCCTAGGCCCACTTGCTTACATATAACCTGAATCCTCCAAAATTTTTCAGTAGTAAAGCAAGCACATGACATGTATGCACACATGTATGTGTTTCTAATCTGTGATACATGGCCAGGGACCCTCCCTGCATGCATGGAGCAATAAACAGTGTCCACTGACACAAGCATTGACCTTGCAATCACTGCAACAAACATGGATGTACATGTACCATGGAAAGGCAAGTATGCCTAATAACCTCAATCCTCCAAAATCCTTCACTTTAGCAAAGAGCATGTAGCATGTAACCTCAATCCTTCAAAATCCTTCACTTTAGCAAAGAGGATTTTGGAGGATTTGGGAAGGTTAGGGTTAATGAAATAAGCTGAAACTTTCAAAAGTTTGTTTTTCATCTCTTTTGATAAAGGCAACCTGGAATACTATGCACGAAAAAAGACCGCTCACTCGAGTAGTGAAGCCATGAGTGCCTTGACCAGTCCATTCCGAGGATGCTACTACTAAATTATTCATAAACCTCCAGCAAAATGAATAATTTATATGCAAACTTATTTAAACCAATCAGCGTAAGCAAAATGTTGGGCTCGTCTGTATTTAAATAAGTTAAACTATAAATGAATGCATTATGTATTATTATTTCTCTACCACATCGGTAGAAAAACACAGAACGGACTGCTAAAGGCCATTGGGGTGTCCGCTACACGTGTGCTTGGTCTTTTGTTGTTTTTTGTTGTTTTTTGTTGTTGATGTATTCATACTTTAACCCTCTTACTATTGCTGCACTTTAGTGGGAAGTTGCTATACAGTCAACTGCCTGTTTTGACTGTTGACCCAAATGTGCACACAGGGGCATTTTTGACTGGTTTTTACTGTCATTTTGACCACCCTCAACAATACCAGACTATGCTTTTACCAGTCAAAAACGGTCGACTCATTTTGACCTGTAAATGTACTTACTACACGTAAGGTTTGACAGTAATTGACTCTTAAGTGCACCATATATACCTTGGGAAGTATATCAAAATTTTGACTGATTAAAAAAAAAAAAATTCCAAAGAATTACAGTATATTGCTTCAATGAGACTGATACTTTTTTTCTCCACCACTTTCTTTTGGACCAGGTTGGAGACAAGATTCCTAGTGTGGAGCTTATGGAGGATAACCCAGGTAATAAGATTAACATGGCAGACCTGATTGCTGGTAAAAAGGCTATTGTGTTTGCCGTACCAGGAGCATTTACACCAGGATGCAGCAAGGTATGTTATATTACAGAATTGAAACTAAAAAAGGGCTGTTGGTTTAATTACCTCAGAGGCAAAGTATTTAGATCATACCGCCCTCTGTTTCATAGTCGTGGCTTTCTGAAACTAACTGACCTACATGTAGCATGATCATAAGACAATTCATATATAAATACAAACATGTTTGCCAAAAAATGTCAACTCTCTAATTTACATGTACAATGGTCTCGCAGGTTCATACTTTTCCTGACTTATAGAAAAGGCAATCTTTATGTAAACATACACAAAACATGTTTTAAAAACGGTCTTTTAACCCTCCGACTATAGCTGCACTTTTGTTGGGAAGTTGCTATAGAGGTCAAAATCAGTCAACTGCCTGTTTTGACTGTTGACCCAAATGTGCACACAGGGGCATTTTTGACTGTTTTTTTTTCTGAACAATACCAGACAATGCTTTTACCAGTCAAAAACGGTTGACTCATTTGGACCTGTAAATGTATTTACTACAGTGTTTGACTTTTTAAGTGCACTAGATATACCTTGGCAAGTATGTCAACATTTTGACTGATTTTGACCCTTGCAGTAGTAGGAGGGTTAAACTAAGAAGTTCGATTTACTGGAATTCTCTTTCGACACAAATTAAGAATTCCCCATTTTTGTACGTTTTTGCAAGAAAACTTAAGTCCTCTTTACTTCAGGGATATAAAATTATAAGCCTGTCCTTGCTAGCCTGTCCTTGCTACTGAAAAATTGTTAATAAGCATTTAGTATCTTGTAGGTTACTGAGATGGATTTGGACACTATAAATGTTTAAGATATGAAATTTGATATTGTAATGTAAGAGGAAGTTTGCGGTAGCACCATGTAATATCTCAAATGAGTTGTAATACTGTTTGGTTCTGAAATGAACCAAAGAAGTGTTTACAATTCGGCTTTTCAATCAGTGTCGTCTTCAGAGTACACTGATCAAAACATTGACAATCTGGTAATTACCAATGTTGTATCTTCCCTATAAAAACTGCATTTTCACCAGCTGTTTTGCCTTTCTTTGGACAGACCCATCTTCCAGGCTACGTGAATGATTTTGACTTACTGAAGGCAAAGGGAATTGACCTGTTGGTGTGCGTCTCAGTCAATGACCCATTTGTGATGTCAGCGTGGGGAGAAGCACAGGGCACGAACGGGAAGGTAATCATGTAACCACACTCCCCTTAACCCTGTCATTACCCTTAAATACGTGCATCTTCTTCTCCTCGTGCATATCGTAGCCCTCTAGTGGTGAAATTCACTTCAGCTGCAAGTTCTGGGATTAACCCTAACCACCCCAAACCATTCAAACTCCAACAGCAGGGTTTGATGGACTCGGAAATGCATAGCCCGGACAGGGATACTTTGCATGGGGCAGGGTGTCCCAATTCCAGCTACGTCCAACAGTGTTTGTGCATGGTGTTGGATTTTGGCAGATTCAGGAAGGTTCTTAGCCAAAATAGCTAGGGGGTTAGGGTTAAATAAGGTTGTTTTATATGCAAACGGGAAATTCTCACTACCTTCCAAATGCTATGATTTTGAGTTTTTCTACCTGCAAAAAAAAGAGATTTTTGTTAGCATTTTTTTTCAGTGTAAAACTCTTCACCTGGTAACTGGAGCCATTAGCGCACACAAACCGGTTAACCTCATATGGCCATGGACGGGTCCAGTTAGAGTTGGAAAGAATTATTTCAGATCTTTCTAATGGTTCAGGCAACAGTGCCTGTTGCTATCATACATTTAGAATTCTAAAAAAACACAACATCCAAACTTTATACCTTTTGTGTACGAAATGCTCTTCGTGTTTTGGCAATACAAGGTCAGGGGAAATAATACTGATAAAGGAGTTTCTCAAAACACGGAACATTCCCGTTCAATTTGGAACGTTTCTTCCAATTGGGAATGCCAGTTGAGAATGCGTAATCTTAATGGAATGTTCCCATTGGAACGTTCCTTTTGGGAACACAAGGCGTTCCCGAACGGAACGTCGTCCTGTTCCCAGTAAGAACAGCTTGAGTTACTGACTGAGGGGAACAGGTAGTCTTCCCAAATGGAACACTCCGGGTGTTTCAGAGTTATCAGCAGTGTATAAGCCAGGATTTGAAAAACAGGGTGTCCAAATGTTAATCTTACAATACCTTTGCATGTGTATTACAAATAAAACGGGGTGTCCAAATGTTAATCTTACAATACCTTTGCATGTGTATTACAAATAAAACGGGGTGTCCAAATGTTAATCTTACAATACCTTTGCATGTGTATTACAAATAAAACGGGGTGTCCAAATGTTAATCTTACAATACCTTTGCATGTGTATTACAAATAAAACGGGGTGTCCAAATGTTAATCTCACAATACCTTTGCATGTGTATTACAAATAAAACAGGGTGTCCATTTAGCAAATGGGGTGTCCAAAAGACACACAAAGGTATTGCTGGCTAATACTATGGTATGAGACGCTCCCTTAGTTTACAACACACAAACTACCTGTTCCTTAACATTAGCTTTTTAGTCGACGAATAATAATAATAATAATAATAAAGATTTTTAGCGCGCACATATCCACCCTGCTGGGCGCTCAAGGCGAGGAAACAAAGAAAAAACATTAATACAAACAATATACAATGATAGCATAGGGAAAACAAATTATGTACCGAGATACATGTACCTACAATGCAATTACAAATATACATCATCTTTGAAGAGTTGTGACATAAGATGAGTTTTAAGCATCGACTTGAATCTGGTTATACTATGACAAGATTTGAGTTTAGTTGGAAGATGATTCCAGAGTCTCGGAGCTGCGACAGAAAACGACCTATCACCCCAGTTCCGTTTTGAAGTTGGTTCCAATCAAGGTCACCACACACACAACACTAAATTGGGAGTACCATGTCAATTGTTTGCAGTCCATAACCAAGCTTATACGGTTCAGATCTTCCTACTGGTGCTTTTATAGGATTCTCAAAAACATTGAATAGCCAATATTCATTCGGAATGCCAAACATTCATATCTGAAATGCTCTTTGTGTTTGTAAAACTAGGTCAGGGAAAGTTATTTTGGTAGGTCTGTCATTTTAGGAGCAATCCCATTTGTTTCCCCCAATGTCTATAGTAAAAACATTTTCATTGATCATTTATTGTTTGGAAAAAAGTGTATGTAGGCCTACATGGATGATTGCTGTTGTGTAAAAATGTGTGAATTCATGCATGACTGGGAAGGGAAATTTAGTTGCTAGTGGGACATCCTGTTCAAACAAATCAGTAACGATGGGGTTTTAAGGGGATGTATACCATTGGTAGATTTATCCGAAGAGAAACTGAAGTTTTAAGATGGTAATAGTGCCAAACATCCTGAAAAGCTATTCCGTCTGACACGTTGTCATTTTCAAGAAAACATGAATCAAAATTTAAATCTGAAATGGATCGATTGATTTCACCAACCTATATATATATATATATCATGGAACCGAACCCGCTGCTGTATAGAATTCTAGCCGGCCAATGGATCATCGGTCGGTAATCCATTTCCACTTGAGAATGAATCGAACCGAACCGGCTACTGTATAGGATTCTAGCCGGCCAATGGATCATCGGTCGGTAATCCATTTCCACTTGAGAATGAATGAACCGAACCGGCTGCTGTATAGGATTCTAGCCGGCCAATGGATCATCGGTCGGTAATCCATTTCCGCTTGAGAATGAATGAACCGAACCAGCTGCTGTATAAGATTCTAGCCGGCCAATGGATCATCGGTCGGTAATCTATTTCCACTTGAGAATGAATGAACCGAACCCGCTGCTATATAGGATTCTAGCCGGCCAATGGATCATCGGTCGGTAATCTATTTCCACTTGAGAATGAATGAACCGAACCCGCTGCTATATAGGATTCTAGCCGGCCAATGGATCATCGGTCGGTAATCTATTTCCACTTGAGAATGAATGAACCGAACCCGCTGCTATATAGGATTCTAGCCGGCCAATGGATCATCGGTCTGTAATTCCATTTCCACTTGAGAATGAATGAACCGAACCCGCTGCTATATAGGATTCTAGCCGGCCAATGGATCATCGGTCGGTAATCCATTTCCACAATGAATGCAAACAATTTGAATGCAGTTTCACCATTTTCTTCTACCTGAAACAACACACAATGAAATGAGCTGCAACTTTCACATATTGGTTTCTGTAGATCTCTCATGGTTCTTATAATGTATGGATGCATTTACAGACATTTTAGTAATAGTGTATACTGGCTTTAAGACATCCTTACCATATCCAACCTAACTTGACCAAAGAGGGCTCTAAAAGCAGTCAAGAGTGACTGAGAGAGATCAGTGCTAGCCAGAAGATCTGACGTCAAGCTTTGAGCTAGAGGCGCGTGAATTATGCCAGATCCTGGCCGTGCGGCCGCCATATTTTCCCCCGATGCTCAACTTGGTTGGTAGCTAGCACGCGAACCTCGACTTGTGACGGCGATCTTCAGCACAACCAACGAGTACAACGTATCCAATGAAACCCCTTGACTGGTACGCCTGAAGCCTGTCTATGTCCTTGATATAGGATAAACACAGGGGACCAGTCTGTTTTTTATTTCTCCTGAAGACGGCCAGGGCACATGACTGGCCTGGCTGCCAAAATCTTGATTCCTCTCGCCATTTCGTCTTGGAATCTCCCCACTCAAGACAGATTAATTGGCATGGTGTTAGTATATATGTACAAACCTATATTGTTATAATTTCTTTTACTTTGTCTTGTCACATCAGGTTCGTATGCTGGCAGATACAGTGGGTGAATTTACAAAGGTATGTCAGGTACTTTGGAACTGCAGGTATTCTTGACTTAAACCTCTTAACCGGCAATTTGTGGCAATATTTGTTTTAATCAGAAAATTGCTCATTTAACAGATTAAACAAATTAACCCACCTACTCTAGCTGCACTTAAGTAGCTACAGAGATCAAAACCAGTGAACTGCCTGTTTTGACTGTTAACCCAAATGTGCACACAGGGGCATTTTTGACCAGACAATGCTTTTACCAGTCAAAAACGGTTGATTAATTTTGACCTGTAAATGTTCTTGCTACACGCAAGGTTTGACAGTGTTCGACTTTTAAGTGCGCTAGATATACCTTGGCAAGTATATCAACATTTAGACTGATTTTGACCCTTGTAGTAGTAAGAGGGTTAACCCTCCTACTATAGCTGCACTTTAGTGGAAAGTTGCTGTAGAGGTCAAAATCAGTCAACTGCCCATTTTGACTTTTGACTGGTTTTTACTGTCATTTTGACCACCCTCAACAATACCAGACAATGCTTTTACCAGTCAAAAACAGTTGACTCAATTTGACCTGTAAATGTACTTACTACACCTAAGGTTTGACAGTTTTTTAAGTGCACTAGATATACCTTGGCAAGTATATGAACATTTGGACTGATTTTGACCCTTGTAGTAGTAGTAGGGTTAATATCATAAAAAATAATCTGGATCACTAAAGAGGACAGTTTCTGAAGTCATCCATAGTCCCTTCCATTAAAAAAATCTACTGTTAAATAAATAAGCTATACGAACTTGATTATCCCATAGTAATTCTTGAAGTTCAACTATGATCAGAATTATTTTGTTTGTATTAACACAGGTCCCTTCCTGGCTGAATGCACATTATTGTGATGACTTTGTAAATAAGTTATTATGACTTGATAATAAGTTCTGATTTTAATCTTTGACTTTTCAGGCTGTTGATATGGAACTAGATGCAATAGCGATTCTTGGTAACGTACGCTCCAAACGGTGAGATTATTACAGATTTGATTGAAGTCAACCAAAATTTGACTGGATGCTAAAGGAAATTTTGTCACTTTTATTTTTTTTGGGGGAGCTCAGTTATACATATACAAACACATTGTCATTTTAATATTTACTACATGTTGATAATTTGTTGATTAAGACTTTCAGTATGGGGTGAAATGCATTGACATTTTCTATTGATTCGCATTGTGAAGGGGTCGGCCTTTTCATCAGCAGCTCCAGTACTATGAAATAACTTAGTTACCACATGATATTCAACACTCTCAATCCATTGACATTTTTTAAACCTTGCTTTTAATTAATTGTATACACTGTGGTTCATCCATACAGCACCTGCTTTGTCCAGGTTTTGTAGAAATGGGTCTCATGTTTTTAAATTTCTTGTTGCTTTTGTTTTTTTCTGTATTTCAATGTGTACTGTTAGGTTTTTTTTTTTCATGTTTAACTTTTTATGTAACATGCAACTGATCATTTTTATAAAAGTCCCGCAATACAAATTTTAAAATTATTATTAATACACTCACTGGCCAAAAGTATTGCAACATGAATTTGTACGAGACATTGCCTAGACGGATGGCCGCAATTATCAGGTCACGTGGTTACCCGACAAAGTATTGAAAGACTTTGTTTCCGAGCAAGAACAGTAAAAAAGAACATTGACTTCAAAACACAGGCCCTTTCAAGAAGTCTTAAGTAGTGTAAATAAAATCAAATAAATTTTTGTAACAGTTCTCCAAACTGAACTTTGGTGTGAATTTCAATGTTGCAATACTTATGGCCAGTGAGTGTATATGTGGAATATAGATCACGGTCATGATCCATTTTAAAAAAATTAAAAAATTATAGCGTGTCAGACAGAATAACTTATCAGGATGTTCGGTATCATCACAACTTCACATTTTTTTAAGAGTAGTTTTTAGATTATAATTCAGGAAGTTGTGTAATTATCAATGTTTACATGTACAATACCAGTGTTGTAACTTTCCTTTAATCCTAATTTTGTAATTGTTTTGTTTGTGTTTTTTTGGTTATCCACACAGCTATGCCCTAATGGTCGAAAATGGCGCAGTGACCCAAGTACAGGTTGAACCAGATGGTACCGGATTGACGTGTTCTCTCTCTAGTAATCTTCTATCTCTCCTGTAAGTAGACTGGTGGTGGGTACCAGTGATGGCTGGCTGCAACATGTTAACAACTCATCACGAAGGGAACCAGTCTAAATGCCATTTTACAGATGCTGATGTGTATCAACCTTGCTTTCACTTCTGGGAAAAGTGCTTTCCACAATGCTGATTGGTTACTTTTAAATATGCAAAAAACAGCTTGAATTATTTTGAGTAAACCAAATATTTAAGTTTTTTTTCTTTCTTTTTTCATACTGTAACGCTTATCGTGTTGGTAATGGTAAGTGTGATGTAATTACAACATAAATCACGCCCACTTCGCACATGCTGGTTTCAATGATCATCAGAAGCCTATTGGAAATGCATTGACCACCCCTTTCTTTAAGGATTTACACAAGAAATTAGAATGCAATGTATGTGTTGTAAAGATTTAATATCTTAGTAACAAAGTCCATTTCTCAGAGATGCCAACATTCCAAATTGAAAAAGAGTAATTTGCCTAACGAAAGGTTTTCGTCATGTAAACGGCTGATGAACTACGGTGTGCGTGCTGTAAACACATGTGGTTCTTTACATCGTTGGTTTCGCAGCTGGCCAAAAATTGATACAAGGATTGTACAATCGTAAATGTTTGGCATCTCTGATTTCTGCCTCAAGAATCACTTTTAAACGTTAACATTAAATTACACACAATGGTATGGCCAGCTTATTACCAATGCACGCAGGTATTACATGCTATTCAGATGGTATCAGACCAAATCTCCTAATTTGATTTTTGGATATTGCAAATGTTGACTTCCAGGGTGAGAGAGAGCAGTGGGTACGAGGTATACAGAAACTACTTGAAAGCCCTAGGGACGAGGTTGGATGTGCATGTACAAACGGCACTGCATGCTCTCCAAGGTTTTAAATTATAAGTGTGATGTGAAAACATTAACAATTTACTCAGTCTGATGAAAGTAAATCTGAAGTGGGCCAAGAATAAACCTGATAAATACAATTTATCATGAAGATTACTGAAATCAAATTATGAACTTCCTTAGATATTTAATTAGATATTTAATTAGAATCATATATATCTTGATTTTGTATTCATTTATAGCAGCCGATTCAAACATTTTTGAGTAAAAATGAAAAAGTTATCACAGGTAGAATTATTCGGGTCAATTTGATTTTAATTTTGATTTTAATAAAAATGTAGCACCCAAGACAAATTAAGTTTAAAGGGAAGGTACAACACTGGTAATTAACAGATTGTCATATTAACAAGTGCATTCATCTCCGAGAAATGTCGCCTGACAGCAACCTTTATATAAAAAATATGTAACAGTAGTTTTGTTTTATTAAAAACATGACATTTTTCGAAGGTTAATTTTATTGTACATTTCTTGAAAACTAGAGGCTTGAAATGATTGTAGGGAGAAGATTTGATTTATATTGGGGAAACTGAAGAAATAAATTATGTTGAGTCCAATAAATTTGGTTTTACATGGCCATACAGGCAGTTTGCTTAACTTAGGATGCATATGCAGTGGATACCACTAGAGGGAGGGATGATTGGGAGGGATCAATGGTTTTAGAGGACACAGGTTTGGCCCGTTTTATACAGAATGGGTTGGGGGGGGGGGGATATATTAACTAAAACTACATGCCTTTATGAGCTCATCTAAGGATGAAATCAAAACAAAAATCAGTAATTCAATTTCAAAGGTTTTATTTATAAATATCAATTTCACAATTAGTTTATGCTCTGACTTGCATAATGTCTTTATTGCATTGATTATACACATTTTACAATATGTGAACTTATAACTTTATATTTAACAAATCAAGTTCAAAATTTCCTATGTAGAAAACATACATAAACTCTTGAAAAGAGGCCTTTTACTCTTAGGCCTATACAAAAAGATTAGATGTTTCTTTCATCTGTGTAGTGAATGAACATAGAATTCAATAGCATTGTTGTTACAAATATATTATTGCTTTGACATGATATCTATTTCATCCACAGTCAAGCAAAAAATAAAATCTGTTTCTCATATACTAATACTAATATCCATGAATATAAATAAATGACTGGGATTTTCTGCCCGTTGTTCTAGCGTATTATTCTTGGACAGACATTAATGTATGGCTTAAGTGGTGAAATGACCTTTGTACCATCTGCTTGACATGTACATAGCAAGCAACCCGACATCAACGTCCAGCAACAGGGATACATATAGTCTCCCCTGGTGTCAAATCAAAGGGGGAGGAGAAGAGATCTTGTGGGGGGGTTCTTTGGTGGTACTTAAATTGGAGCCTTTGTTTTCTTTGAAATGAGGGAACGACAACAGGAACACTAATATGCTGATAGTCATCACCTGCTGGTACCTACATGTAAGCTTGTCATCTGCTCATCAAATCGATGCTGTAAGAAGCTCAAGATCTCAGCTGACCTGGCTGGGGAGATCTTAGCCCTCTGCTGTAGCTGTTCCTGGGAACTATGTCAATGGGGAAAATAATAGACGGTGTGACCTTCGTTTTATGCAAAATTGTGGCCTAGTCACATTTTCTGCCCGGTGGTATGCGCGCTCACATGTCACATCGTCTCATTGATCTCCATCATCAATATAATAGAGATGAATGCATCATCTATAGACCATGTGACCTATGACGCCATGCTTAAACCAAAGCAGGATGCGCACCCATACTGCAGGGTAGAAACTTCCCGTTTTGGTTTAGGCATGATGTTACAGGTCACATGGTCTATTAGATTGAAGGTAACAACATTGTGTTAGGCAAAACAAATGTTTCTACAATTTAACTTCAGAAACATAGACAATCAACAAACTTACAAAGGTTAATTATTTTTCCTTTTCTTGGTACATGACATGGTAAGTTAAAATCAGTATTAAATGAAGAAAAGGGAATGGTTTCAACATCATGTGTAACATTTAACTTTATGAGCAAATGACAAAGTCAAATCTACCTTTCATATATAATAGTTTTTAAGTGTCTGTCATAAAATGTGTTATTCCCAATTTGACCAACTTACCAGTTGATTAATTGTTGAACACATGGGAATGCTGTCATCAGTGACAGGGCAGTGGCAGTGCTCACTCGAGGCAGTGATAAGTAGAACTTAAAGGCCTGAAAAAATAACACCAAACAAACAAACTTAAATGATTTATTACTGAGAAACTTTGCATGATTATGGAATGTTAATTAACCCTCCTACACATGGAGGCCACTCTGATCCACAAAATTCTGTTCTTTAGCAACCTTCAGTACATACATATACAAGCCCACTGTAAATGTTTGAACATATTATTAGTATGGCCTGCAATGTATCAATGGGAGACCACTTTACCCTACAATCTCAGTGCACAGAAGGGTAACCATAGGAGGCCACTGGCAACAGCTAATGGCTTGGAGTGGCCTGAATGGGTTGTTTCAAAATTTGCACTGATTGTAGGAGGGAATGGGAAGGTACAATATTGGTAATTACTTAATTACAACATTACAGGATTATAATTATCATGATATGGAGTTGGTATAAAAGATATCAATTATCCCGGCAAAAACAATCTGAAGTAAAAGTAAAAGTAAAAAACTAAGACAAATCTTAGTCTTGGAGACATACATGTACATGTAGTGTTAGCCAGCAAAACCTTTGGGTGTCTTTTGGACGCTCTGTTTTATTTGAAAATACACATGTAAAACCATGCAAAAGAATTTTGGACACCCTATTTTCAAATCTTGGCTTTCACTCTGCTCGGAGACGGTGATCTTGACTACAACACTGAATCATAAACAAACTATACCAACAACACCAGTGTGTTTTTCTATTAAATGTGACACTCATATAGTGCTGGGAAGTAACCAGTAAATTCACTAACCGTTTAACCAAAAGTCGGCACCCAACAGCCACACAAACTAGATATAGTCGGCAAATAGAACAATGTGTATACATTTTCAATCAAAACGCATCAATAAACTTCCTGCAATGAATTTTAACCAGTTGACGTCGGGAATATTTATTTTTTTCCGGTCCCCCATGCGGGTTTATTTTCAGTGAAAAATCTGAAAAAATTTCTAGCCATTAATAATTTTTTTTTGTCAATGAAACTAAGTTCGGACACCCAAATAAACACCTTTAACTCATTGATATTTCGAGAATTAAATGGCTAGTTTTTTAATTACGGTTGTGTTTGTTCAGCACAATTAGACCGTTGGCGAGCTCCGATGCAACGACCTATTAGCGACCAGCACCCGGTCGAAAAGACGGCATACCCGGAGAGAGATCAAAGGCCTCGTAAACAATGGATATAAATCCGTCTTTACAAATTCTTGGCTGGTACGTCAAAGGAACATGTCTTGGATAAAGGGATTACGCAAAAATCAACAAAAAGAGTGAACTCGTTCAGTGTTTGCAGTGCATTTTGTCCGGGGCCACCGAACCGTGACCCCATGGACTCCGAGAAACGATTGCGTGTATACAAGTCAGCCGCCACGACGGCACGCCACGTGTGGCGTGTTGACAAGTCTCCCGGTAACACACACAAAAATTGGAATGCGTGTTTAGACGCTCTCCGATCTGCTGTACAAAAAAAAATTGCGTGTATACACGGCCTCCGAAACGAACTGGTTAACCAGTTCGCGTCGGGAATAAAAAAGTTTTTCTGGGCCCCTGTGCGGGTTTCTTTTCCCCACACAAACACGTTAATGGAAGCTTCCACAGCGCGTGGCCACGTCTACCGAGCATGCATACAAATATTCCGGAGTTTCCTCTGGCGTGTATAGATGCTCTCCGATCCGTGGTGCAAAAAAAAATTGCGTGTATACACGGCCTCCGACGCGAACTGGTTAATAACCAATGCGGCAAAAACTGAAGTCCAGAACAACAAAATGGGCGGTAAATTCTTCAAAAATTGCTGATTTGGTTAGCCGGTTAACAGATTTCTAAATGCTCTTGTGTTTCATGTATGAATGCATGTTTGTAGTCTGTCTCATTTTGCCTTTGCGAAACAACCTGCTAGATTCAAAACGTAAGGCCCATAAGCATTATTTTGCAAATTTCTAAACAGTTAGTGCAGTTTCGGTCAGTTAACCGTACCAGAACTACACTCTTCCCATACTCCCATATGGATCTGTTCAGACATAAACATAAGAAAAAGCAAGAAACGGACAACAACTGAATGAGTATACCTGTTCTTGGACTGGGTCCATTGATGGGGGAGGGGACAATGCTGCACCCTTCCTGACTTCAATGCGAACCAAATCAGCAAGGATCCTTGCCGTGCCGTCTGTATGAGGATTAAAAAGCATGAACCAATTGAACAACAATTATGTCAAATCTTTTTTGGTTGCTGGTTTGGTCGTAATATTATCTGAAATATTTTTGTTTAAATCATTGAAATGTCTGTGGGCTGGATATGAAATGCTTTTTATTTTAAGACATCACAATTTTACAATCATTTAGCTCATGTAAATGGAGAAACAGATGCAGTAATATCATAATTATAGTAAAACAAATTGGACTGTTTAGATAAAGATAACGGCTATGTCATTGTCTAGAAAAAAGGGCTGGATTAAGAAAAGGAAAGGTACAACATTGGTAATAACCAGATTATCAAATTAACACATATTATCTTAGAGCTTACTTGAGAAATTATTTCACCTTAGAGAACAAAAAGAGGGGTGTGATTTGACAAAGGTAAAAAATCCTGAAAAATGGGTAGCAGGTCTGGGTTTCCCTTTGGTCTAGAGGTCAAAGCCCCCTGAACCTCCTGGATGTTTAATTTTGGAGGATTTACAGACTCTCCACATCCCCACAAACAAGAAACTAGAGGTTTGTACATGATACAGGCTACTTGTACGTGGAGTGTCGTGGCCGAGCGGTCTAGCTTACCGGACTCAAGTTCTGGTGTTAGCATCAGAATGTGGGTTCGAATCCCGGCCGTGACACTTGTGTCCTTGAGCAAGACACTTAACTATAATTGCTTCTCTCCACCCAGGGGTTAAATGGGTACCTGTGAGGACAGAATTGGTTGATTAGCCCTATATGCGCTGTATACTCCCCAGGGAGCTGAGATGGTTTCAGGAATGATTTATGAGCAGGGGGTAATAATATAATGCGCCTTGAGCACCACTTAGTTGGTGGATATGTGCACTATATAAGTCCACACATTATTATTATTATTATTATTATTACTTCTTTCTTTCCTTGGTAGCTACTTCTCTTCTTTCAAGAACATTCTGAGGCAAAAGGAGATTTGTAAAAAAAATCCTCAAATCAGGAAAAATCCTTTGAAACCTGTTGTGAATGTACATTCCCAAGTATCAATGACGTACCTTCCTGAAAGCAGTGTCAAAATGCAAGACAGGGCATAACTTAATTGGCATATGTAATCCGCTCTATCGTAATGAGGAATGTCCCCCAAGGGACTGTTTCGCGTAAACAAGCTCTGAAGTTCACATAACGTAAAAAAATCGCATTGAAATTGATTTTGAGGTTTTTGTGTATTTATCAATAAATATCAATAAAGTAGAAAATAAAGACCTTTTCTCAAGCGTGTCTGTGTCCATTTTTGTTGCAAATCATCCTCGTTAGCTCCAAAAAGACGAGTTTGAACTCCTTTTGTAAGCGCCGTTTCGAGCCGCGCCATTATCCTTTAGCATGCATGTTTGGTACTGTTAGAAAGGTCATGATGTGACCTCTGTAATTTTATCAATGACATCACTATCTGAATACTGAATAATGCAGCAGACGTACAGTCGTTCATGTACATGTGCACAGCGCATCACTGGGCACCAGGAGAGACGAGGTCATGCATTGTATAGTAGTATAGGTCACGTTCTTCACGTACACGAGTAGGCGCATGATCGTTATTTGACAGTGTTTGTTTATCAAACATTCAGAGACTCAGAACTTCTAAAATAATTTGAGCATTGACGTTAAACTTTCACAGAGTATTCTTAAAGACATGGTCCATACGCCTGATAAATTTTGTGATTCTAGCCTTTCCGGAAGATTACCATTGCCACGGTAAGTTATTTCGTTCAAGTTCAGATACTATGTACAGCGCACCCCCACACGTAGTACACACAGTGCGCGTAGTTCAAACATTTTTTTTTTTTCGCAGCGCGTACTTTTTTTCAAAACCGTTTTTCTCATAAAACGTTTCTGTAACAATCGCAGCAGTATCTCAACTTCTTTGTTTAATAACTTCGGAACGGAAAAAGGGACACATTTATGTTTGGCTTCATTGGAAAGCCCATTAAATGTTCGTTAGATGGTATGCATATCTCCATTTTTCATATTTGGGGGACATTCCTCATTACGATAGAGCGGGTCACATATATTCATTGACCCACAACAGTTTGTGATGTGTCAGTTAGAAATAGTGCATAAAATGAGATGCTCACGGTGATGACTTACCCAGTGAATCCGAGTACAGTACTTTAATGTGAGTCTTACTGAGTGCAGCCAGGGTACTGTCAAAGTACTTAGTTCGAATCCTGTAGATGGAGAAAACCAAACAATCTGCTGAATAGGTGATAAGACTCGTTAAAGAAATGAATATTAAAGTAAAATGTGTATCTAGTAGCAAAATAAATAAATGTAAAAACAAAATTAGGTGTGAAATTTGTTTGAGCAAAAATTAACGGGACGGAGGGCTTTAAAGGGACAATCTCATGATGATCAGAAACAGCCTTTCAACATGACATGGAATCGGTGTCCTAGTTTTGGATGAACATAGTGACTGAAAATTACTGGCTCATTTATGCAGCAGCAACGGTAATATGACCTTATCATGTGGGGTATTATTTTCTGTCACTGAGTTAACCCTAACCCCCTAGGCATTTCCACTAGCATGCTACCTCAATCTAACAAACTCCAACACCATGTAGACTAGTAACCCACCATAGCCTGCAGTACTCAACCCATCAAACTCAAACAGTACACTTACAGGAACAGTACTCAACCCATCATACTCCAACAAGCTCTATGCTGTTGGATTTTGATTGAGTGGGGTACACATGGCCCAAAGTAAAGTTTGAACATTCAAGTCACACAGTACTCAACCCATCATAATCCAACAGTCGTTTTCAGGCTAAAAAAACTTAACTATACAAAAACTAAAACACCCTATGGAATAAATGGTAGGTTCTAGTTGTATGATGTTAGATACAATGCCATGCATACCTAAGTACAATACTTGCCTTTATCAGTTGTTTTTTACAGCAGGTTGGCCATAATTAGAGCATAGAGCAATAAAGTGTACCAAACAAAGCACTTAACTACATACACACCCCTCCCCACCTAAACAAGACGAACATATGTTATTTATTACAAGAGGTCACAGTGTACCCAGTGAACCAAGCAATGCACTCATAACATACACACACTTTCCCCACTCAGTCAAAGTCCAACACTGTTGCATGCCAATAGTACCATACACCATGCATGCACACACTTTCCCCACTCAAAAGTCCAACAATGTTGCATGCTAGTAGAACCACCTTCCACACTCAATCAAAATCCAACGGCATTACTGTATGCCATTGGTACTCAACCAATCATAGTCCAACAGCTTAGCTAAGTTCACAGTACTCAACCAATCAAAATCCAACAAAACCTTCTGTTGGATTCTGATGGGTTTGGGGTAGTTAGGGTTAATTAATCTAAAACCAGCACTTTGATTCCATGCTCTGTTGATCGTGACGATTGTCCCTTTAATGGGGTTGGTATGGGGGGGGGGGGGGGAAGGGGCCTAGGCAGGGAATTAGGTCTTCATCCCCAAGAATGCCTGATCTGCCACTGATGTACCCTAAATGATTGACTTACAGTGGTTTGGGTTTCATGGAATCTGATAGTTTGACTCGATCCTTCTCTATGATCAGACAAGGTCTGTCAAACAGCTCACACAGGTGTCTCACTCGATCAATCAGCTTGTTTTTGTTGACGCTACTCCCAAAATCTGTCATTTCCAAGTTCAAACGGTTATTTTATTGTCCAAAAAAAAAATTTATTTACAAAATCTGTCAGTGCCAAGTTAAAACAATTTTTTATCAAAAAATTTGACTACTTTAGGCCTACGGTCCTCTTAGGACCTATTGAGCAATCATTAATCTATTGGCCCAAACTATTCATTGAGCTTGCTGCATTTGTTTACCAAATTTGAAAGCAACTGTTCTGCGTGGAACAGATTCTGGGAACAGATTCTGGGAACAGATTCTGGAATCAGACAAAAGAAGTGATAATTGACAGTCCTAATACCTACAAAGCAGTTACTGTAGTCTGAGTAAGTAAGACTAATTGTGGTGACACCATGTGAAATTCTCAATTGAGTAGTAATTAGTTCTGAAAAGAACTGGAGGTACAACTTGATGTTTCGATCAGTATGCTCTGATCGTCCTCAGGAGAATGCCGGACTCTGGGAGATGCTGCTGCTTAAGTAGGCTACTGGAGGATTAGTTTGTTGAGGCGTGCAGGCGTGAACTGTTGAGACTAGGATCCTATGAGTTGGGGGTAGGAGTGTGTGCTCACTGAACTGAATCAGTTGTTGACAAGCACAGGGGGAAGGAGGGTGGTTAACTTAGCCATTACAAAAATGTCCCATGGTAACCCCATGGGTTTCCCATGGGAACGAATGGGGAATACATGGGGTTTAATGGGGTCGTCATGGTGCTCCATAAAAACACCATGGTGGACCATGTGAACACCATGGTCATCAGTGGCGGTTCCATGGGACCACCATGGGGTCCCAAGAAACACCACGGGGTCCCCAATTTGAACCACATAGGAACACCATCATGGGGTCTCAAGAAATACCATGGGAACACATTGGGGCTCTTTGAGACTTTCATGGCAACAACTTGGAGGTTGATCTAACCCAAGACAGCAATTGTGGAACATGTTCTTCACCAAATGATAGCATTTGTACGTGGACCGACTCCGGGGTCAACCATGTCCATGGTCATGGACGGTTAGTATAAGCATGGAGGAAGGAAAATCTACTTTCCTTCCTCCATGGTATAAGCTCGACAAACACTACGTGAGCATTTGAGCGACCGACAATTCGCTAAATTTAGATGGAATGTATATTCTTGTAAATCTTTTTTTTTTAAATAAAGAAAATAAAAGGAAAAAAACTATTAAGTTTTGATCATTTATAATATTGGACGTGTGCGGTTAACTAACAGAGCTGTTTCGTGAATATCATTCAATGATGCGACATTAGGCGCCGTTTCCAGTGGTTTTTAACCTTTAACACAGGGATTTGTCATGAAGTTCAGCATTGTTCAATTTCATCTTTCATCAGGGCTGAAACGAGCATGTAAAACGAGGGCGCATTTCAGCGCACATATGTGCGTAAACGTCATCGACATGTGGGGCATCGATGTGTATCCGGTCGTCCTCCACTGGTACCCGGCTACACGTATGCTGTAACCACGTTATTCACAAGCATACGCGCAAGCGGACCAGCACTTAGAAGCGACACGTCACGTGCATGCACGTACACGTACTGTACATGCACGTGCACTTACACGTACACGTACACGTACACACACACACGTTCGTCAACCACTCAGTTTCTTTGTTTGAATTGTTGAATTGTGATTTAGATTTTTCGACTTTCGCCCCTTGAACCTTCGCCCTTGTCCTTTGACAGAATTTGTTTTGAGAGTAATATTATTTAGTATTAACGTTAGAATGCCTGGGTCAAAGTACGCGTTGGTTCACTGGATATCAAGCAACAGTACGAGCATTGTCAGCGGTTGTTGATCGAGAACAGCTGCATGACGCCGGTAAAGTGGTCAAGGTTTTTGCTGCCATTTTAGGAAAAAAAGAACCCCTCGGCGGTTGGAAGAAGTATGATGGCAAAGTTATCCAGACGGATGGTAAGTGCCCTTTATCAATTCATAACTCATAGAAAAAATATTCCAAATTATTATGTGATATTTCAGAAATACGAGCCATCAGAATCAGATCATGGAGGCATGAATCCCCATGATCGACAAAAGGCATGAAACTTATAAAAGACTACAGTGTATCAAGTTTCAGTATTTCAATTTTTCTCCATGATGTGATTCGACCAGGCCTAAAATAATTACGCACATTACAATTACCATTCTCTGTTCATGGTTAAGTTTGCCTGTCTGCCCAGAATGGTCATGTACATGTACCCAAACGTTCACCAAAAAATAAATACATAAAAAAATGAAAAATCTTTGTACTTTGCTAAACATGAAAGTATGGTTGTCATTTTTTCCCATAAGTTTCAGAACATGGAAATAAATTCCCATGAAATTGGTCAAAGATCAGAAGATAACAAAAAAGGTTGAGTTCAAATTCTTTCTGTGGTACAAAAGACAAAAAATATCCCTCTAGTTTTCCCCCACTTTTTCGTTACTCAAGATTTTGTGGTTATAATCTTCATACATTTTTGGTTTTCAGATAAACTCAGTGTCCTGCAGGCAGAGGAGGAGAAGTTCCTCACAGAAGTCCATTCTGATGAAGAAATGGCATCAGAACAGTCCGAGGATGAAGGCAGAGGTCACCGAAAACCAAAGCCAAAGAGGAAAAGCCCATCTGATATTGACTTTGTATGTTCTTTTAATTGTAATATTTTTAGTATTTGATTCATTGTTGGAATTATTTAAACATTTTGTATGATTTGGGGCGAACGCACAGATCAAACTCACAGCCCTAATGCAGCATGTTGTACCGGTTCATTGTCAAACTCATAGCCCTGATGCAGCATGTTGTACCGGTTCATTGTCAAACTCACAGCCCTAATGCAGCATGTTGTACCGGTTCATTGTCAAACTCATAGCCCTGATGCAGCATGTTGTACCAGTTCATTGTCAAACTCATAGCCCTGATGCAGCATGTTGTACCGGTTCATTGTCAAACTCACAGCCCTGATGCAGCATGTTGTACCGGTTCATTGTCTTACTGCATTTTGGAATCTCCACTATAAATAACATTCTTAAAACATCCCTTTAGCAAGGAAAAGGGCCTTACCCCTTTAAGTCCAGGCTGGAACTCGTAATTTTAACTCTGTATTCGCTTCCATGCCACACAAATGTATACTTGTAAGCTTACTGGTTTTTTAAATAATTTTTTCTACCCGCAGCTGCCAGGAGTTTCGTTGCCTGTTCACGTGCTGAAGAGGTGTACACACACCGACTATAAAAAATTGACGAGAGATTTAATGTGTGCCCTCTTCACACGTGAGCAGATGGCGACGTGCTCTGTGATGGACAAAAAGGGTATTGGTGCCCATTCGTCCAAACAGTTGCGGCCAAGCCTTCCCCAAGAAGAGGTCAAGAGTATCATATGTAAGTATGAATGGAGGATTCGATACACCATTGTAACATGTTCTTGCAAAATCAGATGAAACTTACCATAGGCAGTGACCGACAATAATACAATTACTAATTATTACATAACTAAAAATCCCTACTTTTAAAATTCTGAACTTCACAATGGAATGTGTAATTAGGTTAAAACAATTTATTCTTTAACAATCTACATTTGACCCTTGTCTGATTTTGTAAGAACACATCACAATTACGTCTTTTTTTGGAATCCTTAGCAACATTGACTTACATGACTATCATAAATTTGATTACACAAAATAAAGCTTGATGAAGAAAACCTTGTCTTTTCCCAACTGACAGTTTTCCTGAAAGCATGAGTGAACTGTAAATGAAAAAAAAAATATTTTGAGACAATCAAATTTGTTGTTTGTCCTGCATGTGTATATTGTGTCTGTGTTTATCGTTTCGGTTTGTTTCGTGAGTTACTAAAGTGATTTTGAATATTTATTTTATTTTTTTCAGATTATGTCAGCAAGACCTTCCCGAGTGTGGAACCATCGCAAATCCGGCAGGTCATGGCGTATAAATTAAAAGACACAAGGATGTCATCCATAAAAACTATAGGGGGTGTGGCAGCCAATTTGCCGACTGACAGGATTTGCAGAGTTGGGGGGGGGGGGGGGGGAGGGACAGTAACTTGTTAAACTTTTTTCCTTTTAAAAAATTTTTTTTTGTTCAATATACTTGCCAAAAGCCAAATCTTGTCTATCCAATAAATGTCTTACAGATCAATAACTCCAGAATGATGTCACATGTATCTGATTATTTGGTATCTTTTGTTTCCTTTTACATTATATAAATCATGGATCATGGCTGATGTACACAATATTGTTTGTCTACATAGGGTGTGTGAAACACCATCGAACTTCATGGAGTGCTTGTGGGACAAAATACCATGGGATGTATGGGACAAAACACCATGGGGTGTACGGGGAAAAACACCATGGGGTGTATGGGGAAAAAACACCATGGGGTGTATGGGGAAAAACACCATGGGGTGTATGGGGGGAAAACACCATGGGGTGTATGGGGAAAAACACCATGGGGTGTATGGGGAAAAACACCATGGGGTGTATGGGGAAAAACACCATGGGGTGTATGGGGGGAAAACACCATGGGTTTGTATGGGGGAAAACACCATGGGGTATATGGGGGAAACACCATAGGTTATATGGGACAAAACACCATGTGGAACATGGGAAATTGTCCCGGGTGCATGGGGAAATACCTCATGGGGAATTTTCCCATGGGGTACATGGGGTCCAAATTCTCCTTGGTTTCCCATGGGGATTTCCCATGGGAAATCCTCATGGGGTTTCCCATGGGAAATCGCCATGGGAAATTTTTATAAGGGAGGATATAGGAGATCCCTCAGTCTGGGGTGGGTTGTGGACTTTGGATATAGAAGATCCTTCGGTCCGTAGTAGTGGTCACCAAATATCGCTGATGTAGAAGCCGATGTCCTGTAGTCTGGAACATCAATGGCACTGCCACTGCTTATCCTTCACTAATCCTCCCTACACAATAGGCAGTAATCCCTTAATATCCCTTTTGTCTGACCCAGGAGGGCCAGTTTGGCTGGGTGCATTCAAGCATTGAACAAACTACTCCAGACTGAGGGATCTCCTATATCCTAAGTCAACCACCCTCCTCCCCCTGTGCTTGTTAACAACTGATTCAGTTCAGTGAGCACACACTCCTCTCCCCCAACCCCTAGGATCCTCGCCTGCACGCCTCAACGAACTAATCCTCCAGCATCCTGTCATCGCGTGATCCTCCAGCAGCCTACTTAAACAGCAGCCTACTTAAGCAGCAGCATTTCCCTGAGTCCAGCATTCTCCGGAGGACGATCAGAGCATACTGATCGAAACGTTGAGTTGTAACCTCCAGTTCTTTTCAGAACTAATTACTACTCAATTGAGATTTTCACATGGGTCACCGCAATTACCGTCTTACTTATCCTCTCAACAGTTCAACCATTGAATCGTCTTTCAATAGTTTAACAATATTGCTCAATGGGCCCTATAAGGACCATTGGCTTTATCAAATTTATTCAGGTGACAGGACTTGCTTGATCTATCACTATTTCTAAACAGTGGCCAATCACAGTGCCTGTTACACATGACCAACTAAGGAAACTGCCCATGCACATGCGTTTGGTTGTTTGGTATGTTTAGTGACATGCAATACACGTCACATACACAAAATGCAGCATGCATTGAATATATATGCATTGAATGTGAATATTTTAATCACTGAATGCAAATGGGCATTCGGGAATCTAGGAAGGTCTTTAGTAGCACCCTGTAAATTGTCTAATGACGATCAGAGACGCTCATAGTTTATTACTGATCAAAATGTTGAGCTGTCAAACCACCAATCCTTTTCAGAACCAACACATTTTTACAACTCATTACAGAATTTACATGGTGTTACCTCAAACCTTCCAAGAGAGCATTATGATGTTTTGAGGGAAAAAAAAAGAAGTTTCAGTCTTCTGGTGACTTACCCGATATGGATTTCTTTTCCACGCCCATGCGAGTGCTGACTATGTAATCACACCCACTCAGCTGACTTACCACAGGGTTGAGGCTGTGCTTCAGCGCCAGGGTGGATACAATATGGGAGGAGCTTGAGAGTTCCTTGGAATCGATGAGAATCACTGGCTTGCCTCCATTCAGCTTGTCCTGGGACTGAGGACGAAAAAACATGGACAGTGAATTGTCAGAATTGGGAAGATGCATTTCTGGGTGAACATCCCCCCCTTATTACCAGCGGTGTGGTTTGACAAAAGTAAAACATCCTAAGAAATGGGTAGCCGGCCTGGGTCTCCCTTTGGTCTAGAGGTCAAAGCCCCCTGAACCTCCTGGATTTTTATTTTGGAGGATTTACAGACTCTCCACAAACAAGAAACCAGAGGTTTCGGACACAATACAGGCTACTTCTTTCTTTCTTTGGTGGCTATTTCTCTTCTTTCAAGGGTGATTTGTAAAAAATCCTGAAATCAGGAAAAACCCTGAGAAATTACAGGCTGTATGACAAGGACACTTTCATACATATGACAAGGACACTTTCATACATACGACAAGGACATTTTCATACATACGTCAAGGACATTTTCATACATATGACAAGGACATTTTCATACATATGTCAAGGACACTTTCATACATATGTCAAGGACACTTTCATACATACGACAAGGACACTTTCATACATACGACAAGGACATTTTCATACATACGTCAAGGACATTTTCATACATATGACAAGGACACTTTCATACATATGACAAGGACACTTTCATACATATGTCAAGGACACTTTCATACATACGTCAAGGACACTTTCATACATACGACAAGGACATTTTCATACATGACAAGGACATTTTCATACATATGACAAGGACACTTTCATACACATGACAAGGACATTTTCATACACATGACAAGGACATTTTCATACACGACAAGGACATTTTCATACATGACAAGGACATTTTCATACATATGACAAGGACACTTTCATACATATGACAAGGACACTTTCATACATATGACAAGGACACTTTCATACATATGTCAAGGACACTTTCATACATACGACAAGGACATTTTCATACATATGACAAGGACATTTTCATACATATGACAAGGACACTTTCATACATATGACAAGGACACTTTCATACACATGACAAGGACACTTTCATACACATGACAAGGACACTTTCATACACATGACAAGGACATTTTCATACACATGACAAGGACACTTTCATACACATGACAAGGACATTTTCATACACATGACAAGGACATTTTCATACACATGACAAGGACATTTTCATACATATACATGTACATATGTGACCCGCTCTATCGTAATGAGGAATGTCCCCCAAGGGACCATTTCGCGTAAACAAGCTCTGAAGTTCACATCGTAAAAAATCGCATTGAAATCGATTGAGGTTTTTGTGTATTTAGGTACCTTAAATATCAAAGTTTGTGTGTGTTATTTTACTTTTTGAGAAAAATATCAATAAAGTAGAAAATAAAGACCTTTTCTCAAGCGTGTCTGTGTCCATTTTTGTTGCAAATCGTCCTCGTTAGCTCCAAAAAGACGAGTTTGAACTCTTTTTGTAAGCGCCATTTCGAGCCGCGCCATTATCATTTAGCATGCATGTTTGGTACTGTTAGAAAGGTCATGATGTGACCTCTGTAATTTTTATCAATGACATCACTGTCTGAATACTGAATAATGCAGCAGACGTACAGTCGTACATGTACATGT
Source organism: Zoroaster sp. YZ-2022 (assembly GCA_029582265.1). Classification (NCBI taxonomy): domain Eukaryota; kingdom Metazoa; phylum Echinodermata; class Asteroidea; order Forcipulatida; family Zoroasteridae; genus Zoroaster; species Zoroaster sp. YZ-2022. The sequence continues at coordinate 16,676,118 of CM055821.1, read as the reverse complement.
GCACGGCGCATCACTGGGCACCGGGAGCGACGATGTCATGCATTGTATAGTAGTATAGGTCACGTTCTTCAAGTACACGAGTAGGCGCATGATCGTTGTTTGACAGTGTTTATTTATCAAACATTCAGAGACCCAGAACTTCTAAAGTAATTTGAGCATTGACGTTAAACTTTCACAGAGTATTCTTAAAGACATGGTCCATACGCCCGATAAATTTTGTGATTCTAGCCTTTCCGGAAGATTACCGTTGCCACGGTAAGTTATTTCGTTCAAGTTCAGATACTATGTACAGCGCGCCCCCACACGTAGTACACACAGCGCGCGAAGTTCAAACATTTTTTTTTTGTTCGCAGCGCGTACTTTTTTTCAAAGCCGTTTTTCTCTTAAAACGTTTCTGTAACAATCGCAGCAGTATCTCAACTTCTTTGTTTAATAACTTCGGAATGGAAAAAGGGGCACATTTATGATTGGCTTCATTGGAAAGCCCATTAAAGGTCCTAGGAAGAGTCAAATTGTGCTTATTTATTTTCTTTTGTTATTTTATCAATTGATATGAATAAAAAACAATTTTACGTTTAATTTTTGTCTGGATTGGGCTAATTATTTTTAATTTGATTTTTACAAAAATTGCCTCATCTAATTTCAAATGCTGCCCAACGCGGTGGCGCTGTTCGTGACGTGAGACCTAGGCACCAATGTTGCCACTGTGTTTAGTTGCTCCACGGTTAAACCGTGTGATTATAAAAGGGTCATAAACTGTGCGCAACGTACACATGTACAGTGTATGTGCACACGACTTGCAAGTTGCATAGTAAACATGACCGTATAGCACCGATAAATCTGTACTGTAGGCTCTACCGTAAAACGAAGCGCAAGGCCCCGTCGAATCAATGGCATGGATACACATGGCCAGGAGTCATCGGTGAATTGTGTAAGCCGTCGTTATGACTGTTTCAAAACATAATTCTGCACTCGATGATTTTGAAACAAGATCCAAAAATCACACACATAATTAACATTGTCAAAGAATTGTACAATGACATCTTCAGTGACTTCACAATGAAACGACATTTTTAGCGTTAATGTGGTGTGCGTGTAACAATCGACCTCTAACGTTAGTAATAGGCCTATTGCTTGTGGGTGCACGCACATGTAAGTTACACGGAAAACAAAGCAACTTACCCTGAGACTTTTTCGCTTCAAGAAAGCTCCTCTTTCTTTTCTGGACGTTTCTTGGCCTTCTGACTTAAGGAAATATTGTTGGCACTGCATCAGGCGCAGCATGGCTTTAAATCTCATGCCAAACTGGCTCTGGAGCCCCGGTCAAAGTATGTTGGCTCAAAGTGAGCGCTACATATCATAGAGTGCTCCGTTGGTCCTGACCATTTCGCCCTGGTCAGCTTCACACTCGCCGTCCAAATTCGCCTGTATTTAGGGTCTGGTGGAAATCGGTGAAGGCTGACACCTTCCTTTGTGGTGTTGCTACACCCAGCAACAACACACCTACAAGGCATTTCCCAAAAATGTGGGATATCTACTAAATTTAGCTGAAAAGAAGATCTAATATGACACATCAACTTCAGTGGTTTTGAGTACGACTTCATCGCAGGCAGTGCTGGAACTTCCTAGGTCTACGTCACGGATTTGCGGATTATAATATGATAATGAGGAGGTAGGGGAGGAGCGTGGCGCCCCCCTAATTTTAGAATTTATTTTTTTAATGGTGCAAAGGGGCGGGGATAAAATAGACAAATGACAAATATATGTTCCAATAGGTATACTTTATTGTTTTCACTGTTAAAAATTTCTATTTCCTAGGACCTTTAAATGTTCGTTAGATGGTATGCATATCTCCATTTTTCATATTTGGGGACATTCCTCATTACGATAGAGCGGGTCACATATGAGAAATTCATAAAAAGGAAAGGGCTTTGACTGCTGTCAACCATATAGTTTACATGTGGGAGGGAGAAGAACATTAAAAATCTGATTTTAGGAGAACTGGAAAGATGAAAACAATTTGATGAAATAAAGATACAAAATAGCCAAGGTTGTCTCATTCCATTCTTTTGCTTTTGTTTGTTCATTTAATCATGTTTGCTAAGATTGCCGTGAAGTCACCTCACTGAACCCCCTCACAAAATAATGAGTACATCCCATAACCATGGCAACCCTACAGCTGATGTTTCCTACTCACCCCAGCCAAGGTTGTCTTACTGGTTATCTGAATTGAACTTGGCGACATGGGGGGACTCCTAAGCTGTAAACTCTCTGGGGGTCCTTCCTTGTCGGTCTGCGCGGCCGGTGCCTGGCTTCCTTGTGAGAACTCTCTAAGTTGATGACTGCTCGACAGAGTGGATGGATTCGACATGCTTGAGGGTTGTTGAGTTGGATTACACCTTGATGAAGTTGTTCCAAAATTTTTGGAACAATTTTGGATTGGTTGTTTCTCATAAAGTTGTGAATTGTTTGTATGTTGTCTTGCACTGTGCATTACTTGCAGCTGCTGCTGCTGATTTCCTTCCTGAGGGTGTTTGAGTTGCTGCTGCTGCTGCTGTCTCCGCTCCTCCATTTTGCGTAGGAATTCCCTTTTCTTCTCTTCTTGTCTCATCAATCTCTCGGCTCGTTCTTTTTCGGCCAGCGTTAACCCATCCTTCTTAATGTTCGTACGCTCGCTGTTTGACTTTGATGGACTTCTGGGCTGGAATGCTTGTTTTTGTTTCGGGAAATCGTCGGGGCAGGAATTGATCTGTCTTGCATCTCCCACAAGAAATTTCCTGATGACAGAGCCTTGGCTGTGGCTGGGACCCAAATCACTTTGTATGCATGACTTGCTCTGTGCCTGATTTTCAGGGTATTTCCTAGCATTGTCTTTCTTGAACTGATCTCGTAAATGGGTGTTTTTAACATCTGACACTTGATTGTTTCGAGTTACAGGATTCCTGACTGCTCTAGCCTCCAATGCAGATGTGTGTTTTTTACTCTTTCCAGTAGTATGCCAACAGGTGGCGTCAAAGTTTCTATCCGAATTTGTCTTGTGGGGATTCGTTGCTTTCAGGGCATTTCTCTTTCTGTCCGTAGGCAACATCTTTAAGTTTTCATCCGTCTCCTCTGTGCTTGTCGTCGCCGATGATGATGACGACATAAAAACCTTCCTCCGTCCTTCCTTCAAGATCTGTGCCGCCCTGCTCATACCCTTGTTCCTCACTCTACATTTGGATGTGACGATATTATCAGGATTGATTGTGTTCTCAAACAGATTCTCGTCAACGTCACCCCTCCCCCCGCCCCTCTCCCATTTGCCTCCTCCCCCATCTAAGAACTCCTCCTCCTCTTCGCCTACTCGGACAACAAAGCTGTTTTCGTAGTAGCTCTCATCTTGAATGGGCACTTGAGAGAAGATTTCCAGGTCATCGAGGGCAGCGTTGCGCTGAACCATTTTGAAACGGCTGTGGGTTGGATGTATATGTCCTCCAAGTGGACTGCGGACTGACTGCATATATACAGCATGCATATCTGTGTTTTAAATGGGACATTTGATATACAGATGTGTTGGTATACTTTCAATGAACAAATCAAAATCTGATTCATAAATTTGACAGAATTAAAGGTAGTGTACACCTTTGTTAATTACCCGATTCCAAAACTACTGAATTCAGGTGTGTGATTTGACAAAAGTAAAACAAATCCTGAAAAATGGGTAGCGGGCTTGGGTCCCCCTTTGAACCTCTGGATGTTTAATTTTGGAGGATTTACAGACTCTCCACATCCCCACAAACAAGAAAATAGAGGTTTGGACACAATATAGGCTACTTCTCTTCTATCAAGAAATTTTTGAGGCAAAGGGAGATTTGTAAAAAAAAAAAATCCTGAAATCAGAAAAAAATCCTGATAAATCACAGGCCTGTGAGTTATAATCTAAAAAATGATTTGATGTGAAGTTTAGTGATGGAACCAAATATACTGAGAAATAATTCCGTCAGACAGAGTGAAAGCCAGGATTTATCAAATAACGTGTCCACATTTGTTATGCTTTACAGGGTGTCCAAAACTTTCAGTTACAATACTTTTGCATATGTTATTACAGGTGTCCATTTAGCAAACAGGACATCCAAAAGACACCCCCAAAGTATTGTTGGCTAACACTATACCATCAGACACGCTGTAAGTTTTTAGAAAACGTGAAATGTATTACAAATGAGAAATTTATCAGGCCGTGCTTTAGGAACAGCAGAGATTATTGACTGCAAAGGAAAACATCCACTTTGTAACTACATTTGCTCGTACAGTTTCAAATTAGCATGAAATCTAGCATTTATCATGTTGGAGATCAGCTGAGAAAGTATGAAAATCACGTCATTATTTTGACTACCAATGAAAAAAAGTTGGCCACATAGTCAACACACAAATAAGGCTCACATATTTACCGAGCAGGTCCGAGCATTCCATTGACATGTACATGTACGTGTACAAAATTACTACGGTGTGGGGTGCAGGGCCCGCTTAAGTGCCTGGGAAAATTGTTTAAGTCTAGACGCTCTGTGGTGCGATCTAAGCCTTCCTGGGACATCTTTTGAGCAATATTTTTTGCAATTTTTGTGCCACCTTCAGCTCCTCCGAGTCTTTTACATATTTATTATTCTTCTATTGTATTGTAACCCCGTACCTTGAGTGGCTTTAAGCCTTGTTCGGGATGAATATGCAACAACAAAACATGCCCCCCTCCAAAAAAAAAAAAAAAACACTTTTTCAGTGTATGCCTCGTTGATTTGCTACTCATTTGTAATTTGGACGATTCAGTAGGCTATTAATTTAAAAAAAAAAATCTTTCTAAATAATCTAAAACTTTTAATTTTATCACTGCATGAACAGGATCCCTTCCTTTGACCTTGTATAATTATGCATAGCTGGCAATATTCATCGCAATATTAAGTACATACAGATTACTTTTCCAGCGGCCGCTAGTTTTTCAAAGCACTGATGCAACTCTATCTGATGTCCATCAGACGGATTCTTGCAACATGTTCCACCAATTGTCAGTCTTGAACTAACAAGTCTCCCTGCAGCAAAATCATCTAATTAGACATGTTGAAACTACATGAATTGCGCTGTTTGTTATATTAAAATCGTGCGTATACACACATGTACTGCATGCACATGAGGTGCAAATTTGATGGACAATTACCTTTAATCTGTTCCCCATACCAGCACAATACCTGCATCGTGTGCTGCGTGCACAGGAACTAGACATTACAATCAACATGCTCGAACCCAGCACCCCACCCGCACAACACACACATGAACTGTACATTATGAATACGATCGTGCTGTAGTCTTTTTCAAGTGCATGATATGCACAGAAATGATCTAGCAGTATCAGGTCATTAATTTAGTCTCCACCGGTCTACTTCAACCTCTTTCTCAACGTGGGCACTTACGACGTTTAATTTATGTGTTAAAACATCACCAAAGATGTAATGTACTTTTTGGCACGCAAAACTCGATATGAATAATTAATTAGTATATTCTACCCCCCTGATTGTCTCAACAGATTCACATGATTCACGTTGGTTGACTTTTGCGGCCCCAAAAAAAACCAGATTTCCGGGGGGAAAAAACGGAGAAATAACATCCCTGCCTACCGTCATGTGCCAATGCCGACTGTGATGACTGAGTGGCCTGGGAGGCATTATTGATGAATCCTTCCAAGGAATCGTCAAGGTTGCTCCCTTCCTCATCGGCTGAACATTCCTCATCCAGAGACACGTCCGCCTCCTCTTCAATAAACTCCAGAGCCAGGGCGGGTCTAGTCTTCCTGATCTGGAAGATGAGTAAAATAGTTGGGGATACTCCGTTAACCATAACCATGCTCAAATCGGGTTATAACATTAAAAAATGCAACTGAATCTTGAGTTACCATGCCCCCCAAGTTAATTAGGTTGCATATATAAGAATGAATTTAGTTGCAAAGAAAAAAATTGGCTGATGCTGGACTCGAACCCGCGACCTCTCGAATACCGTACGAGCACTCTACCAAATGAGCTAACCAGCCCCTATGTTGGTGGGCGGTCCACTTATGCCAATTATCTATTGCTCAAAGGGGGCCAGGTCAGAAGCCAAACCATATCTGCCGAGTAGCCAGGGATCAAGCCCCGGTCAGATGCAGATAACCTGGGTAACGGCAGTATTGGGATCACACAACTTGGGACACAAGCCTTTTACGTGGTTGTACACAAAGTAGATTTATAGGGAGAAACTGACCTGAATATTATATAAACGGGTAGCGAGCAAAGAAAAATTGGCTGATATATATATATATATGCGGGAGAATGTTAAATGCATACTGGGCTGTAAATAAAGTGCGTGTTGTGCGACTCTCTGCTAGCCCTGTCATATCAAATTCTTGTCCCGTTTAGTTCTGGAACCACCTCGCAGCGTTGAGCGCTTATCTCATGATGCTCTCCAGCAGAGTAGCCAAAATCTTTACCATACTTGATGTGCACGCGCACATTTGGAGTTAAATGAGCTGTAAACTTGGTTAAAGTAGGCTAGCCAACTTGATGTATTTGATTTGACCTGAACAAATTTGAAACAGCACTCTTTACCAGGAGACTTAGAAATGAGTCTTCTTCCAACACAAATATCACACTCAAGAAAGCATCACAACGAAATTTAAATGCACACATAAAAAGATGCTGAATTCCAGCGTTGTGATACTGCACCATTACAAGGAGACCAAGAAATTTGTCTTAAACATAAACATCATGGTCAAGAAAATCATCATACAAACATTCTGCACCAAAAGATTTCCGTACACTTTCTGAAATTTTTGTTTGGTTTACCCAAGATTCAGCAAATAATCCAACTATTCCAGCTAGCCTATCGTCATCAAGCAAGCTCGGTGATCGAGAGTTTAAGATGTATGGACTAGTAAAGTAGAAGTTCGTGGGTGCGAATTCAGCACAAGTTGCCTGTGGAGATTTTTTCCACAGACACTCAGAAAGCACAGAGTATACAGTACTTTCTGAGTACATACATACGTCCGTGGAGGGCAAAAAATCAAATCAATTAAAAGGATAGTATTGTCGCAATCAACAGGGCATGGAACCAGAGTGCTCGTTTTAGATTAACTCAGTGACTACAAATAATATCCCACATTATAATTAGGTCATATTACTGCTGCTCCTGCCAGTAATTTTCAGTCACTGTGTTCATTTTAAACTAGGACACGCATTCCATGTCCTGTTGACAGTCTGCTCTGATCATGACGATATTGTCCCTTTAATACGACTATCTACAACCATTGGCGGATCCAGGGGGCTGTAGCCCCCCCTAAAATCGTTTAAAAAAAATAGAATAAAAAAGAGAGAGAGAGAGAGAGAGAGAGAGAGAGAGAGAGAGAGAGAGAGAGAGAGAGAGAGAGAGAGAGAGAGAGAGAGGATGCACTCCCATTCCCACAGTGTGCTTTGTTTTTATCTCCCTTTGATTATTTCATTGTAATTTTTCTAGTACTGAAAAATAATTGTTTTTGATTCTCAGCCCCCCCCCTAAAAAATGTTCTGGATCCGCCCATGACAACTCAAGTTCATACATACTTTATTCTGTCTTCTATCCTTTAGTTGGCCATCTCCTGCAGAAGTTCTTTTTATAACTCTAACTCCAGAAACAGGCTTCTTGTTAAAGAATTGGTCTGTTTTTCAAATAAGACAGGCAAATTCGTAATTAACTTTGTTTATAAAAAAACCTCAAAACTTCTTTCATCAATAAAATCAAACTTTATTTTTATTGGCTTTAAAACAAGATAGAAAATCATTGTGGAGAATTTGAAATCATTTTTAAGGGAAGATACAACATTGGTATTTGGAAACATTTGGTGCTCATGTTTTTGAGTAAACAACACAAAAATGCTACATGTTTTTTCAGTTTTTTTTTGTTTTAAAAAAGGTTGCTGTCCATCCGGCAACTTTTTGGTAAATTCCTGTGTTCTCTAAGATGAAAACACTTCAGAAAAAAGAACAATTTCTCGGGATGATGTGTGTACCAACTTTACATCGCGTTAGTTTTTAGATAATAATCTGTACATTGTACATTACCATTGTTGTACCTTCCCTTTAACTCTCCCACACATGGAGGCCACTCCGATCCACAAAATACTGCTCTTGAGCAACCTTCAGTACATACATGTACAAGCCTGCTGTCCTTTCCAAGTAATCTTACAAAATCAACTGTGTGCCACCCAAGGCCACTGTAAATGTTTGAACATATTAGTATGGCCTGCAATGTATCGATGGGAGACCACTTTACCCTGCAATCTCAGTGGTGTGACAGTGCACAGAAGGGTAACCATAGGAGGCCACTGGCAACAGTTAATGGCTTGGAGTGGCCTGAATGGGTCGTTTCAAAAATTGCACTGATTGTAGGAGGGTCAATATAAGCAGGAAATCAATTTTGTGTCTGTAATTGAATATTATTTTGTACAATTCCAGTCAAAAAAAATCTTAAGCAAGTCTCTCACCTAAGTTCGGCCTTCTTACCTATAAAATCGTCATCATCGTCTATACTTCTTGTTGTTACAATTTGTCTGCGTTTCTTTGGTCTTCTGATTAATGGAGATTCCAACTCATCATCGCTACTGGTTATCAGAGGCTGTAATTAAACAACAGTTACAACATTTCTGGTGACAATGACGGTTTGAAAAATGTGGAATGAATGACAACTTATGGGAGAATGAAAAGGTTCACAATAGTAGACTGCTAGAAAGATTTCTGCGAGCAAATCCTAGGAAGCTATTTGCACTATGCTATACTTTGGGGAATTTGCACTTGACAAATGGCTCATTTTGTTCTCATGTTGCTGTTGGATGAGATTAAGTGGACCACTTATTGGATCAGGTTGGCTTGCCTTTTCACCTCTGTGGACCCGGGTTCGAATCCCACTCGGATCCGAGTCAGAAATGTGTAATGTTAAAGCATCTGTTATCCTTTCCTTATTAAGTAAAAATAGCAATGTTGTAATGACAAATTTTAAAAAATTAAATAAATTGACATCAATATACCAAACAACACCAGCTCATACAGCCAGTATACACTAATCTCGGAGAAAAAACCCCCCATAAATCATCACAGTTTTAGATAAAACTGTTGTAGTGTTATAATGATAGGTATCAAACATCCCTTGAAATATATCTGTCTAATAGGTGCTATCATAATGAATTTCTCTTCTAGCCAGCCAATCAACATCGGGTAAGCTCGGTGGTCGAGAGGTTAAGACGTCTGCACTAGTAAGCAGGAGGTCATGGGTTCGAATCCCGCCCGAGTCGCCTGTGAAGTTTTTTTCCCACAGACACTCGGAAAGCACTGAGTATACAGTGCTATACACACGTCGGTGTAGGGCAAAATTAAATCAATTGAATTTCTCTTATTCGAAAACAGAAATTCCACATTGGAATGAATATGAATAGTCTGAATACATTTTCACTATTTTCATGTTAACAACACAATGAAATAAGCTTCCACAGTTTGGTACACATATCTTGATTCGTAGAAAAAAGTCCCTCATGTTACGATCGTCTGTGTATTTAAATTTTTGTTTTCAATTGTCTCATACCTTCACGTTTGATTTTCTCTTGTTGGAAGCGTCACAAGGTTTGATTGGGGTTTTAAACATACACGTAGGTGTTCCAGGTGATTTGAGGAGTACAGCCTTGCGTCGCCTTTTGTGTTGGACAGCTTGACTTAGTTCATCATCATCTTCATCTATATCAATAATGTGATTCTGGCTGGAAGCTGGTAATATAAAAACAATTTTTAAAAATATTGCAGGGGTATATATGGAGTTAGGCAATACTCATGGAAGAGATAATCATGTGGGGATTAGATATGATGGAAAATGCAAGGTATGGAGCGCCATGGCTGAGCAGTTCAGTGCATCTGATTTGTGTTTTGATGGCTGTGTCATCAGAATGTGGGTTCTAATCCTGACAGCAACCGTGGTACTTGTGTCCTTGAGTAAGACACTGTTATCATAATTGCTCCTCTCCACCGAGGAGTGCATGTAAATGCATACCTATGAGGGCAGAAATTATTGTTGTGTTCAATAACCCCTATATGCGCCAAAACCGCTGCAAAACAAGCTCCTCATGGCCCAAGATCAAACCTGTTGGAGTTCCATCACGTGAAACACAATTTGCCTAAATTCAAATAATTGTGCCCCTGAACAAAGACATTTTCAAAATACAAATGTAGGGCTAAATTACTCAGTTGGCAGAGTGCTGGCACGTTGACCCCGGAGGTCACAGGATCAATTCCCACTCTAGCATTAATTGTTTTTTTTTTGTTCACTCCAAACAATAAATAAATAATGGATACAAAAATAATCAAAGGAAAATTTTCCAGATCTCATCCAAAGGTGATCCTACTGTTCTTATGTTTGTGTTTGGACCAAAAAACAGCAAAAAAAGACGGAAAGATAGAGGGATTGACCAATAGAAGTGGGTATGACTGGACACAGAGACCGCCAAGAGGACAGAGGGAGGGATGGGTGGACATTAGGATGTAAATCAATTAGGATGTACATCAAGAAAGACAGATTGACAAAAAAATACCCGACAGACAGATGAGAAAAAAAGCTAAGTGAAAAAACAATTCTTCACGCTTCAGTTTATACTTTTTATCTAAAATAATTAATAAATAAATAAATAGTTGTTGCAAGCTAACACCAATTTTAAGGACCTATAGTATGCACATGTACATGTACATGTAACTGCAAAAATGGTAGTAAGCAAATTTGTTTCAACCCCAGCAGGGTCTATCTAAAAACATTTAAAAGGGTCAGAGACGCTTTACCTTTGAAAAAAAAAAACTGCTAAGGGCAAAACGAAAGGCCACTATAAATTTTATCTAAAAACTTTACCCACAAGTACATGTAAAGACTTGACACCGTTTTAAAATTCTCTTTTGAGTAGTAAATGGTTCTGAAAAGAACCAGCTGGTTACAACTCAACATTTCCCATACTGATTGAAACGTTGAAACAATTGGTTCTTTTCAGAACCACTTTATACTACTCAAAAGCGAATTTTTTACATGGTGTCACCGCAAACAGTCTTTACTTATCCTTTTCCCCATGCAAAGCTACAAGTCTTAGTAACTTTACTCACCTAAATCTTTTCCAGCGGTGCAACCAGCAACTTCCTCTTCTTCATCATCATCCAATATACATGTAAGCACTTCACTTTCAGGGGATCCTAACCCACATTGACCACCTTGCGTCACTATTAAATCCTTGGCGTCCATCTCTCCGACAGTCATGCGGCCTGTGGGGGGACTTGACGGAGACCAAAGGGTAGACCCAGCCGGCACCGACTTCCTACGTTTCACACCCATGGGGTTCCCATCGGCCGGTTTGGAGATCGGTGAGCTTTTCCTCTTTCCCGTGATCGGACTGATGCTTGTTCCGTGGAGATGTTTAGTCGAGGAATTGTTTTTCTCTCTCAGAGGACAAGGAACCTTATCCTTCATGATAAGACCTCTGGTGAGGCTGACTGGTGGAGTAACAATCGGGCATCGCATGCTAAAGCGTTCTTGGATCTCTTCACAATCGGAGTAACGAGACGGAGATTTCTTCTTGCTACACGTATTTAGTTGAGCCACTGAAACAATCTCTGTATTTTCCTCAGTGTCACGGTTACACTCATTTCCCTGCGTATCTTTGGCTATTGGCGATACTAGCTCACTACAGGATATAGCACCAGCGTTTGATACAGTCTTTTGCACAGGAGTGGACGAGGACGATGCTCTTGCCCAGAAACTTGACATTCTCCTGGGTAAAGATGAGCAGGGTGGTTCTTTCTGGGATGCCACCTGGCTCAGGTTAATATATCCCTGCTGCTGTTGCATGTACGGAGAAGGTGGAATGACACCATTTTCTTCCATTTCATCCTCTTCGAAGCTGTCCAGATCAAAACCAAGATCAAACTTTGGCTCGGACGACCCCAAGACCTGCAACCTTAGTCTCTCAATCTCTGTGGGATCGCCGTCTTCATGAAGTTGGTCTGTGTCTTCGTGCAAAACTGACTTTGTATCCAACTTTTGCGGCTCTATCAAATTTAATTCTCTCCTCAAAGTGATTTTATTTATACCTGTGCAGGTTGGCCCATCTTTAATAAGGTGTGCTGGAAGCCTACGATTTGTTCCAGGTTCGAGTCCAGACTTGGGCGTTTCTGGTGTTGTTAATAAGTCCTTATGGTTTCTAGCTGCCACAGACTGTCCATAAGTAATGGACTTCTTGGAAGATGCAACAGTTTCTCTTGCATGTTCAAACCCATGAGGTGCAGGTACCAGTGTGGAGGCTGGCATGGTTTTTAGAAAAGATTCCACATGGGGAGTTTGAATGTCAAAAGCCTGGGGGCTGTCCATTACACTCCCTTTGTTATCATTAAACACATATGAGTGGACTTCAACTACTTCATCCGAGGGCTTCTTGGCAACATTTTGAATTATTCTGTCATTTTCAGTTTTAGGCTTTTCCACCGGTTCATCAGCTTCATCCTCTGATGAAGAGATAATTGCGAAATCCACATTCAAGTCAAAATAGGGTTCAACTCCTGCAAGACGCTCTGGGTTATTATTCATGTTGTTATTTCTATTCTCGTGGTTAATCACGTCAGCCCTGTCAGGGATGGATGTATTAATGCTATCAGAGTTTATTCTATCATTATTTGTTGAAACTTTAGACAAGACTTTTTCGTTAGAGGTCTGTGGAATTGAAATGTTTTCAACTGTCAATGAATCCTCACCAGACGTTGATTTTGAAGGCTGATCACTCAGTTTTTTACCAACCAGGAAGAAGTTGGCTTCCCTCTTGAAATGCTGAGTAAGATTAAAACTACTGTCAACGTCGTCCAACAGGTCCAGAGAGGACAGGGAGGGTGGTGGAGGCGGGATGACTGTTTTCCCGGCTCTGGGGGGCCTGATCGCGGAGATTTCATGGTTATCATTTCCAAGAGTTGTATTTGAAGAATGTGGAAAGCTGAGAAAGAGAACTGAGACATCCTCGTCTGTTTTGTTGCTTTGACTACAGGTTGATGTTGCTGGAATCGGCTGAGAGATTTTGCCAAATTTCGGAGACACAGGAGGGGAGTCGCTGTCTACATCCATCGGTTCAGGAGTTTCATACTCTGGGTCTGTTGTCCTGGTTTTCAGATAACCGTTAACTCTGTCCTCTGAAGCATCGTTTATTGGGTCGTTTACCTTGAGATGTTGTTCTCCATTTCTGGGAGACACTGCTTTTCTACCACCAGGAAGTCTATCTTGCTTGGGGTTGTTTGCAAAGTCGTCATCATCTGAGCTGTTTAACACCGGGCTCAGATGCTTGCTCTTCTGCTTGTGTTTCCTGGGCTTACTGGGTTTGGCCGCGTTAGCTTTTTGGTTGGTTGGATCGGACCTTGTGATGTTTCTCTCTGCAATTGTCTTGCTGATATTAAGAGTTTTGGGGGCTGCGTCTTGATCTTTTAAAACATCCGGGAGGTTGTCATCACTCTGATCGCTATGAGATGGACTAGACATGAGGTCAAGAGGCTGCTTTTTCCTATTTGCTTTCTGCCAACCAGGCTTCTTGGTCACAAATTCTTCTTCCTTAGGTTCAGCTACAATGTTCTGAAGAGGTGAGTTTGACTGTCTTGATTTACTTCTTGCAGTATGCCTCCCCAGATCGTCTGTTGTTACAGCATCGACATCCTTTATGACTCTTATACAAAATTGCTCAATTCCTTTCTTTTGGGGTCGGATGATGTCCTCTTCGTCTAGGTAAGTTTGCATCTCCAATCCGTAGATGTCTTCTCCTTCCGTGAGGTTCTGGAGGTCAATGAACTCCATGAGCTCAACAAAATGGTGGCAGCGTTGAGAATGTTCCACCAATCTGATTGGCTGCTTGTTCATCTGCCAGGGGGACCACTCTGTCAGAGACATTTCAGGATGATTGCTTTTTCTTTTTGAAGGCTGCAAATAAGAAAACATAGGACAAGTTTCTTTAAATACATGAACAAGAGTAAGAACACCTAGACCATACCTAAAAATGTATTATGCATTTTACACTGTTAGATTTTAAAGGATGCCATCTTTACCGGCAACTAGGATTTGGCGTAAAGATGTGTCGATCATTACAAATTGCTTTATGAATGCATTTTGATGGAACGCCAGACTGCCATGAACAATACTTGTGCATAATGCATAAATGTGAGTTCAAATACGCATCATCATTGCCCATAAATAAGACCTACAATAAGACCATAAATAAGACCTCTCGATATAGCAACCTACATGTATTTATTACCAATCTGCATTTAGGTCTTCATCTGAAAAGTAATCATTTCCCCTGTGATTTATGGGAAATACCTGCTTGTTTTTCTTGGTCTGTAACGTTGCGAAGTGTCCTCTTTCAGGTATTGATGGAAGACTCTTACTCTCCTCTGCATCTAGTTTGTAATTGGCACTCCAGTAAGCAAGCTCCTCTGCGGTAAGAAACTCTCCATCCTTCTTGCTAGTTTTGGCTAAATGTATAAGGATTTCAAACGGAGTATAACCACAAATGGAAAACAAAGCAAACATGATATCCTGCCCAGTTAGCTGTGGCATGCTATCAAAGTTAATCAACATTGATCTTAGTACTTGGCTCAGATCGAGACCACTCAGGCTGGCTGGTGTATTGTAATTATAGCCTTTAGCTGACTGAGAAGTATGTGTACATGAGTCTGTTGTCAGGGAGGCATATCTACAGTGCTTCAGATACGGGATGTTAAGCCGTACGTGCTGTATTCGGTGCATGTAAAAGATCCCTGAACCTATCGCAAAAGAGTAGAGGTTTATCCCAGTATTTCTGGTTTACCTTTCAGGTTTTATTTTTATTTCCCTTTCAGTTCAAAGCTGGGAACTGATCAGGCCAACTGATCAGGCCAACTGATCAGGCCAACTGATCAGGCCAACTGATCAGGCCAACTGATCAAACACAACAACCAGATCTGCCCTCACAGGTACCCAGGATAAATAAAAACTAAATAATAAAAAATAAAAATTATACAGCATGGGTTTAGTGCATTGGATATGTGTTCTCATGGTCAAATCGTCGGAATGTGGGTTCAAATCATAGTATTAGCCAGAGGGGTGTCTGGGTGTCTTTTGGACACCCTGTTTCAATTTTGGACACCCTATTTTATCTGTCATTTACATGTAAACGTATTGTATGTGAACAATTTGGACACCCTGTTTTGAAATTTCCAGCAAATTTGGACACCCTATTTCTAAATCCTGGCTAACACCTTGGTACAAATCCTAACCATGACTATAGATCTTGCTTCCTTGAGAAAGAAACTTTGCTGTAATTGCTTCTCTCCATCCAGGAGTAAATGGGTACCTGGTGAGGGCAGAGTTGGTTGATGTGTTTGATTAGCCATGCATTGTAAATGTGTGACAGAATGGCTGCAATTGAGCTGTATACTTCCCAAGGAGCCGAGATTGTTTCATAAATGATTTATGCGCCTGATGATAATAAAGAGTATTATATTAGTTTGGTACTGGTTAGGCCCAAATGCATAAATAACCCGGTCTTATAAAACCCCCGGTGTTGGCTCGGTCTTAAAATAGCCCGGTGTGACTCATGAAAGCACTCGGTTACTCAAGTGTATCGCTTAGTTGCCTTCTGGACTCTGGCTCCGGGGTCGAACAAAAGGCTGGCTAATCGGATAAGTCACTATTGTTAAAGGATTATTCGCTGGCTAGCGATTTTGGAGTGGCAGAGATGCCAGTTACTACGATTTTGGTTTAATTTAGACGATTTCTTCACCCCTTTTAAGACTTTTGTGTGTAAATTTCCGTTTATAACATGTCCACGTTAATAGGTCTTGATTGCTTATTATTTCCCCAGCACATAACATTAGGATGGACATACCTACCGGTAACAGACTAATAATTGTATGAATCTTAGCGCCTAAATCAGCGACTATGTGGTTGTGTGTACATAAAAATATAATTCTCCTTGGTAAATTCGCCTGTATCGGCGTAAACAAGCGCCACAGCTTCCCAGGTCTCCGCGCAGTTTACTGCGAAACATAATACATCTATCACGTTGGGGACCGCGTGAACCAAATCGTCTTAAAATACTACTGTAAAAGCTACTTCTTTTGCATGGGGCGACAAATAATATTCCACATGCCTTACGGGGAACATGTACATGGTGGTTTTGGTTTCCATTTTTTATAAGTGAAGCACATAATTATAGAATACTGATATATTTTATTTGTGAACTAATTTGCTTTCGTTCATGACAATTTGAATCAAAGTAAAACAGAGAAATGATGTATCTTTGGCTACCTTCATTGAAGAAATCCACATTTATTAATTCATTTTCTGTTTGCTTAGACAGGTCTTATATTATGTATTATGAATATGATGGGAGGGAGAGAATGGGGAGAAAGAGAAAATATGACCTTTTTATTTTTTTTCTGAAAGCTACATTGAAATATATCATTTTGGAAATTGTGTGGCTCTGAAAAATCCCGAAAGATGAACTTGCCCGTCAGAATGTGACAGGAAACTCGCGCGACGAGAATAACAAAAAATGTCAAATACCACAAATCAAGTGATTCATGCGATATTTCAGCAAGCAAAACAACAATTCCTCAAATTCACAGACTGGTACACGGACCAAAAGTGTAAAACTGTAGAAGTCCTCAACGACGGGTGCAAATGGGCAAGACAAGAATTAAAGGGTCGACTGACAAATTGTGTTTACAATTGGGAATAAAACAGCTCTCCGGTATAAAGTTTGGTTGATTGTATTTAAAAATAAAATTAATATATTTATGGAAATAGGGGATCGGGGTTTAAAATAATGTTTTGTAATAAGTGTTTTGAAATTTCATAACCTGAAGTACATTTTCTGTTCTTACACTGTTGTTGAAATATTAGGGATGTTAGACCCAAAATTCAAATTCCTAGTACAAAACTCATATTGATTGAAACGGCAAAAAAATATCAAACTTAAAAATAAAAAATAACCAAATTGATAAACGGTTCAAAAGTAACAAGAAAACTTTACTGTAAAAGCGTTGGCACCGTGAGTAAAAACGTCTAAACTGATGTGTCTATTTTAATATGTTATATCTCCAAATCCATTCATATTAATACAACACTGAAGTTTTAAAGGCTGTGGTTGTGTTTTGTCCTGTAAAAGTTTACAATAAAATATTGTTCTTCGCGGTGATTTTTTTTATATTCTTAGTTCACGAGCCCATCACAGCTGGAGTAGGCTGAACAGGCGGAACAGCCAAAAGGGCCAATAAAGATGACCCTTCCAATCAATGAGTGCGTTACGGATCACGTGATGCATTTCCTGCTATTCCGTGAAAAACGTACTCCCCGTACACAGTTTTTAAATCACAAATCATTTTGTGCCGTGGCCACTTTCGCTCGATTTTCAAGTATTAAAAATTGAACCATTTTCAAGCAGTACTAGTAGCACTTTTCCTGTTTTTGTTCGAAAGGAAACTTGGTTTATATTGAGAAGAATTCTTCCTCTCTTCAAATCTGGAATCATAACTGAAAAAATGTGTTCTTGTTCTTTAAAAACGATTTTGAAAAGGGCATGTTTTGTACTGATTTCTGGGTGTATGTGTGTGTGTGTACGCAATGCTGTCGTATTTCAAAATTTATTACTGGTTCCTGTGACATGCGTCATAACTTCTGCAAAAATATTACATGATAGACATAATTAGCGAAACCTATATATTTCGTTTATATTATGTTTAAAATAATATACATAGTTTGAGTTCTATTTTTTAGGGAATTCTATAACAAAAAACACCCATCTTTAACACTGGCAAGTCTCGCGGTTTTAAGGATTAGCGCTGGTTCTATGAATCTACGGACTGCTGGCGGAACTATTGTTCCCTTAACCGGGGGATTAGTGCTTTGCAAATTGGTTCTTTTGTTGTCCCATACTGGCTGGAGCTAGCAAGCAAAGATCTCTCCAGACTCCATAATGAGAATAAACCCGGTCTGATTCAAATTTTAGCCCGGTAAACAATACCGGGTTCTGACCGGGCTACCAAATTCCACCGGGTTATTTATGCATTTGGGCCTTACTTGCCTGGTAGAATAGTGAAACACACAGGCAATACATCTTCTAATTTGACATCACTACAGATATACTGAGGTACCTTTCATCAAGAAACTATCAATCCCTGCTGCACTGCTCCTCTTAGCTCCAGATGACGAGGACTTCTTCTTTGCCTCTTTCTTGTTGATGAATGTCTCGACAGAGATGAACATCTTATGGGGTTGTGGGTTGATGCCCCGTGGCACCATGCGGGGACTGTTGGGGTACAACTGGAGGGATTTGGCATTTCCCTGTAGTGCCTTGTGTATGCCCTTCTTGTTGTACTGGCTTCTGTCATAAACCTTAGTTAGTAACACAACAACATGATATATACAAATAAAACACTGAGAAACAAACCCTTGACAATCCTATTGGTAAGTGTGGCATAATTCCAACATAAATCACGCACACATGCTGGCTCCAACGATCATCAGAAGCCCATTGGAAATGCACTGACGACCCCTTTTCTTGAACCCTAACCCCCCTAGCTATTTTGGCTCAGAACCTTCCTCAATCTGCCAAAATCCAACACCATGCACAGACACTACCACCCAACTGTTGTACTTAGCTGTAATTAGGACACTCGGCTCCATGCAAAGTATCCCTGTCAGAGCTATACAGTACTGAGTCCATCAAAATCAAACACTGTGTACAAACACTACCACCCAACTGTTGTACTTAGCTGTAATTAGGACACCCGGCCCCATGCAAAGTATCCCTGCCTGGGCTATACAGCACATAGTCCATCAAAATCAAACAAACCCTGCTGTTGGAGTTTGAATGGTTTGGGGTGATTGGGGTTAAGGATTTACACAAGAAATTAGAAAGCTCGGGACTTGCATTTAACATATGTGTTGTAAAGACTTTAAATCTTAGTAACAAAGTCCATTACTGCCTCAAGGAATTTAGGTTAAATTAGAAACTACGGTATGCCAGCTTTGCAACCAGAAGTAGCAAAAAGAATGCACGTACTACCAATGTGCGCACGTATTAAACCAAACTAATAATGATACTCTACCATGCAAAGCCTCAAAACTTTCAATTTAAATCAATTATAAGGATTTAAGCCAATTTAACCCTCCTACTACTACTACTACTACAAGGGTCAAAACAGTCAAAATGTTGATATACTTGCCAAGGTATATCTAGTACACTTAATTAAAAGTCAAACACTGTCGAACCTTACGTGTAGTAAGTACATTTTCAGGTCAAAATGAGTTGACCGTTTTTGACTGGTAAAAGCATTGTCTGGTGTTGTTCAGGGTGGTCAAAATGACAGTAAAAACCAGTCAAAAATGCCCCTGTGTGCACATTTGGGTCAACAGTCAAAACAGGCAGTTGACTGGTTTTGACCTCTATAGCAACTTCCCACGAAAGTGCAGCTAGAGTAGGAGGGTTAATTTTGTTTTAATAGTGGCAAAACGACTTTCGTAAGTATCCTTGCTTTCTTTGAATCAAGATATACATGTACATTAAACAACCTGGGAAAGATTTTTCAAAATCATTCAAACATTAAATTGTTTGTTCACAAGAGGACAAAAGTTCAGTTGGGAAATTGTTTTTATTAATTTTAATCAAATGATACCTCAAACAGAAAGATTTTAAGGAATGTTTAATACAATAATCAACATTTCATGTAAAACTGTGATAATGTTTTTTCCAGTGTATCAGTAGTGTATCAGTAGTGTATCAATAGTGTATCAATAGTGTATCAATAGTGTATCAATAGTGTATCAATAGTGTATCAATAGTGTATCAGTAGTGTATCAGTAGTGTATCAGTAGTGTATCAGTAGTGTATCAGTAGTGTATCAGTAGTGTATCAGTAGTGTATCAGTAGTGTATCAGTAGTGTATCAATAGTGTATCAATAGTGTATCAATAGTGTATCAATAGTGTATCAATAGTGTATCAATAGTGTATCAATAGTGTATCAATAGTGTATCAATAGTGTATCAATAGTGTATCAATAGTGTATCAATAGTGTATCAATAGTGTATCAATCAATAGTGTATCAATAGTGTATCAATAGTGTATCAATAGTGTATCAATAGTGTATCAATAGTGTATCAATAGTGTATCAATAGTGTATCAATAGTGTATCAATAGTGTATCAATAGTGTATCAATAGTGTATCAATAGTGTATCAATAGTGTACCTGAACTCATAAGTGGCTCTGTGTATTTTTTTAAGGGAAGGTATATATTGGTATTTTGTAACGCATTTTCATTTCAACCCTCTAGTTTTCAAGAAATATATCATAAGACTAACCTGTGAAAATTACATCGCAATAGGTGTTTTCAGAAAAAAGAGACAAACTGTAATATGTTCTTAAATTTCTGTAATTTTTTACAAAAAGTTGCCATCTGGCAACTTTTTGTAAATTCAACATAACAAATCCTGTTTTCTCCAAGATGAAAACACTTCAGACAAAATAAATGACTGATATGTGTACCAACTTCACACCAAGTACGATAACCCTCCTACAAATGGAGGCCACTTCGATCCACAAAATTCTGTTCTTGAGCAACCTTCAGTACATACATGTACAAGCCTGCTGTCCTTTCCAAGTAATCTTACAAAATCAACTGTGTGCCACCTAAGGCCACTGTAAATATTTGAACATATTAGTGTGGCCTGCAATGTATCAATGGGAGACCACTGCAATCTCAGTGGTGTGCAGTGCACAGAAGGATAACCATAGGAGGCCACTGGCAACAGCTAATGGCTTGGAGTGGCCTGAATGGGTTGTTTCAAAAATTGCACTGATTGTAGGAGGGTTAATAGATAATAATTTGATAATCTGGTAAAATTAAACTACACATGGTGGAAATTCATGTAGACATAGTGAGATTTGTGGTGACACAATGTATTAAAATAATCTCTTTGGAGTAGAGAGGGTTCTGTGAATCATCTTTGGTTATTAAACTTGACATTGTGATCAGTATGCTTGATCGTCCTAAGGAGAATCTGGTAATTAACAATGTTGTACCTTCCATTTAACCCTCCTACAATCAGTGTAATTATTGAAACAACCCATTCAGGCCACTCCAAGCCATTAGCTTGTTGCCAGTGGCCTCCTATGGTTACCCTTCTGTGCACTGTCACATCACTGAGATTGCAGGGTAAGGTGGTCTCCCATCGATACATTGTAGGCCATACTAGTATGTTAAAAAAAACAGCTACACCCAGTTGTAACCTGCCAATGTATTTTTACTGTAAACTAAACCTACATGTATACAAAACCACTAAAGACTGTGGTTTGTAATGACCTTCAGTGTGTATTAAGTATGTAATCGATGGCCTTACACGTATTTATAGTGGCCTTGGGTGGCACTGGGTTGATTTTGTAAGATTACTTGGAAGGACAGCAGTGGCTTGTATGCTTTAAAGGTTGGTGAAGAACATATTGGAAATTAAGTGGATCGGAGTAGCCTCCATGTGAAGTAGGGTTAAGTGCAGAAATTCATAAGGAAACATTACAAACAATGCCCCCCCCCTACCCCCACCATGCATTAAAAGAATCTCTTTTGAGTAGTGAGGGTTCTGTGAAGCTCCTCTGATTAACTTGGCATATCAATCTGTATGCTCAAATCATCTTAAGGAGAATCTGTTAATTACCAATGTTGTACCTTGCCTGTAAGCACAGAAATTCACAAGGAAACATTGAAACTAATGCCCATCCCCTCACGGGGCTACTTACTGCGGCTTCCTTGCCCTCTGTAACCAGCATCACAATTCGCCCTTGCCTCTTCCGTCCAGTCCTCCCCATCCTCTGAACCAGCCTGATGGGGCTCTTATGGGCATCATAACAAACAATCAGGTCTACATCACCAATATCAAGGCCCTCCTCACCTACGCAGGTAGAGACCAGAGTGTTGTAGCCACCCTCACGGAATTCCTTAACAACCTACATGTACATGTCCAAAATAAAAAACTCTTAGTTTTACCATAAAACCGAGATTCTGACAACTATTTTGTGCAACATGTCATGGAGTGCCATGGTCGAGCGGTTTAGTGCATCAGATTTGTGTTCTGATGGCTGAGTCGTCAGAATGTGGGTTCGAATCCCAACCGCGACCATGGTGCTTGTGTCCTTGAGCAAGACACTTTACCATAATTGCTTCTTTCCACCCAGGGGTAAATGGGTACCTGTGAGGGCAGAGTTGGTTGTTGTGTTTGATTAGCCCTATTTGCGCTGTAATGGCAACAATTGAGCTGTATACTCCCCAGGGAGCTGAGATGGTTTCAGGAATGATTTATGAGCCTGATGAGCAGGGGTAATAATATACTGCGCCTTGAGCACCAGTTCAGTGGATACGTGCGCTATATAAGTCCACATTATTATTATTATTATTATTATTATTTTAAAGTATCATTTTTTCTTTCTAAAAGGAAATAATTGATGTTCCAACAAAAAATACAAATTTTGTAAAATTACGGTAAAATACACAGGCATCTTGCATTCAGATTTGTCTGTCTTCAGATGACGGAAATTCATTCTGGAGATTGTTTTACGAATTTTACTAAAATGATAGCACCTGAAACAAACATATTTCAAGGGATGCTTGATACCATCATCAATGTTATGTCAAGTAAGTTTCAGTGTTGTGATTCGTCAAAAGTAACAAATCCTGAAAAATGGGTATTTGTATTTGTATTTATATTTTTTGGTAATGAAACCAAGGAAGCCTCAGAAAAGCGCACTTAAGCACTGTAAGCTCGAAAGCCTGAGGGAACCTGTAAACAAGGGCGCTTGCAATGTGAACCAGAAACACCGGGGTAAACCCCTTCTCTTCCACGAAAGTATTCTGGGTTCTTTTACGTGCATTACTTAATCTAGTACACGGGACCTACGGCAGGCCTGGGTCTCCCTTTGGTCTAGATTACAAAGCCCCCTGAACCTCCTGGATGTTTAATTTTCGAGGATTTACCGACTCTCCACATCCCCACAAACAAAAAAACTATAAAAAAAAAAATTCTCTTCATTCACAAAAAGTTTGAGGCAAAGGGAGATTTGTTAAAAATCCTGAAATCAGGAAAAATCCTGTAAAAGTGTATGTGATCATTACCCATGGTGTATTTCTTTAAATGATACCTTCTGGAGCAATTCATTACCCACCCTGAGTTGTTCTTTCTGGGAGATGCCCTTGCTTGTCTTGCCAGCTGACGCTTGTCCGACAAAACCCATACAGCGTATAAGTGGGCGGTGTCTTTTCAGCATCTCTGCGATCTCATTCACACTGTCTCGGTACTGGGCAAATATCATCACTCTTGTACTCTTGGCCACGGGCTGTTGTTGTTGTTTACTTGTTGATGGCTTGTCTGAGGTAGGACTTTCTGTAAGAGGTAAGATTTATTTCCAGAATCATAAGCCAGTAATTTGTAATAGGGCATCCAGGCTTATGTCCAAATGTTTAACTTACAATACTTGCAAAAAAAATCCAAAAGACAGCTAAAACTATGTTCAAAATCTGTTTTCTTCAAATAATGGAATGTCTGGTACTGTATCGACACTGAACAATGAATCAGTCAGAAAATAATGGTAAACTCAATCAAAAAATAACAGTAAAATGTATTGTGGATGGCCCCAGTATTTGTAATCTTTCTGAATGGATAAAGCCAACCTAATAGTAATATTTCTTATAATTATTTCCAATTGTATGAAAACAAGGTGATATTTAGCAATACCAGTGATTTCTAAAAGAAATCTTAGTCTGTGAAATTTAATCTGGATACATTTTGTATAGGTATTCTGACAAGGATTATTAGGGGCCAAGAGCAAAATTTTACTAAATCGAAAACAAATTTTCTCTTGATGTATTATTATTACCTAAATCTGCAGCAAATTTCCTGAAGTGTTCCAGAACAATTTCTTGTAGTTTGGCCATCTTTGGGTGACTAGTGACGTACGGTTTCACCTCTTTGACTCTTGGAGTCCCTATATAAAACAAAATGTAATATTTAAACACTTTCTCTAAGTGCGTTTTGTACAAATTGTACAAAATGCTTATTCATACTTTTCTTACGACTTAGACTTTGCATTGAGCTGAAACTTTCACAGAATGATTATTTAATGTATATCTTGACTCAACGAAAGTACATGTCAGCATACCCTTAGGAGTTTTGACATTACCAATTAACCCTAACTCCCTAGGCCCACTTGCTTACACATAACCTGAATCCTTCCTAACTCCCTAGGCCCACTTGCTTACACATAACCTGAATCCTTCCTAACTCCCTAGGCCCATTTGCTTACACATAACTTGAATCCTCCAAAATCCTTCAGTAGTAAAGCAAGCACATGGCATGTATGCACACATGTGTTTCTAATCTGTGATACATGTACATGTACATGTACATGGCCAGGGACCCTCCCTGCATGCATGGAGCAATAAACAGTGTCCACTGACCCAAGCACTGACCTTGCAATCGCTACAACAAACATGGATGTACATGTATCATGGAAAGGCTAGTATGCCTAATAACCTCAATCCTCCAAAATCCTTCACTTTAGCAAAGAGCATGTAACCTCAATCCTTCAAAATCCTTCACTTTAGCAAAGAGGATTTTGGAGGATTTGGGAAGGTTAGGGTTAACTATGAAGTAAATGATGTACATTGCAGAAAAGCAACATTTAAAAATCTATCTGCACGATTGGAAAACCAATGCAGCCCTGTCAGTTTACCTGGTGAAGAGAACAGGTGACTTCTGTTAAGAACCCCTTCCTCTTCTCCAAACTTATCCCTCAGTGTGTCCATCAATCGCACAAAGTCCCCGTTGCGCTTCAGCTCCTGTCTTGTCCTGGAGAAGCCCTTTGCTCCATCGATGGTGTTCTGGAGGAAGTTGTAGAGAGAGCGTAGGCCATGCTGGAGCAGCAACTCAAAGCCATGGTAGAGGCTGATGGACAAGGCAAAATCTCCCTCGACAACACCAGTGGACTGTGGAGTATTCAGACAGACAACATGAATTAGAATTATGATATGCACACTTCATTCATCTTGTAGTAGGAATGTTTTTTTATAGTGGTACTGCGGAATAGATTGTTTTCAATGGACAATCTTTACTGGCAACTTGGATTTGGGTACAACATTGGAAGTATGAGCACAAATGGAAAACAAAACAAACATGAAGACACCTGATAACCCGCACATTTAGCTGAATTGGAAGAGCTGTGGTATGCTATCAAAGTTAATCAACGGTGATCTTAGTACTTGGCTGGGAGACCACTCAGGCTGTATTGTATCAAGCGTTTAGCTGACTGAGAAGTACGTGTACACGAGTCTGTTGTCAGGGAGGCATGTGTGTAATATCTACAGTGCCAAGGCCGTTAAGCTGTACGTCCTGTGTTCAGTGCATGTAAAAGATCCCTGTGTTGGGACGGTTAACCGACCGAAACTGCACGAACATTTATAAATTTGCTAACCAGCTAACCGAAACCAATAATTTAAAAATACGACAAACACTTTTGGAAGAATTTGCCGCCTATTTTTTTCTTTGAGATATTTATTTTTTGCCACAATGGTAATGAAACAATCATTGCGTGAAGTCTACTGATGTTTTTTAATTAAAAATGTCGATGTTGTTCTCAATACAGCGATGAGACTAGTTAGTGGCACTCTCACATCTTCCTGACAACTTCCTGACGATGAAACTCGCCCGCAAATGTAGCGACCCGAACAGCGTTGTCCCCGAGCCTGTAGACCCAGCCAGCCTGAGACTACCTCGCAAGCACTTCTCTACAGAAGCCCACAGACTTGCCTCTTCTCAGCCTTACCATCCTGACTGGATCAACACGACCTGGGCAGAGTTGTGGTCCACCACAGCTACACAGCTGAAGTCCTACATCGACACCCCATCAAGCAGGCCACTGGGATGTGAACTCCCACGCAAGGCATGGTCCAACCTGAACCGACTGAGATCGGGTACTGGTCGTACCCAGCAGTACCTTTGCAGAATTTGTGCTGCTACTTCCGATCTTTGTGTGTGTGGAGCCACCCAGACTATGAACCACATCACCCAGGAATGCAGTAACTTTGGACCCCAAATGGCACTGCTGGCCTGATGACCCTTGATGACGCTACTATTAACTGGCTGTCCTCGGACCTGCCAGTTTAGATGATTGATGGTGTCCACATACATGTACATACACGAATAAACGAACGAACGATTGAAAATGTATACATTGTTCTGAAGGATCTAGTTTGTTTGGCTGTCAGGGGCAGACTTTTGGAAAGATTTTCGTGAAAGATTTGGTTAAACAGTTAATGTAACTCCCAGCACTAAACATTGGTATTTTTAGTAAAAATGCTAAAAGGAGTATCCTTACTCCATTGAATCAAGATATACACGAAACAACCAAGTTTTAGCTTATCAAATTGTGTCGTTCAAAAAAGGGAAAATTAAGATTTTTCTACTCACTCTGGATGTGGAATTTAGAAAAAAATCCTTTTCCTATAATTGAACTGGAAATAATTAATCTTTTCTTAAAAGTGACAGCACCTCAAACAAAATTATTTCTAGGGAAGATTTATACTCTCATCAGCTTTACACCAAGTTTCACATTATAATTCTGTCCAATGTTGTTATTCCTGGTTGCCTAATCCTATACCTTGAATGTCCAAATACTTTTGTCAGAGCAGAGAGGTTTTTAACTATTCTGAAATGGGTGACAAGTTTATGTCAGGGTTGTGTACCAATTGCCCATTCACAAGTTTCAATAATATCATGTCCACCGACCTGTCCCTCTGATATGGCCTTTGACCTTACCTTGACCTGTGGCGGTGGGTCTTGGCGAAAGGCGTCTCTTGACTTGAGGATCTGGAACTTGGTCAAGCTTGCTGGGTCTTGGTTGTAGAGGGCACCACAGCGAGTAAGTCGACCAATATACACACTTAAAATCTGCAGCATAACACATTTGTTAGTTTAGGATTTCACCAAATGACATTTTATGAAAATGTCGTTGGCCTTTTCATGGTACACTATTGGTAATAAAACCAACTTGGAACAGTTTCAGGTTATTTCATTGTTGTTGTTTACGAGAAAATAGTGAAAATGTATTCAGATTGTTTGTATTAATTCTAACATGGAAGATCTGTCATTGGATGACAGGCAAAATTCATTTTGGAAACTATTTCATTTATTTTACTAAACAATAGCACCAGAGACAAAAATATTTCAAGGGATGTTTGATACCATCATCATAACACCAACTAAGTTTTATGTAAAACACTGCGATCAAGGTTACGAATAGTATGTAGTGGCTTTAAAGATTGCCTGTGTGTTTTTTGGCCGCTGTGTTGCCGACAAATTTTGTTTTCATTGGAACACTGATTATATCCTCTTAAAAAGGAAAACAAATACTTCAAAAAGAGATAATTCACAAGACAGGTGTCAGAAGCCTGGTTTAACAGTGTTGCAGTCGAGACCACAAAAGCCATGAGCAAGACCTGGTGGAGACCAAGACCACTGGACTCGAGACCTACAACCCGGTTATGTGCCCAAATGAATTTATGACGGGACCCACAATAAATTCATTTTGGGACATATTTACTGTAAAATAATGCTTCTCGTGATTATTTTGAGAAACATGCAATTGTAAATCATTTATTTTCCTTTTCTCAAGTACAGACATGCAACTTTGTAATTGCTAAAAAAGAGGAAATGGCCGAGCACACAAAACTTTGTACAGTGTTTTTCAGTTTTCTATAGCACTATTATTAAAGAAAAAAGAGGAAATCAGCTGATCAGCTGAAAAGTTGCATGCCTGCACGTAAAATAGCAGAAAAACTAAATTCAGAAAATTGCTTTTGAAATAGCGAAAAAACTTGAGCGATATATTACTCTTGATGCAAGACAGGTTTACATTGTGTTTGGACATGATCCGTTGCAATCCACAGGAATAAAGTCCACCGCTGTGGGCATTCACTAGCAACTGACAATATGTGACCTGTTACAACGAAATGAGTGTAAAGTTGCACTATACCATTTCACAGTACAGCGGGAAAAGTGAAAAATTGGAGGGTGGTCTAATTTGTTTTTGTTATTATATTTGCAATTTGTAAATCTCCTTAAAAACCTCAATTTCAGGCCAATTTCGTTGGTAGCATTTGTCGTGTTCTGACAAACAACTTTAAACAAAAACGGAAACAAAAACGGAAACAAAGCCGCAAATCCCCCTCTGGTGATCTGGTGGATTGCTGCAACCCCAAGTGTTATATATGATTGGAAAGCTCTTGTTCTACTGAATCCAGAAATACCAATAACTCAATTGATTATATTTCCAACTTTCAGCTCATTTTGTGGTGACAGGTCACATATGATCTCTGAGGGGATTGTCACACTTACTCGTAGATACTGATCCCTGAAGGCTTTCATCTCATCATTGAGTGGGATCACGACCTTCTCAACCTTACGCTCATGGACGTAGCGCTGGATGTCGATCGAGTCCTCTGAGCGTATCTCAACGTGGGAGATGAGCAGATTTGTCAGGACATGTTGCACAGCCTACCAGAGATCCAAAGCATGATAGAACATGACATGTTCTAACCAAGTGCGTTTCAGCATAATTGAGTTTTGAGAGCTACCACTTGGGCACAATACCATATAATGATGCGTGTCAATCACGCCATATTCACTCAATTTTGGCATAATTAGTCTAAGAATATGCCCTACTGACCTGTGTACATGGATCCAGGCAGAATCATGTGAATGCGGCTAAAGAAACAATGCCCAATCAGATCACATTAAACGCGCAAGAACTAAGATATCCAAAAACTACTGCACAAAGTTCCATATGAGTTGCTGCAGAGGCATAGCTAAGTGACAAAGTTCAATAAGGTTGTTTGGCTATACATCTTATTTCTAACTATAGATTGACCTCCAGATTCCAATTGCCATGTAAGCCGACAATACAAAAGTGAACTATGACCTCGCATATCCGCACATGATTATATACCCGCATTGTATCCTTAAGCCTAGTTCATACTTCACGCGAAAGCGAAGCAAATTTTACGTCCCCAAATTCGCGGCGAATGATTCGCGCAAGTTGAAATGTGTTCAACTTTTGCGAACCATCGCCGCGAATATTTGCCGTGAACCATTGTCGACGTCACGAATTTCACTTCACATTCGCTTTCGCATGAAATATGAATCAGCCTTTACAACGCATCAAACTCTGCACTGACAGATGCGTGCTCATAAATTAAAGCTTGTTTTAAAGCATGCAGCATATGCGTCATCTTATTGAAATCATTCAAGTTTAACCTCCGTATTTGACCTGCACGTGTGATGTCATTGTCAAACAGGGCTATTGTTTTAATGACCTTACCTTGAGATCACTACCTGGTGTAGCACTCAGAGCCAAGACGCGGAATTCACTGGAGTACTTAAACAACTCCCGTACAACCTACAACAACCATTTGGGAGAAAAGGATTGAGCCTGTTGTCATGTTTCTGGTTGGTTTATCTATGGTCATCAGGTGTTCATTCATCATTTTCAATTATTTCTCTAAAATGTAGGCACTTCCGGCAGACTTAATTCCACAGAATGTTTAAAGCATCACCAACTTAACACTTTCCCTAAAAGCCACACTTGAGTGGTAATGGTCACGGCTAATTCTTGCCAAAATTCGTTCAATATATGCTTAATGATTACTATATTTATCATCAATAAAGATGATTACTTAATGTAAAAACAAAACACCATTAAAACCAGTATTCCGCGTCACCCTCACATCATGTTTTGCAAAAAGCCCCCGCGTCGTCAGTCTCATACATTATTCATTGCCCTCCCGTGAAGGCGAGTTGCCTGTGAGCTGTAAACACAATGGAAATAGATGGCCACTTCCAGGTTTATGGCTTGCTAGATGACTCTCATTATGTCACGTGTAGTGCGGGCCTTGTACGCTGGTTTTCTTGGCTGCTTCAGTATTGGCTTCGTAGGGTGCCACTGAAGCGCACCGCCAACGGCAGGAGCGGAGAAAGGTTTTCAAAAACCGAAGAATGGGACACAATTTTTTCAATCCAAATTACGAAAAAACCATGAGCGTAATAACATCATATTAACAATGAAATATACCTTAATATATAACAAACAAGGTTCAAAACTCTTATTTTTTTGAACTTTCCATTCAAGTGTGGTTTTAAAAAAAAGAAGAAAAAACATACACAATGCACACTGTACAATAATAATTTTGATGACAGCACATGTACCTGGCAGTAAGCATGGTTACCCAATGCCTTATGAGCCTCATCCACCACAAGACATTTGACTTGTTGTGACGGACACGCCCTGCGGCTTAGGTCGTTCATCAAGACCTGAGGAGTCAGGAAGAAGATGCGGCATTTATGCCATGACTTCTTGCGATCTGCTGGAGGCATGTTGCCTACAATGAACAAAATGTTGGAATAAATTGAGAAGAAAGGCACGTCAATTAAAAACATTTTACAAAATGTTTTTTTGATGAAGAGCTTTGAAAAACATTTCATCCAGACACGCACCAACTGGGACAATTTCATAGAGCTACTAAGCAGAAAAAAATTGCTTACATGAAATATTTTGTTGGTTACCAGTCAAACTTCTACAAAAAATGTGTATTTTGGCTGGTAGTCTGTTTAAAACACACTTTGCGAAAATATTTGCTGAGCAAAATTCTCTGTTGGGCTATTGTTCACAATTGCTCCTTATATACAAAAAAATAAAAAATAAATACAATTTCTATGAAATTGGGTCTTTGAATTTCACAGAGGTCATTGCTTTCGTTGCCTTGGTCTTGATCACGTTTTCCAAACTGACCGATGTTTGGCCAGACGCTAGTCAGCTGACACAATTACATGAACACAAGACACGTTCTGACAGACACGTTCTGACAGACACGTTCTGACAGACACGTTCTGACAGACACGTTCTGACAGACACGTTCTGACAGACACGTTCTGACAGACACGTTCTGACAGACACGTTCACACCTTCTGACAGACCCATTCTGACAGACACGTTCTGACAGACACGTTCTGACAGACACGTTCTGACAGACACGTTCTGACAGACACGTTCTGACAGACACGTTCTGACAGACACGTTCTGACAGACACGTTCTGACAGACACGTTCTGACAGACACGTTCTGACAGACACGTTCTGACAGACACGTTCTGACAGACACGTTCTGACAGACATTCTGACAGACACGTTCTGACAGACACGTTCTGACAGACACGTTCTGACAGACACGTTCTGACAGACACGTTCTGACAGACACGTTCTGACAGACACGTTCTGACAGACACGTTCTGACAGACACGTTCTGACAGACACGTTCTGACAGACACGTTCTGACAGACACGTTCTGACAGACCCACGTTCTGACAGACATTCTGACAGACACATTCTGACAGACACATTCTGACAGACACATTCTGACAGACCTTTATCAAGGTGCAGCCATCTTGTTTTTCTTTGATACAAATCCATGTGATCAAATCGAGGCTGGAATCAGCACTAAAATCATTATTGAAAGCAGGGAATATGACAAAGATGGTAACAGCGTGATGAAGGTCTGAAACGATTTGAAAGGTCGAGTTCTATGATGATGAGCATTAAAGTGAGAACTACAAGGCTGTGTCCAAATAAAGCGTTTTTGGCTACAGCTATGGCTACTGACTACAGCGGCAATGTGTAAGTGTGAGAAGAAACAGTGATCTAGCTATTCGCACCGTGCATGGGCCGTTGAGGGCACATGTTGTTAGACCACTGGGGGCATCATGTTTGGCGTATTTTGCAGCTGATGTGCGTACGCAGGGAATATCTCCAGCAATCATTGGCTGGCAGAAGTACACGCACACTTAGTACCATAACATACATGTACACCCATGAAGTGTACGCACAACGCTCACTTGATGCCAAAGTGGCTACCATCAAGACATCACCGCTAGAGGGCTGTGATGTGCACTGAGCGAATAACCGTAGCCAAAGCCATCACTTCGGACACGACCTAACTTACCAGTCATTTCAGTCATGTCCATCTGGGGTATGCCCATCACATTGTAGCATGCCTCAATCTGCTGCGCAACGAGAGGTTTGGTGGGTGCCATGAAAATCACCTTCCCCTCTGGGTACCAGCGAAAAAAGTTGTACATGACTACTGCTGCCACAAACGTCTTGCCTAGGGTTCAAAATACATGAATGTGTGCCATAATTCAAATAATTTTTTTTGGGGGAGGGGGGGGGGAGGAGAGAGAGTGAAGAAATACAATTTACTAAAAGGAGTATCCTTACTCCCATTGAATCAAGATATAAAAACTGGAACCTATTCCCTTGTGGTTAAATGGATGATATCCAAAGAGCACTTTATGAATTTGTCATATTATCATAGAATATTGATATCTGGTAAATTTATAAAAGGGTCTTCATATTTAATTAATGTTAACACTGCCTTAAATCTGATTCATTAAAGGACTGTACAATCACAAAAATCATTTGGATTATTAATCTCCTATTTCTTGAAAACCATGTGCATGTTTACTTTCCATTCCCCTTATAAAGGAAATACACCAATCCACCCTTTCAATCAAAGAGCTGTTACTAGGCACCTGACACAGGGACTGTATTCGCCTCACGCAGACTCACAACCCAAGATTGAATTTCATCAATGTTGGATTTGTTTCTTTCTTTCTGGCTCATTTTCAATACAAATGATTCAATATTAAGGTGGTCATTTATGAATAGAAATACAAAATTTATGTTTTGGTTTTTCAGCCGGATATACACCGAAAGGTCGAGGCAACGGGTGATAAAGGACCTCAACCTTTGGCATACATTTATCGCCCGTGGCCATGACCTCTGGGGCTTGACAAACTTTTATTCTCCTGTTCTTGCTCCTAATCAAAATGCCTATTTACCCAGTCCTGTTGGCAGTGTCACCATGGTGTTCTTGAACAGCGCCTGCTGAACAATATTGTACTGATACTCCCGGACTGGATAATTGGTCGGGTAGATCCAGATGTTGCCGGCGGACACATCAAACCCCGGAAGGTGCTCCAACTGGGTTGCCTGTGGGACAAGCTGTCGGACAGGCTGCTGCTGGGCCATCTCTGACGAGGAATGTCTATGATCTGGGCCTCTGCTGTCTGTATCACCCTCATCATTGCGAGGGTGTGGGCGTTGTTCCTCCCAGTCTTGGCATGCTGCCAGAAACATATCATCATCAAAGTTCCCGATGAGGTTATCCTGGTTGACTGGATTCTGTTCAGAATGACCTCTTGCTGGTTGCAGAGTAACATTTTCTGGGATGACAAATTGAAAATTATGTATTAAGAATCAGGGGTCGAAATTGCCATTCGCCCACTAGCCTGAAACTAGTGGATTAATATCAGGACTGTAAAGTTTGATAGTCCGGGGGAAAGTATACAAAAATGAAAGTCTGCTCTGATCCTGATGATATTAAGCCAATGCTTCTGCACACCACACATGGTTTCAAGTGGTTTCCAATAGGTCTGTGTACAGTATATTGTACTCATTGTTTCCTTCATAGAAAACCACCTCAGCCATATGCAATATTACATGTACAATACACAGTAGAATGGACACTGGAGGCCACTGCGACAAACTGTAGGAGGGTTTTAACTCCTTGCGTATGGTATTATTTTTACCGAGAGTGAAGGTGGTTGTGGCCAACCACGGAACGTCTGTGGGGCCGTGGAGCGCCGGGTCAAACCCGGCCAAGGCAATGTGCACAACTCCGCTGTTCAGCCAAGCATATAGACCGAACAATAAGCGGGCAAGCTAAGCCCCCACATAGCGTAATTGAAAGGCCAGTGTTCAGAAGTCTCATGAAAAGGCTGTATTCAGAATGCTTTCGAAAGCCCAATCTATTATATAACACTCCATTTCAAGAACAACATGGTCCACCAAACTATCAGCCTTCTTGAAGATTTCTACTCAAGGCGAATTCTAAGCAAATGCAGCTGGAAAATCAATTAATTCACCTGCTGCGGCTATAGCTTGCGGCTATAGCCGCAAGGGGTTAAATAATATTGTTTTCAATATAAACCAACCTTTTTGATGTGTGGGCCTGTTTCTACTTGTTCCTGTGCTGAAGTGATGTAATAGAGTTTGCTTCTTCATTTCTATACCACGTCTCAGACGTCATCACGAGCCCACAGGTCTCACAGCAGAAATTTCCACTTACATGTAGCTTATTTTTTTTGCATTTACCATAGTTCATTCCTCTCATGGATTTTGGTGTTTTCCATTATTTTTTACTCTTTTGCTGCAACAGCACATACAAAACAGAGAGAGAAGGGTTAGTGCACAACGATATCACAATAATATTGTAAAGATACAATATTCAAAAACTATCATCTAAATTATTGAACTTTTTGACCTCTCTCATCAACCATACTTTGTGTATACATAGAAAATATAGACCGATTCCAATAACCACATATGTGATGTGATCTGGGAAAACCCTTCACATGGTGAAATTTTTGTGTTATATACATCAAATTAACGAGGACACTGTGCTGTTTTCAAAACTGTTTTATTCATGATTCTAGGTTGTCTATAACTTGAGTTATGCTCTTGGGAAGTTATAACCGCCGCTGTCCTTAAAACACAATGGCGGAAACGAAAAACAAAGATGGCTTTTTAATTATCTGTCATCATAAAACTATTTTTTTACATATAAAACGATGGAATTTTTATTTAATATTTTCAAGAATGATCATTTAGATTAACAAATAAAATGGTAACAAAAACTCACTGTCAACAACAAAAATTGGGGGACTATTTTGCCATTATCTTCAAAACAAGTTCGCCGACATCCGACGGGTTTTCCCAGATCGCATCACATATACATGTATCATGTATTTCACTAGTTAGCAAAAAACAACAACACCAAAAACAACCGAAAAGCATGTCACCGCACCTATTTTGAAGTCGACCTATGAGCCTTAATAACCCTAACACCCTAAGCATTCTGGCTAGGAACCTTCCTGAATCCTCCAAAATCCATCAGTGCACTTTTGGATACATGCCCTTATCTTTTCGTTAATTTTTCATATTCAGCAGGTATGGCCTGTACTTCTTGCGAGGTGGTAATTTTGCCCCATTTGAAGATGTGAAAGTGCCAGATTCCAACAGTGCTGAGTTTTTTTTTTTTTTAAAGTGCCCCTTGGAGGATGTTGATGGATTTGGGGTGCTTAGAGTTGAGCAACATTTCCCCTCTGTAACTACACTGTATCTCCTCTTCCTTTTCTTAATCGATCTCTCCCAAACACTAATTAATGTTAGGTGGGGCTTATTCGCAGGGCTGCCCTGCGAATTGTGTTACACGTACGGCTAATTCGCAGGGCTGCCCTGCGAATTGTGTTACACGTACGGCTAATTCGCAGGGCTGTCAGCAATGCAGTATACAGTATTATTCTCCTTGCTATACTGGTCTAGAAAAGTTTTAAAACTTATAAAAGAATCAAATTCTTTGCCCTCCATCATGCATGTTCATTATTAAACGTAGCTAAATTAAATGTAGTATCACAATTTTCAGTTAGCCTAACGTTAGTCTACACTGTATCAACGTTAATGTTAGGCTAACCTAGGCTAGGCCCTAGGGCCGGCTAGGGCCTACACATGGGTCTATTAAATTACGCGTGCAGTGCGCATGCGCACGACTGAATCATCGAGTTTTACCGCGTTCACTGCTGTACTGCCCTAGCCCTGCGAATAATACCGGACTACATGGCAATTCGCAGGGCAGCCCTGCAAATAATCACAACGTTAATGTTATTGTACTTCTGCTACTGGGCTTTTTACCTTTGTTTGTCATCATTTTTAGTTTTTTACATTGCTGCTTTTAATATAAAATGTATGTTTTGTATACATTTGGCCGAATAAAGATTAAGAAACGCCATGGAATATAAACATTTCAAATGTCAGAATTTTAAGAAGTCATTTACGAGTAATTGGAACTGAAAAATTTAAGCTGGTAATGACAGTTTCGGTCAAGTATCCGGGTATCCTTATATGAGAGATTATACGTGTAGATCATGACAACTTGTCAATCAAACATGTGCAATATCAAAGTATGGTAAGACTCTAGAGGGCAGTATACTGCCGTCACTTGTTACTGTTAATGCTACTGATAATTCCACAGTTGTTACACAAAACATTATTGCCAGCGCAACTTCCAACGTTGAAAACCACACAAAGTGCCCTAATTTTTGTACTCAAAAGTGTTCAGTATGTATTTAATTATTTATAAGCTATTCCAAAAAAACATGTTAAATCAGAAATTGTTGAAAAAATCATAATTTGCAGCCAAAATTCCAGCGGTTGAAATCCGCGACGTAACTTTTTTAGGGGTAGAAATAGTAGAATGTTTATTATTATTATTATTATTATTATTTATATTTCTGGTAATGAAACCAAGGAAGCCTCAGAAAAGCGCACTTAAGCACTGTAAGCTCGAAAGCCTGAGGAAACCTGTAAACAAGGGCGCTTGCAATGTGAACCAGAAACACCGGGGTAAACCCCTTACTCTTCCACGAAAGTGTTCTGGGTTCTTTTACGTGCATTACTTAATCTAGTACACGGGACCTACGGCTTAACGTCCCATCCGAAGGACGAAGCAATTATGGTTAAGTATCTTGCTCAAGGACACAAGTGTCACGACCGGGGCTCGAACCCACACCCTGCTGCTGGCAACACCAGAACTTGAGTTCGGTGCGCTAGACCGCTCGGCCACTTTTTCTCATTCAGTATAACCAATAATGTAATCTTACCTACCCAGTAAAGTGGAGAACACATGGATGATGATGGACATATGCTTCAAATTATTCTAGGATATTTATTTCATGAAAAATCAGGGCATTTTTGGTATACGATGACTTCCTCAGTCATGTCAGAGTACTCACTCAGACTGATTTTGTCAACTCCCCTCGTTAGTGACCAACATGGTAATTGTACATGCGCAGTGGAAACTATAACAGGATCCTTCTATTTTCTGAAGGGGAGGATTTTTTTAGAAGGGAAATAAAGTCCGAAAATCATCATAAAAGTGGATTTTAAACATAGTTTTTACTTTCTGTACCCCCAAAAATCGATAAAATCATTTTTTAACTGGTTAGGTTGCAAAAAAAATCCCCAAACCCATAAAAGTGGAGGTCGGATACGACATTCTACCCGCGCATATATATATTTTGTCAGAATATTGCTTAATTCGCTTAGAATTAAATTCGCTTCGTCTCGTGGTTCATATTTTTTGTTTGTCGATTTTTCTGTGGATCAAGATTTTTTTGTGGGTGGAGTTGTCACGAGGGTGGAGCTGTCACGAGGGTGGAGCTGTCACGAGGGTGGAGCTGTCACGAGGGTGGAGCTGTCACGAGGGTGGAGCTGTCACGAGGGTGGAGCTGTCACGAGGGTGGAGCTGTCACGAGGGTGGAGCTGTCACGAGGGTGGAGCTGTCACGAGGGTGGAGCTGTCACGAGGGTGGAGCTGTCACGAGGGTGGAGATGTCTACTCTCATGACCGTCAATCATTCCAAGGAGTATGGACTTAGTTATTGCCGCCTCCATGGCAGTATACCAGCATGGTTTCCTTCCTCCATTTACTAGTACTAGTAGTAGTACTACTGGTGTCAGGTCAACTCGGACCCAAACCAACTCGGACCCATGCCAACTCGGACCCATGCCAACTCGGACCCACTACCAACTCGGACCCACGCCAACTCGGACCCACTACCAACTCGGACTCATGCCAACTCGGACCCACTACCAACTCGGACCCAAAAACCAACTCGGACCCACTACCAACTCGGACCCAACCACTACCAACTCGGACCCATTATTCCATTTGACAATGTTTGGCAAATTTTAAAAGATATTGATTAGAATTTTATTTTGTGTCTGTCGCATTGTGAATGTTTGTACTTGCTTTTTATTTTTTGTTTGCATCCGTATATAAGCATTTGTCTTGTTCTCTGTAGATAGCACTTTAAGTAACTTAGTTTTTCTTTGTTTTTCTTGTACTGGTGTGTCGCTGCGCCATGAGCATCGTTTTTATGATGGATACCGGCGCATTACAAATGTTCATTATTATTATTATTATTATTAGTATTATCTTTGCCCAGATTTAATTCTATTGTGGGGCAATTTGAGTTATTTTACATAAAGTGCAATACAATATGCATTTTTTTAAAATTATTATTATACCAACTCGGACCCAACAATGACTGAATCAGTTCTTGTTGGTAGTTTCAGGAATATTTAGGTTTTGACCGTGGATTTTTTTGTTGTTGGCCCAAACCAGTCTCGGAGAGATTAAAACATAAACTAGTTTTTTGTTTTTTTAATACAGACGTGCAGTTTTTGGATCGAAGTTTTTGGATGTACAAACATTCACAATGCGACAGACACAAAATAAAATTCTAATCAATATCTTTTAAAATTTGCCAAACATTGTCAAATGGAATAATGGGTCCGAGTTGGTAGTGGTTGGGTCCGAGTTGGTAGTGGGTCCGAGTTGGTAGTGGGTCCGAGTTGGTTTTGGGTCCGAGTTGGTAGTGGGTCCGAGTTGGCATGAGTCCGAGTTGGTAGTGGGTCCGAGTTGGCATGGGTCCGAGTTGGTAGTGGGTCCGAGTTGGCATGGGTCCGAGTTGGCATGGGTCCGAGATGGTTTGGGTCCGAGATGGTTTGGGTCCGAGTTGGATCGAAACCGTACTACTACTCATACTAGTAGTAGTACTAGGTACCACTCCAATCCCAATGCGACGGTGTCAGGTCAACTCGGACCCAAACCAACTCGGACCCATGCCAACTCGGACCCACGCCAACTCGGACCCACTACCAACTCGGACCTATGCCGACTCGGACCCACTACCAACTCGGACTCATGCCAACTCGGACCCACTACCAACTCGGACCCAAAACCAACTCGGACCCACTACCAACTCGGACCCAACCAGTACCAACTCGGACCCAACCAGTACCAACTCGGACCCAACCAGTACCAACTCGGACCCAACCAGTACCAACTCGGACCCAACTCGGACCCAACCAGTACCAACTCGGACCCAACAATGACTGAATCAGTTCTTGTTGGTAGTTTCAGGAATATTTAGGTTTTGACCTGGAAAGCTTTCGCCGGTGGATTTTTTGGTTGTTGGCCCAAACCAGTCTCGGAAAGATTAAAACATAAACTAGTTTTTTTTATTTTTTAATACAGACGTGCAGTTTTTGGATCGAAGTTTTTGGATGTTCGTGTAGTTCTACAAATCTCTTTTTTGACTTAGTGAGTTTTAGAAACCCCCACCCCTCCCCCAAAAAGAAATAATAATAAGAAATCTGATGACATATTTTTGTACATGTCAGAGCCTCAATGTATACATTGCCCTCAGTGCCCCCCCTTTAAAAAATTGGTGACCCCCAGGTGCCCCCTACTAACCCTTTTGGCTAGTTCGCCTGGTGAACGAGAAGAGGCTGTGCCGTTACCAACGGCGCACGTACAGGAACGTGCATGGGCGCCTCTTTCAGCTGTGGGACAAGTTCGATGCAGGTAGCAAAACCCAAGCAACTCCTGCATGCATGCGCGCTTTCTTTACGGCGCTCTGCCGGTAGCAGATTAGGATGGATGGGAGATTTCATGTAACTGATCATTCAATAATTTTGTTGGATAATATTAGAAGTGAAGTGTTTTTATTAAAATATACGTGTTATAGTTTGTGTTCATTATGTATAAAGTTTGCTCGTATTTGCTCGTATTTTATTCATTGATTATTCATCGGACTTTTAATACTAAAATTCCAGTTAAGCTTTATCAGAAGTTGATTGACCTTAATATACCGAGATCTTTATGTAACTGGGTTTTAGATTTTTATTAGAGCGCAGACAAGTTGTCAGAATCGGTTCAAGTTTCTCAAAACAATCACTGTTAGCACAGGAACACCACAGGACTGTGGTCTATCCCTTTATTGTTTAGTTTATGCACACACGATTGTAATGTTGGAGATTCGTCTAACGTCATTGTAAAATTTGCTGATGATACAACCCTGTGTGGTTTAATTTTAAATGGCGATGAATCTAGTTATTGTAATGAAGTATCTTCTCTTGTAAAATGGTGTCATTCCAACAATCTTATTTTGAATGTTGACAAAACTAAAGAAATGATAATTGATTTTCGTAAAAATAATGTAATGTATTTAAACGAGCCCAACGATACAATTTCCTGTGATTGTTTTTAATCATTGGTTGAATAAATAAATATATCTATCATGCATAAAACTGTTGTTATATTGAGAAAAAATGGTGTGACCGATGTTGCAATTATTTTATAATAATTTTAAAAAAATGCATATTGTATTGCACTTTATGTAAAATAACTCAAATTGCCCCACAATAGAATTAAATCTGGGCAAAGATAATACTAAGTTACTTAAAGTGCTATCTACAGAGAACAAGACAAATGCTTACATACGGAAGCAAACAAAAAATAAAAAGTAAGTACAAACATTCACAATGCGACAGACACAAAATAAAATTATAATCAATATCTTTTAAAATTTGCCAAACATTGTCAAATGGAATAATGGGTCCGAGTTGGTAGTGGTTGGGTCCGAGTTGGTAGTGGGTCCGAGTTGGTTTTGGGTCCGAGTTGGTAGTGGGTCCGAGTTGGCATGAGTCCGAGTTGGTAGTGGGTCCGAGTTGGCGTGGGTCCGAGTTGGTAGTGGGTCCGAGTTGGCATGGGTCCGAGTTGGCATGGGTCCGAGATGGTTTGGGTCCGAGTTGGATCGAAACCAATGCGACTAAGTTAGTTCATCATGATCATGGAGGAAGGAAAACTCCTTCCTCCATGGTTAGTTGCAGATCAATCAACACAAATAAATAATCAGCCCCCATAAGACTTTGGGAAATACTTGCATTGTAGCTTGCAGCATTTCAGTGATGATAACCTAAAGCCAAAGGAAAATAGTTATTTTACCTATCCTCACTTGACAAACCGAGTGTGTAGTTAATCTGGATTTTCCCGCAATACATACATGTGTACAAATCTCGAAATTCGACTCATACGCGAACGTACCCAGAGTTTTGTGGCTAGGCTGTACGTAAAAAATAACAGATGTTGGATGTCATGGGAGAAAGGTTGTTGTTGTTGTTGTAAATGTTGCGCGTGCGCATGCAGTGCAACAGCTAGCACCTACATGTAGTATTGGATTTCTTCTTCTCCGTCGAGCCATGAAATGGTTGATGTTTATGTTTTATTTGATATCACCATTCAAAATAAATTATAAACACACACATTAAATAAACAAAATAAAAACATATATAAATTTAAATTGCACATGAAGGCGGTATATCAGGATAGCCCATAAAAGTCTTGCGACTTATTTCCAATGGGGTCGATATATAGGCACAAAAGACAAAACCAGCCAGACATTACATCACAATAAGAAACAGAATAATAATAAATAATAATAATAAAGATTTGTAGCGCGCACATATCCACCCTGCTGGGCGCTCGAGACGCGGAGACAAAGAAAAAACACGAATACAAACAATATACAATGATAGCATAGGAAAAAAAAATATCTACTGAGATACATGTACCTACAATGCAATTACAAATATACATCATCTTTGAAGAATTGTGACATAAGATGAGTTTTAAGCATTATGACAAGATTTGAGTTTAGTTGGAAGATGATTCCAGAGTCTCGGAGCCGCGACAGAAAAAGACCTATCACCCCAGTTCCGTTTTGAAGTTGGTTCCTTTAGGAGTGACATGTTGCTGGAGCGTAAATTGCGTGATGGAGTGTAGACTTTAGTTCAGGTCTATTTAAAAGGTAGGACCTACACCAATCCAGGGCTGTGTCATGTATTCCAAGATGATATTGAAGGCGGGAGAGAAGGATTTTGTGATCGACCGTGTCAAAATTAAAAGCGGTGCTTAAGTCTAACAAAACCAATGCAGTGATTTTTTCATCATCCATGGCAGATAAGATGTCATTGTTGACGCGGAGTAGAGCAGTTTCCGTTCCATGAAATGGTTTTTAGGCAGACATATAAAGACACAAAGAACGATTTAAGCACATAGTGGATAAAACGAAAAACATGTATATTAAAAGGACCCATGTCACTGTTGGTTCCAATTTTGCCACCATTCTCTCTATGGACTTGAGAACAAAAAACCTGGGCAAAGCGGGGACCCACATGGAACTTGCACCCTATATCATCTAAATTAAAATATTAAAAGATGAAAAACATGCATAAAAAGGGCACCTGTCCCCTACTGATCCTATGCCCCTCCCCCCCACGAGAACTGCATCACCTTATACCTCCAGGAAATGTATGCTAACAAACCCAGACACAATCCGCAAGGCAAAAACAAAAAAAGCCGAAGGGCAGTGAAAATCAACCCCCCCCCCTACCACTAAAGAAAAAACAAATTTTGGAAGAGGCTAAGTTGAATTATGAATTTGACAAATGTGCTAACTAGCGAAGAAAAAAATCCCTTTCCCTAACAATTTCTCTGTCCAGCAGAAATGTCTTAAGTTCCCTTTTGAATCCCAGTTTATTCTCAATAGATTTGACAACATTTGGCAAGTTATTCCATTCTCTAATTACATTGAAAAAAAAAGAACTTTTAGTAATATTGTTAATTGAGGGAACCACAAAATTATGAATTTCTAGATCTCGTGTTGTAGTGGTGGGCGTCCCTATAACCTTGACGAAAACTGATTAAGATATGAAAAATACCATGAGCAATGTTGAGGGCTAGTTGAGACACCCTGTTTTCTATATGGAGGTATCCAATATCATGAAATTCCTGTAAATTAAGGTGATATCTTGGACCAACATTATAAATAAACCGAACCATTTTGTTTTGAAGAATTTGAAGTTTACTTTTGAGAGTGGAGCTGATTCCATAAAACCAATTAGACATGCAGGCATAGTCAATATGACTTTGTATAAGCGTGGAGCACAACATCTGTCTGGTAGTTTTGTTAAGGAAATGGATTCTCGAGAGAACTACATCGAACGTAGGAAGCTCCATCGGACAGTTTTATTTCTCCGACGTCGACTGCACAGACGATGTTGCCTTATATAGTCAGCCATAACGACAATTTGATCAATATGCTCGAGTCCTTTCTGCTTTCAAAATGATGCATTCAACCTCCTGACAGAAACAAAAATCCAAATGCGTCAGATAGGCGTAGTAAAAGGTCCGGTTACCGTGAAACACTTATGTACAAATGATTAAAAAAATCAATGTATACAAATGCGACTGCGTAATAATAGTGTAAAGAGACGAGTAACCCGAATTAACAAAATAATCGAACCAACAACAAACACTGACACTAAATGTAAATGACGAACAGCTACATGTAAGGCAAAAAAAAAGAAAAAAAGAAAGAAGAAAAAAAGACGTATAATTATTACAAACACATAGGTGTTCGAGTTTTGTCAGGGCAGTGATGATGACGTCAGAATGTTTTTTAAAGAAACTTTGCATTATTATGTTTGTCATATTAAAGAGTACCCTGTAAAATATGATGTGGTTACCAACGATGATTTGTTTGAAGTCCATTTCAATGATTTGAACTTAATCACATTAGGCCTTACACCAAACTCAAACTTCATTTAAAATGCAATGGTATAATTAAAAAAATGATAATGATCGAATAAAACTTCTCTTCAGACTACACCTAGAAGATCCTCAACAAGGTTACAAGGGAATTTCAAGACCAACAGATGTTAATTACCCTGAAATTTCAAAAAATCTATGATTTTTTTTAAAAACTGGCCACGGAATCTTTATTGATCACCGGATGGTTTTACATACATCGATCATTACTCTTCCAAAACAGAAACAACCAAAATCGGAACAGTTCAGTGCTAGTTTTTAACTGACATGTCTATCACAAAATCTAAACAACATCCTGATAATTCTGTGGTGAAACCCAAGCATGGAATACCTACCTTGCCTCAGTCAATCAGACTAATGAAATCTGCAATCTTTCAAAAAACATCTTGCGCAACAATGCGCAGTTACTTGAGCAAAAACTAAGACATGTGCCATAGCCAAAAAGGTTATGAACTTTCAGAAAATCGTTGTTTTGTATAGGTTTTTTTGTTTTCTTATTTTTACTGCTTTTTATGAACTGTTGGGTAAAAAATAGGTGCTGATTTGGACACTAATTTAAACCAACTGTAAAAATGACAAAATCCACCAAATCGGACCGAATTTTGTATCTACTCAGCAGACCTTTCTCTGTACAAAATATCAACAAATGACACATGTCTAGTATGAGATAGTTTTGCTAAAGGAGGGCACAACTCAAATGTCCCGAAGATTGTCAAATAAAAAGTGGCCGTTTCATTTACCGAGACGTGTGTTCAACTCATTAGTGTACCAATGAAATCTCATTTATTCTTGAAAAAACAGTTCAAAATGTGAAAAACAATTGTTCTGCTACATAAGGATCAATTTTGGTACCGAAATTATTTGAGAGAAGGCATTTCTTTAGCGAGTTTTTACAACCCGTTTTCGTGTAGTTCCAGATACGAATTGTGATTTTGACGAAACCGTCGTCCTCGCTAATAATGTACGGTTTTGGAAATATTTTTAATATTAAACTTTGACTTCCGGTTTAGACAAGAAGTAAAGGTCAAATTGGGGGTCACCTTTGTGTAAAT
The DNA here is from genome assembly GCA_029582265.1 of Zoroaster sp. YZ-2022. NCBI lineage: Eukaryota > Metazoa > Echinodermata > Asteroidea > Forcipulatida > Zoroasteridae > Zoroaster > Zoroaster sp. YZ-2022. Next base: position 16,631,285 of record CM055821.1, on the reverse strand, counting down.
ATTTTTTTACAATTAACAATCTATACAATGGTGGAAAGATTGTGAATTTACCCCTTGTGGTTGTTGAGATATGATTTTTTTAAATATTAAAGTTTGACTTCCGGTTTGGACAGGAAGTAAAGGTCAAATTGGGGTCATGTTTTTGTAAATATTTTTGACAATTAACAATTTGTACAATGGTGCAAAAACTGTGAATTTACCTCTTGTGGTTGTTGAGATATGATTTTTTTAAATATTAAACTTTGACTTCCGGTTTGGACATGAAGTAAGGTCAAATTGGGGTCACGTCTGTGTACAAAAAAATCACATAATTCAAGATACAACTAGTACAACTGTACATATGGTGCAAAGATTGTGAAAATATCTTTTGTGGTTCATGAGATATAATTTTTTGAAAATATTTAACTTTGATTGAGTGTAATTCGATATCTGATGACCTCTCTATGACGTCACAACTTAGGATACAACTAGTACATGTTAAGGTCTAACTATGTGTGAAGTTTTAAGGTTCTGTGAACTCCGCAACTATGTTTTTGTCTCTGGATATGTTTCACAAGGAGAAGAACTAGAGGTATTGAGTTTGTTAAAAACAAACTCAGGATGTTCGAGTGTGCATCATGTACGTGATGACGTCATCACCCAAAGTTGTTAAAAGACAAGAGTTACTTCAAGAGTTACTTCAAGAGTTTTCATAATATGTAATTAAAATATCAGATATTGTGTTATACTGAAAACATTAACTTCCGGTTCAGTCATCCCATATAATTTTAAATTATTTTAACCGTAAGTTCCGGTTCAATCATGTGACGTCATTCATACTTTACAAATTTGTCCTCATAATATTGGTGTCAATTGTGCCAAATTTGTTAAAATTCTGTCTAATGTTTTCTCAAGATAGCAAAAGGTGACTTTCTAATGTCGAGTCCTCCATTTTCTGTATGATTATGAAGGAATCAAGAAATTATCTATTGTGGCTCACAAGATATAAAATATATTGTTTTACTATAATTAATTACGTAAAAATTCATTAGATGACCTCACCATGACGTCACATGATCGTGATGATGTCATGAAACATTTTTAGGAAAAGTCACTAGTAACTTTATGAATGAAGAAAAAGTTATTGTTACAAATACCACAATAATACTTAAAATAATGTTTAGACCTTAATCTTTTTATTATTTTTTGTTGTTGCTGTTTTTAGATATATATCAAAGACTGAAAATATAATGAAACATATCAATTGGTTATTGCATAAATTAAAATGAAAAAAACCCTGCACTAACCATTTAGAAATTTGCTAATCGGCTAATCAAAACCAATATTTAAAAATAAATACCCAACAATTTTGGAAAAAATTACTAACCATTTTGTTGTTCTAGACGCGTTTTCTGCCACATTGGTTATTATTAATAATAATAATAATAATAATAAAGTGCATTTATAAAGCGCTAAAACAATGTTTCTAAGCGCTGTACATAATTAGCATTTAGGTTAAAGCAATTAAACAACAACAACAACAAAAAATTCAACGCAAGGCAAAAAAAAAAGAAGAAGAAAGAATCAGTTAAATAAAAAGGTCTTGAGCCTAGATTTGAAAGAACCGATAGAGGGAGCATTTCTTATTGCACTCGGAAGACTATTCCACAAACGTGGAGCTGTAATGGCAAATGCCCGGTCACCGTATCTTGTCTTGCTTCGCAAGCCTGCACTGAGTAGACCTTGTGATGACGAACGAAGAGAGATGCCTGGATTGTAATCTGAAATAAGTTCCACTAAGTACTTGGGAGCCATACCATTACGTATCTTATAAGTAAGAAGTAAGATCTTAAACCGGATGCGGTCTTCTACTTTTAGCCAGTGTAGTTGGTTCAGAACAGGCGAGATGTGATCACGACGGTTGGTTAGTGTGACAAGTCTCGCAGTTGCATTCTGTACACGCTGTAGGGGTGCAATCTGACTAGCAGGAAGGCCATATAACAAACTGTTATTGCAGTCCAGTCTGGTGGTGACAAACGCATGCACTAAACGTTCTGTGGCTGATTGATCCAAGTACCTACGGATCTTTCCTATCTTGTAGATTCCAAAAGAAGCAGCACGTGTGATATGACTAATGTGGTCTTTCAGAAGCAAGGTTCTATCCAGTATAACACCAAGGTCTTTAGCAGAGTTTGCAGCCTTGATTTTGGCATCACCAATGACTATGTCCGGCAGACAGGAAGGCTTTCGATGCTTAGAATGGAAGTGAACAATCTCCGTCTTTGAATCATTCAACATCAGCTTATTGGAAATGGCCCAAGATCTTATGTCAGAGACACAACTTTCCAATTTGTTGATGGCTTCAGCAGTCTTGGACGATTGCAGCACTAGATACACTTAATTGTGTGTCGTCTGCATAAACCATATGCATAATTCTACTGTGTGCACCAATCATGCACGTCACTCAAAGGACCAATATACAAGATAAAATCAAGTGGTCCCTTAACAGATCCGTGTGGGGTACCACAAGGAAGCAGGCAGATGTCCGAAAGTGCGTTGTTTACAACAACAGCATGAGATCGATCAGTAAAAAATGATTCGAACCATCGCAGAACTGTTCCACCGATGCCATACCTACTGCATGTCAGAGAAAAGGCCATTGTCATGCAAGTAGGCTTTCAGTTGGGAAGAGACCACTTTCTCAAGAACTTTGATGGAGACAAACAGTTTGCAATGGGCCGATAATTCTTCAGATCATTTGCATCAAGACCTTGTTTCTTGATGAATGGTTTCACATGAGCCAACTTGTAAATTGATGGTACAGTGCCAGAGCTCAGAGATCCATTTATAATTTTAGTGATGTAAGGTACCAAGACATCTAAACAGTCTTTCAACAATGATGTAGATATAGGATCAAGGTCGCACGTTGATGAAGACGATTTCTTGTCAAAATTCCGAACACAATCTTCTGTCACTGGCTCAAACTCAGTAAAACTGCTGGTGCAGTTGTCCACCACATTAACACTTATCTCTGGAGGAACAATAGTATCCAGCTTATCACTTATTGCTTGAACCTTTCCATGGAAAAATGAGACAAAGTTGTTTGCCAGTGTTTTCGCACAAGCGTGGTCAGGCAGAGTTTGTGTACTATTCAGGGAACATTGACATTCCGGAAAAGCTGCTTGTCATCACATCCAGAGATTTCTGAACGATAGTAGCTACATTTGGATTCTTCAATCAGGTCTTTGTATTTCTTGCATTGCTCAATGTAGAGATCTTTGTCAACTCCAAGGTTCGATTTTGCCATTTTACGCTCTAACCTCCTTTTAACTCGCTTAGCTTCACGAACCTCCTCAGTATACCATGGTGCTTTTGGTCTAAGAGTCACAACTTTGGTCTTCTGAGGTGCATGTTTGTCAAGTAACTCATGCAGTCAGATGGTGTTAATTCAGTATCAGTGGCAAGCGAAGAAGACTGAATATCCTGTTTAAACTCATCCAAATTGATGTCACGAAGTCTACGATAGACAGCAGACTTTCTTGATGGTCCTGGGCGAGCAAAATCAAGTACACAAGATATCGCACAATGATCAGATGGCTGCCCCTGAAGAATTTTGGTGCTGCAAATGGGGTGAACAGTCTTACGTGAAATCAGCAAGTCGAGAGTGTGACCTCCAACATGTGTACGTGTGGGTCCTTGAATATGTTGGTAAAGATTGGCAGAATTCAGAATTTCAAGGAAAGATGTAGCATCCCTATTGGTTTCATCATTCACATGGACATTGAAGTCGCCAGTAAACACAACATGATGAGGTATGGCAGTTGTTTCCTCCAGCAGAGATGAAAAATCCTGGAAAAACATTTGCGATGTCAATTTGTTTTTCGCAGATAGGGGCGGTCTGTAGATGGCATACAGACGTAACAAGGATGAACCAAAATTCACTGAAAGATCAAGATGCTCAAAGGACTTAAACTGGGTTGCCTTATTCAAAGTCACTTTCAAAGTGCGACGATAAAGAACAAAGATGCCACCGCCACGGGACAAACGAGGTAACTGACGATAATGGAAGCCTGGTAATGTAACATTTAGATCTGCAATAGTGGGATCATCAAGTGAATTTCCATGCATCCAGGACTCTGTAATAATAAAAATGTCCAGATCCTCGATGATTTGTGATTAGATCACAAATGGATGTCACCTTATTGGTCATAGAACGGGCATTCCAAACACCAACTTGCATTTTGGGCACTGCTTTTGGTTGTCTGGAGCGAGGAACAGCGTTACTAGTGTGTGAAACCTCCACATGTATAATACTAGGCCTCTGATTATGCTCAATTGGTACTGGGGTGAGGTTACATGTGGAAACACCCCTGCGAAAACTGTCACACTTTTCAGCTGGCTTTGAGCGCTGGCTAATCAAAGTGTCAATTTTGTGCTTCAAATGCTTACCACCTCGACGGCCTTTTCTAAATTTCAAGTCCAACTTCATTATAATTATATAAAAGTACAGACAAGTACAGATAATAAACTTACATGAAATTTTAAAAACATATAAATGATAAATAGCAAATTAAACTACAATGAAAAATGACTTAAAATACAGTAAGTACAATACAGTATAGTAATAATACAAGTTTAAAAGCACAACAACTGTGCAGTGCAGCAGATCGAGATCAGCGCACAGACTCTTAAAAGTAACTTAGTAGTAAAAAAGCGCTCTTAGTTCACCACGGCCAATAGTTATCCAGGGGGCAGGTGAGATTCTCGCTGACCCAGGCAATTAGTCCACCCTCTACAAGGAGAGCTTTCGGATCAGTTCGGGAAATCTCGGACCAAGGGTATGCAAATTTAAAACACACACAAATATGTCAAATACATCAAGGGATAAAATCAATCAAGGGATAAAACTCAAGGATAAAATAGCATAACCGTGCGCAAAGAATGTTAAACCCCCATTAAACAATCATTGTTGGAAGTTGTTGATGCTTTTCGTTTAAAAACTACACATTATTCCATTTGCAAAATTAAATTTAATTAAATTGATAAAATAATAAAAAGAAAAGAAATAAAATACACAAGTTAAAAGAAGATCTGGATCTCTGTCTCAAAATCAAAATTAATTGATTTTGTATTTAAATTAACTCCAGTGCCTGAAAACCTTTTGTCAAGGGCGCATTGGAAAACTCTAACCTTGAAATTGATTGCCCATAAACGAAAGCAAAAAATAACAAATCAATTCCTTAAAAAATCCTCTGTGCATCGATGACTGTTAATTTGACTGCATCAATCGCGAAAAGATGCGAAACATCATATTTCACGATGAGGTAATTGAAGTCATGAATGCCAATCTGTTAGAATTCACTCTTAGACTTAGAACAAGCGTTAGCAATTCCAAAACTGTGTACAAAAATGACAGCTCGAAATAAAGGACAACGATAGTGAAATTACCGTAAACTGTGGGTACACGAAGGGGACGGAACGTAATGTATTATATTCTAATTAGATACTGCAATGTACAGTGAATGTAAACACGTCACAAGGCATATGCAGTTTATATACTGTACATGTATGTGCCTCTTGTCTGTGTGTAACAGAACTTCAAGGCCGTTCACACACGAAATAGGTTGTGTGCATAAAGAAATATGGTACTTTGAATAGTTGTTCATTTCAACTTCCGTTTTCGACCGGAAGGAGAGGTCAAATTGGGGTCATGTTTGTGTACGAAATGTGACATAATTCAAGGTCTTTAAGATGATGCAAAGATTGTGCAAATATCTTCTGTGGTTCATGAGATATGATTTTGTTTAAATATTAAACTTTGATTTAGTGTAATTCGATATCTGATGACCTCAATATGACGTCACAACTTAGGATACAATTACATGTTAAGGTCTAACTATGTGTTAAGTTTTAAGGTTCTGTGAACTCTGCGACTATGTTTTGGCTCTGGATATGTCTCACGAAGAAGGAGAAGAAAAAGCACAAAAAAAACCGAACAATAACAAGAGGTGTTCGCGCTATAGCTCGAACACCTAAAAAACCCGAACAATATCAAGAGGTGTTCGCGCTGTCGCTCGAACACCTAAAAAAAAAACGAACAATATCAAGAGGTGTTCGCGCTGTGGCTCGAACACCTAAGAAGAAGGAGAAGAAAAAGCCAAAAAAAAAAAACCCGAACAATAACAAGAGGTGTTCACGCTGTCGCTGGAACACCTAATAAGGTCTATGCTAACCTGTAACCTTGAGCATTTCCCAACAAAGGTGAAAGTTGTGTTTTTCATGTGTAGGAAAACCAACAGCCTGTAATAATACATTATATACCGTACGCTATATACAAGTAAGCCATATCTATGGCACACTGAGGTGTATAGGTTATTTAATAGACTAGTCAAACCTGACTTCAAATACAGTTCCTCTAATGTACTTATTAACTGAACGGAACTGAACAACTATTGATATGACTGAACAAGACAAACTGATTAAGTCTGGGGCTGAGTCGACACAGGTTTGTGTTGATCGTTTATCATAAGCATGATATAAAACACGCGTCTCGGTAGACTCAGACCATAGAGAAAGGATCAGATAGGCTATTACGAGCATGCCTGTGCTTTTGACATTTTTTGGTTTCAGAATTTGGGATTGAAGCCTACATCTAATTAATTGTTTTATTTTAGTTGTTGTTGTTGTTGTTGCTGTTGTTGATTTATTTGTTTTATATATATACTTATATTATTTGTATAAGTATTCTGTTTTAATATTTATTATTGAGGGAGGGATTAGGTTATTACCAGCAGATTAATTAAATTAACGAATTGTTTTCTAATAAACTTACCCATGTAGGCCTTGAATTTGGTGAAAAGTTGTAATTTAGAAATTTGTAAGTATATTTTAGCAAAGTTATGGATATTTCTCTTTTGGAAATTGATTAGATCATTAATAGAATAGGGCCTACTTTAATTATTATATGTGACCCACTCTGCGAAAAAGGGTATTAAGGGACGCTATGCTATTACCCGTAAAGGGCTGTTCTATGTGGAGAGGGTGAAAATAAAATTCACAACGTGATTTTGTTGTTGTTGGTTTATTGGCTTCTATTATATCAATACTTTCATAATTTATTTACAGAAATATTATTATTGATGAGTAAAGATGAAAAAACAAAAGTTTAAATTTTACACATTATGCAAATGAGCAAAAATATTTGAAAAATACTTCAAGATGCTTGATAATTCAAATTTATATTGCACAAGCATTCCTAAAGGAGCTCAAAGGGAACATAACTGTTGCTATGGGCATTCAAGAGAGTTTCTTCTTAGCTCATTTCTTTTTCCACTTGCTGTGTTTAAAGGGCTGTATCTCTGAAGGCACTTCCGTTAATTTGTACAATATGAATATGCAAAAATCAGTATATCTCCAGAATGCAAAATGCCACAGGGTTCAAACCTACACCAAATTAAAGCTTATATTATAATGTAACCAATATTATTCAGCTTTGTATGTAACTCAATTTTTTAATTTTGTCCCATAATACCCATTTTTGTGGAGCCGGTCACATATTTAACTAATTTCAAAGAAATTGTTTCCATAATGTTGTCATAGGCCTATTACGTTAATAAACTGCCCTATCACCCAAAACCTGACCCTGTAGACTTTGTACACAACTTCGTACGCAAGGCTACTCACAGTTTTTCCATACCGCGCGAGCGCTGATCTCTATAATTGAAACATTTCCCAGATGTTAGAGTATTGGTTCATCTATTCATAGAGAACATAACTATAACCTATAACCTCGAGCATACCAGGAAACATGGGAATTGTGTTCCTACATGGCCGTGTGCGTAAGTTTTCCAGGACGAACATGGGCAATTAACATAACGGGCGTGCATAAGGCCAACAAAACAAAATTGTTGAGTTGCCCTCCAGTGAAAATATTTGAAGGGGTCGGTCGGTCGGGATTTTTTTTTTTTTTTTTTTTTTTCCCTTGACTGTCATTTTAAGATTGAAATGCATTGGAACTGAAACCACATACCATGTTTTTCATTTGTATACCTATCAGCAAGGAATTTTGCTTCAGAATAAAAGTATCCCAAGCATTTTTGTTGTACTTTTCGCTGTGATTGACACAGCAAATTCATCCATATTGCGTGCAATGCTCAATATGCAACATGTGTGTGAGTGGCCATTCGATTGGAAAACGTGTAGATTTGAGTCGCAATCGTTGGCACACAGTGTGTGCGAAGGCAGTGCACCATGTGAGGGCCGGGGCCATTCGATTTGAAAACATGTAGATTGAGTCTTGGGTACCGGTAAATTTACCGGTAAAAAAAGTGGAAAATTTCACAAATCAAACGTATTATGTTTTATACAAAGAAAATTGGTAAGTTTCATTAATAAATAGGCCTATGAATGACGGGGGAAAAAAAGAAGAAAAAAAACCCGACCCGAGATTTCAGCACTTTTGGGTCGGTCGGTGGAGGGCAACTCAACATCTTTTTTTGTTTGGCCTAAACTCCAAAATACTCTCGCCCATGCGTACTATACCAGCATAATGGCGAAATCCGGAAAGAATATTATAATTTTTGAATTGTATGCCCTGTTCGTACACTGAGGTGTGGGTTATTTACATGTAGCTGATGAATAGATCGGCACGTCCAAACCTGACTTAAATAAAGTTTCTCTAATATACTTATTAACTGAACGGAACTGAACTACTATTGACATGACTGAACAAGACACGCTGATGAAGTCTTCGGCTGAGGTAGGTGTCGATCCACTGGCGTAAATCCCTGATGAAAAATCGGGGGGGGGGGGATGATTTTGATATTTGGGTGCACGGTATAGCTTGAAGTTCTGCAGTCGACAACTATTCAGAATCTTGCGGCTGCAGCACAGCCATTACATGTGTATTTATTATTATATATATATTTTTCAACACATGGAAAATTCTGGGGGATGATCCTATGGAACATCCTAGTATGGACCATCCCTGGTCCAAAAAGTGGGGGGGGGGGTATACTCCCATCTCCCCCGGGATTTACGCCCGTGTGTCAGTCGTATTTGTCTCGGTGGATCAGATCATGGGATATCGATATTTTTCATCCACGATATATCGTCAAACATATATCGCGATTTTCGATAATATCGCGATTATTTTTTTTCACACATTAGTGTTTTAGAGCTGATCAGGAATGTACCCATAAACACACGTCACAATAAATTGCCAGTGCTTAATACCGGAGAGACATGTGGAATCGCGCCGTTCACTAGCGCACCATAGCCATTGGCAAATTCGTTTGCGTAACAATTATGTGGGACGGTTACTGCGTCGTGCGTCCCAAACAAATCATCAGCCCGAGTTCACTTGACTCGCGTTAATTATTATATTTAACTAATTTCAAAGGAATTGTTTCCATAATGTTGTCATATTACGTTAATAAACTTACAACTTCTCCCCCAAACTGCCCTATCAACCAAAACCTGACCCTGTAGACTTTGTACACAACTTCGTACGCAAGGCTACTCACAGTTTTTCCATACCGCGCGAGCGCTATTATAATTGAAACATTTCCCAGATGTTAGAGTATTGGTTCATCTATTCATAGAGAACATAACTATAACCTATAACCTCGAGCATACCAGGAAACATGATAATTGTGTTCCTACATGGCCGTGTGCGTAAGTTTTCCAGGAAGAACATGGGCAATTAACATAATGGGCGTGCATAAACTCCAAAATAATCTCGCCCATGCGTACTACCAGCATAATGGCGAAATCCGGAAAGAATATTATAATTATTTAATTGTATGCCCTGTTCGTATACTGAGATGTGGGTTATTTATATGTAGCTGATGAATAGATCGGCACGTCCAAACCTGACTTCAAATAAAGTTTATCAAATATACTTATTAACTGAACGGAACTGAACTACTATTGACATGACTGAACAAGACACGCTGATGAGTGATGAAGTCTTCGGCTGAGGTAGGTGTCGATCCACTGGCGTAAATCCCTGATGAAAATGGGGGGGGGGGGTGATTTTGATATTTGGGTGCACGGTATAGCTTGAAGTTCTGCAGTCGACAACTATTCAGAATCTTGCGGCTACAGCACAGCCATTACATGTGTACTTTTTATTATATATATATATTTTTCAACACATGGAAAATTCTGGGGGGATGATCCTATGGAACATCCTAGTATGGACCATCCCTGGTCCAAAAATTGGGGGGGGGGGGGGGTGGAGTATACTCCCATCTCCCCCGGGATTTACGCCCGTGTGTCAGTCGTATTTGTCTCGGTGGATCAGATCATGGGCGATATCGATATTTTTCATCCACGATATATCGTCAAACATATATCGCGATTTTCGATAATATCGCGATTATTTTTTTCACACATGAGTGCTTTAAAGCTGATAATAACAGGAATGTACGCGTCACAATAAACACGCGTCACAATAAATTGCCAGTGCTTACCAGAGAGACATGTGGAATCGCGCCGTTCACTATCGCACCACAGCCATTGGCAAATTCGTTTACGTAACATTTATGTGGGACGGTTACTGCGTCGTGCGTCCCAATCAAAGCATCAGCCCGAGTTCACTTGACTCGTGTTCCAGGTGACTATGTCATTATAGTATAAAAACGTGACTAGGTTTATTCCTGCATAGTACCTCGGGTAATAAAACCATGTGATTGTGACACGTCATTTGCACGTCGGAAAATGTGACCGAGTTTGAATTGTATTCACACTATTTTAAATAAACTAGACAAAAGTCCCAGTATGGTATAATAGAATAGTGTCCTAATCCCCCAACTTTGATCAAGTCGCTGCCGATCCATGCTTTGATTTATTTCATGACTAATGTGAGCACAGAGCACCTGCACTTACTGCAAATGTTATTTTGTTGTTGATTTTTAAGGTAACGCCCATATTCTGCATAATATTTAAATATGCACGATATAATGTCGTCACACGTGGTGCGCCAGCCAGAGTCACAGACCACCATGGATAGACAGTGGGACATTAACATTTTCTACACATTGTTGGATCGAATACCTCATTTAATCCATAACACTTAATCCATCTGAATATATTTCTTTGAGTGGCGGTGGATTTTAAACAACGCCTTGTTAGGCGGCTCCATTGTGATATGACAGTCGACTTACCACAGAAGTATTTTGTGGATAGGGGAGTGGAAAGCAGACTTGTCCAACTTTTAGGCCACTGTTGAAAAACGTTCGATCCGCTTTTCAGGAAGCAGGAAAGCAGAAAAATGGATTTGTCCAAAACGTTCGATCTACTTTTCAGGTTGTGGGAAACCAGAAAAGCAGATGTCCACTTTTAGGCCACTGTGTGACAAAAACGTCTAATCTGCTTTTCGGCTATAGTAGAATAGTAGAAAATTTTATTTATCCAAAACGTTCAATCTACTTTTTAGGTGGAAGAAAAGCAGAAAAATAGAAAAATGCACTAGCCAACAACGTTCAATCTGCTTTTTCATTATTTAGAAAGCTGAAATGCAGATGTCAATATTTCGACCTCCATAGCTACACTCATTATACTGAAATGTTCCATAAACCGGGATTTTCATTTGCAACCCCCTCTCTCTTTCAGTAGTCATGTCATGAAATGTGTAATCACTACATGCATCCTTTATCATCTGTTTCATTGTGAAGTTGTTTCTTATCAATTCTGTGAACATTGTGTTTATCTGAAATAAATAATCTTGCTTTAACTTAGATTATTCCGGTGTTCCCTAAATTGTTTTGAGTAGTATATATTCACATGGATTAAGTGTTTGGGATTGAATAGGATATTCTATCCAACAATGTGTAGACAACAGTGATGTAGTGCCTTGATGCTGAGCCTTGGCCTTAAGGCTGCCTTAAGGCTTGATTTTAGGGCCTTGGCCTTAAGGCTTGAGGGCAAAAGCCTTGGCCTTGGCCTTGAGGGTCAAAGCCTTGCAACTTTAGGGCCTTGCTCTTCAAGGCCCATCGATTTTTGGATTTTTCAGGTAAATTTGTTTGAAATTTTGCTTTTCTACAAACATACAACTTGGAGTCAACCGTGCAAAGTCTGCAGTATCTAATTTAATCATGTTTTACCATGGAGGAGGGAAAATATCCTAGATTTGTGTGTTGACACACTTTCACTTTTACAGCATTATTGTTACCATGATAGTATACATTTTGCTGCTTCCCCCAAAACAAAGCTATAATAATTTTCTGTATACATGTACTTGTGGGGCCAGGGAGATATAAATTATACTTAACTTGCATACAGTTATATGGGGTAGATAGAACATCATCTGATTCGTGCTGTACGTGGACTGCTTTATTTATTTATTTATCGTATGGTTCATACAAAGTTAACATGACAAGGTTAGGTTATGGATCCAGTTTAATACAGACTGGTCGAGTTCAGTTAAATTTCCATCACATCTGTAAATAATACAGTCATGAACGATGTGATGTACAGTCTGGTCATCATGACCACAGGTACATTTAGCGTTAATTTCTAGCAGTTTGTGGGCTTGTTGATGGAAAGGATTTCTTGGTGGCAGTCGCAGTTGTGGTAGGGGTTTTTGATTGGTGTTTGTCAACAGTTGATGAAGCAGATGTGAATCACACCCAGCGGCACGTCGTGCAAGAGCAAGGCATTGCTGCTGTCGTCTCACTTCATAAGGAGCAATTCTACTGACTACTGGAAGGTCATGATTGATTGGGAGTTGATCTGATACATCCTGAGATGATGCGCATGTGGTGTTGTTAAGGGCTACGTCAATCTTGCTGGTGTGGGTGCTCCTTGCCCATACCGGTGCACAGTACTCTGCAACATAGTATATACTGAAGCTATTGCTGAGATTCGAAGAACGTTGTAGTCTGCGCCCCAGGAAAGGCCTGCTAGTTGTCTAATGAGACAGTTGCGAGCGTTGGCTTTCTGTGCGAGCTGTGTGAGATGGGTTTTGTATGTTAGAGATCTGTCCAAAGTAACACCAAGATACTTGGGGAAATCATCATACGGGATGGTTGTGCCATTGCAAACGACTTTGATTTTGTAGTTAGCCAGTCTAGTTGCTAAACAGTTTTGTTGATGTTAAGTCGGAGTCTCCAGTTTTTGAAGTAACGGCTTAAGGATTCCATATCGGTGCCAAGTGTTGTTTCAAGCTTGTTAATGTTTTTGACAGAGGTTAGGAGTGCTATGTCATCTGCGTAGATGTATTTCTTTGAGACAGTGGTTGGTAGGTCAGCAGTGTAAATGTTGAATTAAATCGGTGCGAGCACTGAGCCCTGCGGGACCCGTTTTTCAGGAAGCATTCTTTACTGGTTTCTTCGCTAACAGTCATTGTAAAGCTTCTGCAAGTGCTCATTGTCATGAGAAAGTTTACTAAGGTTTTATCAGGTATGATTTTATGTAGTTTTAGGGCAAGACCTTTATGCCATACCGTGTCATATGCTGCTGATAGATCAACCAGTACAGCACCATTCTTGAGACCTTTTTGGAAGTTGTCCTCTATGTCTTCTGTGAGGAGTGTTACTTGGTCTGTTGTACAGCGTCCTGTACGGAAGACGGCCTGCTCAGGTGGGAGTTGAGGATCCACAATTAGTTGGGTCATCTGGAGCAATTCCGTGACCGTGGAGAGTGAAGGTTCGTTTCTCAGTGGATTCGTCTTCTATAAAGGTTAAATAACAAAATTAGCAGGGGTGTCCCTTGCGAAAGTGTGGGCGGAATCCGTGAGAGCCCAAAATCCAAAATGGCCGACGGCGGCCATTTTGAAAATTATTTTTTCAATGGTTTTGCCTACAGTGGTGCTCAGTATATGGTTTCTAGGGTTTTTTGGGTCGAGGAATTCATATTTGATGTCGATTTGATGATTTGACCTGGTTTTGACCTTCAAATCCAAGATGGCCGCCGATTTTCAGCTCACAAAGGTCAATTTTTCAAATTCGTCGTATAGCCTTCATATTATGGTCTAATGACAGCTCTGATCATGCTGAGTTGAGTGATGGACAGTAAAACTACAATCAAGTTCTCAGAGGTCATCTTAGAGGTCAAAAGGTCACTTCATTGGTTAGAAAATTATAGGGCATGTACGAGTATAAGTGTGAGGAGCCCCACATAGCCCTATGTACCTTTATGATTGTTTAAATATTGACAATGTTTCCCATTTTACTATTTATATAACTGTTTTTGCTGTTAGAGATTAGATGTTTCATGTCTTTAGTGTGTTACTATATTACCTATGCTGATGCAGACACTAATTACAGGTTGATGAGTGGTGGCGCTCTTTTGTTTAAGCTTAGTTATGAGTGACCTACTTAACCTAAAGGTCAATACTCCTGAAACTATGAAAAGACCCCTGATGAGGCGCCTCCTGCAAAGCTCGTCAAGAAGGAAATCTCTGCACAGCTGAAGCAAAAGTGTGCAGAGCTGATGCAGGTCCAGCAATATAGATGTCCCCCTGGTAGCAAAAGTGAACCACCAGCTCGTTCCATGGTAGATCCACCGGTGAATGGCATGGCTCCACAGCGTGCTCGCTCTGTGATACATGCACTGTCTCGTGCAGACAATAATGGTGCAAGACCACCACCTGATGAGCAGCAGGTTCCAGCATACAGTGGTGCCCAGTCCTGCCGCCATCCACCACCCAACAAGAGCAAGCCATACTACCACATGACCTACAACGAACCTCCAAGCAAATCAGTGGTGCATGATATTATGGTGAAACTAGTGGAGGCTATGCGGGAGAAGAGTATTCCTTTCTCCTTCCTTGTTGGTGACATGCCCACCTACAAGACGATCGTGCAGCTCAAAGCGGAGAATTCGAAATTGTTCAAGGACATCATTCCGATTCTCGGTGCGTTCCACCAGCAGATGTCCTACATCTATGCTATCTAAACTCCTCAAAAAAAGTTCGGAAACTCAAGTTTGACTGACGATTTCTCTCTTTCACTTTACACCCATCCCCATATTCAGCTGTGCTGCACATCCCCCAATTGTGTAATCATAACAAATGGCACATCATTGTAAAGAGGAATAACCCGGCTTTCCAATGATACCAAATGCAAGGAAAATGAGTTGGTAACAAGAGAGAAATCGTCAGTCAAACTTGAGTTTCCGAACTTTTTTTGAGGAGCTTATAAGAGATTCAAGGGCTCTGGCATGGCAGACACTCTAGTTACAGCAGGGATAGTAGCTGTTGGGTCTGTTGACCAGGCACAACGAGGGAAGCACTACAGACGGGGCGTGCGATGCATCATGCTCTGGAGAGAGGCTCTTATCCATAACCGTCTGAGAAAAATTCTTGAGCATGGGAAATTATCAGAAGACATCAAGTTTAACCTTGACACTCTTCACAATGCACTTACTGAGACCCAAGAGGCTCTACATGAATCGCACAATGATCTCCAGGATGATGATGACATAAAGGAGCTGATTAACAAAGTGTATGAAAAACCTGGCACAGACATGGAAGACTTCTGGGTCTCGTTCATGGAAATGACGGACCCTCTCATCCAAAATATTGATGCATGTCACGCACAAAATGGCTCAGAGTACCTATCATCAACATACGACATGTTGCCTGGACTGATGGCATACGACAACCACGACTATGGGAGGTGGTTGCCAGATTATTGGACTATGCTGTCTTCACTGTCAGATGAGCAAATGGCCTTTTTCAATGATCACTTCGCAGTCGATGACAGGGCTACCCTACTCTTGCCAGCCACTAGACCTTTGGATAGAAACGACTATAAATCTGAACTCAAAGCTGAAACAAGGATGGCTTCAGCTTCTGCAGAATGAGAAGCAACTGTTCTCAATAACAAGAAATGCAAACAATGTCGCGAGGGTAAAAGCTACTGTGAATCGGAATCTCAAATGCCAGCGTCGCCATAGGAAGCATGTTGAGTGCCAACCAGCAAGAATGAAAAAGGATGAGCAGGCAGTTCAGGACCTGCAGGCATGCATGACAGATTTTGAAGCTGAGCCATTTGATGAATCCAAACCAACACTGAGGTCACTACAGTCTGGCCTGGTCGCCTCACCTAGAGCTTGTCCATGACCTCAAGATGGCACTACCAGATGGTCAAACTCAAGCTGAAACCCTCTTGCAAGAGCGAGTGTTCACCAAGACCAAACCTCTCACTGCAACCATCCACAGGAATATGATACGGAATTTTGCGAGTGAGCAGATATGTTCCCCATCTGGTGCGTCCATGAAGGTGGCCCAGATGGAGAGGTCTGGGCTGGCAGCCCTGGTAGACCTGGCGGAGGGGTCAGGTATGATCCAACTTGAATCAGCCCTTGAGGGGCGCGTGACTGAGGAGTGCCTAGCAATGTACAATGTAGATGGGTCATTGCGCAAAACTAGTAAGAGCAAGTTGTTACAGCTGTTCAACCTAGACCCAGTTGCTGAGAAACCACGGGACCACATCAGCCTTGTGGACATGGGGCTGATCTGGCGGTTAGCCACCCCAACACCTGAGGACTGTGAGGCTAGGAAGAGGGATTGACTCAGAGTACCGCTGGAGTGACTACTTGGATAAGATCTGCGCTATCACCATCTCATGCCACGCTGATGCACGCCTCATCATCCTCGTCAACGACAAGTATGACCTTCCCTTCAGCATCAAGGATGATAAGCACGATCGACGGGCAGCAAAATATCCACATATCCCAAATGTTTTTCCAAAGCCAGAAGATATATTCCCCGGAACTGTTGAGTTCAACAAAATAATGGTCAACTCAGCAAACAAGGTCAGACTGCAGAAGCTTATGATGAAACAGATGAAAACACAAATTTGTCGGGTGCGAGGTGGTGTCATATACTGTGAGGGCGAGACGTCAACTAACCTGAGTACTGGCGTGACGAGCAGGGACTACGGATTCAAGCATCCAGAGGCAGATACAATGCTGCGCTCTGCCTATGCCAAGCTGAGGACCGAGAACTACACTGAAGCTGTCGCTCTAGACAGCGGGGACACAGATGTGTATGTCCAAGCGGCTTATGTCTCGCATCAACTCCGAGGTGATCTGCTTATTAAACGCAAGCATGAGTTAATCAATTGCCATACCATGCTCTGAGGAGATGTTGCAAATATCATCATAGCTCTCCATGTGATCACTGGCAGTGACCACACATCAGGGTTCTTTGGTCACGGGAAAAAGCGATTGTTGCAGAAAGTTATCAATGATACTGAGGCGAGAGAGCTCCTGGGACGAGTGGGTGAGAGTCTGGAGTTACGGAGCGAAGTCAAAGCTGATATGAAAACTTTTGTCCTCTCCAAAGTTTATGCTGAAAGTGCAGAAGTTTCCTGCAGGCAGGCCAGAGCTTCAAAGTGGCACAAAACTGAAAAAGAAGACTACGCTCCGCCTCCCACCTGATGATGACACGTTGAATCAGCATGTGAAAAGGACAAACTACATCACATATTGCCAGCTCCATTAAATCTTGCTAGAGCATCCGTCCCCCATTGGCCATGGTTGGGAAATCATAAATGGGAAGTGCCGACCAGTGCGCCACACCCTGCCACCCTTGACCCACAAACTCACACCTCGTGACTGTTCAGATAATAGCAGCAACGAGAGTAGTAGCGATGATGACAGTGAGTTTGAAGAATCAACAGATTCGGATAAGGAGTAGCGGTCTATTAGTTAGTATTCATTGTTAAGTTGTTATGTAGTTAAGTCAGGAAAGTGCTTTAGTTCCTAAATATGGTACATTTAATATAGGAAGAAAGCCTGAGGACCAATAATTGACTATCAACTTGAACTTTGAAGTACCTGTACCGTAATCTTTAATCGGGCAGTGCCTAGTAATGACAAATTTTGCATACCCATGTATTCCAATACACTCATTTCATCAATTAGTTCGTTGGGTCATTTCCAGTAATTTTGTGACCATTATGAACTCTGAGATGAATTGTGTTCTTTTACTGTCCATCACTCAACTCAGCATGATCAGAGCTTTTATTCGACCATAATATGAAGGCTATACGACGAATTTGAAAAATTGACCTTTGTGAGCTGAAAATCGGCGGCCATCTTGGATTTGAAGGTCAAAACCAGGTCAAATCATCAAACACACATCAGATATGAATTCCTCAGCCTAAAAAACCCTAGTAACCACATACTGAGCAGCACTGTAGGCTAAACCAATGAAAACAATTTTTTCAAAATGGCCGCCGTCGGCCATTTTGGATTTTGGGCTCTCATGGATTCCGCCCACACTTTCGCAAGGGACACCCCCGCTAATTTTGTTATTTAACCTTCATAGAAGACGAATCCACTGAGAAACGAACCTTCGCTCTCCACGGTCACGGAATTGCTCCAGATGACCCAACTAAATGGGTTGGATACGATTGTATATTAGTCTCTCCATCACTTTGTAGATTATGCACAGTAGGCTTATTGGACGGTAGCTGCCTGGGTCTTCGGCGGCCTTGTTCGGTTTGAGAATTCCCATTACTTTAGCATGTCTCCATATTTTTGGGATTTTCTGAACTTTGATACAGGTGCTGAAGTAATCTCGAAGCCATTCAGTGGATTTTGGTCCAAGATTTTTGACAAATTCTGGGTGAATATAGTCTGGTCTGTTTTAGGTAATGCTAATATTTCTAACCATGATGGCCCAGAAAATAAAATTACTTCCATGTGACATAACAACGAGGTAACATCAGTTAAAAACAGCCGTTCTTAGATCGCCCTTTTGTTATACTCGGTTTAGATTAATGTGCATCATTATGGAAGCAAACCATTCTTTTTGTTATATTTAAATTTTATCCACGAAGACCTGAACTTCTACTCAGTGACAGTCATATATTTGTACGTGAAGTTTTTATTCTTACTTTGAGCGATTCGTTATGATGTGACATGTTTTATATTAGTAGTAATTTTATACTAGAGGGCCTTGGCCTTGGCCTTGAGGCTTGAGGGTCAAGCCTTGGCCTTGAGGATCAAAGCCTTTGCTCCAACACTGGTAGACAATATTAACGTCCCACTGTCTATCCATGGTGGTCTGTGACTTTGGCTGGCACACCACGTGCGACGACATTATATCGTGCATATTTAAATATATGCAGAATATGGGCGTTACCTTAAAAATCAACAACAAAATAACATTTGCAGTGTTCTGTGCTCACATTAGTCATGAAATAAATCAAAGCATGGATCGGCAGTGACTCGATCAAAGTTGGGGGATTAGGACACTATTCTATTATACCATACTGGGACTCTTATCTAGTGACAAAACACATACACTACTCTTGATAAACCACGTGACGTTTATTTAAAATAGTGTGAGTACAATCCTCTGATGACGGTCCGGTTTGGATCGAAAGCTAAGGTCACCCTCCCGATTTAATTTATTTAACCATTTATTCAGCCAGCCCCTATTGGTGGGCGGTCCACTTTTTATTCCAATTATCTACTGCTGTTTGGGGCAAGGTCATATCTGCCGAGTAGCCAGGGATCAAGCCCCAGTTAAGATGCAAACAACCTACTCAGAAAAGGCCCTATGTAACAGTTTTTTGTTTTCTCAAAAATGTGAAAACCTATTGTGTTGGTTATTGTGATGATTATACATCACCAAATACCAATGTTGTACCATGTACCATCTCTTTATGATTTAAACAAAAATTGTTTGTTTGTTTGTTTATTTATTTGTTTGTTTGTCTTTTTTGTTGCTTTGCTTTTGTTTTTTACTGGATGGTTTAATTAGTGGTTAGTTATTTGCCGACTGAGGCTCTGAATGCCAACTGAGGAACATATAATTATTGGGTGTTGATTTGAGGATTTGCACGGTGGAGACAGATATAATTGATTACTTTCGGGTCTCCTGACGACGGCTAGAGTATACTTATAGTCGAAACATTGAGAACAAACCAATTAACCGGCTATTCTCTAAGCCATCACTTCTTCCAAGAAGAGATCATTACATGGTGTACCTGAAACAACTCAATTGTAATGGGGTGTTACTACCCACTTTTGATATGTGGCCCTGGGGGGTTCCTCATTGGGTGCGGTGCAGATTCAAATGGTTTGTCGTGATATGGTCTGTGATAGACTTCCTTCTGGATCATGCAATTTATGTTGAATATTTTTATTGAAAACTTTTCATGAGTAAGAATGGCATTAATAGCAACCTGCTATTTGAAACATAGGACGAAGGGTCATCCAGTGTACAGGCTGGTGTGCATCAGTCATGGATACCACTGGAGTCACCGGTGGTGAGCCAACCACGGCATGTGGCACAACAGGTGAATACATAATCTTGCCGTCAGGGCCCAATTTCATAAAGCTGCATGCTAATCCGAACATTTGTATATTAGCATATTTATGAGCTAAGCAAAATTTAGCTGAGACCCTGCCATGCAGAAGCAATATACATTAGGTGGCAATTTGGCTGATATTAACCTATTTTGCTTAGTACACATTTTCTGTGCTAAGCAAATGTGTGTGTTTAGCATGCAGCTAAATGAAATTGACACGGTAAATTCTATAATGCTACTCTTTTTAATGTAAAAGAGTGAAAACCACCGTTTCAAAGAGCTATATGGCGTACAGGTCTTTTTGGAGTAGATAAAGAGTACAATTGGTAATGATAATGAGTGAATTGACAGCCTTTTACTGTATTTTTCACTCGAATCAGAGTGGTTTTCACTCCAAAAAAGGATTTGCCCGCCATATAGCTCTTTAAAAGAGTGGTTTTCACTCTTTTTACATTAAGAGAGTAGTGCACATCTTTAAGAGGAAACGAATGGGATGATAATGTTAAAGGGAAGGTATATACAACATTGGCAATGACGAGATTATCAAATAGCACAGATTATCAAATATTACTTGGTGTAACCCATATTTGGTATTCCTATTGAAAAAATCATTCCATCTTAAGTGTTTTCACCTCACAGACAGCAGGAATTGTAAGTCGAATTTTCATGTTGCTGTTCAGCAACTTTTCGTCATTTTCTCAAAAACCGACCGTGAGAACCTAAAGTTTTGTGATATATTTGGTAAAACTATGGTTGAAATGAACGTACGTCACCAAATACCAATGTTGTACTTTCCCTTTAAGTTTCAATTTGTGATTTCTATTGTCAATTCCTATTGCGATGAAACTTTCATATGTTAGTTTTATGATATATTTCTTTAAAAATAGAGGGTTGAAATACATCACCACAAATATTTTACTATCCTTTTACGGCGTTTCAATTTGCACATCAAATATTTCAATTCCAAATATTTGCATATATATATTTAAAATAATAAATAAAACCTCACCCACCCAAACCACCTACCCCCGGCTCCCAAACACCATCGATGAATAAAACAGACACCCCTGGTTTTTATTTCAACACCCAGTAAGCCTGTTTAGTCTTCGCATGGTGGAGTATCGGTTTGGTTTGCAGTCACCGTGTGGTTTGGATTTTAACAGTCTCCTGCTGATGACGAGAGCACGCTGGATAGAAATGTATAGAAGACATTAGGCCAAGTAAAAAAAAACATGTTTAGCGTCCGGGTTTCTGAAAAAAGGAAGCGGGAGGGGCTTTTTATTTTTTATTTTCAAGAGATCCGCCATTCTTTTTTAAATTTCGAACAACTATTGGTTTTTCCACTGTTCAAACACAATAATGAAACTAAAAACACGCTGGACAAGACATTGAACATGTTTACAGTGGTTTTATTAAATAGTTTGTTCAGTATTAAAAATTCTGTAGCTCACTTTCACAAGAATAAACTTAAAGTTGGAAAATAAAAATGCATTGAACTTGAGGTTCCATCCCGTGTTCTGTAGAGCTTTCTTTAAAATTTCCAAACATTTGACAAGTGCTAACAACACATCGGCAGCCGATCATGCAGCTAGCTATCTACATACATGTGTGTGTGAGAACGTTAGACTTGAAATCAAGTCGATAATTAGCCAATTTTAGTTGCCGCTAGCTTCAACAGCGTTCCGCGCTGGTATATACAGCGGCGCCTATACAGACAAAACACGACTGTCTAACGACTTGTCCCCGAGTCTAATGGAACGTGTGCGTGCGCACTCTTGCATGAGCTCATACCGTCTGTTCCCTGACTTGGCAATGACGATAAAAATGTACGTAGGGCCTATCCGGTCCGGGAAACCAGACTAACGTTAGTAGTACTATAGCTCAATGGTAGTACACAAGGATGGCTTGGCCACGCACGGCGGGAAATAAACCCGAAACACACGGATGGAGCCATGCAAAAATGTACGTACTTGGACTGGAGATTGCACAATTGCACGGTCGACTGGACCGACAGAATCTATAAATTAGAAGTTCTGACTTGCAAGTATTTTATTTTCTGATGGATCAGTTGACATTTTACGTTTTTTTAATCTAATTTTGAATTGGTAATTTATTTTTTTAAATCCATGCGGCCCCCCAAAAAGGAAGCGGGCGGGGACGCTAAACATGTTTTTTGGTTTTACTTCGCCTTATGGTTCTTATCAGAACCACAATTTCACTTCGCGACAGTGGTGCAAACCAAACCGATAACTAATATCCCAATAAGCCAAGTAGTTTTTGCAGTTTAGTATAGAATTGGTAATTCAAAAACAACAAATTGTCTAATAATAGTGTAAAGCTAGCTGATGATGGTATCAAAACAGATTTTCTCAGTTTAAAAATGTAGGGAAAGTACCCTTTCCCATGTTAGGATGACTATCATAACAAATCTGATTGTATTTTCACTGTACGACAAACGCAGTAAGCTGAAGGCTTCCAGGTGGTTTGTTGGAATGTATAGACCCTTATCTTGGTTTAAAGAGCGAGTAAGAACGAAGAGCTTGTAGTAACAGTTTGCCAACATTAACCTTTATAATACGGAAATCGTTTTCGACCACATTCTGGTTTATGCAGCTGTCTGGTCCTTAATTGATCAGTGATCAAGTTTAATTCAAAGGTTTATCGTTCAGTTCCAGAACCCACAGTCTTTAGTGAATGAGCTTGCTCTTTACAACTTTGACCAATCATCTTGGAGCACTCTTCAACATCTGGAAAGCATATACCAACAAAATGATCGAGTAACGCAACTGGTCCACGGTGGACTGAGAAGTGTCATGGCAACAACCGGTAACACTGAGTTACCTGAAAGTTATGATCAGAAATACCAAAGTCTTATTGCTGGTGGGTCAAATCAAAACTTAATTGTTGTAAATCAAGTAATGAACATGTACCGTACTTGTAATGAACAGTAGACCGATCCATTAAGCCCCGTCCACCACAGTAACTGCCAAGCAACGGCACACGTGGGGTACAAGATGTGAGCCTCACCCCTCGATGCGCGCCGCCATGAGCACACACACATCCCGTATAAACATAATGGCGGCTTGTTTGCATTGTCCTGACGTCAATAGGCCTACTTTAACATTATGTGACGCTGTATGTCAAAACCAGGCACAATTGGGCAAGAGGTAAATTTTGAGTTATTGAAATATTAGTAAAATATAGACCTTGCACTTTACAATGCCGCTTTCTTTTTTCAAATCGGATATTCCATAGCGAAGTTATTAAGATTTGAAATCGGACTGTCCGAAACATCGAAACTGAGATAATAGCCCTTTAAGGTTTGAGTTTAAACAAAACAAGTAGGTCAACAATGTTACCTTAGCAACGGGCATGCAGGAGCAAAGAAACTGGTCTATAGTTGATTTTCAAACTTTTTTCAGTTATGAAATTGCATTATTTACCATAGAAAGTAAGATTTTTATTTTGTGAAATTATAATGCCTAAAAGTATTTAAAAAATAATTTGTCGATGAAATTTCAGTTAGAAACTTTTACAGAACATTTTAAACATTTGTAGCATCATAAATTTCAAAAAATCTCAAAATCGCAAAAAATCACCCCGGCCCAAGGCATTTTGCAGCTGTTCCTCCGTTCGTAGCTCTGCCCAATTCCGCCTGGTTTTGACATACCGCGTCACATATCGGATTTTTGTCAGACTTTTGGACGTGTAATCGCAGCTGTGATTTATCAATACGTAATGGGGCGGGGTTTATAATGGATCGGTCCCTTGTGGGTGCTTGTTTCAACTTTTTGCTTGTTTCCTACAGTGCATTGCACAACAAAATTGTAGTATCTGAACTAGTATCTAAATTTAAGATGTATCACCCACGTTTTTTAAGTTATATAAATAAATATTTAAGTTATTTTACCGGCAATTTCTGACTTTTTTATTTTAGTTAAATTTGTCATCGGAACCTCTTGGTTATTAACTGTTAGAATTTTGAAGCATTTGTATTCCTTTCCATGTACTGTTGTACTTTTAATACAAAAAGTGGCCAAATTAAATTTTTAATCGAACTTTGTTTCTCTCGTGGAAGCACTTCAAATGAAATAATTTCCCAGAATGACTTGCAAGTTTGGCTACTTTACCAACTTCACATCGAGAAAACGTTCAGAATATCTCTATTATTTTGTAAGCGGGTACCAGTGATCAGGTTTTTCCCAACTTCGTCTCCAGTGTCTACCTCGTTCTCACTATTAGACCCTGGTGGTGCAGAAAGTGTTTTCCACAACGCTGATTGGTTACTTAAATATAAGCAAAAAACAGTTTGAATATTATTTTGAGGAAACTGAATACTAATGCCTAAATGTCTAAATGATTTTTAACACATCAAAATAATGTTTGGATTTTACGAAATGATTAGGCGAGAGAGCATGTGGATACAATATACCTTATGCATATGACGTCGCAAACGGAAGGTCTCCCTCTATCAGAGGTTAGAGAAGGTCACTCATTGGTTCATGTATGCGCGCTGTGCGTGCGTATATGCACTGCGCGCAAACATGAACCAATGAGTGGCCTTCTCTAGCCTCTGATAGAGGGCGATATTCAGTTTGTGACGTCATATGCATAAGGTCTATACGAAAACTGCTCGAAAGTTAAGCCCTGGGAAGGTGGTTGGAATTTTCCTGGTTTAATTTTAGAACCAAAAATAATAATGCACACAAAGTATGGTGGCTAAGAGATGCCGCACAATAGACCTTATGCATGATGTCGCAGACGGAAGGTCGCCCTCTATCAGAGGCTAGAGAAGGTCACTCACTGGTTCATGTATACGCGCGCTGTGCGTGCGTATATTCGATTCAGGGAGATATTCAGTTTGTGACATCAGATCGGGCAAATGTCCATTGTGAAGAAGTCGTTTAAAGCACAGCACGGCAGAATTCCAATCGATCCAGCAATTTTGGCTGCAATTGTTTCATACAGCAAATAAAAAGAAAACTAAAAATGCCGACGCGCGGAGAAATTAGTTAAAACCAAACTTTGGTAGGCGATCTAGGGCGTGTTCCAATAACCCTGTAGTCTGTATTGTAAAAAAAAGAGTCACTGCACCGATTTTGCAGCCACCCTATGATCAGAAACCGGAGACGTGTTTGGCTTTCATGTACTTTTCCTTCCTCTATAGGTCTACTGCTTCCAGAGGAGAGAACAACTTGTACTCATTTTTCTTTCGGTAAAGTGGTGTTCCAACACATCACAGATGCGAAAAATGGAGTCACAGTATCGGCCAAGCCAGACATGACCCCAGGTCGTATTTATCTAACCAATAAGCGCCTGATTTTACTTGCAATAGAAGATACAAAGGGTAAGTTTATGAGAACAAAGTAGCAAACCCTAGTTTGTAAAAAAAAAGGAACATATAAATATGTACTTCATCTGCATTAAGACATAGGCCTATTCAATTAAAAAAATCAATTTGTTTGTAATTTTTGTTGTTTTTAAAATTATAGCAGCTAGACTATTAATTTACAATTTCATAAATTAGTCAAAAGAGGGCAGTGTTCCTTCCTCTTTAGGGCCTGACTCTGACTGTAACTGGTGCCTAGCAAGCTACCAGTTGTTGTCCTCTTTCGGCTGCTCCCGTTAGGGGTCGCCACAGCGGATCATGATCCGCATATTTGATTTGGCATAGGTTTTTACGCCAGATGCCCTTCCTGACGCAACCCTCCCATTTATCCGGGCCTAGCAAGCTACCAGTACCACGCGGTAATCTTACCTCTCCTCCTATAAATATTAATGACAAGAAGAATAACCAATGTACAAGAGGGGAACACATGAGTAATGTACAATGAATGCATGGTTTATGAGAATAGCAACATGGCTTCCAGTGACTTCATTTAAGTGCATGACCATCTATATGCAGTCAGTATATAAGAAATGTATGTTTGGCAAAAACGTATTTGACATTTATTAGTTGTTTTCTTATAATTACCCCTTCGGCAGATTTTTTTCAGGATGTTTGAAACCGTCCTCAAATGTACATGTACTTTTTTCAGGAAAAAATTACAACATTACTGTTTTTAAAGTAATAATGACTAAAATTAGCCCTAACCTTCCTGAATCCTACAAAATTTAACACAGTGCACAAACACTACCACCCGGCCCCATGGGATACATGTATGTACTGAGACCATCAAAATCCAACAAACCCTGCTGTTAGGTAAAACTTGTAGCTTTGCATGGTGAAGAGGATAAGTAAGACTTGCGGTGACTCCGTGTGAAATTCTCTATTGAGTAGTAATTAGTTATGAAAAGAACTGGAGGAGTTGTAACCTCCAGTTCTTTTCAGAACTAATTACTATTCAATAGAGAATTTCACATGGTGTCACCGCAATTAGTCTTACAAACCCTGCTGTTAGAGTTTGAATGGTTTGGGGTGGTTAGGGTTAGTGTATGGCCTTTGATATAAATACATGAAATAGATGTATAGAAACCAACCTGTTAACTTTTAACATTATAAATACACATTATGCATATTCACTGAATAATACATGAACCCCAAATTCCTCTTTTTGTTGAGAATCATTCATAATACTATCATGATTTGAAAGGCTACCAGTGTATGCTTTTGAAGCCCAGATAGAAATGACAAGTATTGTAATTGTTTCAGGCCTTAACTTAACACGCCTGGACATTGGCCAGACGAGCAGGGTGTACACTGTCAATGGCAGCAAAAACAGTAATTTTCGTTTTGAGAGCATTCCACTAACTTGTATCCGTGGAGTTGATTTCAGCTCAGTCTACACTGGTAGCTCAGTGACCCAGGTCAAGGGTGACATACCAAATGGCTGCTGTCAGAAATGCTGTTTCCCATTTTGCAAGGTGAGTACTTGGTAAAACATGAAGACTCAAATGCATTTGAGTCCCCAACCCTCAGGTCTGAGTCCTCAAGGTCATGTCCTCAGCAAGTGAAATTTGGCAAGAAAACCAAATATTGGATTGGACAGACAAGTTTTTACCCCCAATTTTGACCCCATTACGATTTTATGATGTGTGTGCTTTAACTATTTTATTATAATTATCAATTATCAAGACTTTGTTCAGATATTTAAAAGTGAATTTCTTCACATTGAGTAAGCTGGCTTGAAAAGAATAAACAGGCCACTTTGATTCTGGGTCACAATTAAATACTTCAGACCAAGTAAGAGTCTTGAAGGTCGAGTCCGAGTCCATGAAAGTCATTTTACGTGGCAACTCAAATTCTGACAAAAATGGGGGCACACTTAAGAAATAAATGGTAAATTTAGGTGCATGGTGTTTACATTCCTTCCTTCCCTCCCCTTTACCAGATCCTCCAACGTACCTCTTCACATAACTGGATTTATCCCTCTATAGTATAGGGGGACTCCACACATCTGCCATATTTCTATTGAATGGGTTTTTCAGGGAGTAAATCTAATTTACACCCACATGTATGCCTTGAATCTTTTTTACGTGAAGCTAAAGAAGTGTTGCCCATGAATTGCGTATTCATGCCATTTTTGATTTAAAAAAAAAAAAAAAAAAAAAAAAACAGGAAGAGGAGAGTTGGGAGCCCACGACTCTGGTCTCTTCATCCAGCGTGAATGGAGTTGTGAACATCGGTGTCTACTTACCCCCATGGGAGACGAAATGTAAAGTCATGGCCCTCTTGCCCATGAATGGTCAAGTCACTGCTGCTGTAGGCTTCATACATGCACTTCAACGGAGCTCTCCTGGTCTGCAGCCCGATTCCTTCAGTATCCCAAGACAGTGAGAAAATTGCAAACTCAAAATTTAAAGCCAGAGTATACACTCATTAAAATCCTCTTGTGATGTTCATGCTTTTTGCTTTTTTGTGTGATTGAGGCAACCTCTTGTTTATTGACATGTGCTTTAGTAGAGATTATTGAAGTTTACCTGTGTTCAAATACTTTTCATTTTTCCCGTGTAGAATTCTAATGAGTGTCCTTCCAAAGTTTCTTTTGATGCTCAGTTTAAATTTAAATGCCAATCTGTGAAGGTATCTGGTGATATCGTTATATCGTTTAAGAGAAAAATAACAGTAAAAATGTATTCAGATTGTTTTGTTTTTTTTCAACATGGAATTTTCACCTCTGAAAATTCTGGGAAATGATTTGAAATCGTTTTCTAAAATGAGAGCACCTCAGAGAGAAATATATTGAGGGATGTTTGATTCCATCAATTTTACACCAAATAAATTTTATGTAAATCTGTGACCAATGCATGAAGTGTCTCGGGTCTTTAATTTCAAAATTACCAAATTGTAAAATTATAATGTAAGACTTACTTGGTATAACGCTGATGGTAGAATTAATCTTCCCTAAAAATAGTTTCTTTTGAAGTGCTGTCTTCAAGAAAAGTGAAATTATTGCTCATAACTTTTGGTTTGAATTTAAGACTTGGTACAGAGTACTAAATTCAGTGCTGTCCACTATGGTAATGGATAACTCTCTCTACTGACTGTTTGAAAAGTAATGTTTCCAATTTTGTTCAAAATGTGTTGACTGATTTAGCTTTAACTTTCACAGGTACAATGTAGGTTGATTCAAAGAAATAAGAATACTTTAGAAGCAGTTTTGCCAACATTACCAATACTGTACCTTACCTTTAAGCAACATAATTTGCAAACAATAAAACAAATCCTAAAATTGGGTTAATGTCTCAAATCATTTGAAATTTAAACTGAAAGATACATTTGTTTTTAAGTGGTCATTTAGTCATGTTCGCAACTCAATGTAGGACAACCTGACCAGGTGTTTGTACATGTACATGTCTGAGATAAAGAATGTGGGAGTAAAATTTATAAATTGATAATTTATACTTAAATGAAATGTACACTATTGTAGAATGTCTTTATATAAATCCATACTTTGTAATAAGGCCACAAAAAAAAGATGTTGAGTTGCCCTCCACCGACCGACCCAAAAGTGCTGAAATCTCGGGTCGGGTTTTTTTCTCGTTTTTTTTCCCCGTCATTCATAGGCCTATTTATTAATGAAACTTACCAATTTTCTTTGTATAAAACATAATACGTTTGATTTGTGAAATTTTCCACTTTTTTTACCGGTAAATTTACCGGTACCCAAGACTCAATCTACATGTTTTCAAATCGAATGGCCCCGGCCCCCACACATGGTGCACTGCCTTCGCACACACTGTGTCAACGATTGCGACTCGATCTACACGTTTTCAAATCGAATGGCCACTCACATGTTGCATGTTGAGCATTGCACGCAATATGGATGAATTTGCTGTCAATGACGGCGAAAAGTACAACAAAAATGCTTGGGATACTTTTATTCTGAAGCAAAATTCCTTGCCGATAGGTATACAAATGAAAAACATGGTATGTAGTTTCAGTTCCAATGCATTTCAATCTTAAAATGACAGTCAAGGAGAGGGGAAAAAAAAAAAAAATAATAATAATCCCGACCGACCGACCCCTTCAAATATTTTCACTGGAGGGCAACTCAACAAATTTTTTTTTTGCCTAATCAAGAGAGATGTACAGAAACCAACTTGTCAAGTTGCAGCTCATTTCATTGTGTCATTAATGTGAACATGCATTCTGATTTGTTTGCACAGAATAATTTCTCGGGATGTTTGGTACACACCCATTACATGTAAGTGTATTAAAGGGCTCACATTTTGACATAGATACATGTTCATTCTTATCCAGAAAACACACGAGGGCACTGTGAGATCATACCAGGAAGCAGTATAATTTGTCCACTGCACTCACCAGTGTATATGCATTTGTATTCTAAAATTTTATATCAGAATTAATTTTTTTTTTAAAGAAAATGATAAAAATAAAGACAAAACCTAGTCTCAATCTCAGTACCATATACACGAAAGGCGAGCGTTCTAACCACTAGACTAACATGCCACTGGAATTTGTGATTTAATTATTGAAGAACCTTTTTTAATTTTTTTGTTTTTTGTTTGTTTAAATTTCTAAGCTAATTTCTAAGCCATTGACAAAGTATGCTGCTGAAAAGAAATCGCTATCAGGAACTTTGTCAGAAACTATCATAGCAGCACTGAAAGTACACAAAATCAAAAAGTTTACTGACTGGTAACTAATACCTAGTTAACATGCATGTATCAAACAAACACAATATTAAGAAAACTGACTTGTAGAAAGACAAGCAAATTCAGCCAACATTTTTGTACAAATCAACCATGAGTGACATCACAGATGTGCTTATGAATATTCACATTTTCATTAGCATAAATACAAGAAAGTTCCCATAAGTTATCAAAGCACCCACATTAGCAATGGAAAGGGAATTAAAGTGAAGTCAGCATGGATACAAACCAAGTTGCCCCGTAACCGCTACCTTGTGGAGTCCTATAACAAAAGGGAAAGGCAAGAACAATTGGTCTCCACAAGGAATTTCTAAAGAAGCCATGTCTCCACAAGGAATTTTGTGTACAAACCCTATGAGAAATGTTTAAGTACAGGGACAAAGGAAAGAACAATAGAGGTCTCCACAAGGATGCAAAAATGAGAATGTGTGTGCAGAATGTTTTCAAGTAAGATAATTCCTATTTCACAGGGCCTTTAACGTTTAAAGGGACAATATCAGCACAATCAGAACATACTTTCGACAGGGCCGGCATGGAATCGGTGTCCTAGTTTTAGATGAACTAAGTGACTGAAAATAATAGATAAGATAACAGGGCATGATGATAAGATCATATTACGTTGGCTGCTGCATGAATATCATTATTATTCAGCCACTGGCTCATTTTTTATGCAACGGCTGTGGTTTTATGATTATTTTCAGTCACTGAGTTCATCTTAAAACTATGACACTGATTCCATGCCCTATCAAAAGTTTGCTCTGATTGTGACAATATTGTCCCTTTAAAGGAAAATGAATGTGCATGTAGAACCCATGTTTTCTTCACCATTCTGTTAGTGACACAAGAATCATGTCAGAAGATGGATGATAACCACTGCATTTATTAGAATACAATTTTTGCACATTAACACTTGCAATCACATGTACAATGTAAACCTAAATAGTTGTATTTTGCTTTAGTAGTAAGGTTAGGTTGCATTCAAGGCTGTCTGCATGTAGTGTAGTTAGTTATTCCAGGTTTGTTGTGTTCAGTAGGTTAGGAGTCCAGCCTGTGTACATGTATACACAATTTAAGCATTTTGAATTTAGAAATGAAATAGTGTGATAACAAGTATTATATAGGTCTTGTAATGTGATGTTATTTTTACTGTAGTGCCAAGCAAGCAAGAAAAGACTATGCATTGGTCGCAAAAGTACTAACCCATAGCAACCAATGAACTAGCCCACAGCAACCAATGAACGAGCCCATAGCAACCTTCCTGTTATAAAACATATATTGACTGCTGTCACTCGTGGTACAGTAAATGTAGCCTCCCGAGATGAAGCCGGGGTAATCCCCTCATGAGGCTAGCTTTACTGTACCACTTCTAGCAGTTAATATTTGTATGATACTCCGTCCAGAATAATGTACTGTATTTTTATATATATTTTTTTTTAATGTTGTTCCTTTTTCATTAAGAAATAAACATGTAAAAATCATGTGCACTGATATTTTTTGTTGTTTTTAGAATTTATTTTTAGAGTGAATTATTGTTAGTGTGAATCCAGATCCACATAATGTACATATTTTTTTATAAATGTACATATTTCTGAATTTAAGATCAGCAGTAATTGACAAAAAATGCATTTAGATACATAATTACTGCAAAAATAAACCATGGCTTTTCTATTCTGTAGAAGTATTTGTTTCCCTTTCGTTCAGGAAAATTTAAACAAATTCAGATTAAAAACTAGAGCTCAAGTGTTTGTTGGAACAAACAGAGTGTTTGTGTGAACTTCCGGTTCAATCAAATTATCATCGATGATATCAATATCATATTTTGCAAAGGTGTATCATCTTTTATAATAACAATATCAATTTCATATTTAAAAGACATATCAATTTTGCATTAGAATGTGTTGAATTTGAACTTTCTGTTTGGACCGGAAGTATGGGTCAGATCAGGTGATTTGAAAGTCATATATGACCTCATGCTCATTAAAAAATAATGTTAGTACCTGCTTTGGTTCAATTTCTGAGATTTGAAAATAGTTCCTTTTTAAAACTGCCGCTGGGGGCGCTCTGTACATGCACGCTTAGTACCATAACATACACCCATAAAGTGTCCGCACAACGCTTACTTGATGCCAAAGTGGCTACCATCAAGACATCGCTAGAGGGCTGTAATGAGCACTGAGCAAATAACCGTAGCCAAAGCCATCATTTCGGACACGACCTAACTTACCAGTCATTTCAGTCATGTCCATCTGGGGTATGCCCATCACATTGTAGCATGCCTCAATCTGCTGTGCAACGAGAGGTTTGGTGGGTGCCATGAAGATCACCTTCCCCTCTGGGTACCAGCGAAAAAAGTTGTACATGACTACTGCTGCTACAAACGTCTTGCCTAGGGTTCAAAATACATGAATGTGTGCCATAATTCAAAGAATTTATTTAATTTTTTTTTTTGGGGGGGGAAGTGAAGAAATACAATTTACTAAAAGGAGTATCCTTGCTCCCTTTGAATCAAAATATAAAAACTGGAACCTATTCCCTTGTGGTTTATTGGATGATATACAAAGAGCAATTTATGAATTTGTCATATTATCATAAATTTATAAAAGGGACTTCATATTTAATTAATG
The DNA here is from genome assembly GCA_029582265.1 of Zoroaster sp. YZ-2022. Classification (NCBI taxonomy): domain Eukaryota; kingdom Metazoa; phylum Echinodermata; class Asteroidea; order Forcipulatida; family Zoroasteridae; genus Zoroaster; species Zoroaster sp. YZ-2022. The sequence continues at coordinate 16,598,290 of CM055821.1, read as the reverse complement.
TTAACACTGCCATGAATCTGATTCATTAACCCTAACCCCCTAGGCTCATTTTCTAGAAACCTTCCAAAATCCTCCAAAATCAGCCGGTGTTCTATTTTGCATGGTGCCCACTGCCTAAATCCTCCAAAATCAACCGGTGTTCTATTTTGTGTGGTGCCCACTGCCTAAATCCTACAAAATCAACCGGTGTTCTATGTTGTGTGGTGCCCACTGCCTAAATCCTACAAAATCAACCGGTGCATTTTGCTGCGTGTGGCAGTCAAGGGTGTATAGTGTATATCAGTGGTGGTACAAGTACCATGCAAATTCCATCAGTATGCACCCGTAGATGCATCAAAAGTTGCTGGGAGGGTAGTAGGTTTTCTTGGTTGCTGGGAATTTAGTTGCTGGGAAGGTTTTGTTTGGCTTTGAATATTTGAAACAAAATATCATCACTGCCTGTTCTTTTTTATGTTTTCCTTTTGTTTACATTCTTTTCTGGGTTTTCTGCTATTGAACTCAAATTTACCTTTGAAATAATCCATTGGGCCATACATGTACAATGCATCATCCCAGACTGCACTATGAAAGTAGAATGAAACCCGAGACCAGGGACCCAAAGTGGTTTGCCCAATTCCCCAGCACTTAGCTGGTTTGACCTCAATTTCCATCAGTAGTGCTACAAAGTTCACAGCAGTTAGTGGTTGCATTTTGCATCAAAGTGCACCAGACTTTTCCACCTGATGCACTGTGCTGCATCTGGCAGGGTTAGGGCTAAGCTAAGTGGAAGTAACCAGAGACTTTCTGACCTTAGAACTGTTAAAACAAAAAGGTGCCAGTATATGGTGAAATCAACCAAGAAAATTTGTCTAACCTGCCATTAAAAAACAAATGTAAACTTACCTCAAAATAAATGGAAGTAGCTATTGAATTTTGATCTTTGACCTTTCTAGCCTTGACTACTAACAGATGTCCCCTTGTTTATATTGTAGCTGCACTGGCATACAGTACCACATGTCCTTGAAACTTACATTGTTATTATTATGATTGTACCCTAAGCTAAGTGGAAGTAACCAGAGACTTTCTGACCTTAGAACTGTTAAAACAAAAGGTGCCAGTATATGGTGAAATCAACCAAGAAAATTTGTCTAACCTGCCATTGAACTCCTCCAAAATCAACCAAGAAAAATTTCCTGACCTGCCAAACTCCTCCAAAATCAGCCAAGACAATTTTTCTAACCTGCCATTGAACTCCTCCAAAATCAATCAAGAAAAATTTTCTGACCTGCCAAACTCCTCCAAAATCAACCAAGAAAAATTTCCTAACCTGCCAAACTCCTCCAAAATCAACCAAGAAAAATTGTCTAACCTGCCAAAGTCAACCAAAATCAACCAAAACCTCCGGTTGATTTTGGTTGAATTTGGAAGGTTAGGGTTAAAGGACTGTACAATCAGAAAAATCATTTGGATTATTAATTTCCTATTTCTTGAAAACCATGTGCATGTTTACTTTCCATTCCCCTTATAAAGGAAATACACCAATCCACCCTTTCAATCAAACAGCTGTTACTAGGCATCTGATACAGGGATTGTATTCGCCTCACGCAGACTCACAAGCCCAAGTTGGAATTTCAATTTTCATCAATGTTGGATTTGTTTCTTTCTTTCTGGCTCAGTTTCAATACAAATGATTCAATATTAAGGTGGTCATTTACGAATAGGAATACAAAATTTAAGTTTTGTTTTTTCAGCCGGATATACACCGAAAGGTCAAGGCAACAGGTGATAAAGGACCTCAACCTTTGGCATACATTTATCGCCCGTGGCCATGACCTCTGGGGCTTGACAAACTTTTATTCTCCTGTTCTTGCTCTTAATCAAAATGCCTATTTACCCAGTCCTGTAGGCAGTGTCACCATGGTGTTCTTGAACAGCGCCTGCTAAACAATATTGTACTGATACTCCCGGACTGGATAATTGGTCGGGTAGATCCAGATGTTGCCGGCGGACACATCAAACCCCGGAAGGTGCTCCAACTGGGTTGCCTGTGGGACAAGGTGTTGGACAGGCTGCTGCTGGGCCATCTCTGACGAGGAATGTCTGTGACCTGGATCTTTGCTGTCTGTATCGCCCCCACCATTGCGAGGGTGTGGGAGCGTTTGTTCCTCCCAGTCTTGGCATGCTGCCAGAAACATATCATCATCAAAGTTCCCGATGAGGTTATCCTGGTTGACAGGATTCTGTTCAGAATGACCTCTTGCTGGTTGAAGAGTAACATTCTCTGGGATGAAAAATTGATAATTATGTATGAACTATCAGGGGTCGAAATTAGCCCACTAGCCTGAGACTAGTGGATTAATATCAGGACTCTGTAAAGTTTGATAGCCTGGGGGCTAATATACAAAAATAAGAAACATATTATAATAACAATTCAAACAAAATTGAGAGTACTGGGGATTGAGAGCCATAAATAGTTTCATTTTTCTGAATTGATAGGAAACATTTAACAAATAAACAGCAAATTCGGAGTGAATTAATGGGGTAATACCGTATTGATCATTGCAGACTTTCGTGACGGTGTCCTAGTTTTAGATGGACTCAGTGACTGAAAATAACAAAAAACAAACACACGCTGGCCTTGGTAACAGGGCATGGTAGGATCACAATTATTACCATGGTTGATGCATGAGCTTGTGGCTGCATAATAATAATATTTATACATCAGCCATGGAATAATATTATCTTATCGCGCCCTGTTATTTAGGCCAGCACACACTCCATGTTGTCTGCTCTGATCCTGATGATATTAAGCCAATGCTTCTGCACACCACACATGGTTTCAAGTGGTTTCCAATAGGTCTGTGTACAGTATATTGTACTCATTGTTTCCTACATAGAAAACCACCTCAGCCATATGCAATATTACATGTACAATACACAGTAGAATGGACACTGGAGGCCACTGCGACAAACTGTAGGAGGGTTTTAACTCCTTGCGTATGGTATTATTTTTACCGAGAGTGAAGGTGGTTGCGGCCAACCACGGAACGTCTGTGGGGCCGTAACCCGGCCAAGGCAATGTGCACAACTCCGCTGTTCAGCCAAGCGTATAGACCGAACAATAAGCGGGCAAGCTAAGCCCCCACATAGCGTAATTGAAAGGCCAGTGTTCAGAAGTCTCATGAAAAGGCTGTATTCAGAATGCTTTCGAAAGCCCAATCTATTATATAACACTCCATTTCAAGAACAATATGGTCCACCAAACTATCAGCCTTCTTGAAGATTTCTATTCAAGGCGAATTCTAAGCAAATGCAGCTGGAAAATCAATTAATTCACTGGCCGCGGCTATATAGCCGTCAACCGTACGCAAGGGGTTAAATAATATTGTTTTCAATATAAACCAACCTTTTTGATGTGTGGGCCTGTTTCTACTTGTTCCTGTGCTGAAGTGATGTAATAGAGTTTGCTTCTTCATTTCTATACCACGTCTCAGACGTCATCACAAGCCCACAGGTCTCACAGCAGAAATTTCCACTTAGCTTATTATTTTTGCATTTACCATAGTTCATTCCTCTTATGGATTTTGGTGTTTTCCATTATTTTTTACTCTTTTGCTGCAACAGCACATACAAAACAGAGAGAGAAGGGTTAGTGCACAACGATATCACAATAATATTGTAAAGATACAATATTCAAAAATTATCATCTAAATTATTGAACTTTTTGACCTCTCTCATCAACCATACTTTGTGTATACATAGAAAACTTAGTCTGATTCCAATAACCACATATGTGATGTGATCTGGAAAAACCCTTCACATGGTGACATTTTTGTGTTATATACATCAAATTAACGAGGACACTGTGCTGTTTTCAAAACTGTTTTATTCATGATTCTAGGTTGTCTATAACTTGAGTTATGCTCTTGGGAAGTTATAACCGCCGCTGTCCTTAAAACACAATGGCGGAAACGAAAAACAAAGATGGCTTTTTAATTATCTGTCATCATAAAACAATTTTTTTACATATAAAACGATGGAATTTTTATTTAATATTTTCAAGAATGATCATTTAGATTAACAAATAAAATGGTAACAAAAACTCACTGTCAACAACAAAAATTGGGGGACTATTTTGCCATTATCTTCAAAACAAGTTCGCCGACATCCGACGGGTTTTCCCATCACATATACATGTATCATGTATTTCACTAGTTAGCAAAAAACAACAACACCAAAAACAACCGAAAAGCATGTCACCGCACCTATTTTGAAGTCGACCTATGAGCCTTAATAACCCTAACACCCTAAGCATTCTGGCTAGGAACCTTCCTGAATCCTCCAAAATCCATCAGTGCACTTTTGGATACATGCCATTATCTTTTCGTAAATTTTTCATATTCAGCAGGTATGGCCTGTACTTCTTGCGAGGTGGTAATTTTGCCCCATTTGAAGATGTGAAAGTGCCAGATTCCAACATTGCCGAGTTTTTTTTTTTTTAAAGTGCCCCTTGGAGGATGTTGATGGATTTGGGGTGCTTAGAGTTGAGCAACATTTCCCCTCTGTAACTACACTGTATCTCCTCTTCCTTTTCTTAATCGATCTCTCCCAAACACTAATTAATGTTATTGTACTTCTGCTACTGGGCTTTTTACCTTTGTTTGTCATCATTTTTAGTTTTTTAGTTTTTTACATTGCTGCTTTTAATATAAAATGTATGTTTTGTATACATTTGGCCGAATAACGATTAAGAAACGCCATGGAATATAAACATTTCAAATGTCAGAATTTTAAGAAGTCATTTACGAGTAATTGGAACTGAAAAATTTCAGCTGGTAATGACAGTTTCGGTCAAGTATCCGGGTATCCTTATATGAGAGATTATACGTGTAGATCATGACAACTTGTCAATCAAACATGTGCAATATCAAAGTATGGTAAGACTCTAGAGGGCAGTATACTGCCGCCACTTGTTACTGTTAATGCTACTGATAATTCCACAGTTGTTACACAAAACATTATTGCCAGCGCAACTTCCAACGTTGAAAACCACACAAAGTGCCCTAATTTTTGTACTCAAAAGTGTTCAGTATGTATTTAATTATTTATAAGCTATTCCAAAAAAACATGTTAAATCAGAAATTGTTGAAAAAATCATAATTTGCAGCCAAAATTCCAGAGGTTGAAATCCGCGACGTAACTTTTTTAGGGGTAGAATGTCGTATCCAACCGCCACTTTTTCTCATTCAGTATAACCAATAATGTAATCTTACCTACCCAGTAAAGTGGAGAACACATGGATGATGATGGACATATACTTCAAATTATTCTAGGATATTTATTTCATGAAAAATCAGGCATTTTTGGTATACGATGACTTCCTCAGTCATGTCAGACTGATTTTGTCAACTCCCCTCGTTAGTGACCAACATGGTAATTGTACATGCGCAGTGGCAACTATAATTAGGATCCTTCTATATATTTTTTGAAGGGGAGGATTTTTTTAGAAGGGAAATAAAGTCCGAAAACCATCATAAAAGTGGATTTTAAAGATAGTTTTTACTTTCTGTACCCCCAAAAATCGAATCATTTTTTAACTGGTTTGTAGGCCCTAGTTGCAAAAAAAATCCCCAAAACCCTTAAAAGTGGCGGTCAGATACGACATTCTACCCGCGCATAGGCCTATATATATTTTGTCAGAATATTGCTTAATTCGCTTAGTCTCGTGGTTCTAATTTTTTGTGGGTAAAATTTTTGGTTGGTCGATTTTTCTGTGGATCAAGTTTTTTGTGGGTTGAGTTGTCACGAGGGTCGAGTTGTTACTACAAGGGTCGAGTTGTTACTACAAAGTACAAGGGTCGAGTTGTTACGAGGGTCGAGTTGTTACGAGGGTCGAGTTGTTACGAGGGTCGAGTTGTTACGAGGGTCGAGTTGTTACGAGGGTCGAGTTGTTACGAGGGTCGAGTTGTTACGAGGGTCGAGTTGTTACGAGGGTCGAGTTGTTACGAGGGTCGAGTTGTTACGAGGGTCGAGTTGTTACGAGGGTCGAGTTGTCACGAGGGTCGAGTTGTTACGAGGGTCGAGTTGTTACGAGGGTCGAGTTGTTACGAGGGTCGAGTTGTTACGAGGGTCGAGTTGTTACGAGGGTCGAGTTGTTACGAGGGTCGAGTTGTCACGAGGGTCGAGTTGTCACGAGGGTCGAGATGTCTACTCTTATGACCGTCAATCATTCCATGGAGTATGGACTTAGTTATTGCCGCCTCCACTCCAGTACCAGCATGGTTTCCTTCCTCCATTGGTAGGCCTACCACACTGTGTGACTGTAAGTACCACTACGTCTACAGTACCACTCCAGTAATAATCCCAATGTGACTAAGTTAGTTGCAGATCAATCAACACAAATAAATAATCAGCCCCCATAAGACTTTGGGAAATACTTGCATTGTAGCTTGCAGCATTTCAGTGATGATAACCTAAAGGAAAATAGTTATTTTACCTTCAAGTTCAAATCCTCACTTGACAAACCGAGTGTGTAGTTAATCTGGATTTTCCCGCAGCGCAACACAAATCGATCTCGAAACGGTACTCATACACACGTACCCAGAGATAAGTAGCTAGGCTGTACGTAACAAAAGACGCTGGATGTCAACATGGGAGAAAGGTGGAATTTGTTGTTGTAAATGTAGCGCATTGGATTTATTCTTCTATCAACTTGAGCCATGAAATGGACTGGATTCTCGAGAGAACTACTGTACATGTACATCGAACGTAGGAAGCTCCATCGGACAGTATACAAATAAACGCGATGCATGATGGTCTGCACGTTGATAGCCACTAGGCGTTTTGTGCAGTACAAGACAAGACAAGACAAGACATGGTCTGGTTTGTGGGTGGTGGACAGTCGATACAATATTTAAATGAGGGCGCCATAATAGGCAGCTGCTCCCTTGTTAAGTAATTGGCTCTTATCTAATAGACTTTCTATATTAATATGTTGAAATCCAACTTTATAGTCTTTTGTTTTAGACAACTCAAATATACGAGATCTGTTTCTCTCAGTTTAAATGGTAATCAACTAAAGCAAGTTAAACTAAGCACCAAATTCCTTGGTATTTATATTGAGAATCTCTCATGGAACTACCATGTTAATATCTTATGTAGTAAGATTTTTATAAATGTTGGAATAATGAGCCGTTTGAAACATTTTCTACCAAAAAAGTTCTTTGTACACTCTATAATTCTTTTATTCTTCCTTATTTGAATTATGCAATTCTTACCTGGGGTAGATCCACTACACTCTATAACAGGCTATTTATTCTACAAAAACGAGCAGTTCGCATTGTTAACAAAGTTGGATCCCGTGATCATACAACTCCTTTATTTGAAAATCTCAAACTTCTTAAATTGAGAGACAACTATAATTATTATCTTAATTTGAGGAATTTTATGTTTAAATATACTCACAACCTCTTAGTTTTCAATCATGGTTTACATTAATTGCTTCTGTTCACTCAAAAGGAAATTTTTATGTTAATTTTAGCAGGACAGCTCACTCCAAAAATAGCCTTTTACATTATAGTGGTCTTTTGTATCGCAATCGTGCGTTGAATTTGAATTTCAGTAACATTCATTTACTGAATTTCAATAACATTCAGTTACTAAATTAAAAGTCAAGGCCTTTGGACTTGAAATGGCTCATTAAGTGGAAACACCCGCAGTCGGCTTGTAAATTGAGAGGTTTCAGCTCTTGCTGAGAACAGACTATTTTTGTTCGGTATTGTTGTGCTTGTAACGGTAATTATCTCAAACAAAATGACAATAAAACTACCGAATATCCTGTAAATCAGTTGTCAACGTGAGATATGAAATAAATAAATTTGAAGTCTTTTGATGACAGGCCAATTTAGTGCTTCATTACGTTTTTCCGCATGCTGTCGGCTCATATTATATGAGACGGGTTTCAGCTCTGACTGAGAACAGACTATTGAATTTTAAACGGTGTTTTCATTATTGCAGTTTGATACTGTAAACAATTAAGTTCAACAAATATGTGTGGAAATTATTAATAATCTGTTTATATTTGGATTATTGAAGGTATAAAAGTAAAGGTTGTGATTCTTGTTGGTCAATTGTGCACTCTGTTATCAAAACAAGTCAAAACAAGACCCGTTGTCAGGTGATGAAGTTCAAGCCTTTTAAAACGCTCGCTGTAAAAACGCAATGCGCGCACGAGCCTTTTAAAAGGCTTGACGTCCAGAAAGAGTTAATATTTGTATCTTAATATTTTATTGCATTACTGTACTTTTTATGTAAGCTGGGATCCATGGGAGATCAGTGAGTTTTTCTCACTGAATGGATCACCCAGGATAAATAAGAAATAAATAAAAAATACCTCGGGGAGCTAATATCGACTGTCCACCCGAAATAAACCATGCTATATTCGTTTTACTAATACCTAATACATATTCAGTTCCATTACAATAGTAAGGAGCAAGGGGAAACGCGAATTGACATTTACGTGTGCAGCCATATTTTCATGCGTATGCGATGTTCATGCGATGTTCGCGCGTGCATACTCCACCCGTGCGACTGTTCCCGATTGCTTCGTAAAGCGCATGCGTAGTAGACTGACGCATATGCGATAGTCTACTACGCATGCGTATTTACCCTGTGCGTGAATACTCGCGGGCGCTTGGTAAACAGCCAAAATAGCATCTGGCAAGTGATGGTGAATGGACTAGTGAGAATTCGGCTCTCGATCATAAATATGTATAAGGTATAGTAATTTTATTTCTCCGACATCGACTGCACAAACGATGTTGCCCTATAGTCAGCCATTAGAACGACAATTTGATCAATGTGCTTTCAAGAGTCCTTTCAAAATGATGCATTCAACCTTAATTCGTGTTAACATCTCCTGGCAGAAACCAAAATCTAAATGCTATACAGTCGAGCGTCAAATAGGCGTCGTAAACGGTCCGGTTACCATGAAACATGATGTACAAATGATAAAAAATCAATGTATACAAATGCGACTGATGAGTAATAATACTTTAATAGCGTAAAGGGGGACGAGTGACCCGAATGAACAAAATGATCGTTCAACAAACAGACTACACGTAACAAACAACAAACAGACTACACGTAACTGACGAACAACTAACTCAGACCCGCGCGTCGGCATTTTTATTATTTATTTATTAATTTATTTTGCTATTTATTTATTTATTTTGCTATTTATTTATTTTGCTATTTATTTATTTATTTTGCTATTTATTTTGCTATTTATTTATTTATTTTGCTATTTATTTTGCTATTTTGCTATTTATTTTGCTATTTATTTTTTTGCTATTTATTTATTTTGCTATGAAACGATGTCCAATTGCAACCAAAATTGCTGGATCGATTGAAATTCTGCCGTGCTGTGTTTTAAACGTTTGCCCGATTTATGAAGCCTCTCTTATCAACCATAATCTTTGTATAGGGGACATTTGGTCGCCGCGTATACCTGTATCACGTAAGTTCCCTGTTGGAAAAACAAATTACCAAAAAAAACCCCCCCAAAAACCCAATTTGAAGCCGACCGATGACCAGAAACCGGAGACTTTTTTGCGGCCTAACTACAACATGAAACAAGACAGGCACCACTGCAATGGGCAAGTCTGATCGTGACGATACTGAGTGTTCCCGATCCCGACCCGGTTTCTGTAATGCAACAGGCATCGCCCGCGCCACAGAACCCAGAAACCTGTATGCTGGACCAAAGAATTGTGTATTTTGTAGTAAAAGCATGATATTTTGCATTGAGGTGCAGAATGGATTCAGAATTTTGTATCTTGTCATTATGAGACTTGCATGCATGGGCCAATGTTGTAAAAGTGGGAGGCAAAATACCAATAACGCCTGTCTTCAGAATTGACAGTTTGGTACCAAAAATATCTAAAATGAAAAAAGGATGAAGGTAAACCATTTTCAGATGCCTTTTGAGCCCTCTTGTAAGACTTAGCTTTGCATGGAGAAAAATAATAAGTAAAGACTGTTTGCGGTGACACCATTTAAAAATGATATTATTGAGTAGTATAGTGCTGAAACTGAGAACCAGTTTGACTTTTAGCTATTCCGCATACATTTTCACTGATCCACATGTTTTAGGTACTTTTTATTTAGGTTCCGCACGATGGTCCAAAATAATTTGTCCCTCCGTTGTCTCATTTGATGTTCGAGGCCTGCCCCTGGCTGCTCATGGCACTCTCCGCCCACAACCTGGCTAATTTCTCCATTCATGTGTCAATATTTTTATTCCACCCATGTATATATCCAAGTAGATCCTAAATATACAGTCAATTATATCCATAATCCATGGGCCTAATGCCCTAATGATGTGATAATGTTTAGTGTCAACTATTCCCAGTTACAGTTATTGGTATATGGTACGTCTAAATGATCCATGGAGAAAATAACCGTTACTATAGTTTCCCTTTCTCCATGGTCTCTTGATAACTCAGGCCAAGAGCTCCGTGATTATAATTATTTCTCACTAAGGGCCGGGAAAACCAATACAATAAGGCCTATACCTTGAGCATTGCTCATCGTGGGGGAAAACCATATTTTAACAATAGCAATAATACGCTATATTGGCCTGATGTGTATATTGGCCTGTATGTAGACTGATGTGGGTTTATTTAGCTGACTGTTTAGCTGACTACCGGTATATATCGGCACGTCAAAACCTCTCCTCAATTAAAGTTTCTCTAAAAGTAAAACTGCTACTTTTGATATGGCTGATCAAGACAATCTGATGAAGCATTCCAGTGAATCGGCGAAGGTTTGTGTAATGTATTTCTTTTTGAAGGGAGAAATCAAGGCATTATCTGCAGGGGTGTGTGGAAGCTAATTTGTTTACTGACCAACTGAAAATTCAGCGTTTAATACAGAAATGAAATGGTAGGGGGCTGAAATGTATTTCCTAAAATTGAACACCTTCAAAATCGCTCGATCACGGGGGGGGGGGGGGGGGGGATAGGGGTGGCTGGAGAAATTCTGAGAGGAGAGGAAGGTGTAATAAATTGTTAATATCTACAAAATTAGGGACCATGCTTAGAATACGATAAATTTTAAGTCAGAAAACGTCTCCATTATTTTTTCTGTTTGTGTAGTTTTCTAACTTTGAAATATTATCCACAACTCAGCATCCATGTTGACATTATAATTAAATGCCATTTAATTGCCAATTTGTGAGTGATTTGATACCTTTGGCACTTGTTGGTATTTATGCTAATATAACTATGCATATTCAGGTGCACATCATCAGTGACGTTACAGCTTGGTCACTTCGACAAGGATTTACTGTGCCAGTTGTGGTTAATATTTCAAAGTTAGAAAATTACACAAACAGAAAAAATAATGGTGTTATTGATCACTGACCAGGCCATCACCAAAAACTTAGTGGTTAGCATTTATACCTGTTCGTATACTAGAATTATTGCTCACCATGGGAAAAACCCATAGTATTATTATAATAAGGCCTATGCTATAACCTATAACCTTGAGCTTTTCCCGACGGTGAAACTTGTGTTTCTCATGTGTGGGAAAACCAACAGTTATTGTAATAATACAATATATACTGTACGCTATACTATTATAGCACACTGATGAGGTGTTTAGGTTATTTAATAGACTAGTCAAACCTGACTTCAAATACAGTTCCTCTAATATACTAATTAACTGAACGGAGCTGAACAACTATTGACATGACTGAACAAGACATACTGATCAAGTCTTGGGCTGAGCCGGCGCAGGTAAATTTGTGTTGATCGTTTATATAAGCATGATATAAGTAAACAAGCGTCTCGTGGTAGATCAGACCATAGAGAAAGGATCAGACCACTATAGGCTATATCCGGCTTTTGACATTTTAATTAATTTTCCGTTTCAGAATTTGGGATTGAAGCCTATACATCGAATAGATTGTTTGTATATATATTTTATTTTAATATTTATTATTGAGGGAGGGATCAGGGCCGTATATAGCACTATAGCCAGGGCATTATCTCAGTAGGCCTATAGGCTAGTCACAGTATTCATGTTGACAAAACAACAAGTGTGTCAAGGATATAAAACATGAACATTTTTAAATTTAAACATTAGGCCTACACTCAATCTTATAAATCTAAATGAATTCCCAATTTTATTTAAACTGCCCAAAAGCATGTGTACTTGGTAAAATAAACAGGCCCTATCTACATACCATTGCATTCCATAGACCTTCTAAAGAGAAGGTACAACTTTGGGTATTACCAGCAGATTAATTAAATTAACGAATTGTTTTCTAATAAACTTACCCATGTAGGCCTTGAACTTGGTGAAAAGTTGTAATTTAGAAATTTGTAAGTATATTATGGCAAAATTATGGATATTTCCCTTTTGGAAATTGATTAGATCATTAATAGAATAGGGCCTACTTGAATTATTATATTTAACTAATTTCAAAGAAATTGTTTCCATAATGTTGTCATAATACGCTGAAAAACTTACAACTTCACCCCAAAACTGCCCTATCACCCAAAACCTGACCCTATGGACTTTGTACACAACTTCGTACGCAAGGCTACTCACAGTTTTTCCATACCGCGCGAGCGCTGATCTCTATTATAATTGCAACATTTCCCAGATGTTATAGTACCGGTTCATCTATTCATGGAGAACATACCGGTAACCTATAACCTCGAGCATGAGGAAACAATGAGTGTGTGTTCCTGCATTTATGTGCGTAAGTTTTCCAGGACGAACATGGGCAATTAACATAATGGCGTGCATAAACTCCAAAATACTCTCGCCCATGCGTACCAGCTTTTTGTATTACCTGCTTTTTGTCTGGTATTATTATGTCGGTAGTCGCGATCGATATGGGTCAGCGTTCGCGTACAGTTAGAAATTAAGACAAAGATAGCCATTTCAAACGGGGATTAGTGACCTTTTAATTTACAAATTACCGAAAATTCTTGACCTTAATCAGTTGAATTTGGCTAGCCTTGTAACTTCTCTTTGAGGTAAAGTTAAATTTTAATGTCACTAACTTTTCAAACCATGGGGTGGTTTCATAATTACTCAGAAAGGAGCGTCTCTTTCTTAAGCCCTCGACCTCCAGCCGAGATTTTCCAGTACAATATTTTGATTTTCCATCCCCCATTTTGGTTTCATTATAATAAATTAAACCAACAAAAAAGGGGGGTTGGACAATCAAAATATTTTACCATGAATAATGACACTGAATAATTTCCGATTAATAAGTCTGTTGTTAACTTTATTTATAGCCTGTTTTTCTTATTTACTTATTTTCTTTAAAATATAAATTTTAAAACAAAATCATCATCTGCCAAATGTTAGTGGCTTTTGAATATACAGGAAAATTTGTTTGTTTTTGTCTTTTTTGCCCCAATGGCCGCCCATAGTGGGGAAATCCGGAAATAATATTATTATAATTATTTAATTGTAGGCCCTGTTCGTACACTGAGGTGTGGGTTATTTACATGTAGCTGATGAATAGATCGGCACGTCAAAACCTGACTTAATTAAATAAAGTTTCTCTAATATACTTATTAACTGAACGGAACTGAACTACTATTGACATGACTGAACAAGACATGCTGATCAAGTCTTCGGCTGAGGTATGTGTCGATCCACTGGCGTAAATCCCTGATGAAAAATGGGGGGGGGGGGATGATTTTGAAATTTGGGTGCACGGTACAGCTTGAAGTTCTGCAGTCGACAACTATTCCGAATCTTGCGGCTACAGCACAGCCATTACATGTGTATTTTTATTATATATATACTACTCAAAACAATTTAGGGAACACCGGATTTCAAATAGGTTTGAAATGTTCCATGAACCGGGATTTTCATTTGCAACCCCCTCTCTCTTTCAGTACTCAGTAGTCATGTCATGAAAATGTGTAATCACTACATGCATCCTTTATCATCTGTTTCATTGTGCAATTATTTCTCATCAATTCTGTGAAACATTGTGTTTATCTGAAATAAATGATCTTGCTTTAACTGAGATTATTCCGGTGTTCCCTAAATTGTTTTGAGTAGTATATATTTTTCAACACATGGAAAATTCTGGGGGGATGATCCTATGGACCATCCTAGTATGGACCATCCCCCAGTCCAAAAAGTGGGGGGAGGGAGTCCCCCCCCCCCGGATTTAAGCCCGTGTGTCAGTCGTATTTGTTTACGTCTCGGTGGATCAAATCATGGAGGACACATAGGTGTAGATACGAACATGTTGTTGTAGTTTTTTGCTTTTTGTTGGTGTCCAGTTGTATATATATATATATATATATATATATATATATATATATATATATATATATATATATATATATATATATATATATATGCCAACCATGTTTCCTCTGTGAAAACTAAAAAACTATACCCTGTGGCTATCCATTTTAACAGCCCTAATCATAACATTAATGATGTTGAACTCATTGTAATTGAAGCCTGCACTAGCAATGATACACATCGCAAACTTAGGGAGTCACACTGGATACATCAACTGAAAACACTTCAACCCTATGGCCTCAATATCAACACAGGTATCAAATAACCCAGCTACCTTTACCTATTTCCAGGCATTTGTTGTAACCTTTCATTTTTTCAGGTTATTATCCTAACCTGTTCTATTTTCAGGTAGTTGTCTTAACCTGTTCCTTTTTCAGGTATTTGCTTTAAACTGTTTTTTCAGCTATTTGTTTTAACCTGTTCTTTTTTCAGGTATTTGCTTTAACCTGTTCTCCTTTCAGGTATCTGTTTTAACCTGTTCTCTTTTCAGGTATTTGTTTAACCTGTTACTTTTCAGGTCTTTGTCCTAACCTGTTCTATTTTCAGGTATTTGCTTTAACCCTCTTTTCAGGTATTTGTTTCAACCTGTACTCCTTTCAGGTATCTGTTTTAACCTGTTCTCTTTTCAGGTATTTGTTTTAACCTTCGTTCTATATTCAGGTATTTGTTTTAACCTGTTACTTTTCAGGTCTTTGTCCTAACCTGTTCTATTTTCAGGTATTTGCTTTAACCTTTTGCTTTATCTTATCTTGTATACTTTTACATTTTTCCAACTGTCTCTCATAGGACTATTTTAATTTAGCTATTTACACCCACACATCAACTCCTCAATTTGTAAGGCGTAAAACCCCCTTTTTTGTTGTATCCCTCTGTGTATTGTCCTAGTGTTTATGCCAGCTGTACTACAAGCTGCCACCTCTACCTATTGTGTAGCTCCTTTGTTCACTTCTGATACTCCTATTGGGTTGTTTTTAGACTGATGCTCATCATTAATTGGTCACTATTTTCTCGCCTTTTTTGGATCCCGCCCCATGATCCTTTGCTTTCCCCTTTCCCTATAAATGGATGAGTTTGTCAAAGCCTCTGATGAAGGTCCGGATTGGATCGAAAGCTAAGGCCACCCTCCCGATTTAATTTATATATATATATATATATATATATATATATATATATATATATATATATATATATATATATATATATATATACTACTCAAAACAATTTAGGGAAACCGGATTTTTAACATCAAATAGGTTTGAAATGTTCCATGAACCGGGATTTTCATTTGCAACCCCCTCTCTCTTTCAGTAGTCATGTCATGAAATGTGTAATCACTACATGCATCCTTTATCATCCGTTTCATTGTGCATTTGTTTCTCATCAATTCTGTGAAACATTGTGTTTATCTGAAATAAATGATCTTGCTTTAACTGAGATTATTCCGGTGTTCCCTAAATTGTTTTGAGTAGTATATAAATTAAATCGGGAGGGTGGCCTTAGCTTTCGATCCAAACCAGATCCTCCATCAGAGGCTTTGACAAAGTACAAACATAAAAAACACATCCATTTATAGGGAAAAGGGAAAGCAAAGGATCATGGGGCGGGATCCAAAAAGGCGGGAAAATAGTGGCCAATTAAAGGTAAGCATCAGTCTAGAAAAGCCAATAGGAGTGTCAGAAGTGAACAAAGGAGGGATTATTGAGCCACGCAATAAGTAGATGTGGCAGCTTGTGGTAAAGCTAGGGTAAAGGAGGGATTATGGAGCCACACAATAGGTAGAGTTGGCAGTTTGTAGTAAAGCTAGGGTAAAAATTAATACACAAAGGAATACGACAACAAAAGGGGGGTTTATTACACCATACAAATTGAGGAGTTGGTGTGTGGGTGTAAATAGCTAAATTAAAATTGTCTTATAAGAGACAGTTTGAAAAATGTAATAATATACAAGATAAGGTAACATAAAGGTAAAATATATATCAAGGCAGTTGATAAAATCCAGCAGTAATATATAGGTGAATAATAATGATATAGGTAAAGG
Organism: Zoroaster sp. YZ-2022; assembly: GCA_029582265.1. Lineage (NCBI taxonomy): Eukaryota > Metazoa > Echinodermata > Asteroidea > Forcipulatida > Zoroasteridae > Zoroaster > Zoroaster sp. YZ-2022. The sequence continues at coordinate 16,581,924 of CM055821.1, read as the reverse complement.
TAGCTGGGTTATCTGATATCTGTGTTGATGTTGAGACCATATGGTTGAAGTGTTTTGAGTTGATGTATCCAGTGTGACTCCCTAAGTTTGCTATATGTACAGTATCATTGCTAGTATATATCATTGCTATATATATATATATATATATATATATATATATATATATATATATATATATATATATATATATATATATATATATATAAATTAAATCGGGAGGGTGGCCTTAGCTTTCGATCCAAACCGGACCTTCATCAGAGGCTTCGACAAAGTACAAACAAAAAACACATCCATTTATAGGGAAAAGGGACAGCAAAGGATCATGGGGTGGGATCCAAAAAGGTGGGAAAATAGTAGCCAATTAAAGATAAGCATCAGTCTAGAAAAGCCAATAGGAGTATCAGAAGTGAACAAAGGAGGGATTATTGAGCCACACAATAAGTAGATGTGGCAGTTTGTGGTAAAGCTAGGGTAAAGGAGGGATTATATATATATATATATATATATATATATATATATATATTATATAAGCAACAACAGGACACCAACATGGATGTATATGTATGTATATGTATGTATGCATATGTATATAAAAATTATATATGGGAAGCGAACAAAGAAAAGTTGGCTGATGCCGGACTCGAACTGGCTACCTCTCGAATACCAAACGAGTGCTCTACCAACTGAGCTAACCAGCCCCTATTGGTGGGCGGTCCACTTTTATGCCAATTATCTACTGCTCTATGGGGCAAGGTCAGAGGCCAAATCATATCTGCCGAATAGCCAGGGATCAAGCCCCAGTTAAGATGGAAACAACCTCCTATGTAACAGCTAGGCCCTATATATGTAACAGTTTTTCGATGTTTTCAAAAAAATGTGAGAACCTATTGTGTTGGTTATTTTGATGATTATACATCACTAAATACCAATGTTGTACCTTCCCTTCATGAAAAGGTTTTTTATTTTTTTAATTTATTTTTTAAATTTATTTGTTTGTCTTTTTTTGTTGCTTTGCTTTTGTTTCTTACTGAATGGTTTAATTTAGTGGTTAGTTATTTGCCGACTGAGGCTCTGAATGCCGACTGAGGAACATATAATTATTGGGTGTTGATGTTGGATTTGAGGCTTTGCATGGTGGAGATAGATATAATTGAGTTCTTTCGGGTCTCCTGATGACGGCTAGAGTATACTTATAGTCGAAACATTGAGAACAGACCAACCGGTTCTTCTCAGATCCATCACTTCTTCCAAGAAGAGATTGTTACATGGTGTACCCGAAATAACTCAATTATAATGGGGGTCAACGGTTACTATAAGGCGGGTATATTCGACAGGTTAAGAAAGAAACATTTATTTCTACCACAAAGAAAATAAATATAATGCTTATTTCACATGGATAAATTCATTATTTCTTTACCTTTCCTATAGTGGACAGTACACTGGGTCAAATCCCCAACGAAAGTGACCTTTGACCCCTTGTCCGAAGTGCGTATTTGGATGCAGAATTCACCAGTCTGTTTCAGAATTTGACATGTGTGGCAGATGAATTCGACACCCCATACCCTTGTGTACAAATGCTCCTTTTGTGTACGTGTAGTTGTACACACAACACACAGCTTAAGTAAGACTAATTGCGGTGACACCATGTGGAATCTCAATTGAGTAGTAATTAGTTCTGAAAAGAACTGGAGGTACAACTCGACGTTTCGATCAGTATGCTCTGATCGTCCTCAGGAGAATGCCGGACTCTAGGAAAATGCTGCTGCTTAAGTAGACTGCTTGAGGATCATCCCATGAATGGATGCTGGAGGATTAGTTCGTTGAGGCGCGCAGGCGGGAACTGTTGAGACTAGGATCCTAGGGGTTGGGGGAGAGGAGTGTGTGCTCACTGAACTGAATCAGTTGTTAACAAGCACAGGGGGATGGAGGGTGGTTGACTTAGGATATAGGAGATCCCTCAGTCTGGGGTGGGTTATGGACTTTGGATATAGAAGATCCTTCAGTCCGTAGTAGTGGTTGCCAAATGTCGCTGATGTAGAAGCCGATGTCCTGTGGCACAGTGTCGTGTTTGACAATCTCGATGGCTTCTCTCATGCGTCTGGGGTGCCATGTGTCGATGGGTGTGATGAGTTGGGCTGCCGGCCAGTCGATTTGGTGGTCCTTGATGTGCGAGTGCTTGACGATGGCGGACTTCTCGAAATCTTCTCTGCGGCCGTGTGCTCAGTGTTCCTTCAATCTGATGGGGAGGTTGCATCCTGTTTCGCCGATGTACACCTTACTGCACTCACAGGGGATCCGGTAGACTCCCGCTCTGTTGTTTGGGTCCGGTTTGTCCTTGTGGGTGTGTAGAAGTCTTGGAGTTTGCTGGGGGCTGAGTGGAACACATCGATGCCTGCTCGTCGGAGGATGCGCTGTAGTTTGTGAGACGTCGAACCTAGATAGGGGAGACAAGCAGAGAGGGTTAGATTACTTACCTTGCTTTCGGGGTTTGAACCGGCTTCGCTGTGCTGATCTTGCTGGGGTTGTAACCGTTGCGTTTGAGGTGGTTCGGATGTGCTGTAGTTCCTTGCGAAGGCTATCCTTGTCACAAATGTTGTAGGCGCGTTGTACGAGGGTACGGTTGACCGATGACTTGATGCTTGGGTGATGGAAGGAGCGCTGGTTCAGGTACCGATCTGTGTGTGTGGGCTTTCTGTAGACGTTGTGGTGTAGGGAGCCGTCTGGGTTTCTGGAAATGCCAACATCAAGGAACGCGATCTTGCCGTCTTCTTCTGTTTCCATGGTGAACTTGATGCTCGGATGTTGCTGGTTGAGATGTTGTAGAAAATCCTGGAGTGTGTCTCTGCCATGTGGCCAAATCACAAAGGTGTCATCCATTTATCGGAGCCACAGCTTCGGTTGGAGGTCGGCGGTGTTGAGGGAAGAGTTTTCAAACTCTTCCATGAAAATATCAGCAAGGACCGGGGATAAAGGAGATCCCAGCTGTCTGCTCGTAGAACTTGCCCTGAAACTGAAAACAACTTGAAGAGACACATGTTAGTAGCAAATCATGAATTTGGTCAGGGGTGAGTGATGTGCGATCATCAAGGGAAAGATCTTGTACGAGTCTGTCCTTCACCAGGAGGCATGTCTCTGTAGTTGGGACATTGGTGAATAGGGAGACAACATCAAAACTAACCAAGATGTCGCTGGGTTGAAGGGTGAGGCCCCGGGTGATCTCAACGAACTGACCGGAGTTGGATCGCACATCACTCACCCCTGACCAAATTCATGATTTGCTACTAACATGTGTCTCTTCAAGTTGTTTTCAGTTTCAGGGCAAGTTCTACGAGCAGACAGCTGGGACCTCCATGGGATCTCCTTTATCCCCGGTCCTTGCTGATATTTTCATGGAAGAGTTTGAAAACTCTTCCCTCAACACCGCCGACCTCAAACCGAAGCTGTGGCTCCGATACGTGGATGACACCTTTGTGATTTGGCCACATGGCAGAGACACACTCCAGGATTTTCTACATCTCAACCAGAACATCCGAGCATCAAGTTCACCATAGAAACAGAAGAAGACGGCAAGATCGCGTTCCTTGATGTTGGCATTTCCAGAAACCCAGACGGCTCCCTACACCACAACGTCACAGAAAGCCCACGCACACAGATCGGTACCAGCGCTCCTTCCATCACCCAAGCATCAAGTCATCGGTCAACCGTACCCTCGTACAACGCGCCTACAACATTTGTGACAAGGACAGCCTTCCCAACGAACTACAGCACATCCGAACCACCCTCAAACGCAACGGTTACAACCCCACCAAGATCAGCACAGCGGAGCCGGTTCCAAACCTCGAAAGCAAGGTAAGTAATCTAACCCTCTCTGCTTGTCTCCCCTATCTAGGTTTGACGTCTCACAAACTACAGCGCATCCTCCGACGAGCAGGCATCGATGTGTTCCACTCAGCCCCCAGCAAACGTTCTACACACCCACAAGGACAAACCGGACCCAAACAACAGAGCGGGAGTCTACCGGATCCCCTGTGAGTGCGGTAAGGTGTACATCGGCGAAACAGGACGCAACCTCCCCATCAGATTGAAGGAACACCGAGCACACTGCTGCAGAGGAGATTTCGAGAAGTCCGCCATCGTCAAGCACTCGCACATCAAGGACCACCAAATCGACTGGCAGGCAGCCCAACTCATCACACCCATCGACACATGGCACCCCAGATGCATCAGAGAGGCCATCGAGATCGTCAAACACGACACTCTTCTATATCCAAAGTCCATAACCCACCCCAGACTGAGGGATCTCCTAAGTCAACCACCCTCCATCCCCCTGTGCTTGTTAACAACTGATTCAGTTCAGTGAGCACACACTCCTCTCCCCCAACCCCTAGGATCCTTGTCTCAACAGTTCCCGCCTGCGCGCCTCAACGAACTAATCCTCCAGCATCCATTTGTGGGATGATCCTCCAGCAGTCTACTTAAGCAGCAGCATTTTCCCAGAGTCCGGCATTCTCCTGAGGACGATCAGAGCATACTGATCGAAACGTCAAGTTGTACCTCCAGTTCTTTTCAGAACTAATTACTACTCAATTGAGATTCCACATGGTGTCACCGCAATTAGTCTTACTTATCATCCTCACCATGCAAAGCTACAAGTTTTACCTAACACACAGCTTATTATTTTTATCAATGACAGGATCCAAGTGGAATGTGGGGTGCTACATTTTAAAGATGGCGGGTGGTAAAAAGCAATTAAAGGAAAGGGATTTATCATCATATGGCGTCTTGAAGTCTTCATTATTTTTTCACTGGAAATTGATTATGTTTTTCAGCATTAGTTGCACAAAAATATTGCAGATCATGAACAACATTAAAAAGAATACGGAAACAGTTTTGTTTTTCAAGAATCATTCTCTTTGCAAGCATGGAGTGTCGTGGCCGAGCGGTCTAGCTTACCGGACTCAAGTTCTGGTGTTAGCAGCAGAATGTGGGTTCGAATCCCGGCCGTGACACTTGTGTCCTTGAGCAAGACACTTAATCATAATTGCTTCTCTCCACCCAGGGATTAAATGGGTACCTGTGAGGGCAGAGTTGGTTGATTAGCCCTATATGCGCTGTAATGGCAGCAATTGAGCTGTATACTCCCCAGGGAGCTGAGATGGTTTCAGGAATGATTTATGAGCCTCATGAGCCTTATGAGCAGGGGTAATGATATAATGCGCCTTGAGCACCACTTAGTTGGTGGATACGTGCGCTATATAAGTCCACATATTATTATTATTATTATTATTATTATTATTATTATTATTATTATTATTATTATTATTATTATTATTATTATTATTATTATTATTATTATTATTATTATTATTATTATTATTATTATTATTATTATTATTATTATTATTATTATTATTATTATTATTATTATTATTATTATTATTATTATTATTATTATTATTATTATTATTATTATTATTATTATTATTATTATTATTATTATTATTATTATTATGAATGTAACAAATATATATCAGTATAAGAAACATTTGGTAGGCTTATCAATCAGACCATGGATGATCCAGGGAAATAATAATAATAATAAAGATTTGTAGCGCGGACATATCCACCCTGCTGGGCGCTCAAGGCGCGGAAACAAAGAAAAAACATGAATACAAACAATATACAATGATAGCATAGGGAGAAAATTATGTACTGAGATACATGTACCTACAATGCAATTACAAATATACATCATCTTTGAAGAATTGTGACATAAGATGAGTTTTAAGCATCGACTTAAATCTAGTTATACTATGACAAGATTAGTTGGAAGATGATTCCAGAGTCTCGGAGCCGCGACAGAAAAAGACCTATCACCCCAGTTCCGTTTTGAAGTTGGTTCCTTTTATAGGAGTGACATGTTGCTGGAGCGCAAATTGCGTGATGGCCGCGTGTAGACTTTAAGCAGTTCAGAAATATAAATTGGAGCAATGTTATTAAAAGATTTGTGAACAATTAGCATAAGGTTAAAAACAATTCTCTGTGAAACAGGAAGCCAGTGCAGTTCTTTCAAGATTTGCGTGATATGGCATGACTTTCTGTACAAAGTCACAACACGAGCTGCTGTGTTTTGTATGTGCTGAAGACGAGATATTTGATTCTGCGGGAGACCGTAGAAGAGAGCATTCCCGTTATCGAGCCGTGATGTGACAAAGGGAAAGCAAGAAGAAGAAAAAAAACCTCTTCATATAAAAGCAATAGACATATTTCTGTTATTACATTGAATGACATTCCCGGACCCTGGCCATGAAAGAACTTTTGAAAACGACCCATTTACGTATTGAATCACACACGTAATTACGCGCTGTCGAATACTAAATCTTGGAGCGCCCTCAGTTGTTAGAATTCGACACCCCCATAATAGGCCCATTGTGCAAATTGGCCAATAGTAATTCTAGTACATATATTACCATACCAACACCCCTAAAATATGAACGATTCCTACTTTAATATTCAGTCAGCTGGTTTCTTGAGACCCCCGGCCCACGAATCTATACCTCTTACGTCATTCAACAACAATGGCGCGCACTGCGCGATGCGTGTACTCACCTCTACTTTCAGCGTACGGTACTCTTGGAAACTTTTACAACATTAAGAACAACGGCGGGAAAAAGTAAGACACGTGGACACATTTCTTTTGACTACAAACTCTGACGTTTGATTTTATTATGCATTATGTTAATGACCTGTCGAATTCTTCTCCTTGTCGAAAATACCCGCCTTTACCCACATGTGGCCCTGGGGGATTCCTCATTGGGTGCCGCGGTGCAGATTCAAATGGTTTGTCGTGATATGGTCTGTGATAGACTTCCTGCTGGATCATGCAATTTATGTTGAATATTTTTATTGAAAACTTTTCATGAATAAGAATGGCATTTATACTAGCAACCTGCTATTTGAAACATATAGGACGAAAGGTCATCTAGTGTACAGGCTGGTGTACATCAGGCATGGGTACCACTGGAGTCACCGGTGGTGAGCCAACCACAGCATGTGGCACAACAGGTATATAATCTTGCCGTCAGGGCCCAATTTCATGAAGCTGCATGCTAATCCGAACATTTGTATATTAGCATTTTATGAGCTAAGCAAAATTTAGCTGAGAACCTGCCATGCAGAAGCAATATACATTAGGTGGCAATTTGGCTGATATTAACCTATTTTGCTTAGTACACATTTTCTGTGCTCAACAAATGTGTGTGTTTAGCATGCAGCTAAATGAAATTGACACGGTAAATTCTATAATGCTACTCTTTCAAAGAGCTATATGGCGGACAGGTCTTTTTGGAGTGGATAAAGAGTACAATTGGTAGTGTATAAAGAGTCTTTTTACTGTATTTTTCACTCGAATCAGAGTGGGTTTCACTCCAAAAAAAAGACTTGTCCGCCATATAGCTCTTTAAAAGAGTGGTTTTCACTCTTTTACATTAAGAGAGTAGTGCACATCTTTATTAAGAGGAAACGAATGGGATGATATAATGTTAAAGGGAAGGTATATATACAACATTGGCAATGACCAGATTATCAAATATAACGAAGTGTTATTTAAAACCTTACTTGGTGTAACCCATACTCGGTATTCCGACTGAAGAAATCATTCCATCTTAAGTGCTTTCATCTTACAGACAACAGGAATTGTAAGTCGAATTTTCATGTTGCTGTTCAGCAACTTTTCGTCATTTTCTCAAAAACCGACCGTGAGAACCTAAAGTTTTGTGATATATTTGGTAAAACTATGGTTGAAATGAACGTACATTACCAAATACCAAGGTTATACTTTCCCTTTAACCCTAACCCTCCAGGGTATTTTGGCTAGAAACCCTGCCAGACGCATCAGATTGCATCGTTTGTCAAAGTGACTTGGCTGCCCAGTGCAGCAAGATCCATCTGGTCACAAATCTCAAGGCCGAACTGCCTCCGAGTCTGTGGTCACCAAACGCAGCAGGATGCAACTCTGGCATTGTTCAATGGGACCAGCTCTCAATAGCCTCAGACTTGGCTGCTTATGCACTGGTGTTGACAGCTGAATGCATCAAAGTGCACCAGACTTTTCCACTTGATGCACTGTGCTGCGTCTGGCAGGGTTAGGGTTAAGTTTCAATTTGTCATTTCTATTGTCAATTTCTATTGTGATGAAACCTTCACAGGTTAGTTTTATGATATATTTCTTAAAAACTAGAGGGTTGAAATGCATTACCACAAATATTTTACTATCCTTTTACGGCGTTTCAATTTGCACATCAAAGATTTAAATTCCAAATATTTTCATAGGCCTATATATATTTAAAATAATAAATAAAACCTCCCCCACCCAAACCATCTACCCCCGGCTCCCAAACACCATCCATGAATAAAACACACCCCTGGTTTTTATTTCAACACCCAGTAAGCCTTTTTAGGCTTCGCATGGTGGAGTATCGGTTTGGTTTGCAGTCACCGTGTGGTTTGGATTTTAACAGTCTCCTGCTGATGACTAGAGCACGCTGGATAGAAATGTATAGAAGACATAATATGGTTCTTATCAGAACCGCAGTTTCACTTCGTGATAGTTCAGATCCAAACCACATGGTGTTATGTCTGCAAACCAAACCGATAACTAATATCCCAATAAGCCAAGTAGTTTTTGCAGTTCAGTATAGAATTGGTAATTCAAAAATAACCAAATGGTCTAATAATAGTGTAAAGCTAGCTGATGATGGTATCAAAACAGATTTTCTCAGTTTAAAAATGGATGGAAATGTACCTTTTCCCATGTTAGGATGACTATCATAACAAATCTGATTGCATTTTCACTACGACAAACGAAGTAAGCTGAAGGCTTCCAAGGTGGTTTGTTTGAATGTATAGACCCTTATCTTGGTTTAAAGAGCGAGTAAGAACGAAGAGCTTGTAGTAACAGTTTGCCAACATTAACCTTTATAATACGGAAATCGTTTTCGACCACATTCTGGTTTATGCAGCTGTCTGGTCCTTAATTGATCAGTGATCAAGTTTAATTCAAAGGTTTATCGTTCAGTTCCAGAACCCACAGTCTTTAGTGAATGAGCTTGCTCTTTACAACTTTGACCAATCATCTTGGAGCACTCTTCAACATCTGGAAAGCATATACCAACAAAATGATCGAGTAACGCAACTGGTCCACGGTGGACTGAGAAGTGTCATGGCAACAACCGGTAACACTGAGTTACCTGAAAGTTATGATCAGAAATACCAAAGTCTTATTGCTGGTGGGTCAAATCAAAACTTAATTGTTGTAAATCAAGTAATGAACATGTACTTGTACTGAACAGTAGACCGATCCATTAAGCCCCACCCACCACAGTAACTGCCAAGCAACGGCACACGTGGGGTACAAGATGTGAGCCTCGCCCCTCGATCGTCTAGCCGTTGACGCGCGCCGCCATGAGCACACGTACACACACATCCCGTATAAACATAATGGCAGCTTGTTTGCATTGTCCTGACGTGATAGGCCTACATTTTAACATATCGGATTTTTGTCAGACTTTTGGACGTGTAATCGCAGCTGTAATTAGTCAATACGTAATGGGATGGGGTTTATAATGGATCGGTCTATTGTGGGTGTTTGTTTCAACTTTTTGGTTGTTTCCTACAGTGCAGTGCACAACGAAATTGGTAAAACTAGTATCTAAATTTAAGATGTATCACCTACGTTTTTTAAGTTATTTTACCGGCAATTTCTGATTTTTTTATTTTAGTTGTATTTGTCATCGGAACCTCTTGGTTATTAACTTTTAGAATTTTGAAGCATTTGTATTCCTTTCCCTCTACTTTTAATACAAAAAGTCGCCAAATTTAATTTTTAATCGAACTTTGTTTCTCTTAAGTGGAAGCACTTGAAATGAAATACTTTCCCAGAATGACTTGCAAGTTTGGCTGCTTTACCAACTTCACATCGAGAAAACGTTCAGAAGATTTGTATTATTTTGTTAGTGGGTACCAGTGATCAGGTTTTTCCCAACCTCGTCTCCAGTGTCTACCTCGTTCTCACTACTAGACCCTGGTGGTGCAGAAAGTGTTTTCCGCAACGCTGATTGGTTACTTAAAAATACGCAAAAAAACAGTTTGAATATTATTTTGAGGAAACTGAATACTAATGCCTAAATGATTTTTTAACACATCAAAATAATGTTTGGATTTTACCAAATGATTAGGCGAGAGAGCATGTGGATACGAGGTATACGCAAACTGCTCGAAAGTTAAGCCCTGGGAATGAGGTTGGATTTTTCCTGGTTTAATTTTAGAACCAAAGATAGCAATGCACACAAAGTATGGTGGCTAAGAGATGTCGCACAATCGGGCAAATGTCCATAATGTGAAGAAGTCGTTTAAAGCACAGCACGGCAGAATTCCAATCGATCCAGCAATTTTGGCTGCAATTGGACATCGTTTCATAGCAAATAAAAAGAAAACTAAAAATGCCGACGCGCGAGTCTGAAGTGACGCGCGGAGAAATTAGTTAAAACTAAACTTAGGTAGGCGATCTGGGGCGTGTTCCAATAACCCCGTAATTGAATAAAATAAACAAAAACAAAAAAATGTCACCGCACCGATTTTGTAGCCACCCTATGATCAGAAACCGGAGACGTTTGTGGCTTTCATGTCTTTTTCCTTCCTCTATAGGTCTACTGCTTCCAGAGGAGAGAACAACTTGTACTCATTTTTCTTTCGGTAAAGTGGTGTTCCAACACATCACAGATGCGAAAAATGGAGTCACAGTACCAGCCAAGCCAGACATGACCCCAGGTCGTATTTATCTAACCAATAAGCGGCTGATTTTACTTGCAATAGAAGATACAAAGGGTGAGTTTATGAGTACAAAGTAGCATACCCTAGTTTATAAAAAAAATAAAAAGGAACATAATATGTACTTCATCTGCATTAAGACATAGGCCTATTCAATTAAAAAAATCAATTTGTAATTTTTGTTGTTTTTAAAATTAAAGCAGACTATTAATTTACAATTTCATAAATTGGTCAAAAGAGGGCAGTGTTCCTTCCTCTTTATAGAGGGCCTGACTCTGACTGTAACTGGTGCCTAGCATGCTGCCACGCAGTCATCTTACCTCTCCACCTATAAATATTAATGACCACAAGAAGAGTAACCAAGGTACAAGAAGGGAACACATGAGTAATGCACAATGAATGCATGGTTTATGAGAGTAGCAACATGGCTTCCAGTGACTTCATTGTAAGTGCATGACCATCTATGCAGTCAGTATATAAGAAATGTATGTTTGGCAAAAACGTATTTGACATTTATTAATTGTTTTCTTATAATTACCCCTTCGGCAGATTTTTTTCCAGGATGTTTGAAACCGTCCTCAAATGTACAAATACATTTTTCAGGAAACAATTACAACATTACAGTTTTTAAAGTAATAATGACTAAAATTAGCCCTCACCTCGTTGTTTTGGCTAAGAACCTTCCTGAATCCTACAAAATTTAACACAGTGCACAAACACTACACCCGGCCCCATGGGCTACATGTATGTACTGAGACCATCAAAATCCAACAAACCCTGCTGTTAGGTAAAGCTTGTAGCTTTGCATGGTGAAGAGGATCAGTAAGACTAATTGCGGTGACTCCGTGTGAAATTCTCTATTGAGTAGTAATTAGTTCTGAAAAGAACTGGAGGAGTTGTAACCTCCAGTTCTTTTCAGAACTAATTACTACTCAATAGAGAATTTCACATGGTGTCACCGCAATTAGTCTTACAAACCCTGCTGTTGGAGTTTGAATGGTTTGGGGTGGTTAGTGTATGGCCTTTGATGTATAGAAACCAACCTGTTAAATTTTAACATTATAAATACACATATGCAAATTCACAGAATTTCGAAAATAATACATGAACCCCAAATTCCTCTTTTTGTTGAGAATCATTCATAATACTATCATGATTTGAAAGGCTACCAGTGTATGCTTTTGAAGCCCAGATAGAAATGACAAGTATTGTAATTGTTTCAGGCCTTAACTTAACACGCCTGGACATTGGCGAGACGAGCAGGATGTACACTGTCAATGGCAGCAAAAACAGTAATTTTCGTTTTGAGAGCATTCCACTAACTTGTATCCGCGGAGTTGATTTTAGCTCAGTCTACACTGGTAGCTCAGTGACACAGGTCAAGGGTGACATACCAAATGGCTGCTGTCAGAAATGCTGTTTCCCATTTTGCAAGGTGAGTACTTGGTAAAACAAGAAGACTCAAATGCATTTGAGTACCCAACCCTCGGGTCTGAGTCCTCAAGTCCTGAAGGTCATGTCCTCAGTAAGTGAAATTTGGCAAGAAAACCAAATATTGGATTCCGACAGCCAAGTTTTTACCCCAATTTTGACCCCATTACGATTTTATGATGTGTTTTACTATTTTATTATAATTATCAATTATCAAGACTTTGTTCAGATATTTAAAAGTGAATTTCTTCACATTAAGTAAGCTGGCTTGAAAAGAATAAACAGGCCACTTTGATTCTGGGTCACAATTAAACACTTCAGACCGAGTCAGAGTTTTGAGGGTTGAGTCTGACTCCATGAAAGTCATTTTACGTGGCAACTCAAATTCTGACAAAAAATGGGGGCACACTAAAGAAATGAATGGTAAATTTAGGTGCATGGTGTTCACGTTCCCCCCGTACCAGATCCTCCAACATACCTCTTCACATAACTGGATTTATCCCTCTACAGTATAGGGGGCCTCCATACATCTGCCATCTTTCTATTGAATGGGTTTATTAGGGAGTAAATCTAATTTACACCCACATGTATACCTTGAACCTTTTTTACGTGAAGCTATAGAAGTGTTGCCCATGAATTGCGTATTCATGCCATTTTTGATTTAAAAAAACAGAAAGAGGAGAGTTGGGAGCCCACGACTCTGGTCTCTTCATCCAGCGTGAATGGAGTTGTGAACATCGGTGTCTACCTACCCCCATGGGAGACGAAATGTAAAGTCATGGCCCTCTTGCCCATGAATGGTCAAGTCACTGCTGCTGTAAGCTTCATACATGCACTTCAACTGAGCTCTCCTGGTCTGCAGCCCGATTCCTTCAGTATCCCAAGACAGTGAGAAAATCGCAAACTCAAAATTTAAAGCCAGAGTATACACTTGGTTAAATGTCTGCAAATGCATCCATGAGAATCAAGATGGAAGGACACTCATTAAAATCCTCTTATGATGTTCATGCTTTTTGCTTTTTTGTGTGATTGAGGCAACCTCTTGTTTATTGACATGTGCTTAGTAAAGATTACTGAAGTTTACCCGTGTTCAAATACTTTTCATTTTTCCCGTGGAGGATTCTAATGAGTGTCCTTCCAAAGATTTGATAAGTTTCTTTTGATGCTCAGTATACATTTAAACACCAATCTGTGAAGGTATCTGGTGATATCATTATATCGTTTAAGAGAAAAATAACAGTAAAAATGCATTCAGATTGTTGGTTTTTTCCAACGTGGAATTTTCACCTCTGAAAATTCTGGGAAATAATTTGAAATTGTTTTCTAAAATGAGAGCACCTCAGAGAGAAATATACTGAGGGATGTTTGATTCCATCAATTTTACATCAAATAAATTTTATGTAAATCTGTGATAATTAATATTTTTATGGGAATACCAATGCATGTAGTGCCTAGGGTCTTTAATTTCAAAATTACCAAATTGTAAAATTATAATGTAAGACTTACTTGGTATAACGCTGATGGTAGAATTAATCTTCCCTAAAAATAGTTTCTTTTGAAGTGCTGTCTTTAAGAAAAGTGAAATTATTGCTTATAACTTTTGGTTTGAATTTAAGACTTGGTACAGAGTCCTAAATTCAGTGCTGTCCACTATGGTAATGGATACCTCTCTCTCTACTGACTGTTTGAAAAGTAATGTTTCCAATTTTGTTCAAAATGTGTTGACTGATTTAGCTTTAACTTTCACAGGTACAATGTAGGTTGATTCAAAGAAATAAGAATACTTTAGAAGCAGTTTTGCCAACATTACCAATACTGTACCTTACCTTTAAGCAACATAATTTGCAAACAATAAAACAAATCCTAAAATTGGGTTAATGTCTCAAATCATTTGAAATTTAAACTGAAAGATACATTTGTTTTTAAGTGGTCGTTTAGTCATGTTCGCAACTCAATGTAGGACAACCTGACCAGGTGTTTGTACATGTACATGTCTGAGATAAAGATTGTGGGAGTAAAATTTATAAATTGATAATTTATACTTAAATGAAATGCACACTATTGTAGAATGTCTTTATATAAATCCATACTTTATAATAATCAAGAGAGATGTACAGAAACCAACTTGTCAAGTTGCAGCTCATTTCATTGTCATTAACCCTAACCTAGGTATTCTGGCTAGGAACCTTCCTGAATCCTCCAAAATCCATCAGTGCACTTTTGGAAACGTGGCCATAACTTCAAAATGCATCATGCATTTTTGTTGACCTTTCTTTATTCAGCACTTACGGCCTGTACTTGTTGCCAGGTAGTAATGTTGTCCCATTTGAAGAGGTAAAAGTACCACTTTCCAACAGTGCTGAATTTTTCCAAAAAAGTGCCACTTGGAGTATTTTGATGGATTTGGGGTGGTTAGGGTTAATGTGAACATGCATTCTGATTTGTTTGCACAGAATAATTTCTCAGGATGTTTGGTACACACCCATTAAGTGTATTAAAGGGCTCACATTTTGACATAGATACATGTTCATTCTTATCCTTAACACACGAGGGCACTGAGATCATACCAGGAAGCAGTATACTTTGTCCACTGCACTCGCCAGTGTATATGCATTTGTATTCTAAAAATGAATTTTGGACTTTATTTTCCTTAAAAAGAAAATCCTCTACAACCAAGGCTTTAATTTTGTAGTTAAACAAAATTTATATCAGAATTAATAAAACAAACTTTTTTAATAAAGACAAAATCTAGTCTCAATTTCAGTACCATATACACGAAAGGTGAGCATTCTGACCACTAGACTAGCATGCCACTGGAATTTGTGAATTAATTATTGAAGAACCTTTTTTCATTTTTGTTTGTTTAGATTTCTAAGCTAAGTTCTAAGCCATTGACGAAGTATGCTGCAGAAAAAAAATCGCTATCAGGAACTGTGTCAGGAACTACCATAGCAGCACTGAAAGTACATGTAGTTAACATGCATGTATCAAACAAACACAATATTAAGAAAACTGACTTGTAGAAAGACAAGCAAATTCAGCCAACATTTTTGTACAAATCAACCATGAGTGACATCACAGATGTGCTTATGAATATTCACATTTTCATTAGCATAAATACCAGAAAGTTCCCATAAGTTATCAAAGCACCCACATTAGCAATGGAAAGAGGAGAAAAGTGAAGACAGCATGGATACAAACCAAGTTGTGCAGAATGTTTTCAAGTTAGACAATTCCTATTTCACAGGGCCTTTAAAGTTTAAAGGGACAATATCAGCACAATCAGAACATACTTTCGACAGGGCATGGAATCGGTGTCCTAGTTTTAGATGAACTAAGTGACTGAAAATAATAGATAAGATAACAGGGCATGATAAGTTCATATTACGTTGGCTGCTGCATAAATATCATTATTCAGCCACGGCTACGGTTTTATGATTATTTTCAGTCACTGAGTTCATCTTAAAACTATGACACTGATTCCATGCCCTATCAAAAGTTTGCTCTGATTGTGACAATATTGTCCCTTTAAAGGAAAATGAATGTGCATGTAGAACCCATTTGTTTTCTTCACCATTCTGTTAGTGAGACAAGAATCATTTCAGAAGATGGATAACCACTGCATTTATTAGAATATAATTTTTGCATATTAACACTTGCAATCACATGTACAATGTAAACCTAAATAGTTGTATTTTGCTTTAGTAGTAAGGTTAGGTTGCATTCAAGGCTGTCTGCATGTAGTGTAGTTAGTTATTCAACGTTTGTTGTGTTCAGTTAGGAGTACAGCCTGTGTACATGTATACACAATTTAAGCATTTTGAATTTATAAATGAAATAGTGTGATAACAAGTATTATATATTTAGGTCTTGTAATGTGATGTTATTTTTACTGTAGTGCCAAGCAAGCAAGAAAAGACTATGCATTGGTCGCAAAAGTACTAACCCATAGCAACCAATGAACTAGCCCACAGCAACCAATGAACGAGCCCATAGCAACCTTCCTGTTATAAAACAAATATTGACTGCTGTCACTCGTGGTACAGTAAAAGTAGCCTCCTGAGGCGAAGCCGGGGTTATCCCCTCAGGAGGCTAGCTTTACTGTACCACTTCTAGCAGTTAATATTTGTATGATACTCTGCCCAGAATAATGTACTGTATTTTTATATTTGGTGTTTTTTTTTCTTTTGAATGTTATTCCTTTTTCATTAAGAAATAAACATGTAAAAATTCATGTGCACTGATATTTGTTGTTGTTTTTAATGTTTTTTTTTTTTTAGAGTGAATTATTGTTAGTGTGAATCCAGATCCACATAATGTACATATTTCTGAATTTAAGATCAGCAGTAATTGACAAAAAAATGCATTTAGACACAATTACTTTCGTTCAGGAAAATTTAAACAAATTCAGATTAAAAACTAGAGCTCAAGTGTTTGTTGGAACAAACACACAGTGTTCGTGTGAACTTCCGGTTCAATCAAATTATCATCGATGATGTCAATATCATATTTTGCAAAGGTGTATCATCTTAATAATAATAACAATAATAATAATAATGTGTGGACTTATATAGCGCACGTATCCACCAACTGAGTGGTGCTGAAGGCGCATTATATTATTACCCCTGCTCATAAGGCTCATAAATCATTCCTGAAACCATCTCAGCTCCCTGGGGAGTATACAGCTCAATTGCTGCCATTACAGCGCATATAGGGCTAATCAACCAACTCTGCCCTCACAGGTACCCATTTAACCCCTGGGTGGAGAGAAGCAATTATGGTTAAGTGTCTTGCTCAAGGACACAAGTGTCACGGCCGGGTTTCGAACCCGCATTCTGCTACTAACACCAGAACTTGAGTCCGGTAAGCTAGACCGCTCGGCCACGACGCTCCATCTTTTACAATAACAATATCAATTTCATATTTAAAAGACATATCAATTTTGCATTAGAATGTGTTGAATTTGAACTTCCTGTTTGGGCCGGAAGTATGGGTCAGATCAGGTGATTTGAAAGTCATATGACCTCCTCATGATCATGAACAAATGTTAGTACCTGCTTTGGTTCAATTTCTGAGATTTGAAAACAATCCCTTTTTAAAACTGCCGCTAGTGGGTGCTCTGAACTTTGATATCATCAAACATATTTTTTGAAAAGATGAGATGTCACCAGAGGATACCGTGACAGGTGATGACGTCATCAATCACATTTTTTAAAAGGTCACATGCCAATATTAATTTCGTCCACTGAAAGCATGTCCAAATACCATATCATGTATAGGCTGCAGACCCTATTTTTTCACTTAAACTTCCGGTTTTGACCAGGTCAGATTGAGGTCATGTCTGTGTACAAAGTGTCACATAATTCAAGATCTGTAAGATGATGTAAAGATTGTGTAAATATCTTTTGTGGTTCATGAGATATGATTTTTTTGAAATATTAAAATTAGATTTTAGTGTATTTCGATATCTGATGTCACCATGACAACACAACTTTACCTGAAACTATATGGCGTGGCTTTATTGAGAACTACATATTATGGTCTAAGTATGTGTCAAGTGAACTTTGGAACTATGTTTTTTGTTCTCATCGAAAAGAAAAAAAAATTTCAAGAGGTGTTCGAGCTGTCGCACAAACACCTAACAAAGTTTCACTAGTGAAATGTAGTCAAAAACAGGGGATGCATCTTTCAGCACAAAAAATGCTTGCTAACGTGTACAAGTTTTTGCTTGAAGAATATGTGCATATAGAGCTTAATAATTGTATAAACATGTGCATGTAAGCTGATGTTATTTGTTGTGCTATGCTTAGCATGCAGGAACAAAACTGCTTGCCAGTTTTAGCGGGGACATACAAATTTGGCCCCAGGTATAATTGCAACATGTTTGTGGGGATATAGCCCTTAAAATCAAAGACTATTCACAGTGCATGAGCTGATGAGAGCACATGTCATTTCATCAATGTTGATGGAAAGGCCAGCAATAGTGCATTGTGTTTGGTATATTTTGCAGTTGATCATTGGATGGCATAAGTACACATGTTAGTAATACCATAACATATGTGCATAAAGGGTATGCACAACGCTCATTTGATGCCAATACACTGGATGAAATTTTACCACTAAAGGGCTATTATGTGAACAAAGTGAATAAGAAACTTCAGTAATGTTCTACATGTAAATGGCAACCAGGATGGAAATGGTTTATTAAACAAATTACCCCTTCAGGTTGTCGAAAACTAGAGTTGCTTTAAACATTACATCTGAAACTTCACGAAATTTTAAGTACATGTAGAATTAACTGCACTAAAAATGTATTGAACAACCAATTTAGGGTACATACATGTACAACAGAAAGGATTACTTGTAACATTAAATACTGTGCTCCCTGGATATATAATTCAATTTATTAATGAGTGCATATTTGACCCCACCCCTCCACACCCGTCGGCCCCACAATGACCCAAGGGATTGTCACATTCACCCAAGTATTGTGGTAATTTAAAAAAAAAATTAAATCTGCACAAAACATTTTACAAGACCACCAAAATGTCAACCCTTGTATACCATGTATAAAAATTTCCAAATGTTGGGGTTATATGCCCTCCCTCATTTCCATCATGTTCCCACCCTTTCTGTGACCATGGATCTATCCCGGAGTGGGGACATCAATTGATGGGTGCATTTTCCAGTCTGGTTTGATATAAGCATGTGCACCCTGGTTCATGGATCCTTGTTTGAATTTGATAATGAAAAGAAGTTAAATGCTTTTTTTTTAAAATCATGAGTGGTATTGGAGCAAATAACATCATTTTTCTTAACTTGAGAGGCACTTTATGCATCTATACATAACAGCAAAAGAAACGTCACCCCCTAAATTTTGTTAAGTAATTATATTATTAAACATAATAAATATGTTGTGGGATGGTTGGCTGCCAGGTCAACCAAATTTGCCACATTGTGTTCGTGTTACACTCCATACTCATAATATTCTTCATTAAACAAATTATATTAATTATAAAATGAAACTAATAAATATTTTTAGGGGTGACGTTTCTTTTGCTGTTATGTATATTTTGATTTGTCCTGAATTTTTGGTTTTCATCGGAACATCAATAATTTAAGGGGAAAAATACTTTAAAATGAAATATTTCACAAAATAATAGTCAGAAGCTTAGTTTAACAGTTAATAAGTGCCTAAATGAATTTTGGGATATATTTAATGTAAAACCATGCTAATCATTATTTTGAGAATGTATAATTTTAAAACATCTGTTATACTTTCCTTGAGTAAAATTGCAATGCTCTGATGAAAAAATTAATTTCAGAAATTGCTGACAAAATAGCGGAAAACAAAAGCAAAGTTTTAAATAATTTTTATGAACTGACTTAGGATGCCATAATAATGGTATACATATGTACATTGTATTATTTTTCACAAATTGTGTTTTTTTTTGTTTACAAAACTATTCATTTATTAAGATTTAATATAAAAGTTGATATATATCCAATGGAAGTTTGTTTTTTCCCCTTAAGCCCTGAGAAGTTAATTTTGAAATAAATGTAGTATTTCAATTACTGTAAAGGGTAAGGTAAATTGGTTATTCCAAAATTGTTGAATTATAATGTAAAGCTTACTTCCTAAATAACCAAACTATCAAATTATAATGTAAATCCTACTTGGTATAAAAGTTGATGGTAGCAGCAATTTTCCCTGAAAGTAGTTTTGTCTGATCGAGGTGTGGTAATTTTTAACAAAAGAAAATGTTTTACCCATAACTTATAGTTCAAAATGAAGTCTTAATACTGAGTCCTTTATTCAGAACTGTCCACTATGGGAAATAATATTAACCACTATTGACTATCGTTGTGGAAAATTCAAATTTGAAAATGTTTCCAATTTTCTACTGAACATGTGGACTGAGAGCTGAAACATTCAGTTTGGTATACTTAACTCCCTAGGCCCATTTGCTTACACATAACCTGAATCCTCCAAAATCCTTCAGTAGTAAAGCAAGCACATGACATGTATGCACACATGTGTTTCTAATATGTGATACATGCATGCATGGAGCAATAAACAGTGTCCACTGACCTTGCAATCACTACAACAAACATGGATGTACATGTACCATGGAAAGGCAAGTACACACTGTATGCCTAATAACCTCAATCCTCCAAAATCCTTCACTTTAGCAAAGAGCATGTAACCTCAATCAGGACTTCAAAATCCTTCACTTTGGCAAAGAGGATTTGGGAAGGTTCTAGGTTAATATAACGTATGTTGATTCAAAGAAAGCACAGGATATTTTTAGAAGCAGTCAGTTTGCAACCATTACAAATACTATAACCTTAATCTTTAAGACACAGAGTGTTGTAATGTATGTTATTCACAGAGTATAATTTCAAGTATATTCAACCCTCAATTTCAGTTAATATTGTTAACAATTTATCATAATAAATTGATTCAAAATATAATCTAATATCAAAAATAAAAGAGATACTTTTATTATTGTAAAAGTACATTTTCTAACATCAAACAGAAAAGCTTTCAAAGATTCTAAATATCTTGAGACAAAATTAATTTACAAACATGTTAGTCTCAAGCAAATACGGAATTTAGTTTATAAAGTTCTGCAAATTGGGAAAAAAGCTTGTTTCATACATGTGTACATGTACATGCAAAGAATGTCATATTGTTACAAACATTCTATTTCTAAAATATACTAATTTTGAGTGCAACATACATGTATAATAAAATGTACAAATTGTGTACATGTATAGACAAGTATTAAAGTAAAAGATAGAAAACTAGAGAATGTTTGATAATTACACGTACTGCCTCTTTTTTACAAGCAAAAGCCAAAATTCACAACTTTTGTGCTTTTAAAACCATGAAAATTTAGCATTCTCCAAAACATAAATGATCAGTTTTAGATAAAACTTACTTGGTGTCAAGTTGATGAAGGTATCAAACATTCCTTCAAAACTTTTGTCTGAAATGCGTCTTTAAAAGATTATAATAAAAAACAACAGTTTATGTTTGCTGATGGAAACAATTTATATCTAGGATTTTAAGGAATGAGGGAACCCTAATTCAGTGACACTCTTCTATTAAAGTTTGGCTCAAGAGACCCCAAAAAATAGAATTTAAAAAGCGAATGAATTTTGAAAGATAATATTATTAAAACAGTGACCCATCATTTTATTAATTTCAGTTTTTAATTTACTGGTACTAATCCTTGACAGATTTCTTAGCCCCAGAAAAAAAGCAATTCAACATTTAAAGCTATTTTTTACCGTCTAAATGGCCCAAACACGAGAGAAAAGAAAGAACTGTTGTTTTCACGTAGACTGTTTTTGTAGAATGAAGAGCTTAGCCTCTCTACCTGGTTCATATGTAAGATATCAACTGGGACAAATTTCATAGAGAATGTTTTTTTCATAGATATTTGCTTTGCCTGAATTTCATCATAGTTTTGAAGGCTTTATAATAATAATAATAATGTGTGGATTTATATAGCGCACGTATCCACCAACTAAGTGGTGCTCAAGGCGCATTATATTATTATCCCTGCTCATAAGGCTCATAAGGCTCATAAATCATTCCTGAAACCATCTCAGTTCCCTGGGGAGTATACAGCTCAATTGCTGCCATTTCTAGCGCATATAGAGCAAACCAACTCTGCCTTCACAGGTACCCATTTAACCCCTGGGTGGAGAGAAGCAATTATGATTAAGTGTCTTGCTCAGAATCACACCAAAGACAATTTAAACAAATAACACCCCCCACCTGAGCATTTACATACGTACCTAATCCAACATTTTTTTGACTTATTGCCCTTTGCTACAAAGCCATGGTCCTTAGACAATTTGTGGTTTTGTGGGCTAATTTCAGGCAATGTGTATTTTTAAAATGCAGACGCATATAAACATGAAGAACCACGTGTGAGTACAAAAAGTCAACTTTTCACACCTTAGTGAATGCCTGTGTGTTTTCTTTAATGAAAACATTTAAGAACATGTGTTCCTTTTTGTGTGCGTTTAAATGCATATTGCGTGTCGGCGAACGTTAATGCACAACCAAATGTACACGCTTGAGCACTTTCCCGTGTTTGTCTTAGATCAAGATAGTCATGTATAATGAGCAATGTGATCGGTTATCTTTATGAATGGCGATAGGTCAACTGACTACAGTATCTAGCTTGCCTAATGATCATAACCGCTGGTCGATGGTCTGTATAAGGCAAGTCAGCTGGGGCAACACCACAGCAAGGCTGCTCTAATCATCAAGTTCAAACATGACTTCATTGCTGAAAGCTACAGCACTGTTAGTCCTGTGATCTTGCAACTCCAATGGAATCATTTTATCCTGTTCCTCACTTTTGACGGGAGTTTGCTCTTTGTCGGTTTTGTCTCCAGGATTTCCGACATGTGCTTTTGATTTTGCTTTGTTTTCACTGCCGTTGTTTGGATTCTGATTTTTGTTTTCTATGGGTGGCTTAGTCTTCTTCCCCTTAGAAATATTCCCTGTGTTTTCCGCAGATGCAGCAAGACTTCCTTCTGATGAGGTAGCACGAAGAGAGAAGCTGGGTTCAAACCATGCATTTTTCATCCCACTGCTATCCTCATCAAATGCCATAGCCCTCTTGGCAGCATGCATCTTTTTCCTCTGCCGCTTGTTAGCTTTCGGCTTCTTCTTCCCATCGGGGACTGCCACTCCGCCCTCCCCACTACTGGAGTCACTGCTTGTCTGCCTGTCCAGGCCAATAGACTGTGGGAATACGACCTCCTCTTGATATTCCAACTCTTCCTCCTCGTAACTGTTCCTGCCCCAGTAGTGGATCTCGGAATCACTGCTAGCGCCTTGATTTTGAGATCTGTCGCAAAGCTTAGTAACAAACCTCCTCGGTCGTGGAGGCTGGTACCTCTTATTCTTACCTTTTGCTTTTCTGGGACTGCTACTCACCATCGTCTCGACAACTACATCTTCGCTGAAGCTTACTGACCGGTGTTTCCTGCGTCCATGGGTGCCATCCTTCAGGACACTCCTAAGGCCAGAGGGTGAGCAAGGGGTGGACGGACTGGACACGTCACTTTCAGTGGAGTCATCATGTTTCAGATCAAGTTTGAGAGATATTGCAATATTGGAAAGCTCCCCTATCACCGCGTCTACGACCGTGTCCGTGACTGTGCCTAGAACTGTATCTGACATCTCTTCATTTGATTGCTCAATTGGCTTGGCAGGATCATGGTCGGCGTCCTCGTAGCCATTCACTTTGGGCTAAGACAGAAACAAAAATTAATAATTTATAAAACTACACTAAAAAACCTTTGGAGTTAAAGGGACAATATTGTCACAATCAGAGCAGACTTTCAATAGGGCATGGAATCAGTGCCCTACATGTAGTTTAAGACGAACACAGAGATTAGAAATTACTTGCTCATTTATTGAGCAGCAACGGTAATATGACCATATCATGTGGGTATTATTTTCAGTAACTGAGTTAATCTAAAACCAGCACTCCAATTCCATGCCCTGTTGATCGTGAAGATACTGTCCCTTTAAGCAAAGATCAGTATATAAAGGCACTGTAATGATTAGCATTGGTAAATAGACTACTTACATGTACTGTCATTTTTTTGTAAATTTGCTTCAGTTTCAAATACATGTATATTTTTTTCCGCAGTTTATTTCAAAAGTTGTCATACTCTTAATTTAAAAAAAATACATTCTGTACGTGGAGTGTCGTGGCCGAGCGGTCTAGCTTACCGGACTCAAGTTCTGGTGTTAGCAGCAGAATGTGGGTTCGAATCCCGGCCGTGACACTTGTGTCCTTGAGCAAGTCACTTAACCATAATTGCTTCTCTCCACCCAGGGGTTAAATGGGTACCTGTGAGGGCAGAGTTGGTTGATTAGCCCTATATGTGCTGTAATGGCAGCAATTGAGCTGTATACTCCCCAGGGAGCTGAGATGGTTTCAGGAATGATTTATGAGCCTTATGAGCAGGGGTAATAATATAATGTGCCTTGAGCACCACTCAGTTGGTGGATACGTGCGCTATATAAGTCCACACATTATTATTATTATTATACCACACTACAGCATCTGCATGGTTGTTCACAAAGACAATTAACCCTAACCTTCCCAAATCCTCCAAAATCCTCTTTGCTAAAGTGAAGGATTTTGAAGGATTGAGGTTACATGCTACATGCTCTTTGCTAAAGTGAAGGATTTTGGAGGATTGAGGTTATTAGGCATACTTGCCTTTCCATGGTACATGTACATCCATGTTTGTTGTAGTGATTGCAAGGTCAGTGCTTGGGTCAGTGGACACTGTTTATTGCTCCATGCATGCAGGGAGGGTCCCTGGCCATGTACATGTTCCACAGATTAGAAACACATGTGTGCATACATGTCATGTGCTTGCTTTACTATTGAAGTATTTTGGAGGATTCAGGTTATGTGTACGCAAATGGGCCCAGGGAGTTAGGGTTAATACAGGAAATAACCAAAATACATTTCAGTCCTGACTCATGAGCTAAGAGAAAATAGATTGCTCCAGGGACCTTCCAGTGACTAAAGATGACATTTATATACAGTGAAATGCAGTCAATATTAATTGTCAGAGGCCAATTTCATAGAGCTGCTAAGCAGAGAATTTTGCTTAGCAAATATTTTTGCTATAAGCATTCTAAAACAGACTACCAGCGAAATTACAGTTATTTTATATGGAACTTTGGATGGAAACCAACAAAACTTGCATATAAAATTGTTTTGCTAAGCAATATTTTCTCCTCTATGAAATCGGCTCCTGGTCTGCTAAGGCCAATAAAAAAGTCTCTGGTTTCTGATCATTGGTCGGCTTCAAAATCGGTGCGGTGACACGTTTTTTTTTTTTTGCCAACAGGGAAATACGTATGTTGGTGAAATTCTTGCGTCGGGAGATAAACAATTGATTTAATTTTGCCCTACACCGACGTGTGTATAGCACTGTATACTCAGTGCTTTCCGAGTGTCTGTGAAAAAACTACACAGGCGACTCGGGCGGGATACGAACCCACGACCTCCTGCTTACTAGTGCAGACGTCTTAACCTCTCGACCACCGAGCTTGCCCGATGACAATTGGGCGGCTAGAATCCCATATAGCAGCGGGTTCCGCGATATAGGTTGGTGAAATTCTTGCATCAGGAGATAATGGGAGCTATATGGGATTCTAGCCGGCCAATTGTCATCGGGCAAGCTCGGTGGTCTAGAGGTTAAGACATCTGCACTAGTAAGCAGGAGGTCGTGGGTTCGAATCCCGCCCGAGTCGCCTGTGTAGTTTTTTCACAGACACTCGGAAAGCACTGAGTATACAGTGCTATACACACGTTGGTGTAGGGCAAAATTAAATCAATTGTTTATCTCCCGACGCAAGAATTTCACCAACCTACATGTATATATATCGCGGAACCCGCTGCTACATGTATATGGGATTCTAGCCGGCTAATTGTCATCGGGCAAGCTCGGTGGTCGAGAGGTTAAGACGTCTGCACTAGTAAGCAGGAGGTCGTGGGTTCGAATCCCGCCCGAGTCGCCTGTGTAGTTTTTTCACAGACACTCGGAAAGCACTGAGTATACAGTGCTATACACACGTCAGTGTAGGGCAAAATTAAATCAATAGGGAAATACGTGATATATTGTATACATGTACATGTACGTGGGGACCAAATTTCCCATACAAAGTATGGTGGCTAAGAGAAGCCTCATAAATTGGGCAAACGTTCATACCCCTATGTGAAAAAGTTGTTTAAAGCACAGCAGAATTTTAAATTTTGGCTGCAATTGGACATCGTTTCATAGCAATTAAAAAAAAAAAGAAAGCCTTAGACCCCTGCGGGATCTTGATGCACCCCCAACTCCCAGAAGCCCCAAGGTTTTGACGTTTTACAGGATAAACAAATAAAATCTTTGAATGGAAAAAGGGAATTACTTTAATAAACATTTTGCAAAGAAGATCAGCCACAGTAAAATTCTATTTGAAGTGCACTCTGACTCATAATGTCCAATCCCAAGACTGGATATGCAAAAATGCATGCATTTAGCAAGCCCAAAAAATAAATAAATAAATAAATTTTAAAAATCTAAAAAAAAATCGTTGTCACTGCCCAGTTATAACCTAAAGTTTTGGGCCCAATTATCATATTATTAATTACCAAATAACATACATTTATAACCCAACCATTCTTTCTGAACTAGTACTAGTAGTAAAGAGAGCAAGATATCTCAATTAAAATAATTCAACTACATTTTTTTATCTGGGAAAAAGTCTGTGTCCGGATTTTGGGCCGTGTGTGTGGGGATTTGGGGCTGACGCCACAATTCATTACCGGGTGTCACACCAGGCCAGCAGGTTTGAAGTTTTTCGCTGAAAATTTGTGACTGAAATTTGAGCAGCGCCGCAGTTCCCTTTGCCAGTGAACGATTTCCCCTGTATCGCATCGCAAAATGCGACGTAATTTGCAGACAATCTGCGATGGAATTTCAAACAATGCATCGCAGATTTTGCGATACAAATTTCGACAGATTTTAAACATTTTTGAAATCATATTCACAAACCTTTCCCGAAATAACGTTTACATGTATATTTCCGACCAAAAAATATCAAGGGATCCGTCCCGACTGGGTTTGTTTCCGTGTGTCCAGACCACGCCGGGGGTACGTCCATGTGGACGTACGTGGTCAACGATGACTTCACAACGCGACAGTGTTGATGCAACAGTGAACACGCGCTCTTGTTTTACCTATGTGAATCCGTACATGCAACTTTATTTCCTAGTAATCCGTAAAGGTTTTATCCGCAATGCCTAAAATTCTATGTGCATGCAATATTTTTCTGCTGATGAATTAACTACGGGCGAAATTCCCAAAATGTTTAGCTTCGCACGTGTTTATTTTTTCTTCTCCTGAATTTGGGGGTTGGAACATTGAGCAATTGAGCCACCCCCTATACACAATAGTACCGTGTTCAGTTCACATGTGCGCTTTCATACGATCACTACGGCTGTATTCAACAAAGGAACTCTAGAAACATTACTAACTTAGTTTTATAATAAAAGTTTTTGAAAATTAACAAAATGAGTATTCATTTATATATGTAGTGGTGAGATTTAGAATCATTTCGGCACACAAAATGATTGCACTTTCAACCACAGTGAGCCACTCATTATCCTGATGAATTTTTAATAATAATTTTAAAAAATCAAGCTTGATCATACCACAAAGTAACGTTACACTCGGCGAAATTCACTTTGAAAAACACCCGAACATATCGCAGTCGGTAATTTGTTTTCGTGATATTGCCTCTGTTTTAGCGATCGTTGTAATAATGTAAACAAAAAAGAAAATGGACGGAGGACTAACTTTCATGAATGACTGCAATTTGGTGAAAATAGTTACACGTGATTTTTTTTTACCACCTGTGGCTCAATTTCCGGACACTAAAAATGATTATTTCTGGTAAAATTTGGACATTCATATTATGAACCAAACGACAGTAAAGCCTTAAAAAAAAAAACACCTTTACCTATGCACACTACATACATTGTACATGTACTGTAATTTTAAGCATTTTTAAATTTGCTACACAAAATTCACAGATTGCTATACAAAAAAATTATTTTGCTATGCAAATTCAATTTTTGCATCGCAGTTTTGCTATGCAAAATTTTTGAACGAAATCGTTCCCTGTTTGCACATAACACATTCGATCGTCCCCATCGCAAATTCTGGTGGGGCTGCTGAGCGAAATAATGCCACGCCGCCGGCTGAAAATTCATGTCCTGAATTTTGGGTTGTGTCTTAGCAATGTACCGTACACCATGTCCTGGGCACCTTGGTTAGCGGGGCCAGGGACCGAGACACAGCAGTAATGGATAAAACTGCTCAGTGAAATTATGACAACGCTAGACGCATCATTGTATATTATAATAAATAGGCTCAAAATTATTTAAATTTGACTATTAACTGATCTTCCGAAGTAGTAATCCATGCATCTCAAGTTAATACATTCCTCTAATGTTAGATCTACATTCCACAATTCACGAAAAGAAAAACCGCAAACATCGGCGACAGGAATGAGTTCTACACATGCGTAAAATAGCCTCTCGAAGTTTCTCGTAGGTCATAGGTCAATGTTAAAATCTATCTCCAGCCGTAAAATACGCTAACCATAGCTGTAAAATGTGCTTTTACGAGAGAAAGTGCATACTGACGACTGGTCGAAGAGGTTAAAATTGCACTCATGATACAAGACGGGATTATTATTTTTAGACAATGCCGTTTTCAGTTTTTTATTTATTTAAACACATCAAATTTGAAAGCACAAATCGGGGGAAAAAAAATCTATTTTGGATCGGATTTAAACATCAGATTTTAAGGCAAAAAACGGGGGAAAATCGGATTTTGGGGTTAAAAAATTAAAAAAGTCAGAAATCCGATTAAAATCGGCAAAGTTGCATCTATGGTTGTTTAAAACACAGCATGGCAGAAATTCCAATCGATCCAGCAATTTTGGCTGCAATTGGACATCGTTTCTTAGAAAAAAAAAAGAAAAAGAAAACTAAAAATGCTGACGCTCAGGTCTGAGGTGACGCACGCAGAGACCAGAAACAGGAGACAATTTAATGCAAACTTAAGTTTAATTGCAAATTAAATGAGTTTTAATTTTTGAGTCATAAACCTCTTGGCAACATAATTACTCTTCAACCATGCTTGGTTAAATTATCTCGGATTATGTTATTGAGCAATTAATGTCTACATGTACATGTAGAGTACAGCAATGTTCCAATTTAAAAATACTGTTGGTAAAATAATTTTATTCTTAAACTTACCTCCAACTCAATGACCAATTTATTATCTGATGCCTCAATAACACCGCAGTCCATTTCACTACCTGCAGACCCCGGTCGTTTCCCTCTACGTTTTCTTGTCATGGTTTTAATGTGTTCATGTACATTATCTTCGGTCAGAAACAGCTTATCCTGTGTGATAAAAAAGCAAGTGAGCTTTAAACTTTAAAGGGAAGGTACAATATTGGTCGGCAAAACTGTTTTTACAACCAACCTGTGAAAGTTTCAGTACAATACTAAGTCTAAATCATGTGAAAATGCATTCACAATTGCAACAGAAAAGTTTGGGAGCAAAAGGTTTTGGATAATAATAAGGGAATGAGAAAGAGTCAGATTCTAATCTGACACATCCAACGTTTGAGGATGGATGTTATCCAAACTTGGCCCATGATGAGTTTGCGTCTTGTGATACAAACTTCTACACTATGATGGGTTAATTCCTGTGTGGCACATAATTGCATAATTAGCCCCTACTCTGACACTTCCTGGTTGGTTATTATCACCGATAATGCATAGACAGCCAATCTTTACTGGTCTTCAATACACCCCCATGTGATCATGTTTCATTCAATCAGAGTGTCTTAACTCTCTAGAAACTAATGTGCTAATTTTCTTTGCCTTTTGAGAAAGAACATGCTAGGTTCAAAACGTAAGGCCAATAACATTTATTTTGCATTGATACTATAGGTCCTTTAGGTTGGTAAGCAGTTTGCAACAGCTAATTCTCTATTTAACTTTCTAATGTCTTCACTTGACCCACGAGTGACACTCCTTCATTTCATGTCACGTCATAATCCTGCACACACTCTGTACCTCCCACCCCATAAACTGTTATTTCTTTTTCCTCTGGGGGGGGGGGGGGACGACACATATCCCCCCCTTTATTGTTGTGCATGTAAATTTAACATTCGGTTTTTTTTTGCCTCCCCTTTGGTAGTATGCCACACCCCCTTTTTTACATGAGCCCCCATTTTAGAGACCCTGGACCATCCCTTGCATTGCACCTATCTTAACCCACACAGGGGGAGGGGTAAATTTCCTCTTATTTCCTGCACCCCTCCCACACCCAAATTACTAGTGTATCCCACTGGGGGATATTTGCAATCTAGGTAATGTTCACGCCTCTGCCACTTGGGGAAACTTCATTCCTCCAAAAGCACTAAACAAAATCTGGTTATATCTACATGTAACCATTTCAAACGAATTACTACATGTACAAATGTACTATATTTGCAAAACAAATACATGAACATGTACACGTGTACAAATGTACATTATAAAAATAATCCTACCTGTTAAATTCAATCTTAAACTGTCTTGATATTCAATGCTGAATCAGATTTACAGTCAAATTAAATGTCATTCCGATGATAAAGAAAAGGTATGCACAACAATGCACTGTTTTATGAGAAGCAAGTATAACTCACTAGGCGTATACATTATATATACTCATAACAGTGGACTATGTGTGAGAACTCCTGTTCTACAATTTATGTCGCACTGTGTTAAATAAGTGTGTTGTGTTACTTCTTTACTGAACCATGGAAAATTACTTGTATACTTCTGTCGGCCTGTGATGCATGCATGCATGACTGTCAACACACTGCCTTCCCAATCATTGAATCAACACATAGGAAGTTCAAAGTTCAATTCTGCCTTATCAATAGATTTGGAAGATGTAGTTGTTATGTATACAAGAAAATAACTTTTCGTGGAGTGTCGTGGCCGAGCGGTCTAGCTTAACGGACTCAAGTTCTGGTGTTAGCAGCAGAATGTGGGTTCGAATCCCGGCTGTGACACTTGTGTCCTTGAGCAAGACACTTAACCATAATTGCTTAGTTATAGGGGCAGAGGCAGTTTAACAACTGCCTTGTTCTGGACTAGTTACCCCTCCCAGTCCTATTCGCACAGTGAAGAGGCCGGTTATTAACTTGTCTTGTTTCGGTGTGAGGGGCTGGTTTCTTCAGTGTGGAGTTGTTGTAACAACTCAATGACTTAGTAGCCCCCACCTTGGAGTGGCCATTGGCCTTGTGTGGAGCGATTTGCGTAAAATTAAAAAAATTATATAAAAAAAAAATAATAAAAAAATAAATTCCTTTGCAAAAGTTTTAAAGTGATAAATCTGTATTTAATGTTTATAAGCATATGGAAATAAATGTGCAAAAAAATAAAAAAATATTCATACATGTGCTAACTAGTATAGTGTAAGATTCAAATTATATAAATCTAAGCTAAATGAACTGATTAACCCTCCTACTATAGCTGCACTTTAGTGGTTTTTACTGTCATTTTGACCACCCCGAACAATACCAGACAATGCTTTTACCAGTCAAAAACAGTCGACTCATTTTGACCTGTAAATGTAATACTACACGTAAGGTTTGACGGTGTTCGACTTTTAAGTGCACTAGATATACCTTGGCAAGTATATCAACATTTTGACTGATTTTGACCCTTGTAGTAGTAAGAGGGTTAAAATTTAATTTGTTGATTTCACAGGGTGACAAAATTCCCAAAGTTCATGTATTTGTCATTCAAAGCACTAAAATCCATTCTTACAGAGAGTGTCAGGAAACGATTTCATCCACAAATTCTACATCCATAGTAACATTTTTAGGCAGAAATATTTGTTGTGTGTAATTGTAATTTTGATTCTGAATAGCGAATCATCTTGAATTGTTATTAGTAAATGGTGAATTTTGTAATAAGCATCTAGAAATTGATGTACACATACAGTACACATTTAAATTATTTTAATTATTTTGTTATGCATATATTCACCCCGAACAAGGCTGAAAGCCACTCTATGTACAGGGCTGTAACAGAAGAAAATTAAATGAGTAAAGAGACTCAGAGGAGCTGAAGGTGGGAACCGAGATTCCTCTTGAAACATAGAATGGAGGGAAACGTTGGTTGGAGGGAAACATGCACCAGGCAAGGAATTCCAAAGAGATGCAGCACGTGGGAAAAAGCTATTACTATAGTTTTTCACAGAATGCACCTAAATAATTCCTCTATCATTTGAATGGATCAACAATGACCCAAATTGATATTAACCCTCACTTTCTTATCACCCTGCTGAATGCAACAACATACAACAGTGGTCAATGATCGAGGCCTGCTAGGTGCAACAAGATCCATATGTGGGATCTTGTTGCACCTAGCAGTGAAGGGTTCAGTAAATTGGACTGTGTTTTTTCAAGCACAGTGCTGTCTGCAACAACAAGGGATCTTGATGCATTGAGCAGAGTAATGCTGAAGATACAACACAGACTATTTGTTAAACACTGTCCAGTGCTGAATGCAACAAGATACAACAGATTGAGTCATCAGTACTGGCTGCTGAATGCAACAACGCCCATCGGAATTTTACAACTGTTGCATCTTGTTGCATTTAGCATGGTTAGGGTTAAAAGCCAAAAACCTTTACTTTTTTGACAAGTCGTATGACCCAATGACAAGACCTTAGTGATACAGTAACTGCAAGCTTAGGGTACTTTACCTCTAAGTTGCCATCAAGAGATACACCCGCCTTGAAACCAGACCATTCCCCTTGGGACGATGTAGCTTTATGAAGGAGTAAAACTGCCTCTGTTAGTTGGACGTCTAGCTCCGTATCTTGAATCTGACACTGTGGTTCAAACACCAAGTGCAACGAGTAAGGCACTGCCATTGTATCTGTGTAAAGAATACGAGTAGTATTAAATACATGTACTATTGAATTGCAGTAAATAGCAAAACACACTGAAGTTGTTCGTACAGTATTTTTGCAAAGTGTACAATTTAACCCTCCTACTAGTACTACTACAAGGGTCAAAATCAGTAAAAATTTTGATATACTTAACAAGGTATATCTAGTGCACTTAAAAGTCAAACACTGTCAAACCTTACGTGTAGTAAGTACATTTACAGGTCAAAATGAGTTGACCGTTTTTGACTGGGTTAAAAGTATTGTCTGGTATTGTTCAGGGTGGTCAAAATGACAGTACAAACCAGTCAAAAAATACCCATGTGCAAATTTGGGTCAACAGTCAAAACAGGCAGTTGACTGGTTTTGACCTCTGTAGCAACATCCCACTAAAGTGCAGCAATATTAGTAGGAGGGTTAAAGGCACAATATCACCACGATTAACAGGGCATGGAATCGGAGTGCTAGTTTCAGATTAACTCAGTGATTGAAAATAATACCCCATATGATAAGGTCATATTACCATTGCTGCTGCATAAATGAGCCAGTAATTTTGTTGATCTTGAGCCAGTAATTTTGTTGAGCCAGTAATTTTGTTGACTAGGACACCGATTCCATGCCCTGTTAAAAGTCTGCTCTGATCGTGATGATATTGTTCCTTTAAAAGGGAAGGTACAACAACATTGGTAATAACTGATGACACAATTACCAAATTATTACCAGCATTACATGTACATGTAGTTCACTCATGAATGTCTAAGAAAACACAAACAAATATGCACATTTTCAAAAAAGTGTTGTCCGAAAAAAGAAATTGTGTTAGAGCTAGTTTTTGGAACTTACATTTGATTTGACAAAAATAATGGGAAAAAGACAATCATCATCTTCCTTAGATTGCCCCAGTAAATTTAAGGTTGCAACTGGGCAACTAGACAACCATTAATTTTGTAACCAGGAAGGCCCAACAAATTATATATTTTTTAAATTAAAAGTTACAAATTTTCTTCTACTTTCAACTGTGCACATTAGATCTTGTAATCTGGCCAAAAACAAAATTGCAAGCACAATTACTTGTATGGTATGTTACAACATTTTTGTACTCGGATCAATAAAATAAAAAAATCAATGATACAAAAATTATTTAAACAAAAACAAAAAAACACCACCACCACCCAAGCATGAATGTACCTCCATTGACACTTTTGAGGCTTCTGAATTTGAGCGATACAGTTGAACCATCTTGGGATATCTGCTTCTGAAGATTCTTTATGTCTATGGATGCCACCTGGATGATGACGGACACGGTAGCATCATCTTGTCTGAAGATGTAAGTTGGGCATTTTTCATCGTCACTCGTCATCTTAGCTGGGGTAGTAGCAGTAGTACTCAGAGAAGAGTCGTCTTCAGGGCCGGTGTTTTCACCATTAGCTAGACTCTCGGCACTGCATTTTTCTTGGCCCAAATGAGACTCTTGAATTTCATTCTTTTCAGTCCGTGACTGTTCACCTTTTCTATTACTGCCAGAACAAGTTCTTGATTTATCAACCGCATTATTAGGGTCTTCTCCATTTGTAGAAGCAGATGCTTGGGTTGCCTCCTCAGTGTTCCCGACATCTCCAACAGAAGTTCCTTCCGCAGGCTTTGGAAGGACTTCCTGATGAGGCTCTTCGTTGACATGACTTTTTGATGGAATCTCCTCAACAAGTTGGATTTTCTCTGACTCTGGGGCAAAGGACGGTAGCTTTGGGATCTTAGGGGGTCGGACAGGAATGGTTATAGACAGGCAAGTTTTGCTCTTGTCAAATTTAGCACTTCCTTTTTCCTCGTCGACTGGGTACGGAAGGGGCAGATCAAGCTTGTAGGATACTGGCTTCTGACACTCCAGGACTATTTTCTTCTCAAAGACGTCCAGTTGTACTGTTGCAATTGATTTCAACATGGGTAGCTGTATCTTTATAACAAGCTCTTGTGGTCTGGTAGTTGGCATGGAATCAGGTGCATTGGTGAAGTGCTGCATGTCAAAATATCCCCTGTGAATGACACTGTACTTTGGTTCAACTGGGCCCGATGGTTCCTTCTTGACGGGCATGTTACAGGTTCCTGAGATCTTAGATGAAGACTTAGCAGGTGGGTTGCTGCCTCCCTGCTCTTTCTTAATGGGATCTTTGTACGGATACTCAACTTTGAAATCTTTCATTGCATCTGTTTCACCAGTTGGCCCTTTTTCGTTTTTCGTTCTTATCACACAAGCCCTAGGTTGTCCCATGAATTTCATCTTTGTCAACTTTTTCATATTTGTATGATCCAGTTTGACACCGAAATTTGACTCAATCGCATCGATCGCAGTGTCATCCATCAGCTTAAAGAACCTTTGGTCTTTATCTGCATTCTTGAAACAGTCGGGATGGAACACACAATCGTACACCATACATTTGCTTCCACCCTTATCCAAGTCTTCCCTGCCCGGGGCTAGACTGTGAGGCACCGACCACTGCGTCCCCACTTTTTCATCGTCACGACGTACTTCTGAGGAGGTCGGTTTAGCAACTTTGTCGCTTTTGCATACATTGACGAAGGCATTTTTCTCTCCATTCACGTTTGTTTTGATAACGTATCCAGGCTCCGGGTGCACAAACACCACGTCCGTGCCCCGATTTCTCTCCATTTGGGAAATTTCCTCCTCATATTTTCTTCGGTTCTCGGGATCAGAGATCTCCTGGGCATATTCGAAAAAGAGCTGTCTAAATTTCTCGTCTTTTAAGGCCTTAGTGATTCGCTCAACTTCTTCTGGAGTAACATCCAGGTCTCCCGACGACGCCATGATTGTTGTTAGTTGCCTTCGAAAAATGTGAAAAGTTGCAGTGCGTGTGGATCATAAAACAGTCGTATGTAAACGTATGTATGAATGGTTAGGGTGACAACAGGTGGCGCACTTGAATTTTTCTAGAAACGTCTATATTATTAGGCCTATATGGAGGTCGAAAAGTGGACATCTACTTTTCAGCTTTCTAAATAATGAAAAAGCAGATTGAACGTTGTTGGCTAGTGCATTTTTCTACTTTTCTGCTTTCCTTCCACCTAAAAAGTAGATTGAACATTTTGGTAACATCCATTTTTCTACTTTTTTACTTTTCAATTTCAAGAATAGCAGATTTTACATGTTCACCTACACTGGCGGTCAAAAAGTGGACATTTGCTTTTCTGGTTTCCCACAACCCGAAAAGTAGATCGAACGTTTTGGATGAATCCATTTTTCTGCTTTCCTGCTTCCCGAAAAGCAGATCGGACGTTTGCACAACACTATTGCCCCGTGCATTGTTACGGGCAATACTATTGTACAATAACCCTTTAGTCTGCATAGGGTCACCATACAGGTAACATCAAAATGGCTTATAAACAGGAAGATAGACATTTTGTTCTTGAGTGGATCCAAGTATATCGTGAACTACCAGTGCTGTGGAAGGTTAAAAGCAGTAGTATGTTAGATGGGGGTTCTGGCTCACCTACTATTAAAATGATATTTTAGGGGAATTTCCCCTTAGGGTAGCGAAAAATCGTGACGTCATGAAAGTATTGATGGCGTCACAAAAATAGATTTAGATGTTACCGCCGGTTTTACGCGGTGTTACCGCCAGTTTTAAAAAGCTAGTTAAAAAAATGACAAATTAAAAAATTGAAAAAATTAAAAAGTATTATCTTGTTTAATAATAAATATGACAACGAAAAGAATGAAGCTAACAAAAACAGAATATAATTTAAAAAGCAAAGCAGAGCTAAAAGAGATTGTAATAAATGAAAATATTAAAATTGAGGCAGGTAGTGGTAAATATGGAAAACTGACTAAACTTGATTATTTAACGGCGGTATTAAAATATAAAGATGTATTATTTCCTAAAGCAATTATTCCTTGTGAATGGCTTTTAGTTGGTAAAACAGACAAGTGTTGTATCGATAGTGTGTGTGGGGGAAGATATTGTGGATTACATCGGAGTCGTACAAGGAGTGACAAGCGTATCCCCGTTGCCTGTTTAATATGAATGGATGGAAGTGAAATTGGCTGTTTATTTGCCGAAATTGACCGGGAAAATCTATATTTAAAAAAAAATTAATTACGGATTTTTCTGCAGATATCTAAAAAAAAAAAATCAGATGTGATGGTTTCTTGTCACAGACCAGTGGCCATGTTGTGCCCAGCGCAGTTTGACTTTTGGGGCTCTTTTGTAAACATATGATGTCATAGATGACATCATATAATAGGCTTTGT
The DNA here is from genome assembly GCA_029582265.1 of Zoroaster sp. YZ-2022. NCBI lineage: Eukaryota > Metazoa > Echinodermata > Asteroidea > Forcipulatida > Zoroasteridae > Zoroaster > Zoroaster sp. YZ-2022. The sequence continues at coordinate 16,544,822 of CM055821.1, read as the reverse complement.
GACTAGGAAGATATAAGCAGGTTAATAAAAGGGAAGATGAAACGGTATTGAAGGAGTTTGTGAAGTTTATTGACGAATCTGAAGGGGGAAAAAACGAAGACGGGAAAAAATGAAGTATTCTCTGTATTTCACTAAACATATGAATTAACAAAGTATTATAGGCCTACTTGCTATATAAAAGTAACGAATCTTTACAAAATCTGCGTGGTGACATTATGAAAACCATAATATATAATTATTAATATTACAACCTATTTAACCACATTTATCTTATTTGGACATCACGAAGAGATAAATGAACTAATTTATGGCCGCATCTTGCTCACATTAACTTCTTAAATTACGGAAAATGTATTAATATTAGTGTTAGGACGGGTAGCCGGTTAATAGCATTTTGAAAAATACGACCAACAATTAATTTTTTTGGAAGAATTTGCCGCCCATTTTGTTGTTCTCGATTTTTTTTTTTTGCCGCATTGGTTATTAAACAATCATTGTGGAAAGTTTATTGATTTTTTTTTACACACACTGTGCCATTTGCAGACGATCTAGTTTGTGTAGCCGTCAGGTGCCGACTTACGGTTAACCGGTTAACCGACTGTGGAAGATTCGGTTAAACGGTCACCGAACCAACCGGTAACTTCCAGCACTAATTAATATCTGAGAGAACCACAATAAATATACTGTACTTTCTATATAGAAGTCAAATAGATATTCAATTAAAATGATTTCGATGTCATGTAAAGTATATGACGGTTAGCTACTTTGGTCAGGAAAATGACATACAATCAGAAAATAGAGATCCAAATATACAACGAATATTAAATAACCCTCAGTTGTAGAATATAAATGTTGCTTTACTGAGTTACCCTAAAACTAAATACAATATAGAAGGATCGTTACCTGAAATGACGAAGACGTGAAAAGGTTAAAGACGTTTTTCCCCGTGTTTTGTTTAACTGTACCGATTTTGTTGTTGTTTTTATTGGAAAATTAATTATATCCTTTTAAAAATTCACAAATATTTATCAAAAACTCGGTTTAACAGTAATATAAATGGCTAAATGAATTAATGACAGGGCACACGATCAATTAATGTTCTGTAAAACCTCGCTTCTCCTGAAAATTAACAGTAATTAAGTGGCCAAATGAATTGATGACAGGCAGGGCACACGATCAATTAATGTTTTGTAAAACCTCGCTTCTCCTGAAAGTTAACATCAATTAAGTGGCTAAATGAATTAATGACAGGGCACACGATCAATTAATGTTTTGTAAACCTCGCTTTTCCTGAAAGTTAACAGCAATTAAGTGGCCAAATGAATCATGACAGGGCACACGATCAATTAAAGTTTTGTAAAACCTCGCTTTTCCTGAAAGTTAACAGCAATTAAGTGGCCAAATGAATTGATGACAGGGCACACGATCAATTAAAGTTTTGGAAAACCTCGCTTCTCCTGAAAATTAATAGTAAGTGGCCAAATGAATTGATGACAGGGCACACGATCAATTAATGTTTTGTAAAACCTCGCTTCTCCTGAAAGTTAACAGCAATTAAGTGGCTAAATGAATTGATGACAGGGCACACGATCAATTAATGATATGACATGAATACTGTAAAAGTAAAACCTTGCTTCTCGTGAAAATTTTAATTTTATAAGAAATGTGTAATTTTCAAGAATTTGTTTTCCCTTTCTCATAAAGTCTTCTCTCGGCTAGATATTATCTAAGTTCAGAGCCCGCCACCAACGGACTGGCCTGTCTAAACACGTGATGAATATGCAAATACAAGAGATCGGCACAGTAAATTAAATGAAACATAATGCGAAGATACAACATTGAACGCGATTGGAAACATTTTGTCCTTATTAGAAATAAGAACATTGCATTTTTTTAAAGTACAATTTCGTGGTTTTGAATAAATCAAATTTCAGTTTTTCCCCAAAAAGGAGGCAAACTAAGTAAGGGTTGGCAATTGGTATCCCTCCTTCACAACAAATTTGGTTGCTCCACAAATTAAAACATTTTTTTTTTTTCAAGATTAAAATGAATGTTTGTTGGTAGGAGTCGTGTGGATGTGAAATGGAATTGACATTTATTTGAGAATCGTTACTTCCAATAAGGGCAAAATGTTTCCAGTTGCGTAGAAAAACAAATTGCACAAAACAAAAGTTTTCTTCATTTTCTCAAAAACGTGAGTCCTATTGTGATGAAATTTTCACAGTTTTTTATGATATATTTCTAGAAAACTATTCGGAAGGTTGAAATAAACGTAAATTACTAAATGTCAATTATATTACCTTCCATTTAAGTAATCATAAATCACAAATTAGTGGTGGATCTGATATAATATATAGACTATATTATCTTTATCACACTAAGAACGGATAACAGTCACGACTGTTCCATGAACATTTCACAGAACACAGAAACCTAACTGGAAACCTAACCTACCTAATACATTTTATGAATTTATGAATTTTGTTTTAAACTTACGTCACAACAGAATAGGGGCAAACCCTATACTTTAGTCCACATGGGCCACTGTCTCAAAATTCACCCTTTCCCACCGTTCAATCTGGAAAGACACTTTTTTTCAGTACACTTATGTTGGAATATGTTTTAACATTTAAATTTATTGTAGCTATCAAGCTTATTGTAGTCGTAGGAGTGGTTTATCAAACAAGGTTGCTTCCGTTTCAGCAGAGTTCTTACATTATTGGTTATAAATAGATGTCTTTATAGAAAACATTATATATTTAGTCTTTCCAGATCACATGGACTACCGGTATATTTATTTACATACACTGTAATTTTGTTTTTTAAATACCGTATACGGTAAATATAGCCACGGTTTTCAGGGCCGAAAAAGAGAATCGGAATGGGTAAAACAAACATTATGGAAACGTACTGCAGTTTCATTATTAAGCGTTTACAGAAATTGTGTAAATCACTTTAACACACTTGTTATGTAAAATTGTAATACCAGCAAATTGTTGGAAATAGAGTTGCCTGCATTTTGCTGTAAATTTGCGTCGTTAATGAGAAAACCTTGAAAATGCTTTCGGTTTTGACGTAACCGTTCTATTTTACAAAGAGTACTGTAACCCTAATCCAAAATGTGAAACAAAATTCAGCAGCACAGACCAAATTATTTATAGGGAATTCTGATACAATCAGCTTAATACACCAAGGAAGTTAAACATTACAATTTAACCATATGGTTGTTTTTGAAAAAATAATAAATTACTAATGCTAATAGTACCTTACCCCTTTTAAAGAGACACACTTCACATAGTATATGAGTGAATGACAGGCCAAAGCTACTTTGTTTAATAATGAATAAACTGGCTTAAACCTTCATCTTTAATACAAATTTCCACTCAAATGGAAAGTTATTATAATGCCTTTATAGCAAATGGTACAAATGAGGTTACGCATAAGGTCAACACAAAAAATGCTTCGGTTTCTGGTCCAGCAATAATGTTATTGTGGTTAGTAAGTAAGAATAATTGCGGTGACACCATGTGGAATCTCAATTGAGTAGTAATTAGTTCTGAAAAGAACTGGAGATACAACTTGACGTTTCGAGCAGTATGCTCTGATCGTCCTCAGGAGTTATTGTGGTTATTCTGTTATTATAATTCTTCACAGCCATTGTGTTTCATGTGGTAAGTTGTGCAGATCCTTTTACAACCCATGTTGTGGAGATGTTTTTGTGGAGATCCTATATAGTCACGGCCCACACAGCAACCCGGAACGCAACGCACAAAAAAAAGTCCACTCGCGTGCGTGATCTTTTTCAGGGTGCACCCTACTAAATTCATGCGCCGAACATGAATTTGAGGCCCATACATTTGACGGATTGTGTAAAAGAAAATGGTCCAATATCATGACCCGGGGTCCTTCACTTCCAACTTTGACTATTTTGGATACACTAGGCCCTGAAAAAGTGGTCCTAGTTTGATTTCAAGCGTAATGCCCCTGTCCCACTTAGGCGATTTTTTAGGCGACTACAGGCGACCAGGCTGTCGCCACATGGTCGCCGGGGTGTCGCCTGTAGTAGTCTCCTCAGTCGCCCAAAGAGTCGTAGCCTCTTTCTGGTCGCCGCGGGATTTTCAAAATGTTCAAAAATTTTCGGCGACAGTGGGTTTGACGCCAATGAGCGTAGCTTGACTTCTACTGACGTAGGTGCTGTCGTAGGTTGTCGCCGGTGCTGACCTCGGTGAATTCCATTGGCGACTACTACGTCAACCGGCGACAGGTACTGGCGTCAAGAGAAGTCAAGTGAATTCTCTTCATTTGTCTTCAGTTGTCGCCGACAGGGTCGTAGCTTGTCGTAGCATGTCGCGGGTGGACGTAGGTTGACTTCGGTTGTCGCCTGTGTGGTCGTAGGTTGTCGTAGGTGTGGTCGTATAGGTGGTCGTCCTTAGTCGCGACGATTGGGTCACCGGTTGTCGGTAGCTTGCCGTAGCTTGACGTCGACTAGGTGGTAGGTTGTTGTAGCTTGTCGTAGGGGGGTCCAGTCGCCGGTTTTTCGGCGACCTGCTACGACTATGACGGTCGCCGGCAGTCGCCTAAAAAGTCGCCCAAGTGGGACAGACCAAGGCCTTTCTCCAAAATGGATGTTCTGCTGGGTGTTTTCACTTGTGTAGAGGGTGGTTTTCATTGGGATGCAAATAACTCGACGGGCCTCTAGACAATCCACATTAAATTGAGAATAAAATAAAAGCGTAGACATCAATCAATATTTTGAATTTCTAAGTATTTTTTAATGATTTTTGATTTTGTATTTAGCACTGGTTGCTATGGGAGTTTATTTAGTGGTTGCACCCTTCAGTTGTGTTCTGGGTCATGCCGCATGCGCTTTGACTAAAGGCTTTATTAATAGTAGGCTTGCACGCTCTTACAATCAACTTCAGTTTTCCCTGTTTTTCGAGTTTCTTGAGTTTGTTGTGTTCCAAGACGAAATCGTGTACTTTCTTTGATGCGTAGTTGTATGTCACGTCCTCAAAGTAATGATGTTTGACATCTCGTTCGTCCAGATCTTTGTGGAATGGGTAAAAGCCGAAGAGAGTGATGTTGGAGCAAAATGTCTTCGCCACGGCGTATATGTCAAAACCAAGCGTCCCAACTTTCCTCAGACCCCATTCCCTGCAGGGAGGGAATGGAAAAGAATGGGGGAGTGGTATAGCGAGGGAGAAGTAATGGGAGGGATGTTGGAGACAAGACAAAACAAGAAAGCCGTGGTTACATGGATTGTGCTATTGTACACAATTCGTCCCTAATTTGCCATAGTGACCAATCCGACTTTTTTTTCTTCAATTTTAAGTTTTCCCGCCCATTAGTACATTCAGGAAGAGACCTACAATTGTATCTAATCCACATGCATGTATTCCTTATAGTTTTGGAGATAGAGCATGCATTCAAACGACGAATGCTCTAACTGGCTATTTTTGTAATTTGGCAAAGTGACCAATACCGCATTGGTCACTTTGCCAACTTAATTCGGGATTGGTCACTATGGCAAATTAGGGGCGAATTGGTACAATGTCTATATAAATACATCCATTCTTTATGGCAATCAAACGATAGGCTATATGTATAAAAACAACATGTGAAAGTTTCAGCATATTTCGAAAATAGTGAAACGGCATTCATATTTATGTGTATGCATTCTTTATATGTGGCAATGGATCGAGTAGCCTACGTGATCCATTTGAAATTTGAAATACATTTTTAACAAGTAAAAGCACATCAGACAGAATAAGTTCTTGGACTTCACATGCAGTAAGTTTTTTTCGATGGCACTTCAGTCATTTTGTAATCGGATAATTACCAAAGATCGACAGTGAGCATGTGTGTACACGGATTCATATACATGTACAGTAAGCTACATGTACATATTATGTACATTTTCATTTCAGCAACCCTGGATCCATCCCTGCTTATAAAAGGTGCATGTGCTATTTGGACTGTTAAAGATAATATTAGTCTGTCATCCAAAATTATTTTATTGATTTCATATCTCTCGTTGACAAATGATTTATATTAATATTCGGTAGTTTTATTGTCATTTTGTTTGATGTAATTACTGTTTCAAGCACAACAATACTGAACAAAAATAGTCTGTTCTCAGCATATATTATTTACAAGCAGAGGCCTTGACTTTTAATTTAGTAATTGAATGTTATTGAAATTCAGCAATTGAATGTTATTGAAATTCAGTAAATGAATGTTATTGAAATTCAAATTCAACATGCGATTGCAATTGCGTCTCAAACCATTGGAGGATTGGGAAGGGGGCGGGGTCCAGCGGGGCAGTTTATAATCATCATAATATGAACGAGATAATAATCGTTACTAGCACACCATTACCATTAAAATTCAATAGTCTGTTCTCAGTAAGAGCCGAAACCTTTCATGGGGTCGCGGGATGGATTCGCTGCTTTCTTTAATTCTTTCCCATGGTATGTTCATCCATGGAGGAAGGAAAACTTCCTTCCTCCATGGTTCATCTAAACATGCATATGACTCTGTAACCCCTTACACTGCACACTCGTATACAAAACCCACACACACACACACACTCACACACATGCATTGGATTACAACATGATTACAGTGACCTCACGCTGTGTTGGCTACCGAGCGAGATTCAAACTAATTCGCCTTCCCTGTTGCATAAACAAACCTTGGGTGAAGGTACGAATTGAAGGGTACTTGCTTAACTTTTTCTTTACTCCTATGGGGTTGTCGCATACTAACGGCCAAGAAGCTCTTTAGTTCGGTTTTCGGAACATATTTTCTTTTAGAAATATTATCCCCATCAACAAAAAATATATATTATTGCATATAAATTAAAGGATGGTAAAAAGGAGAAAACAGTGCCTTGTGCCACTTGCCTTTTTTATATGTTCCTGATATTCAATTGTTTTTATTTTGTATACAATCTAATTAACGGTAGGAACAACAATTTATTGACGTTTGACAAAAGCTACAATTAATACAATATTAATCCCGTGGAAATTAAAATAGGCAAGTCTTATTTCAGATCTAATGGGCGGCGATCCATGCCCCCAATCTACAATCAGGCAACGTCCGGTAATATCAGACAGTCCCAAAATAATATAATAAAAAGATTATAGTTTCTTGATAAGATAATAGTTCTTGTCTCAACTAGCACTTTTTATTTATTTATTTATTTATTTATTTTTATTTTATTTTATTTTTTATTGTTTATAATTTTTTTAATGTTTTTAATTTTACGCTCTACCGACACCCCCAATTTATAATCTAATAGAATAGAATAGAAATTTTATTGTCCGCATCATAAAAATACAGAAATTTAGTTTCCATTGGCACATTTAAAAATTTTAAACTACAAACAATAATTTTATCCACAAAAATTACACAAATTAAGAAGACGAAATATACACTCAAATAAACAAATATTATTATAAAAAAAATTAAATACGGAGAGGAAAAAAACAACAACCCATTTATACAGTCTTAAAATGAACGAGATAACCTGCAGCAAACATACAAATGAATAAATACCCCTATTTACGAACAGCCAAGGTGTTAAATAAATGAATGGAGTTGGGAACAAAGGATTGCCTGTATCGAGTAAGGTTTGTGCGGGGAACACAAAGTCTGAGCCCGGATCTATTAAAAACAAAACAATCAAAAAGTGGATGAGTTGGATCAGATAAAATAAAATGTACTTTAGATATTGCACGTTCCAAGAAGATTTTATCATATGTTGGGAAGGTGAGACCTACAGAGCGCTGGGCCATTTTACGAATGCGCTCAAACCTGTCCGTATTTTTCTGTGAAAGTGAACCATATACACTGACTATGTTAAAAGTAACAATGCTCTGTATTATAGACTGATAAAATAAACGTAAAATCGTCTTATCGACATTGAACTGTTTAAGCTTACGAAGAAAAAACATACGTTGCATGGCCTTGCCAAAAACTAATGTAACCGGAGCTTTTGCACACCCAGGAATAATACACAGAATGCAAGTAAGGATACCGTGGACCAATGAACTTTAATGAAATCACAAATCGAGAGAACTACAACCAAAATGAAAACGTAAACCCGAAACCAAACACACGAAAAAAATAAACCCCCAACCAGCGACACTGGGTCTACAGATCACGGACCCACCATTTCGGCAACATGATAAAGTCCGGTCCCTGGCTAAAACAACCTTCAGCTGTCATCAGCAGGTGGACGATGGTCTGTATCAGACATGTACTGTAATAGTCGAAGAACATCCTGACACAAAGACGAAACTACAATTAAGGCTCACTGGACAGACGTTCGCCTTCGCAACCGCCGTCACCGGCAGCGCGTTGGCAAGTCTCAGCCAGGCTCGAAATCGCCGTATACCCGCTGCAACCCCCAAAAAGTTGCCACGGGGCTAGACAAGGACGTAGGTGTTATAGCTCTCAGTGGTGGCAAGACCCCCTAACTTTACCGCGCTTTATAACTCGGACTGAACATTCCTAAAGGTACCGTAACACGAGAAGGCAACAATAACACTACATAACTAATATTAAGCAAACAAGATACAAAACGTACAACTACAATAAGGAAATTCCTTTCAACGTTGCGTCCATAATATAACCGACATGGTTGTATATTCCCCCGGTTACACTACCTGAGTGTTTTTGTTCCAGTTCATGGGTTTGTCCACGTTTTGATCATAATGCTTAATTTATTTTTTAAAAACGATGAAATTTTCTGCAATTTACCCCCTTTTTAGAAGAAAAAAATGCTTAAAAGACTAAAATATGGTTGTTGCACCAAGGGATCAGAAATCAGCTGAGAATTCTTCCATTTTCGTAGTTTTTTGGGAAAAAATCAATTCTTTTCTTAATTTTTCTGTTTATAATGTAACTGATTTCTTAAAAAATTTCTCCATAATTGTAAAAAACGTCCAAACCCGTTTCCCATAATTCACTGCGCGCACAATTGCGATAAGGCTTCTGGCACTTTCATCCGTATAAAATAACACATGTCAGTAGTCAGTGTATAACAATAACATGTGGCAGTTGCTCTGGTACCTAGACTTATGCCATATCATTTTGAACACAGTTAAAACGTACAGCGGAACCAGACTATCTTGGAAAGCAGACTTTAATCAAAATATTCCTTACAATAATTGTGATGTAGTATCACATTTTTAATTACAGTTCTCAAATGAGGTACCAAAAAAATTACAAGCACATACTTTTTTCGATTAAACATGTTTTAGAAAAAATAATTCAACATAATCACAAAAATGAACACATGCATGAAAGTGGCTGCTGTATATAAACAATGCCGAAGACAACAACAATTGCACAATTAGGTAATTTTGACACTCACAAAATCGTCATTTTCTCAAAATTGATACCATAATTTGAGACCACATACTACCTACAATTGGTCTAGAGGGTATGTTCTACCATCGTGATGTGGTGACTGTTGTGCCAACTCCTTATTTAGAGGGTTTTCAGGACTTACTGCAGAAGTCGGTACGGGATGGACATGTACCGAAATGCGCACTACGACAACAGCCTTGGTCAAGGCTATATTCAAATATATATATATATATATACCTATACAGCTTACCTTTCGATGTGAATAGGCTTCCAGTTGAAGGCAAACCGAATGTTCGAAGACCCGTTTTTCCTCATTGTTTCGATTATAGTTTGGTACTTTCTACCGTTTCCGAAGGTTTTACGCCCTTTTTTCAATGCATACAGTTGTTTCGGATACCACAGTATCGATTCTTTCAAGGTACGGAAATGGTCGAGGAATCGATCTTTAATAGCTAGCTTTTTAAGATCCTTAGTACTACTATGTCCCATTGCACCGCTGTATTTGTTCAGTAGTTCAAAATTGATGGCGGTCAAATTAGCAGTGTGGCCAACGTCCACCTCGTAGCCTTTAATCGTTGCCATATTGGCACGGATGACAAAGTCATGCGAATCGATAAAATCTCCACAACTGCTGTTGTTTAAGATACCACTGTTACCGACGATAGCGCAGCTGCCCTGCCGTGGAATCAGCTCCAAGCCAGGGAAGTGTTCCTCCATGGCACACTCGATTTCCTTCGAACTATTGGCCCTCGATACAACGCGTACAGTTGGAATAGACATTTGTGCGTGAAATGTCATTTCTGATGTCGAAGCGTTTTTCTTGTTGACAAAGACGGCTAGGTCTAGAGGCACACACAAACCACCTGACAACCTGTGACAGAACGGATTTGCATGTGGTTATTAATAATTCATGTTTCATAGTTCATACTTTCAAAGTTTTCTTTTTATTTGATATGAAAAGATATCCAATCGCAACCACAATTGCTGGATTAATTGACTGGAATTCTGCCGTGCTGTGTTTTAAACTTTGTTAACAAAGGACTAAGTAAGACTAATTGCGGTGACACCATGCGAAATTCTCAACTGAGTAGTAATTAGTTCTGAAAAGAACTGGAGGTGCAACTCAACGTTTCGATCAGTGTGCTCTGATCGTCCTCAGGAGAATGCCGGACTCTGGGAAATGCTGCTGCTTAAGTAGGCTGCTGGAGGATTACGCGATGACAGGATGCTGGAGGATTAGTTCGTTGAGGCTTGTCTATAGATTGTGCAGTAAATGTTGGTTTTGAAGGTTAAGTGTGTGGAGTTTTCAGTGACTTTTTGTCACTGAAATTGAATTTAAACTTCTGTATTTTGTATTACTTCATCAACGTGAAAATCAGCGAATGAACATTCTGTAATAATACATGGTGGCGTGTCGTGGCCGAGCGGTTAAGAGCACCGGACTCAAGCTTTGGTGTTTCTGATCAGCAGAGTGTGGGTTCGAGTCCCGGTCGTGACACTTGTGTCCTTAAGCAAGACACTTAACCATTATTGCTTCGTCCTTCGGATGGGACGTAAAGCCGTAGGTCCCGTGTGTTGTATTAAAAACTATCAACACACGTAAAAAAAAAAAAAAACCAGTACACTTATCGCTAAGAGAAGGGGTTCGCCCCGGTGTTTCTGGCAGGCCCGTATATGCCAATATATACCGTTGCGCTTATGCCAATTGTAGTTTCTGCAACGTACAGATACAGATACAGACACCCCCTCCTAACACTAATCAGACAAAGAGAATCAGTGCGTGGGCCGACACTATACGGCTTGAATAGACGGCTTGAATAGACGCAATACAAACACGATGGAATGGATACGTAGCTATGACGTGCTATGGAGTGTCGTGGCCGAGCGATCTATTGATCTAGCTTACCGGACTCAAGTTCTGGTGTTAGCAACATGATGTGGGTTCGAATCCCGGTCATGACACTTGTGTCCTTGAGCAAGACACTTAACCACAATTGCTTATAGGGGCAGAGGCAGTTTAACAACTGCCTTGTTCTGGACTTGTTACACCTCCCAGTCCTATTCGCACAGTGAAGAGGCTGGTTATTAACTTGTCTTGTTTCGGTGCGAGGGGCTAGTTCTTCAGTGTGGAGTCGTTGTAACAACTCAATGACTTAGTAGCCCCCACCTTGGATTGGCCATTGGCCTTGTGTGGGGCGATTTGCATTAAAAAAAAGACGACAACAACAATAAAACAAACAGAAAACAGTTTTATCGGATGTGGCATAACGGTCGCGTTATACTAAATCCACTCGAACTTACTTGCTACAGACTGTTTTGCAGTGCAAAGTAACTTCAGTAAACGTCACATTTTCTGCCTGTGTGGGTATCGAAGCTGTTGTATGATTTCCAGTCGCCGTTACTGCAGCGGCCATGTGCGGCATGCCGATAGGTGTTCGTATCCAATGATTCCTCATTGTATGACTGTTGGATATGTTCCCTAATATGTACTTGCTAGTGATTATTACCATAATTCCCCAAGTGCAAATTGCCGCAATCACCCAGCGAGATGTAGGCCTACGTCGCTGCATCATGATGTGTTCCTCACTGAGTCTCGGGCCTCGACAAAGCCAATTCGGGGAATAACAACAATACAGAATCAACTTCTACAGAACTAAAACATCAGCACTGAATCTGTCTTTGGACAAAATGCACGTATACCGGTAGTATACCTACCGGTACTCTCCCAACGATTAAACAAATGTGCTCATAACAGCTCATAGTGATGACGACACACTACAATGAAGCCTTATTAGGCCAAAAAATGTTTTTGTTGAGTTGCCCTCCAGTGAAAATATTTGAAGGGGTCGGTCGGTCGGGAAATTTTTTTTTTCTTTGTTTTTCTTTTTTCTCCTTGACTGTCATTTTAAGATTGAAATGCATTGGAACTGAAACCACATACCATGTTTTTCATTTGTATACCTATCAGCAAGGAATTTTGCTTCAGAATAAAAGTATCCCAAGCATTTTTGTTGTACTTTTCGCTGTGATTGACACAGCAAATTCATCCATATTGCATGCAATGCTCAACATGCAACATGTGAGTGGCCATTCGATTTGAAAACGTGTAGATTGAGTCTTGGGTACCGGTAAATTTACCGGTAAAAAAAGTGGAAAATTTCACAAATCAAACGTATTATGTTTTATACAAAGAAAATTGGTAAGTTTCATTAATAAATAGGCCTATGAATGACAGGGAAAAAAAAAAAAAAAAACCAACCCGAGATTTCAGCACTTTTGGGTCGGTCGGTGGAGGGCAACTCAACATCTTTTTTTGGGGGGCCTTATGGTGTACTGTACGCATCGAGGCCAAACAAACATAGTATACTCTCAAAACAACTTGTAAAACAAAATTATGTAAATAAAGTTATGGAAATTAAAACTGATATTAAGTAAAACAGTACCTGCCATTCTATCACAAACACCGTCACGCAAGGATCCACAAAGTAGACTGTCTATGTTTGAGCCTACTAGTAGTGTTACGGAGATCAAGAAACTCATCATGAAATCGCCATCAAAATCATGTGAACTTGATCCAGTACCAACTTCGCTGTGTTTGCTAACAGTATATCACAATTATTGTAAACAGATCTCTTTCTTCCGGTTGTTTCCCTGATAGCCAGAAGGTTGCTCATGTTAACCCATATCCGCCGATCTACGTGCATGATAACCCGTAGATATGTAAAACGCTACAAACGCCGACCTACGTGATTTTCCGTACCGTGTTTTTGTCCAATTCCAATTTACTACGTTTTTCTGATGACTGTATTTCATGATTATAGATATGAAATTAGACAAGTCTGACATCATAATAAAGTGCATGTTCTCCTCTTTCCATCAGTATATAATGTGTCTGTGTCTGTGATTGTAATATTCTCTAAATAAGGAATCTTTCTGATTGTGTGCAAAAACAATGTATCTCTTTTGTGTGTTTACATGGTTAGGCGGATATTTAAACCACTCCTGAAGAAACCCAATTTGGACAAGGAAGTTTTCAAAAATTACCGACCGGTAGCAAATTTAAAGTACCTTGGAAAAACAATCGAGCGAGTTGTTTCATCACGGATCTCTGACCATGTTCGTGCTAATAACCTGTCGGACACATTTCAGTCAGCCTATAAACCATTTCATGGAACGGAAACTGCTCTTCTCCGCGTCAACAATGACATTTTATCTGCCATGGATGGTGGACAAATCACTGCATTAGTTTTGTTAGACTTAAGCGCCGCTTTTGACACGGTCGATCACAAAATCCTTCTCTCCCGCCTTCAATATCATCTTGGAATACACGACACAGCCCTGGATTGGTGTAGGTCCTACCTTTCAAATAGGCCCCAGCATGTTTGTATTGGTAACGCTATCTCCGAGCCTGTTATTCTTGACTATTCTGTACCCCAAGGCTCTGTGCTCGGCCCACAGTGGTTTACTGTTTATACGTTTCCAGTTCGTGATATCATTTTGAAGTATAATTTAAATTACCATGTCTACGCTGATGACACGCAGCTTTACATTACTTTTAAATCTTCTCAAGAACCTGCCGATTCCTGCATTACAACACTGGAGAAATGTATTCAAGAGATTCGAAGTTGGATGAGACAAAACTTCCTGAAATTGAACGACGAAAAAACAGAATTTGTTCTATTTGGATCACGTCAGCAATTGTCTAAAGTTTCTCTTCCATTTATTACATTTGGTGACTCGCAGATAACTCCCTCATCACAAGCACGTAATTTGGGTGTTATATTTGACTCGACAATGACTTTAACCTCATATCTCCAACATTGTTCGCATATCATCATTTCATATAAGAAATATTAGCCGAATAAGGAAATACTTGAATAAAAGTGCTGCTGAACAAATTATACATACGTTTGTCACATCACGGATCGATAACGGGAATGCTCTCCTCTACGGTCTCCCGCAGAATCAAATATCGCGTCTTCAGCACATACAAAACACAGCAGCTCGTGTTGTGACTTTGTCCAGAAAGTCATGCCATATCACGCCAATCTTGAAAGAACTGCACTGGCTTCCTGTTTCACAGAGAATTGTTTTTAAACTTATGCTAATTGTTCACAAATCTTTTAATAACATTGCTCCAATTTATATTTCTGAACTGCTTAAAGTCTACACTCCATCACGCAATTTGCGCTCCAGCAACATGTCACTCCTAAAGGAACCAACTTCAAAACGAAACTGGGGTGATAGGTATTTTTCTGTCGCAGCTCCGAGACTCTGGAATCATCTTCCAACTAAACTCAAATCTTGTCATAGTATAACTAGATTTAAGTCGATGCTTAAAACTCATCTTATGTCACAATTCTTCAAAGATGATGTATATTTGTAATTGCATTGTAGGTACATGTATCTCAGTACATAATTTTTCCCTATGCTATCATTGTTGTTTGTATTCATGTTTTATCTTTGTTTCCGCGCCTTGAGCGCCCAGCAGGGTGGATATGTGCGCGCTACAAATCTTTATTATTATTATTATTATTAATATTTTTGTGAACAACTCATAATATAATTTTCGGCCCCACCCCGACGTATGCAAATGAAGCGCTGTAAACTCGCTGCTTTGCGAGTGTCTGCAGGGGGAAAGCCCCATGACGACTTAAAGATGGACTACAACGAGAACTCTCACATTAAATTGACTATCGAACCTTGTTTATGTTGTGTTCAGGTAACAATTTATTGTTGTGGTCATGTTTTTCTCTATAATTTTGTTGCAATTTGACCGAAAAAATTTGACCCCGCTTCTTCGATTTTTGAAGTTTCCCGCCCTGCACTGGTTCCCGACAAAGACCCATTGAAAATCCACTATGAAATCCACGATATAGTACCAGCGGACTTGTAAACCAGCGAAAAGGGATGATGTATACCCATGAGCACCCGAGAGTAAACAGAAGACGCCATGTTACTTCCGTGTATATTATACATGCGTTTTCATGCGTCAGCAGAGGCCTGAAGTTTTTATGAAGCTTTTTTTCGACGTTGTTGTGTAACACTAACAGTTATATAATGCCGACTTCATGTGTTGTTGGTGGATGCACTAGAAATAGTATTAAGAATCCAGAGACTCATTTTTTTCAATTTCCGCGGGATCCTGCGATATCAAAGGAATGGGTGAAGTTCGTGAATAATACACGAAAGGATTTCACCTTCATGCCTAAATTCCTGGATCCGCCCCTGCTGATATTTGCCTGTTTTTATCACTTTATCTGGCTCCCATGTATTTAATCTTTTATAATCTTTGCTATTGTTACTTTAGGTTATTTTATTATATTTAAAGGGCCTGGGAGCATTTTATTCAAATGGATTTGGTGCTATATACATGTCTTTTATATATTTTTTATTAATATTTGATTGAAGACAGAATGACATGGCCTGTACACATTTATTGTTATTCTATTCTTGTATTTTACAATTTATTGCCACTGTGCACTCAGAACAAGTTTTAAGTTTTATAGGCAGAAGTACATGAGATTTACCAACATGAGATTTACAATATTAGTCTTTGTCACACTTCTCCCTTTTGTGATGCAAAGCCAAAAAACCTAATTGTTAATATATAATTATTAATATTACAATCTAATTATTAATACTAATTGCGGTGACACCATGTGGAATCTCAATTGAGTAGAACTAATTACTACTCAATTGAGATTCCACATGGTGTCACCGCAATTAGTCTTACTTATCATCCTCACCATGCAAAGCTACAAGTTTTACCTAATTATTAATATTACAATCTAATTAACCATATTATTTGGAGATCACGACGAGTTCAATCAACTATTATAAGTGAACGTGGCCAAACCTAATTTATGACCGCATCTTGCTCACCTTAATTTTTAAATTGCGGAAAATGTAATTTTAGTGTAATATTAATATTAGCGTTGGGGACGGTTAGCCGGTTAACCGATGTTTTTGTATACAGTATGAATCCACACAATGTGTGAATGTGCACTGGAGTTCAGATAGCTAAGTGGGGCATAATTATGCGACCAAACCGTCCCGACGTGCCTTGATCAAGGCTATTCTTTGTTCAGGGTTTGCTAGGCTATAAATTGCCTCATAACATCAATAATTGTTTTCCCCGATGAATAAGATTTTACGTGTCATGCTCGGCCACAAAAAAATGTTTCCTGTTTCTGGTCATGCGGTCGGCTTCATTTTATTGTTTTGGTTGTTTTTCCAACAGGGAAATACGTGATACATGTATACCCGGGGACCAAATTTCCCATATACGAAGCATGGTGGCTAAGAGAGGCCTCACAAATTTATTTATTTATTATTTTATTTATTTATTTATTTCAAAATATTTAACCTGGGTAGGCCATTTACCTTCCGGTATTCTTCCTAGGCGCCCAGGAGATACAAAGTAATACAATACTAAAAAACAAAAACAAAACAGACTCAAAGTGTTTGTCCTTTGGACGAACACACAGCTGTTCAGATTCATAATGTGTGTTTTTGTTTACATTTAATCACCTTGAGCTTTGATACTTAATTCAGTAGGCCATGAACTTTGCTGGGAACACTGGTTATGTCACTTTTAAAAACGGTCACTTGAGGGCACTATACGTGATTGAATCCATATTTTTGAAGACTTTGGACCTCATGTTTGATATCTGACGCACAAACTTCAGAAAAATCTTAATTACATTGTTTTTTACCCTAAATATTGATTTTTATTCAGACTTCCTGTTGAACCGGAAGTAGAGGTCAATATGGGGTCATTCTTTTGATGAACTATAACATGGATGATGCCCGACAATATGCCACAAAGATTACTATGCTATGGTGTTTTGACAGAAAGAAAGAATAAGAAAAACAAATACAAATCTTGACGAAAACAAGAGCTGTTACGCTGGAAAGCGCGGAACAGCTGGAAAAAAAACTTAATATAGATACTACAGATAACTAATTACTTAATGTAGATATGCATATCCTTTATATTTATAGCCGTGGTTCAGCAGTTCTTTTTATATACATTAATAAGGACTTGCGTAATTTTGTGTGCAACACGATATGGTTGAGTGATAAATAAGACTAATTGCGGTGACACCATGTGGAATCTCAATTGAGTAGTAATTAGTTCTGAAAAGAACTGGTGGTACAACTCGACGTTTCGATCAGTATGCTCTGATCGTCCTCAGGAGAATGGTTGAGTGAGTGAGGGAGAAATGTAGCAGGAATTTTGAAATAGGGCAGAAGCTTGAAGACCGATGACCAAGACGCCGGGCAGCATTTGCTGCGCGTTTGTATAGGCAATTTTGCCAATAAATTTTCCGGTTGCTTCTGCGATCATGTAGCTGATGATGAACCGTAAGTTGAAGTTTTATATTATATTATCCCGTTCTTGATTGCTTAGATTTGCAATACATGTGTATTTTACAGGGCCTCGCCCTTATTGCTGGATATATAATTAATTCACCAAAAGATTTTCTCTAGCCGTAGACTCTAGGTAATTATTTTACGTAGAATGAGATTTTGAAAATTCTCTTTACGGATCTTTAGTCATGTTATTAAATGCATCAAATTGCTTAATATGGAAATGGGACATTTTCATTTTATAGATGGCTTTTATGGGGCGGATGTTTAATGAGTTGCCGGGAGGCGATACCTTTAGCCACTACCGTTGGAGGGCGCTATTTGCCACACAGTAGTCGGGCGACACCCCCAAGAAATCGGCCTCGTGTATAGTAACGGGAGTTACTTAGGCGTTTTTTCTACAGTCAAGATTTCAGACGTTGTGGAGGTAACATAATCAGATTTCTGACAGCCGGATTCTTTCGCGATTTTCGCAAGGAACATTTTTAAAGACTAGTGTGTGCTGCTCTACTAGAAGTAGTCGACTTTTTAGTCCTAGATGCGGGACCTCAGTGTTCGACACTGGCATTTTGAGGGGTGATGTAATTATTTCACCTGCTTTATTATAACGTACTTACGTAGTTTATCTGCGATTGGGTTTTTCTATTAGTTAACCTTGAACTCTTTAGCCGTAACTTTTTGCTGGAGTTGTCAATAATTTAAACATTTACTCACTTGTGAGCCACAAGACTTATTAAGACCGCCTTTTCCCCAATCAGTTTATATTGTGAAAGTTGTAGCCATTTGTGTGTAGTAATGTTAATCAGTGCGTTCTCTTTCGTATGATGATGAGCAGCTTAGCGTGTACACTCTACACTAGGCAGATTCATGAAAATTTGAAGTTGCTTCAATGCTTTTAAATGTCATATCACTGGATAGAGCAAAAAATTAGAAAGAAAATGAGGGGGTCAATGGTCATGATAGGTTAACCCTATGCAAAGTTACGAATTTTTGTTGATTTAAATATTTGGTCATTTTTAACATCCAGTTTCTTTTGAAAAGTTGTGACCGAATTTGCCTGCAATGTATCCTTGTAAAGTGTCTATATAGCATGTCCCCCTTTTATAACAAAAAAATCACATTGAATACCAAAATCCACCCGTGCGTGACACCCCAATTCAGCGTGCGTGACACCCCGATTCAGCGTGTCAAATCGCTGATAGCGGTGATTTTTAGGTGTGCGGCTTTTCAGCCGAACAACTATTGGAATTGTTCGGTTTTTTTAGGTGTTCGGCTTTTCAGCCGAACAACTATTGTAATTGTTCCGTTTTTTTTTTTTACTTCTCCTTCTTCTTCTCCTTAACTCTTCTCTACATCGAAAGTGCAAGTTAACAATTTCACACAACCTTGAAACTTCACACATATAAAGACCTTATCATGTAGATGAATCTAGAAGTTGTTACGTAACGTCATCAGGTATCAAATTACAAGCCATTTAAGTTTTAAAAATGACCATTTGCTATCGACTGTATATCAAAATAGACTAAAGCTATGATGTTCATAATCTGGGATCTGATAGATCAAGGCTTAGGCAACATTTGAAAAGTTAACTTCAAAATCGTCTGACATTTGCTTCCGGTCGTACCGGAAGGTCAAAATTTTGATTTGTTTTTTTCTTCAAAATTCCTTTTCTGGGCCAAAATCCCATTGACTTAACACACACCAGACACTCGTGGTTCTGGGGCCCATTGTTTACAAACCGCAGACTGAGATCGTTATCTACTGGAAAACAGCTGGCGGTCTTCACGGGGACGTTTGCGGTGTCACAGGCTAAAGCTCTTGCAGGATAAAATATATTTTATAGATGTGTGGTTGGGCGTTTAAGCCAATAACGGATGCGCTACAATATTTCTAAAACCATAGATCGTATTAACTTAATACTGCAGTGTCATTTTGTACGAATGGAAAGGGCTGTTGAAAAAGCCAATACCGAAAAGCTATTTCTTTGAAATGAGTAAGGCAACTTACTTTTGAAAACAATCTTAAGTCACATTTTAACAATGATCCCAATTGATGAGGACATCAATTACCGTCACTTCCGAACACCTTGAGTTTGTTCACAAACTCTGAATTTCTAGTTTAATTTTATTTGCCGTCGGGTCATTTTGCGCAAGTTGCACTGTTTTTGCGCCAACGTTACAGTTGGCATCGACTAACCAATTAAGATAACCACGATGTGCAGTATCCAGTTATCGACACTAGAAGTGACTACATCCGTAGACTACCCTTTATATTAGAATTTTACCATGAAAGTTGGACAAGAAAATCGTAAAAACCTACCAAAATTCAGTTGCCTGTATTTCCATAACGAAAGGTTTCCCGTCGCTGAATTTTTTTTATCGACTGCATAATTTAGTGCTCATAAAAATGGCGTCCAGGAAAACATTGAAGCCTCAGGCCTCATCAACGTAACCAGGCGCTAGCGATATTGTGCCTATGCATTTTCACACGTACTATCGGGCGTGTCAACGGAACTTTCGGCGGGTCACCACTTCGACGAACAAAAGGATATGAAAAATAGCGCCACCATCAGCGGTTTGCGTGAATCTGCCTATCTACACTCGTACTAGTTATTTCTATAACTTCGTGAATATTCAATATAGGGCCTATTTGTAGAGTTGGAATTTTGTAAACCAGGTGCTCTGTTAATTATACATAACTATACAATTCTACATAATCAAAGAATAAGAGAATTTTACACCTATTTTTGTATCTTTGTAGTTTTGTATAAACTGTGTCATTTCTGGAAAGATATATATCCCAGGAGGTTTACACCTGAGCCACATGTAAGGACTTACAAATAGATACTGGTGGTTGCACCCTAGATAGGGTAGTAGTAATTTATCTATTTATTAAATAATATTCTGGGGTACTTAAGGGTGGTGACCAGGTCCACAATTGTAATCTGGAAAAGACCCCGACTGCTGTTATTGTCATGTATATAGTTGTATTTAGGTTTTCATATTTTTCTGTATTAAATTTATTTGTAAATTTAAGATCAGACTTCCTGTGTATGTTATTTTGTCTTCTTCTTGGGTAGGCAAACAGCTCGAATAAATTTTTAGATCACTGCGTTTTAGGTCCGCGCGTGACAATCAGCAGCCCCTTTTATTACGTTTGGTAATTCGTTATAATAAGTACTCATAACTCTGTCAAAAATTTTCAGATTTGGACGTTTGATGTCTCATTTTAAAGTGGAAATGTGTATCTTTCAAACCATACCTATATTATCTATGCTGGTTACTCATTCTACGTCTGGCATTCCGTTAAATTTTGTTTGCATATTTTTTGAGACACACTGTATAACATATTAGCTTGAACATTACGGGTATTATAAAAATTAAACTCAGAAGCCGTCGATATAAAATCAGACATATAATTAGGGGCTGTACCATTTAAACACCTATACATTAAAATTCCATTAAAATAATCTCGTCTCTGAGTAACTGTAGGAATATTTAACATTTTAAGAAGGTCACATGGACTAATATTCCAATCGTAGTTATTTGTCAGTAGGCGTGCCATTCTGTTTTGTAAGCGTTGAACTCTGTTTAATTGTACATCAGGTGCATAGCCCCATATAGTTATACAATAATCAATGTGGGGTTGAATTATTGTCTTGTATACAATCAATAAATGTTCAGAATTTTGTTCTTTAAATTACGTAATACATAAATACCATGACCCAACATTTTACAAATAGTAGATATATGACGTTCCCATGACTTATCATTACAAAATTGTAATGCCAAGATATTTAATATATTGAACCTGATTTAATTGCTCATTATTTACTATTAAATTAAAGTTATTGTCAATCACTGACCTTGTAGTGATTTCCATTACAGCACGATTTATTAACATTAACATGTAATTTTATTTTACATAACCATTTTTCTATATTATGCAAATCATTTTGAAGTGCAGTTTTAGCATTATAAGCGTTATCTGCATGAGTATAAATTACAGTATCATCAGCAAAAAGATTACATTTACTTTATGTCATACAAGTCGGAAGATCATTTACAAATAATAAAAACAATATAGGCCCTAATATAGAACCTTGAGGCACACCACATTGTATTTCCTTGAATGAAGACATGTTACCATTTACTTTAACTGCTTGTTTACGTTGTTGTAAATAACTTTTAAACCATTGCAAACTCAAATCTTTATCCAATTTTGTCAATAAAATTTCATGATCAATAGTGTCGAAACATTTTTGGAGATCAATAAAACACAAAGCATTAGTTTCATCAACGTTAATACCTTCTAAAATATCTGAAACAACCTTGTGTATGGCAGTGTTTGTAGAATGGTTCTTTAAATAAGCAGACTGCAGTAGTTATAAATTGATGGTCGTAGAAATATTATTTTAGTTGCGATAAAATATCCTTTTCCATAATTTTAGATACATGACGTATTACAGAGATCGGTCTATAATTTCCATAATCCTCAACCGAACCTTTATCTTTATAAATGGGAGTGACTTTAGCAAATTTCCAGTCTTCCGGGACACTAAGCTTCATTTATTGACATATTTAAAATTTTAGTTAACAAGGGCGTTGCGCCAATTTTAAGCAGTTTACAGTCCATATTCAACACATATAGATTTGATTTACTCTTTAGTTTATTAAGTTGTTCGAGTACCATATCGGTGCTAATTGGTTCAAGTTTAAAGGTGTGGATACTCGCTGGTATATAACTCCCACTCGTAATTAACCTTCTCATTGAATTTAGCAGCTAGCTTAGACCCAATTGTGGCAAAATAATTATTACATTTTTCAACATCAATATTATTTGGTGAAGAGACGACATTTGACCCAGTTAAATTTTCCACCGTGATATTGTGTTTTTGACCATCATTTTTGGTAACTTGTGTTTTATAAAATTCACGTTGAGTTTTTTCAATTTCATGAACAACTTTATTTCTTTTTTAATTTATACTGTTTCCATGTATCACTACACGCATTTGTAATAGCTTTCCTATGAAGAAAATCTCTTTCATTCATGAGTATTATAATATCCCTTGTTGTCCAAGGATTACAACGATCTCTTACTCTCACATTGTTGAGTGGTGCCATGTTTTTCAGAAATGTGGTGTGTTTAAACATATCCCATGCAGTATCCAGTGATGTATGTGACAACAGGTCTTTTGTGTGTGTGTGTGTGTGTGTGTGAACGTACGTGTTAATCACGTCAAGTGAGGTCTTCCATGTAAATTCATACTCGCCAACCGAGCACGCCATGCAAAACCAGGACGTCCTCTATTTGAACTAACGTGAAAATTGGCAACTCTGAGCATATTTATGACGGCCAGTGAAATATCTCACGTTTTGAAAGCCGTCCTCGGTCTTATGAGAAAAACCGACGGAGTGTGACGTAACACATTCGTCCGGGACTTTACGGAATCGCCTGGAAATGTACCAGCGCCCTCTCTAGTTACAATACTTTGGACATGTGGAGACGCGTTTGCTATTGTTGTCATCAGCATGTTTACGAGATGCTTTTTGGTATACTCAAAGATAGCGTCCTTTCCACCAGTGCGTGCCTAGTGCTAGAGAGAAGACGGTATTTTTCAGCCGCTCACAAGATACAGGTAAGCCAAGTCAAGTCAAGTGTACTATTACTAACGATTTAAGTACTAAAATGTGTCTATAGAAAATTACTGGAAATTTTAAAAGTATGCTCTCAGTCTCAGATGCATTTGTTATTTAGGCTAAGTTCAATGCAACGTTTGTCGTAGGCTGCCTGTAGTGTAATCATTTAATATAATGACATTAACATGTAATATAATAATTAGCGATCACAGCCTCTTGGGTTTAATATTATGAAATGCCACATAGCTGACTTATTATAACTCTTTTATAATCATTATATTTTAAGTTTATTGAACAATACATTATACCAAACACAGTATAGAGCTGTCATTTTAACACCAAACTAGGTCCTATTTATATGGAAACAGGTCAACTCGTACTCCAACCAACTCGTACTCCAACCAACTCGTGCTCATTTTGGTCAACTCGTACTCATGACTGCAACTCGTGCTCATGACTGCATTAGCTGCTCATTCAGGGATATTTGACTCGCCCTCATAATACGCCCCAAATTGGGTTATTAAATATATTCTGAGGAGGGGGGAATGGGGACAAAATAATAATAAAAAAGCATTATCATTGGCATCCCGCCGAGATCTTTTGTTACATGTAAAATTGCATTATTAAATATATTCTGAGGGAGGGGAAATGGGGAAAAAAATTTACGGGTAAAAATTTTCATACAATTTTAAAGCCTGGGAAACTCAACTTACTTAATTTATTCTAATAATATTTTTTAAGGTTTTCAAAAGTTACGGGAAAAAACAACACCAATTCAACACCAAGATTCCATTTTCTTATACGAGTACGAGTTGGTTGGAGTACGAGTTGGTTGGGGTACGAGTTGGTTGGGGTACGAGTTGGTTGAAGTACGAGTTGGTTGGGGTACGGGTTGGTTGGAGTACGAGTTGGTTGGGTACGAGTTGGTTGGGGTACGAGTTGACTCGAATTCTATTTATATAGTATTAGTAAGTGATGGTTGAAGGCCATGGTGTGGATGAATTTCCGTGTGGATGATAGTAAAACTATACTACTTTTACTAGTATAACTATAGTAGTAAACTTGCGGGTACAACCATGTGTAACTAGTAATCTCTTTGGGAGGAGTGTTGGCTTTGAAAAGAGCCCTTGGTGGTCTAGACATTTTGAGCAGAGTACACTGTTCAAAGCGACGACCACCAACGGCTCTTTTCAGAGCCAACACTCATACATGCATACAAAGACACATGTATACCACAGTTGACCTGATTTTTTGGCAGGTTATACGGTAACCAAACTCCCAATAATAAATCACCATCAGCCATTGAGACCAATAAACCATACCAAGCCTCCATCATCCATTGGGATTTTCAGCAGTTATTTTTTAAACACAGACTTTCCATAGTAACCTACCACCAGCCACTGAGTCTGGAACAAGTAATATGCCCTGCAATATGTCAATCACAAACCACTTAAACCAACGGACATATGAGGCATTATGTTACTATGCAATATAGCTATGATGAGCCACTGCCTACCATAGCAATGGCTTGTAGTGGCGTGAATGGCTTGCTTGAAAATTTCACTGATTGTAGGAGGGTTTAGTCTGTATCAATTCAGGTTTGTGATTTATATTATTTTCCCCAGTGAGTCAATGCGTATGCTATAAGTATCTTTAGCAACATGGAACGCAGGGGTCGTCACCAAAAGAAGTTGCCCTGTAAAGTAAGTACCTTACACACACATTAATGGGGTTTGGCCGTAGCTCTCCCCTTTCCCTTTCACCGCAGCGTTTCCCAGATCGAAAATAGCGTGTATCCACTGCTGATAAATATGTCTGTTTTATTTCATTCTAGCTGGTCCACCCATCATCGCCACAGTGCAGGGATGACGGTGGCCAACCAACCCTTTCCAGTGTTACCCTGAAACCTCGGGATGTCATAGCAGCCCGACTAACGAGCCACACAGCTCACCTGACGATTTTGAACCCGATGAGAACTGCGGCGTGACAGTCATGCAGACCAGTAATATGGGTGGTCAAAGGAATGGGACAAAACACTTTTGTTTTTACTGTGACGAACCTCAGGCTAAGTTGCCCCGTCATCTTCGGTCTTGCCATAAGGAAGAGAAGAGAAGTTGTAGATATTACCTCGGAGATCGACCGTAGTGCCCGTAACAATCTTCTGTTGAAAATACGTAATGTTGGTAATCACAGACACAATTGCAAAGTACTTCGAGAGGGTGAGGTGTCCTCATTGTGGCATATAGGCCCAATCATAAGGCAGATCCCCATGACTATGGACCGTGCATATATTGTTTTGGTTATTATGTACGCAGTGATCTTTGGAGACACCGGTGCCCAATTAAGCCTGTGCTCAATGCACATACTGATGGAGGGTGTAGGCGTGGACGAGTGGTTCACAAGAGTGATTTGTTGAAACCTCCTCCTGTTGGTGTATCTTTCAAGTTGAACAAAGTTTTAAGTCCCATGAAGAGAGATGATATATCTATCATAGTCAAAACCGATTCACTGATTATCGAAGTAGCCAAACGTGAATACCTGAAGCTCGGCCACGACGTAGCTCAACATGGCTATATCCGAAACAAGCTACGCGAATTGGGTCGCCTCGTCATCCAACTGCGAAAAAACACCAACCTACCAAATGCATCACTTGAAGTATTCATCCATCCCCACCACCTCAATGATATATTCAAGGCTGTTCAGGATATCGCAGGCTTCAGTGAAGTAAAGCAGTTGTATAATGTTCCATCTCTAGCACTGAAGATTGGGCATTCCATCAAGAAATGTGCAGTCATTCTCAAAGGAAATGCTCTGGAGTCCGGTGAAAGGCACAAAGCACAAACATCCGACCAGTTCCTGCAATTGTGTGAAATGAAAATGAGAGAACATGTGTCCACCCATGCGCACAGAACACTGTACCAAGGAAAGCGTAATAACCCCACCATTCTCCCCACAAATGCTGATGTGGTTAAAATGTCATCGTTTCTCAATGACACTGGTGACAGGCAATTGCGACTCCTTCAAGCTGCCCGGGGGAAACAAGTCATCGCACCCTGGAAGATATTGAATGAGGTCACACTGTGCAGCCTCATTATGTTCAATCGCAGGAGGCAGGGTGAGGTTTCCAAGATGAAAGTTGAAGATTTCAACAAGCACAGTACATCTGTTGTCAATAGGGACTGCGTGCTCACTGATCTCGAAAGGCACCTCTGCAAAATGTTCAAAGTCGTTGAAATAGTTGGTAAGAGGGCAGAACTGTGCCGGTCCTTCTCAGCAACGAGGCCATGACGTGGTTGAATGCTCTGGTTGCAAAGAGAATTCAAGCTGGAGTTGCACAGGATAACGTGTACTTGTTTGCACGGTCTTGTTATGGAGGCATGAGCCATATTCGAGGAAGTGACTGTCTCAGAGCGTATGCAAACGATGCAGGCCTCGACAATGCCGACAGCATCCGCTCTACCAAACTTCGAAAACATGTGGCGACTGCATCACAAATTCTTGCCTTGAAGGACCATCAGCTGGAAACCCTGGCAGACTTCATGGGTCACGATTTGCGAGTCCATCGTGAAT
Organism: Zoroaster sp. YZ-2022; assembly: GCA_029582265.1. Lineage (NCBI taxonomy): Eukaryota > Metazoa > Echinodermata > Asteroidea > Forcipulatida > Zoroasteridae > Zoroaster > Zoroaster sp. YZ-2022. Next base: position 16,517,859 of record CM055821.1, on the reverse strand, counting down.
ACTACCAGATGCCAGATACCGTCCAGAGGGTTACTCAACTGTCACGACTTTTCCTCAGCTTGGAGAGGGCAACTTGAGTCCCAGCATGGCAAATCACTGCAAGAGTTACATGTCACTGGAGGTACGTACAGCCACTGTGAAAACTAATATCTCTTCTGTGTGTACCTCACTTTTTTTGTTCGCTCCCAATTGCCTACATGTAGGTGACCGACATTTTCTCATCCCCTCTCGCCCCCTCCCTCCACCGTGGCCAGCACATTCTTACGCGAGCAGAAATACTTTAATCATTTCTTTGTTGTTCTTTATTTATTTGCAGAGGGCTTCACCACTGATGACGGCAGCAGTGATTCTTCTGACTACTGTGACTCGAGTGATGATTCTAGTGATAACAGTAAGTTTTGGCTGTTTATATTTTTTGTTTCCATCTGTTTTTCAGTCCATCTATTTTCCTCTATCTTTCTTTCTATTTCTCTTTCTCTCTATTAACCCTCCTATAGGTTTAACACTCAAAGACACTCAAAATGTTTATGTCTCTCTTAACCCATTGACTTTGTGCAGTGCACTCAAATACACTAAAAATTTGTATGTAACTCCCAACCCATTGACTTTGTGCAGTGCACTCAAATACACTCTAAATTTGTATGTAACTCCCAACCCATTGACTTTGTGCAGTGCACTCAAATAAATGCAAGGACATGTGGCTGGGAGGTAAAACTAAAACCACTCAACAGTACATACACAGCTCTGTGACTCTGTGGTTTGACCTACTAATTGGCAATGCACCAAAAATACTCAAGTGACTGTCTGTGAGTGCCGTGCTGACTGGGCCAAATTTCAGCCTGGGCATGGGAGGGTTAACCCTCTATAGGTTTAACACTCAAAGACACTCAAAAATGTATGTCTCTCTTAACCCATTGACTTTGTGCAGTGCACTCAAATACACTCAAAATTTGTATGTAACTCCCAACCCATTGACTTTGTGCAGTGCACTCAAATACACTGAAAATTTGTATGTAACTCCCAACCCATTGACTTTGTGCAGTGCACTGAAATACACTCAAAATTTGTATGTAACTCCCAACCCATTGACTTTGTGCAGTGCACTCAAATACACTCAAAATTTGTATGTAACTCCCAACCCATTGACTTTGTGCAGTGCACTCAAATAAATGCAAGGACATGTGGCTAGGAGGTAAAACTAAAACCACTCAACAGTACATACACAGCTCTGTGACTCTGTGGTTTGACCTACTAATTGGCAATGCACCCAAAAATACTCAAGTGACTGTCTGTGAGTGCCGTGCTGACTGGGCCAAATTTCAGCCTGGGCATAGGAGGGTTAATGGAGTGTCGTGGCCGAGCGGTCTAGCTTACCGGACTCAAGTTCTGGTGTTAGCAGCAGAATGTGGGTTCGAATCCCGGCCGTGACACTTGTGTCCTTGAGCAAGACACTTAACCATAATTGCTTCTCTCCACCCAGGGGTTAAATGGGTACCTGTGAGGGCAGAGTTGGTTGATTAGCCCTATATGTGCTGTAATGGCAGCAATTGAGCTGTATACTCCCCAGGGAGCTGAGATGGTTTCAGGAATGATTTATGAGCCTGATGAGCAGGGGTAATAATAGGCGCCTTGAGCACCACTCAGTTGGTGGATACGTGCGCTATATAAGTCCACACATTATTATTATTATTATTACTCTTTCTCTCTGTCTCTAGCTGGCTGCACCGAGAGTGAATGATTTCCTATGTCTAAATTGTCTTTTTAATTACTTTGTGTTATAGGAACTTGTGAAGCCAGTGTCCCATCCACTAGTCGGGCCTCCCCGTTATCTCGAAGAGGGCAGCATCGTCCATGGACTGTAGAAGAGAAGAGAGACGTCATGGAGGGACTACAGAGATTTTTTCTGATGAAGAAACTACCCGGCAAACGTGACATTGAAACGGCCTGTCCTGTGGCACTCGCGACTCGAACGTGGCGGAACATTAAAGACTTTTGCAAAAACACAATGAAGCTCTATCAAAGTTGAAAGTTAGAGTGAACTGAAAAGGTATTGTACGCCTTGTGAACAGACAATAGAAAAACAAGTTAAGCCAAAAAGACAAATGTACCTCCAAATTGCCCAGCGAGCAGATTTATCATTCCTGTGTTCATTGACTAATTATGTTGACTATTTATGCTGACTAATTATGCGGAAGATGCTTACAGATAGTTAATATCTCCCAAGCACTAAGAAAACATTATGCCATATGCCTAAAGTGCAGGTAATCATCACAGACAGTGATTGTGTATGTTGTCCTCAATTTGATAGATACTACCCAAATTGTACCACTGTCCTCCGTTTGATAGAATACCAAGTATCGTCTCAGTTTGCTGTGGTCTACATGTATGGGTGTGTGTGTGTGTGTGTGTGGGTGTACGTGTTAATCACGTCAAGTGAGGTCTTCCATGTAAATTCATACTCGCCAACCGAGCACGCCATGCAAAACGAGGACGTCCTCTATTTGAACTAATGTGAAAATTGGCAACTCTGAGCATATTTATGACGGCCAGTGAAATATCTCACGTTTTGAAAGCCGTCCTCGGTCTTATGAGAAAAACCGACGGAGTGTGACGTAACACATTCGTCCGGGACTTTACGGAATCGCCTGGAAATGTACCAGCGCCCTCTCTAGTTACACCGCTCACAAGATACAGGTAAGCCAAGTCAAGTCAAGTGTACTATTACTAACGATTTAAGTACTAAAATGTGTCTATAGAAAATTACTGGAAATTTTAAAAGTATGCTCTCAGTCTCAGATGCATTTGTTATTTAGGCTAAGTTCAATGCAACGTTTGTCGTAGGCTGCCTGTAGTGTAATCATTTAATATAATGACATTAACATGTAATATAATATTAATAATTAGCGATCACAGCCTCTTGGGTTTAATATTATGAAATGCCACATAGCTGACTTATTATAACTCTTTTATAATCATTATATTTTAAGTTTATTGAACAATACATTATACCAAACACAGTATAGAGCTGTCATTTTAACACCAAACTAGGTCCTATTTATATGAAAACAGGTCAACTCGTACTCCAACCAACTCGTACTCCAACCAACTCGTGCTCATTTTGGTCAACTCGTACTCGTGCCAACTCGTACTCCAACCAACTCGTACTTCAACCAACTCGTACTCCGACAAACTCGTACTCCAACCAACTCATACTCCAACCAACTCGTGCTCATTTTGGTCAACTCGTACTCATGACTGCAACTCGTACTCATGACTGCAACTCGTGCTCATGACTGCATTAGCTGCTCATTCAGGGATATTTGACTCGCCCTCATAATACGCCCAAAATTGGGTTATTAAATATATTCTGAGGGAGGGGGAATGGGGACAAAAATAATAATAAAAAAGCATTATCATTGGCAACCCGCCGAGATCTTTTGTTACATGTAAAATTGCATTATTAAATATATTCTGAGGGAGGGGAAATGGGGACAAAAATTTACGGGTAAAAACTTTTCATACAATTTTAAAGCCTGGGAAACTCAACTTACTTAATTTATTCTAATAAAAATTTTTAAGGTTTACAAAAGTTACGGGAAAAAACAACACACCAATTCAACACCAAGATTCCATTTTCTTATACGAGTACGAGTTGGTTGGGGTACGAGTTGGTTGGGGCACGAGTTGGTTGGGTACGAGTTGGTTGAAGTACGAGTTGGTTGGGGTATGGGTTGGTTGGAGTACGAGTTGGTTGGGTACGAGTTGGTTGGGGTACGAGTTGACTCGAATTCTATTTATATAGTATTAGTAAGTGATGGTTGAAGGCCATGGTGTGGATGAATTTCCGTGTGGATGATAGTAAAACTATACTACTTTTACTAGTATAACTATAGTAGTAAACTTGCGGGTACAACCATGTGTAACTAGTATTAGTAATCTCTTTGGGAGGAGTGTTGGCTTTGAAAAGAGCCCTTGGTGGTCTGGACATTTCGAGCAGAGTACACTGTTCAAAGCGACGACCACCAACGGCTCTTTTCAGAGCCAACACTCATACATGCATACAAAGACACATGTATACCACAGTTGACCTGATTTTTTGGCAGGTTATACGGTAACCAAACTCCCAATAATAAATCACCATCAGCCATTGAGACCAATAAACCATACCAAGCCTCCATCATCCATTGGGATTTTCAGCAGTTATTTTTTAAACACAGACTTTCCATAGTAACTCTACCACCAGCCACTGAGTCTGGAACAAAGTAATATGCCCTGCAATATGTCAATCACAAACCACTTAAACCAACGGACATATGAGGCATTATGTTACTATGCAATATAGCTATGATGAGCCACTGCCTACCATAGCAATGGCTTGTAGTGGCGTGAATGGCTTGCTTGAAAAATTTCACTGATTGTAGGAGGGTTAGTCTGTACTAATTCAGGTTTGTGATTTATATTATTTTCCCCAGTGAGTCAATGCGTATGCTATAAGTATCTTTAGCAACATGGAACGCAGGGGTCGTCACCAAAAGAAGTTGCCCTGTAAAGTAAGTACCTTACACACACATTAACCCTTCTATACATGCAGTCTCCAAAATGCTGCACACAAAACTGCTGAGTACACAATGCTTTGTGTGCATGCCTCAAAATATTGCATACTGTACACAAGAATGGTACATGGATACCCTCTCACAGATCCTCACACAGTACGTGTATACCGCAATTTACTGCACTGGTTTATTTCAAGTTAGCCTTGCAATGAAACAAAGCAGGTGGCTGCTTCAGTTTACCTCATCTCTCTGAAGAGCCTTGGGCTATGCCATTAACCCTTCTATACATGCAGTCTCCAAAATACTGCAAAAAAATAACTGCTAAGTACCGGTACACAATGCTTTTTGTGTGCATGCCTCAAAATATTGCATACTGTACACAAGAATGGTACATGGATACCCTCACACAGATCCTCACACAGTACGTGTATACCGCAATTTACTGCACTGGTTTATTTCAAGTTAGCCTTGCAATGAAACAAAGCAGGTGGCTGCTTCAGTTTACCTCATCTCTCTGAAGAGCCTTGGGCTATGCCATTAATCATTAGATAAGAAATTGCGTACCACAATATGTCCCAGTTGAGACATTTTGAAGTATGGGTCCACTTTGTGAAGAACTACACTGATAATAGGAGGGTTAATGGGGTTTGGCCGTAGCTTCCCCCCCCCCTTTCCCTTTCACTGCAGCCTTTCCCAGATCGAAAATAGCGTGTATCCACTGCTGATAAATATGTCTGTTTTATTTCATTCTAGCTGGTCCACCTATCATCGCCACAGTGCAGGGATGACGGTGGCCAACCAACCCTTTCCAGTGTTACCCCTGAAGCCTCGGGATGTCACAGCAGCCCGACTAACGAGCCACACAGCTCACCTGACGATTTTGAACCCGATGAGAACTGCGGCGTGACAGTCATGCAGACCAGTAATATGGGTGGTCAACGGAAATGGGACAAAAAACACTTTTGTTTTACTGTGACGAACCTCAGGCTAAGTTGCCCCGTCATCTTCGGTCTTGCCATAAGGAAGAGAAGAAGTTGTAGATATTACCTCGGAGACTGACCGTAGTGCCCGTAACAATCTTCTGTTGAAAATACGTAATGTTGGTAATCACAGACACAATTGCAAAGTACTTCGAGAGGGTGAGGGTGTCCTCATTGTGGCATATAGGCCCAATCACAAGAGCAGATCCCCATTACTATGGACCGTGCATATATTGTTTTGGTTATTATGTACGCAGTGATCCTTGGAGACACCGGTGCCCAATTAAGCCTGTGTTCAATGCACATACTGATGGAGGGTGTATGGCAGCTTGTAGGCGTGGACGAGTGGTTCACAAGAGTGATTTGTTGAAACCTCCTCCTGTTGGTGTATCTTTCAAGTTGAACAAAGTTTTAAGTCCCATGAAGAGGGATGATATATCTCTCATAGTCAAAACCGATTCACTGATTATCGAAGTAGCCAAACGTGAATACCTGAAGCTCGGCCACGACGTAGCTCAACATGGCTATATCCGAAACAAGCTACGCGAATTGGGTCGCCTTGTCATCCAACTGCGAAAAAACACCAACCTACCAAATGCATCACTTGAAGTATTCATCCATCCCCACCACCTCAATGATATATTCAAGGCTGTTCAGGATATCGCAGGCTTCAGTGAAGTCAACCAGTTGTATAATGTTCCATCTCTAGCACTGAAGATTGGGCATTCCATCAAGAAATGTGCAGTCATTCTCAAAGGAAATGCTCTGGAGTCCGGTGAAAGGCACAAAGCACAAACATCCGACCAGTTCCTGCAATTGTGTGAAATGAAATGGAAGAACATGTGTCCACCCATGCGCACAGAACACTGTACCAAGGAAAGCGTAATAAACCCACCGTTCTCCCCACACAATGCTGATGTGGTTAAAATGTCATCGTTTCTCAATGACACTGGTGACAGGCAATTGCGACTCCTTAAAGCTGCCCGGGGGAAACAAGTCATCGCATCCTGGAAGATATTGAATGAGGTCACACTGTGCAGCCTCATTATGTTCAATCACCAGAAGGCAGGGTGAGGTTTCCAAGATGACAGTTGAAGATTTCAACAAGCACAGTACATCTGTTGTCAATAGGGACTGCGTGCTCACTGATCTCGAAAGGCACCTCTGCAAAATGTTCAAAAGTCGTTGAAATAGTTGTAGAGGGGCAGAACTGTGCCGGTCCTTCTCAGCAACGAGGCCATGACGTGGTTGAATGCTCTGGTTGCAAAGAGAATTCAAGCTGGAGTTACAGGATAACGTGTACTTGTTTGCACGGTCTTGTTATGGAGGCATGAGCCATATTCGAGGAAGTGACTGTCTCAGAGCGTATGCAAACGATGCAGGCCTCGACAATGCCGACAGCATCCGCTCTACCAAACTTCGGAAACATGTAGCGACTGCATCACAAATTCTTGCCTTGAAGGACCATCAGCTGGAAACCCTGGCAGACTTCATGGGTCACGATTTGCGAGTCCATCGTGAATACTACCAGATGCCAGATACCGTCCAGAGGGTTACTCAACTGTCACGACTTTTCCTCAGCTTGGAGAGGGGCAACTTGGAGTCCCAGCATGGCAAATCACTGCAAGAGTTACATGTCACTGGAGGTACGTACAGCCACTGTGAAAACTAATATCTCCTCTGTGTGTACCTCACTTTTTTTGTTCGCTCCCAATTGCCTACATGTAGGTGACCGACATTTTCTCATCCCCTCTCGCCCTCTCCACCGTGGCCAGCACATTCTTACGCGAGCAGAAATACTTTAATCATTTCTTTGTTGTTCTTTATTTATTTGCAGAGGGCTTCACCACTTCTGACTACTGTGACTCGAGTGATGATTCTAGTGAGAACAGTAAGTTGTGGCTGGTTTTCAGTCCATCTATTTTTCTCTATCTTTCTTTCTATTTCTCTTTCTCTCTATTAATGGAGTATCCTGGCCGAGCGGTCTAGCTTACCGGACTCAAGTTCTGGTGTTAGCAGCAGAATGTGGGTTCGAATCCCAGCCGTGACACTTGTGTCTGTAAGCAAGACACTTAACCATAATTGCTTCTCTCCACCCAGGGGTTAAATGGGTACCTGTGAGGGCAGAGTTGGTTGATTAGCCCTATATGTGCTGTAATGGCAGCAATTGAGCTGTATACTCCCCAGGGAGCTGAGATGGTTTCAGGAATGATTTATGAGCCTGATGAGCAGGGGTAATAATAGGCGCCTTGAGCACCACTTGGTTGGTGGATACGTGCGCTATAAGTCCACATTATTATTATTATTATTTCTCTTTCTCTCTGTCTCTAGCTGGCTGCACCGAGAGTGAATGATTTCCTATGTCTAAATTGTCTTTTTAATTACTTTGTGTTATAGGAACTTGTGAAGCCAGTGTCCCATCCACTAGTCAGGCCTCCCCGTTATCTCGAAGAGGGCAGCATCGTCCATGGACTGTAGAAGAGAAGAGAGACGTCATGGAGGGACTACAGAGATTTTTCTGATGAAGAAACTACCCGGCAAACGTGACATTGAAACGGCCTGTCCTGTGGCACTCGCGACTCGAACGTGGCGGAACATTAAAGACTTTTGCAAAAACACAATGAAGCTCTATCAAAGTTGAAAGTTAGAGTGAACTGAAAAGGTATTGTACGCCTTGTGAACAGACAATAGAAAAACAAGTTAAGCCAAAAAGACAAATGTACCTCCAAATTGCCCAGCGAGCAGATTTATCATTCCTGTGTTCATTGACTAATTATGCTGACTATTTATGCTGACTAATTATGCGGAAGATGCTTACAGATAGTTAATATCTCCCAAGCACTAAGAAAACATGATGCCATATGCCTAAAGTGCAGGTAATCCTCAGACAGTGATTGTGTATGTTGTCCTCCATTTGATAGATACTACCCAAATTGTCCTCCGTTTGATAGAATACCAAGTATCACCTCAGTTTGCAATGGTCTACATGTATGTGTGTGTGTGTGTGTGAGCGCGAGTGTGAGCGCATTGAAACCGGGGACATATAAGAAAAGGGACAATAGTTCCCGGTTGCTATCACAATGGAGAACAATATGTCCCCGCTTTTTTGGACAAAGGAATTTGACAAAGGATGTCCCTGATTGCAGGCGTTTACACACGTGTGTGTGTGTGTGTGTGTGGCGGGGGTGAAACCCTCAGTATCACTTTTCAGTCGGCAAATCGTGCCGCTATCTGCAAAAATCGGCAAATAGGCCTAAACTACCAAGCCATCGAATTTGCAAAGCAGGCTTGTAGTTTTTGTGTCCAAGGTGATTTAATTTCAGGGGAAACCTTTTACATGCCTACCCCCACGTCTCAAAAATATTCTTATGCCTACCCCCTCCCCTCAGTTTTTTCTCCTCCTCCTCGTCCAGAGCGTGATGTTCAATCGTGTTCATTTTTTTTTACCGCCGCTCATGGCAGGCATGCAGTCGGCAAATAAAATTGGCTTCCATACTCCCCCGAAGATGATTGATGTCTTTGCTACAAATTGGCCTTTCCCTTTATAGTTTTATCGTCATTTGATTTTGAATCGACAGTTTCTTCTTCTTGTTTTCTTTAGTAAACAGGAAGTAGACATTACAAATCAGTAATTCATTTCAACACTGCGGTGCACTATGACAATCTACACACACCGTTCTTCCATCGTACTGAATTGTTAAGTAGGTGTGAATAGCGTGCAGTACGTTTGTTTTGTTGAACACAACCCCTTCTCAAATGGTCTAAACAGACGGATAGAGGCCCAGCCTCTAGACCCAAGAAAACAAGTTGAAGCCTTGTGATAAGAGCGGCTAAACTCAATGATCTTGTGTTGACAGATGGGCTATAGGCTGCTATGGGAATTGTACATGGTCCTATGGGAATTGTACATGGTCCTATGGGAATTGTACATGCTCTGCTGGTGTTTGGGGGTTGATTTCTGGGTCAATGGTTCAAAATAAGCTAACGGGGCACTCACCATGCTGTTTGGTTATGTTTCAATAGGGAACTTGTGGAAATTAATAATAATAATAATGTGTGGACTTATATAGCGCACGTATCCACCAACTAAGTGGTGCTCAAGGCGCATTCTTTTTTACGTGCATTACACAACACAACACAACACAATTGAGAATTTTTGGGAAAAAAATGGCGGAGTAATTAAAAATTGTTTACAAACATACTGAACAATTCAGCGCCATGGCACATTGTAATTAAAAAATGATTGACCGGGCTAGCGCCAATTTATTATTAAATTTTATCTATTTTGTTATGGACAAGAACAACATGAAAACAACAAATAGAAACTAGAGCTTAAGTGTTTGTTAGAACAAACACACGGTGTTCGAGTCAACTTCCGGTTCAATCAAATTATCATCGATGATGTCAATATCATATTGTGCAAGGGTTTATCATCTTTTATAATAACAATATCAATTTCATATTCAAAAGACATATCAATTTTGCGTTAGAATGTGTTGAATTTGAACTTCCTGTTTGGACAAGAAGTAAAGGTCACATTAGGTGGTTTGAAGGTCATATATGACCTCCTCATGATTATGAAAAAATAACAAATTTGTCAACTTGTACATTAAATTGAAGCTATGAGATATGACCTTTTAAAATTTGTAAAATTCGTTACTTCGTGTGCCACTAATTGGACCATTGGCAAGCATTTATGGTAACTCATTTCACAAGAATTACAAGCTATTAATGTAAGGAATTCAATTATGTTTTTTGTTTTCTAATAGGTCATTTAGTTCTTGAGATATTGGCTGTTGAACTTGGAAATGTTGTGAGATTTAAGCAGTGTGACTTCGAACACAATGTTTTTTATTTTAAATATTGACACTAGCCCAACATATGCTTTTCAAAAACCATGCTAGATGATAAATCAACATTAAAAATCACTCATATGAAAATAGTTTGCCAGGGTTGTAGGTAGCCAGATCGTTATTATGGGCATAAAGTCACAAAGTTGATTTAGGATAGAAGGGGACTACATGTATAGTAACTGGATTAAACTTGGCTGCAAATTCAAAGAGCAGGAAGTGTGGGTTAAATTGTTTGGGTGAGTTGGGGGTTACTGAAGACACTGAAGCATGGAAGACCATATAAATATTTCCCCTTTCCTTTCCTTCAGCTAATTAGCCTTTCATTAGAAAACAAGCTTATAACTACTACATGATAACGTTGGAAGAAAGCTTGCATCCGTGCTTTCCATCTTCCACTGCCCCCCGCAGAAGAGTTTTTGTCAAAAAGTAAATAATTCCCAATTCAAACAAAATTAAATGTAATTATATCCACTGGATCAAATCTGATAATTGGTTGCCCTTTTCACTTTGTTTATGGAAATACCTTTCAATTTTAGATTTAAATGAAGCCAACATTGGTATTTATCTCTTGGTATTAAGTCTTGTACAAAAATAAATTTAATCTTTATTTATAATATACTTCACTTTCAGGTTAAGTTTATAACAAAAATATAATGATAAATTGACAATGATAGTGACACTGTAATCAAGCATCTCCTTATTGTGACATGCTTATAAACTGTCTTTGTTTTCACCTATACTGCAAATAATTAAAAATAATGTATAACATTTGAAAACCAATTCTACATTGATTTTTACATTTTCAAGGTTGTACACATGATTGGCAAAATGTCTGTAGCTGCATCCATACTACAGAATTACAACCTAAAGATCAGATGCCATTTTGTACATAAATTGTTAGACATTGAAATAATCAAAGAGTTGTATGGGTGCTTGTAAATTGCTAATAAAGCAATGAAATACATATTTATTTTAACTGTCTGTTGGGTTTCATGACTTGACTTTTGTGGTTACATACTTCCCTCCCCCACAATTGAAACCACTTTGTTGACCTGTTTAACCTAATTGTAAACAATCTAGAAATGAGTGTACATGGTCTTACACATGTAACAAGTGAAATGACTTCAGTGTAAATGAACCCAACCATGATCCTTTGTTGATAAGAAAACAGAATCAACCTGCATTTATAATAAATGTACGCTCTGTATGTACGATTTAGTGACAGTTCAGAATGGGTGACATTCAGGGGTTGTCATTGGAATCGGTAATTTTAGAATAAAATGTCTGCCCCTCGCCCAAGTTCTTGGTGATGGCATGTACTGCCACTGGTGATGAACCAACACATTTGGGGTTTTCTAAAATTCTTTGGTCTATCATTGCAGCACTATAGAATCCAAGAACTAGGGAAGGGAGGGCAAACAAGCAATAAAAGTATAAGGGGGCCCATACTACCAATTCCATTGACTGACGACTGGTGCTTCATTGTGTCGAAAATCACACCCAGCATCAATTCTGCATAGCTGAAGTTGCAAGATGTTTCTGTCCTTTCTAAAAAAAGATTTAAGATTGAAAATAGGAGTAAGGGCTTACATTTAAATAAATGTTGTTTAACTGACATGGATTGGAAAGGTGGTTATCAGATACACCCCTTCTCTTGGACTGAAATGCCAGTACTGCTATAGCAAAAAATAATAACAAATTATACTAAACCTTAATTTTTTGTAATAAACAACCATTAAAACTAAATGAAATGTTCATCATTAGTATGAAGACCCCTTCTCAAACGATCTGTTAACATAAGACGTTAAACCATACCAAGATTGTTGATGACTTGAACAGTTACGATACTGCATTTGGATGTGGTGTCAACGCCGTGTTGGGGTACTGTTGGCTGGAACTCAGTCTGAGCCATGATACATCGGAGTCAACATGCTGTACAAAATAATAGTTAAGTTTTATGGAAGTACATGGAATAAAGTATTTGAAATTTCTGAGTTCTAATTTAATGAATGAGGAAAATAATATGTCACAGTGAACATGCTGTAAAAAATAATAGGAAGGTTTTATAAGTACATGGACCAAGAATAAAGTATTTGAAAATTCTCTATTGAGTAGTAAATCCTGAGGACGATCAGAGCATACTGATCGAAATGTCAAGTTGTAACCTCCAGTTCTTTTCAGAACTAATTACTACTCACAAAAGTATTTCACATGGTGTCACCGCAATTAGTCTTACTTGTCTTCTTCACCATGCAAAGCTACAAGTTTTCCTAAATGTTATGATTGTTGTTGTAAATATTATTAGTGTCAACCAAAATTATTTAAAGGGTACCTTTGCTCATAAACTCTGACATGTCAGAGAATATTGCGACATACACAATTTATAAAGTACCTGCATGTATTATACATGCATGACATTGGTAGACATGTTTTTAATGTTTTCAGGCCTTAAACATTGTTGTTCACTGTTCAGACTATTTGTTTGTTTAAAAAAATTTAATTAATCAATTATTTAATTTCACAGAGCTTAACATTAGATATTACACTGATTACATCCAATTGATAACACGTCTAACGTTAGCATCATTTTTTTAAATTCAACTAATTGTACTCATGCCTAGGCTTCACTCTCCTAACGTTACAGACTATATTTACCACTATTTCAAAAGAGTCATGGAGGAAAAATCCACGTAAGCATACTTTGTTTACATAAAACAGGGTACCCGCTAAATTAGTCCCAACGTTTAAGTAATAGTACCCATTCACTGGCGCCCATACCGTACACATTACTGACTGCACTATCATCAAACTATGCATACTGTATGCATCAACCAACGCGTTACAACACATTTGACATGTCTGAAGCCGGTTAAAATGCTTATTTTTAAATCAAAGATTCTCGTAAATTTGTCATTGCCCAACTTACACTCCAATTAAGTGTGCATAATAATGTCTGTTTTCAACGATGAAACATCCACTGGTGATAAGAAAAATTCAGAATATAGTGAAAAACTCGCTTTTGTGGAAGGTTTCTCCGCAGGTCTGCATACACCCAACTGTTGAAACATGTGGCAGTTAATCGATTCAACGACCTCGAAAAGAGCTATTAAGTGACCTTTTCAGAATAAATAGATTATGCTGACATAAAAAGAACCTAAAAAGGAGTTTAGTCAATCACATAATACATTATGCGAAACGAATTGATCAGAAACACAAATTTTTTCAGGGGTCACGATAGCCGGGTCAATTACATTTCCGAAACGTTAACGCTCAATTCCTTAAACGTGCATACTAATGAGCACGACCCGCGCTAAACTAGACTCAGCAACAGAGGGCGCACTTTTTTAGCGTTGAAACAGCCGTGTAACCAAATATCGTGTACTACACGATATTTGGTTACAATGTATCTACATGTACAATCAATATCTACGCTGTTTGCGTGTACGTGGTGCCCATAGCCCAGACTAGCGCCTCGTATTGCGCCTTGCGGCGCTACACGAACTTTGATTCTTTCATGCAACGTATATGAAACGTTTTAAATATTTTACTTTTTAGCGTAATTCGACACCTGATGACGTAATCATGACGTCACAGAAAACGGTTTCGTCTGCTTGTTATGTTCTGTTCATGTGTTAAGTTTGAAGGCTGTAAATGCTTTGCAAGGATGCCTTTGTTGCCGGACAGTCGCCACTGAGATTAAGAAGTAAAAAAAAAAAAAAAAAAAAAACAGTACAAAAACAATAGGTGTTCGCGCTGCGCTTTCGAACACCTAATAACGAAAAGTAAGAGAGTAAATCAAACATAGGGCCTAGAATTTCAATGGGCGTTTTATTAACAAAAATAAATATTAAATGAAATAATTCAACAGTTAATTACTTGCTTATATTAAACTAGTCTCAACAGCGTGAAATGCGTCAAAAATTACGGGGGCGAGTTTGTATGGGTCGAGTTTGCTGGGGATGAGTTTGCCGAGGGGCGAGTTTGTCAGGGGGCGAGTTGATTGGCATCCATACGAACAGTGAAGTCAGCATGAATACTGAGTTGTGCAAAAAAAAATTGGTAGAAAATCCATATTTTATTTTGTTTTGTTTGTTTTTGGTTTATTTCAAGGAAAACATGGCGACCACAAGGGCCGAATTGCGTTTACATTTACCAAGTTAAGACAAAATAAATATATTTAAAAGCTACTGTAGAAAATAAATAACATGATACATACAAATTTCTGGCAAAAAAATGATATACAAGTTTAAATAGATTCTTTTAAAATGATGTAAATACAAATTTACGAATTAAACAAAAGAACACAATTAAAATGGTCGCGACAGACAAAATAAAGTAGTTACACAACACTAGGATACAATAAACAAAGAACACACTTTAGGAACAGAGATACAACAGGCAAAGGTATGCACTAAAACACTCCTACCAAAAAGGACAACAGCGTCACCGACAAAAATGACATGGACAATGACTATAATTGTATCAGCGGCAGGGAAACCATACTATGCGATAATGACATCACCAAGCTAGTGTAGAAATAACAAACAGCATGCAACAAACAAACAAGTAAAGACTAATCGCGGTGACACCATGTGAAATTCTCAATTGGGTAGTAATTACTTCTGAAAAGAAATGGAGGTTACAACTCGACGTTTCGATCAGTATGCCCTGATCGTCTTCAGGAGAACACCAAACAACAACAAAAACTACAAAAGTGACAAACACTTAAAAGACATATGGACAAATACAGCTTTGACAAAATTTAAGTACATAACCAATGATTACAATTGACAAGATAAAATACATATCCAATTTAAAATCAAAACTCTTCTTTATTGACAAACAATAAAATTAATAACTTTTATCAAAATGATGATATATCATTATCAAACACCATTTGAACTTTTGAAGTATGTGTGTTTGAGATGCTATCATGCTACCACATTACAGCAATGCATTTGTATTATTTTATACTTTATGACACAACGTAATAACCTGAAAGTTTTGTTAACAAGTTGGTTGTTTCATATACAGATTTTGTTTCATGATTCAAAGAGAATACGTTTTTCCCAATATTAAAAATATTGTACCTTCCCTTTAATCATAAGCCTGTTTTGTTTATTTAAAAAAAAAAAATCGTTCTTACAGGCCTGTGGTGGGGGTAATCTTACCCACCTACTCGCTATTTATTGTTTTAACTTTTCAGATGATTTTCATGAAACTTTTTAGGGATGTTGAGATGAATATGATTATTGGATGATGTCACACACATTTCTATAGGTCGCCGTAAGAGGGGCATGCCATTTTTGGAAGTTTTGAGTCAAAAACAGCATTTTCCAAATAATTGTGTTCCTAAATATTCATCCGTTGGCACGGGCGTAAATCCTGGAGGATGGGGGGGGGGGGGATATATCCCCTCACTCTTTGGACCGGGGGGATGGTCCATAGGATCACCCCCCCCCCCCAAAATTTTTTTTTCCATGCGTTGAAAAATATAATAAAAAATACACATGTAATGTAATTATGAATAGTTGTCGACTGCAGAACATCAAGCTATACCGTGCACCAAAATTTCAAAATCATCCCTCCCACTTTTCATCACGGATTTACGCCAGTGTCCGTTGGCCATCAAACTCTTGGCACATTATATTATGTTGTCATTGAGCTATTAGTTATCTACCTTGCCACCGATCTACCCTGGTTTTAGGTTATTTTGTAACAAAAAAAAAATGTTGTTAATTTATTATTGGGCAATAAAACGCCAAAAAAAAAACTTCTAACAAATCTTGAAAATAGCAACAGCAATTGTGGATCAGCTTTTCAACTTAATGGCAGCCATATTGGGTTTTCAGTTTTGGAAGTGCGTCACATTACTAAACTGTTTTCAGATCAGTGCATGGAAGTTGACAACTTACCTCAAAACATGTTATCTATGTTTTACTGACAGTATCAAGAGTCTGCATTTTCATAAGTATTTATATCACTAAAAAGTGAAAATGCAGTTAAACCTTTCCACACAAAAATGGTTGCCATGGTAGTCATAATGAAACATCCCTTCATCGGTGATTTGGGTATATGGGGTCCTAAAGAATAGGAAACATCATCAGAACATTCAATTAAATGTTAAGCGTGATCAGTCGAATCGTTCATTTCAGGAGAAATATATCGGGGGCAGCATTATTTTATGTCAATATTATTCCAGAATGGTGATTTCGTGGTTTTGACTTATTGACTGAATGCCACCGTTTCTAGTCCGAGCACCGTTGGGCCGTTTATGTTTACGTTTGCGAAGATGTGACGTATGCATGACCCTACGGCTGCCGCTCCGAGTATGCCTAAGCATAATTCCACTCCTCTGACTTCGGGATGTGGTTCGCCGTCTTTCTGTCTCAGATAAGACCACGTAAAGTCTGTAAAACTGCAGCGCCAACAAAAGTGCATTCTTACACGTGAAGAATACCAGAGACTGGTCAAGGACTAGCAGTCCGAAGAGGAGGTATAATCTCATGATAAGATATGGACCGTCTTGTAAGACGACGTCTGTCATCAGAGCCCACAGGGCTGTCCCACAAAACAAACTGGATAGCTCACGAAGAGATGTCGTCCACCGATCAGTCTCATCTTCAGTCATTGTAAAAGCACGCCGCCTTCTTTTGGTGGATGTCAGACCAAGAGTAAATTGGATCAGAGACCAGCTCCATACAGCCAAGATGGCGATATATACGTCCCAGTTGCAGGCGATATTATGAAGTTTGAGGGTCTCGGAGGAGAATTCCAACATGTCGGCGGCCATGCCGATGTACACCAGCAGGAGTTGAGAGAGCTCGTCGCGCGTAAGACCACCCTTGGGAAGCATCCATCTCCCTAGGATAAGAACCAGCATTAGAGTCTGTTGGTAGATTGTGGATATATGTAGCTTCAGATTATATGTTTCCTGTAGAAAAAGGAAATCAACATTAATAATAATAATAATAATGTACATTTTATAATGCGCCATGTCTGTCAAAAATTACAATACTGGCGCAACGAAAAAGACATCTGCCTACAAGCACAACGACCAGATACATGGCTATAATAGTTTTGAGAATAAGTGGGTTGTAAGGTAATTCGTTTCAAATGCTGAACCCACAATAAATTGATTTCCTGTACATTCGTGCTGTAAAACCGTACTTCCCACGATTATTCGTACTTCCCACGATTATTCGTACTTCGAGGAACGTGTCATTAAAGTATTTGTTATCCTTTCCTCTGGTAAGATAGCAATATTTCGATGAAAAACACATTATTCGGAAATTGCCGTCAAAATAGCGAAAAACACGGGCACATCTTTAACCAAAAAGGGGCCAAGTCTATTTCAACACAGTGGCGGATTTAGGGGGGGGGGGGCGCACCGAGTGCGCGCCCCTATTTTTCGCAGAGCAGCAATTTTTCGGGCGCCTTTATTCAGGACGCCTTCCCAAGAAACAAGAATCTGTGCACTGCTAATGTAGATGCAGGGAAAATGCATATGTAGCACTTGAAATTTCAAACACGAACGCTCCGCCTTAATTCCAAAAATAAAACCTCGCCCCACCCAAGATGACCGCCCACTGGTTCATAACGTAGGCCTACTCATCCATCGACTGATTCATACAGTCAACAAAATGACTGTTGACAGTTCCTCTTACGAAGGGGAAGTGTAATCCGTGTGTAGGATGCTATCTTACCGTTTCCTTTACTGAGAAATAATCAGTTTTATTTAATACGCAATGTCCAAGCTGAGCACTGACGTCATTATCAGACAGTCGCACAATACAACCAGTAGTCAGGTTCAGTCTCTTCTTAAACTCGATACGAGATTCAAGCAGGGAGATTTCCAGGACCCAGACCACTGGTAGAACGGTGGCAAGGTAGATAACGACGAGAGGATAAAACCTATCACAAGAATCGAAATGGCTAAGTTAGAAACACACTGACCCGAAGGCTGATGGGTAGGGGGGGGGGGGGATCTAGGCGTGCGAACACACGAGAATCATTTGTCAAGTCATGATACAAGATGTTTCTTTGCAAGTCAAGTCAAGTCACAAGTAATGTGTTTCCTAAGTGAAAGTTAGTATATAAAAGTCGTATAGTACCTATAATAATAATAATAATTGAATAATTCGTGAAAAAACAAGCGAAAGAGGGGAAATTTCTGGTTTGTTTAAAAATATTTATTGTATGTTTGTTTCTTTGTCTGTGGGCTGGAGTGGTCTACCGTGCACCCCCATAACCCAACGCCACCGATATTTTTTGTACCTTTGGATGTCCTAAACACGAAAAAAAAAAGTTTAACAGTGAAAATGAGCTGAGCTGATAATTCTTAGCACTAGGGGTGGAAGAAGATCAAACATTTCGCAATTACTCCATCATGCTTTGACCTATTATAATGTAACTTGGTACAATCACTGATCTCTATACTATAGGAGATGGGCGGTGATTGGCCTATAAAAAGTTGAAGTAACCGGCCGCCATGTTGGTTCTCCCAAAAGGTCAAGAGTCAAATGTCATGTTTATAGCATACAGACAATAATTACAACTGGTTCAGCAGCACTCGGCATTGTCGTCTGTCGGGTATAGCAGTAAACCTGTCCGGCCGTCACGCATGCGCCTTCTTTCTTGGGGGAACAAAGATGGCGGACAACGAGATTCAGCCAATCGGCGCGATCTCCTATCCAGTTAGGAAAGAAATCAGTGGGTACAATAATGTTCAGTCATATGCCGCCATGATGATGTCATCGGTTGTCATGAAAACGACCATTAGAGGGCGTTATAATTGCACGTATTTTATGCATATTTTAGTTATTGTGGTTTCTAAAAAAATCTCATTAGGCCTATAAGTCATATAGTTTTTATAGTTGCCACCAAGAATAAAAAAAATAATTAATGTTAAATGGGTTCATATAATGTCTAACAAAAATATTTTACCTGGCAAAGATTCGTCAATTGTAATGTAAGGAAAATGAAAGATAATTTGAAAATATTTTGTTCAGGGGTATCTGGAGCTCAATGTTTAAGCCCCCATCACGTCAAATTCAGCTGGGAATCCTTAGTATTTGGGGTGGAAGGGGATAAAACAAACCTCTTACTCCAGCATGCTTTGACTTACATTAATAAAACTTGGCACATTAAATATTAATTTATATGTCGTCAGGATGACGTCATATACAGCACATGCTGTGCAATCATCCCCCACTTTTCGACACGGATTTACGCCACTGCTTTTTGGTGACAGTTTTTCGTACCAATGGGCCTATAGGCCTATGTTTGCAAGTGAAGAATATTGCTATTTTGTGTCCAAATCAAGTCAAGTCACAAGTTATTTTTGTCCAAGTCAAGTAACTTATATTCAACAACTCTGGAACAACCCCTCCACCAACGGCCTGACAATATTATTGAGTACGGTACCACTTAACGTGCATAAAACGAATAGGAAATTAAATAAAAGTCATCTGAAATTTTCTGCCTGCTAATTTTTTAGTCTACTTTATCTTAAGAGCACACCCATGTTCAAGCCGTCCCACTGGTCTACAACACAGTATTCACTAAGTCCAACTTTTTTAGTCAAAATTATTTTAAGCAGATCATCTTCAATATTAGGCCTCAGCCTAACCAATGCCAACATCGGTAGATCGGTTGTAGCACTCGGGGGCGGGTGCAAATTGTAGTAAATTTGTAAACCTTCTTTGTGTGTTCCCCTCTAGGTTGTCCCAATTTCTTTCCTGAACTGCCACACTGAAATCGCTCCTGAACACCAGCTTGAGTACAGATAAATTTCGCTTTCCTCATTACTCGGGACTCGATCTGTATGAACTATATATGTATGACTGTTTGTCCGTCTGTCTGACTGGGGAGGTAGAGGCTGTTTGTCTATCACCCTTTCACTACCAGCATATCACTTACCATTTCCACTCTCCGTCCTCGTTAAAGCTAAATGTAATAATCATCTCCATCATGTATATCAGCACGGTTATAGACATGAACCAGAAATATTCATTTCCTGTCAGATAGACGGTGAGGAACACCCCAATCGAACCATGAGTTAGGTAACAGAAGCGAACAAACGATGCCTTCATCCCCTTCTTCAACCGCATGTTGATATAAACACCAGTTGAATACGTCAGCGAGAGTGATGCTTAATTGTTGTTAAAAACCCACAGTAAAATGCGTTATTATAACATCTGTATGTCGGAATCAGCAGACAGGTGATGATATTTCAAGGATACCGGTTGTATTGGATGAAGTTAGGTTGGCATACCATAAACGTGCGTTCATTTAATATTATATGCCTGTTATCTCACTATAACCTGAGGGCGAGGTGAGATGAACCAAACAGTGCATACACAAAGCTGATATTTACCATAATATGCCGCTCCCAACCACATTAGGAGTACTTTCAATTATTAATGCCAAACATCATTCACCATCCAGGCACTGTTTGAGACTGTTTTGATATTGCCATATACTTACATTATTTGATGAAATGCTTTGGATCTATTTCAGTTTTTGGTTTAATTTGAATCATTTATTTTTTACATTGATTTGATTTGACTTGATATAGAATTGAATTGATTGATTTCACATGATTTGATTGATCCGATTATAATGACTTGACGTGAAGTGATTGTGATGAAACTTTCACATGTTAATCTTATGATATATTTCTTGAAAACTCGAGGGTTGAAATGAACCTATGTTACCAAATATCAATGTTGTGCCGTCCCTTTGAAGAGATGATTATTATTGGGCGGGGGGGGGGGGGCTGGGAGGGGGATATTTCCATCACCGACTCCCAACATAAATATTGTGGGGAGGGGGGGGGGGTCGGGGTGGCAGCTCGTGCATGTATCAACTCCTATTCATATTAATATATGATGTAACTTAATATCTACAGATAATCAAATCAGAATTAATTGACCACGAATCCAGGAACGCTAGATGTTGATTTAATGGGCTTTTAGTAAAATTAATTTTTAAGCAGTATACACACTTGGTGTCTGTTAATGCATCTATACTTTATAAGAATCAAGAGGTATGATTCATTTCAAATTTGACTTTCATGTTTTCTCGGAAGAAGAAAAAAACCTTACTCTTAGTATAATTAGGCATATACATAAAATACATAAAGATACAATTTCAAAGAAGTATTCGGTTTCAGGGGCAAGTTATTTCATATTACTGCTAAGCAGGGAAATTGCTTACCAGAAAAAAACTGTTTTCTTTGGTTACCACTTACCAGCCAACTTTCATATTAAAAGTATGCAAATTTTGTTCAGCAAAATTCTCTGCTGAGCAGCTCAGTCTCGGTGCAGGTCACCGCTCGCGTGCGTCACCTAAACACCTACGTTTGTGTTTTGCTGACAAAAGCAACTGCTTCAAAAGCAACAGTCTAAAAAACAATAGGTTCAAAGGGGATACACCCTTTTTAAAGGTGTGCTCCAGCCACTTTGACATGGTTGAACCCGAATCGCACTATAAATAGTTTGAATAGTATTAATTCAATGAGCAGGCAATTTTACTTCAGTCTCACATGAATACAATCAAGTATTAAGTGGACAACGAGGCATATCATTATATAGCCGGGGACCCCGAGGGCATCCATGCACGGCAGCAGATAGTCCAGTTAATAGATTGTTATTCTCACAGACAAGCAAATTCAATATTGAGATGCCTGTGTTTAATTGGAATGTGCTATCCGTGTAATAAAACCGGTCTATTCTGCTACGCCACTGATTGATGTTGAAACAATCAAACAATTAAAGAGAAACAGAGATTGCATTTTCGTTATACCGTAAACTTTGTTGATAATTATAAATGAAATAATTCAGAATGCGATCCAGATAATATGGCACCCATTTAGCTTTGACAACTATAATCTCTCGCCAAGGCCTGACAGCATGCGTAATAAATGAGAGTCTCACTTGATGTATCACACAGCTGCAGATGATTGTCTCCGGTCATAAATAATTTATCTATTGTTATTCAATTGATTTTACTTTCCACAACAATGATTGCAACAGAAGGACTGACATGCAATATTCACTCTTGACATAATCCAAGTGTATTAACACAATACCATACATTACATCAACCTATAGCTCAAATGGATATTGGCGGATCTTGGGTGGGGGGGGGGGCAAGGGGTTGGGAGATATTCCCCCTTTTATGACCATGCATGTACCATATGTATTTGTGTGCCGCCTTTTGTTTCACCCTCCTGTTTTCGCCACCCCGTGACCCGCCCCTGCCGATGGGACTGATGCTTTATGCTAGCGCTAGGCGAATCACTCTAAAAATAATTCTGTGACGGAATCATGAACTCCTCTTTAGTAAACTTCAGAAACAAATCAGTTATTTAATAATAATAATAATAATAATAATAATAATAATAATAATAATAATAATAATAATAATAATAATAATAATAATAATAATAATAATAATAATAATAATAATAATAATAATAATAATAATAATAATAATAATAATAATAATAATAATAATAATAATAATAATAATAATAATAATAATAATAATAATAATAATAATAATAATAATAATAACAATATTTAATTCTTATATAGCGCATTTCACATAATGTCCCAGTGCGCTTTACATTATTTCCCATGGTCACTGGGCCAATATCATTCCTGTAATCTTTCTCAGCTCCCTGAGGAGTATACAGCCCATTAAGTGCAACCTTTTGGCGCTACAGGGCTCATCAAACAGAATAACCATCTCTACCCCCACAGGTACCCATTAACTCCTGGGTGAAGAGAAGCTATTACAGTAAAGTGCCTTGCTCAAGGACACAAGTACCATGGTCGCTGCCAGGATTCAAAAACACATTCTGACGACACAGCCATCAGAATACAAGTCCACTTAACCGCTCAGCCATGGCACCCCAAATGTAACAAATAAATTAAAAGTTATTTAAAACTATCTATTAACAATAACAAAAAATTAACATTAGTTTCAGAGCTCTTAAATATTTTAATTATGAAGAACATTTTTCTGTGAAGAAGCTGGTAAGTAAACAAATTTAATTCCTTAAAAAAATTAAGCCCATCTGCTTATTAAGTCAATCACACAAACAAACCAATTAATCATAATACGACATCGTAAAAATCACAAACAGACAAGCAGATATTTTGAGAACAATCAGACTGAATGAACAAAACTGTAAAGAACCGTCAATAACACGCACATCCCAAAAAGCTGCATATTCGCCTCTGAAGATCTCCCGCCTTATTTGTCTCTGAATATTTGCATAACTGATGGCTTTTAGTATAATTGATAATGACTATATTGAATGGTTTCATTTCCAAAATGATATGATATGTTATGCACGCCAAGGTGATTGGGAAGTTTGGTTGCACAGCAGAAGTGCATCAACCGTACAGGCCTTCTGTATGGCGTGAATAGCTAACATTTAATCCTGAAATACATGTAGAAATATCTGTATTTCTAATAGAGTTATCTCTATATTTAGAGATATAGAGATATAATAAAATGTTATCACAAAGGTGTTTGTTTTGGTGGATAAATTTTAATTTATTTATTAATTTTGTTTACAGTGTAACGTATCGGACAGGCTCAGATTCCAGGTAGCGTAATTATTTTCACAGGGACGAACTGAAGTATATAAGCAACAACTACGTTTGTGTTACAGACCCCTAATTAAAATCTTAATTCACTAGATATTGACATCAAAGGTAACAATGTGCATGTTTTACTGAGCTGAAAAAAATTAATAAAAAAGTGAAAACAATGCCTTAAAACTCATTTTGCAGGATACAGTCACACATCGTTATACATTAATTGAAGAAAACAAATCACACGTTTGTACACATTTATTTATTTATAATTGTCAAGTACCCACGTTCGTTCCGGGAGAGAAGAAAATACGACCCATGTACAACACGCGTTGGTCGAGGATTGTCCGAAGCTATTTATATTAACTATTATGATAATTTCATGGCTAGGAGTGTTATAATAAGACCAATGTTGTCAACTTTATCATTCCATGGTGTTCTAAGTCAGACGAGGTGCCTGATATGAACATTGGGCTTTTTACTACAGAGTATACTGGGCTGGGCTGGGACTGGTAAGCGTGCACAATACGACAGGTAGACAGTCTGGGTCGAGGTTTCAGTGTTAGAACTGATGACACCCTTATTTGTTATTCAGACAATAATATTGATCAAATTAATATTATTATCATCTGAATCATGACATGAGGAAAATTAATAGATGGCTTTACACTATAAACATAATGTTAAAGGTCCTAAAATAAGTATGCCTACTGGAACATATATTTGTCATTTGTAAATTTTTCCCCTCACGTTTATACCATACAAATATTAATTTTTAAATTTAGGGGGTGCTTTTTGACACGCCCATACCCCTCATTAACATAAAATTCGTGACGTACACCGAGGCGATCCGCGATCCACGGCACTTGCCCAAGTATGCGTCGTATACTATGTAGTGCACACTTCGAGCAGACATGCTTTGAACGGGGCCTTCACAGCCAGTTCGGTATGGCTTATAAGGCCATGCTGCTACCAGATGCAATTCCAACGATATTCCCGCTAAGTAAGAAGGCTGTGAAGGCTCCAACGAAGAAGAGAGGTGTTTTTTAAAGCGAGAAAGACTCAGGGTACTAGTAAGTGGCCATTTAGTAATACTCCCATGCATAATCCAGTCCACTTCCGTGCAAAACGACATGTTCACACCATGCTCACCGTTTCAGTGTTCACGGCATGAAAACATGCCGTGATTTTCCGCATTAATAAAAACATCGTGTCTGATTTTATATCCTCGCAAGACAAACATAAAAACATTAAACCTTTCTCATTATGCCTGCGCCTGTTTTGATTTTTTTTTAAATGATCAGAACTTTGACTCAACTGTTTCTGTTATTTCATAAACTAACACCGTAATGTTAGTATTGCCTTCGGTGTGTGTTCCGACCGCATGATGGGGGCTTGCGCTGCGTTTCACGGATAACTCTCCTCTCTTTCGGACATGTTTTTCGCGTGTTACTGCTAGCTTTTCGTAGAGTAATTCTCCCGAGCTTCTGGCCTAAAATGCGTCTGTGTGTGCATGACAACGCTAAGCATGCATTGTACCGTGACGGGGACAACTCGACCCTCTATAATTATTAGACTGTTATCCGATCAAAGTCTGGCACCAAACCATACCGCCTAGCTCCGCGAGTGTAAAATTCTCTGCCTTTGTGTACGTCACGAACGTTTCGTTAAAAATTCGAAAATTTGGGGGGTAAATTTTTGATTATTAGATATATAGATTGGTGAAATTCTTTAGATAAACAATTAATAATCCACTCGACACAAAAAAAACATTTAAAATTGTTTTTAATTCATACCAATCAATAAAACAGCACCAAAAATAAAGTTTGGTAAATACACTCTTCATAGGACCTTTAATCGAAAAATAAAAATAAAAAATATTATTACGGGAATGACAGTTTGTCACGTGGTCTTTACCGCAAGTTAACGACCGATTTTGGGCGGTGTCACGGGCGATGACCGTTATTTCCATTCATAAATGCCCGTGTCGATTTTCGACGTGATGACCTCCTTGAGCACCCCTTCAGGGGGTGATGGCAGCAACCCAGTCCTCTGTTACTTCCCGCCCGTAGCCAACTATCGATTAGAGAAGAGACAGCTGCCGCTGCCGCAACGCCATCCATGCCCCTGAATTAGGTCTGTCGGGTTCGAACTGCAGCGTACCGGTACCAGCTCCAGAATCCTTGCTATCGAGGAGACCATGCATCGCCAGGGCGCACTACGCCATCGGATCATGTTTGTATTTATGGGATTTTTAAAAACCTATTTAAAGGTACAAATGGATTGTTGCACAATAAAAATAAAAATACAGATAGTTGGGATTGGAACTGGGGTGGCTTGCACAGACACCTAACGCTTCATCCATTACGTCATTGCGTTATCTGATCATCTATGGAGAAACAGCGAATATTGATTGGGTGCAAAAAGTTAAATGGCAATAAATATCGGTCATGTATCTTGCTATTGAAGTTGAAGGCCAATATTTCGAGTGGGAGAGGAGAAATAAGCTTCATCCAAATAACAAATTCGCGTTTTTGAAAATGTACAAGTCTTTTCACGAAGGGACTTGGCATGTCGAATGCCCGGTCTATGACTGTTAACGATTTAAATTTGCTTCACTATTTGGTTTAAACACATTATATTCTACTAGCTGAATGGCTACCAAAGACAAAATATGCTTAAATTCTCAATTTCGTTTATTATGCCATGTGCCGACATCTCAATTATTTCCATTTTCGTTTTCACAAAGAGACGTAAACATGTCGTCACCATTTTCACGATGGGCCAATTGGACCACACAGCACAAAACACACGTTTCGAGATAACCGAGTTTTAAGTTGCTCACTTTTTGAAAGTTTAGTTTCACCATCATTAACGTAGAATATTGCCAAATAATGTGCACTGTTTGAAAGTATAGATTTCAAACTTCTCAAATGTACGAGTTATTCAACAACAGAACGATTATTTATGGCGTAATTGATTTATTAATAAAATTGTCCCTTAACGGCTTATTTTGCTCTCAGCTGTCCCTTCGTGAAAACGGAAAGGAAGCGCGCGCCACTACACCTATATAAATAGCTCACAATTCGTCCCTAATTTGCCAGAGTGACCAATCCGACGTTTTTCAATTTTAAGTTTTCCCACCCATTAGTACATTCAGAAAGACACCTACCATTGTATCTAATTCACATGCATGTATTCCTTATAGTTTTGGAGATAGAGCATGCATTCAAATGACGAATGCTCTAATAGTACAGCGGATAAGCTCCCATATAATGAAAATTGTGCACTTTTTGAGAAAAGCATGAAACTTCTAGCATAGTTAGTTTAGACCATAAGATTCATTTTCAGATGTGGAGGGAAGTCAGATTTGACCTCTGAGGACCGTGAGAGGTCAAATCCAAATGCCGCCAGTCCCTGCCTATTCTAATGTACAAACACGCTTAACTTTTGAACCAAATAGTCCAGAAAAACGTTTAAGGTGTCATTTCCAACTAAATTGGGGATGCCAATTCATTTGGTAATACTTTTGAGATCGCCAGAACTCAGGGTTTTGCATTTAGGTCAAGGTCAAGGTCAAAATTTACTAAAAATAGCAAGTTTTGAATGTTTACAAAGTTTTCCCATTTATTTGTCATTTGTTCTCCCTATGTTCTCAAATTTCTTTAGAGTGGTTCCCCTGCATAGTCCCCCATCTTAATCCCTTTCAGTTAGTTTATTTCACTAATTAGCACCAGACCATTCTTTGTTCTTGTAACTGACCATATGCATAGCATGGTCAGTGGGCAACTTAGGCAGTATACGGCAAACACCTCAATTCAAGTCAGGAAAACTGCCCTTTCCATTACTGCTCAATAATACTGGTAAGTTGTTCTTAAGTTACTTTGTGTTTTATTTGTGTGACAGTTATTTTTTGACACAAGCGACATCATGGACACCCAAGTGGCTGAAACGGTGAGAAGGATTGAGACCCTCGGTGAGGAGCAGTACACAAAGTTTGTGACAGAAAGGCTAGAGCAGTGTGCACACCTCTCACACAAACACTTCCCTAAGAACAAGTTGCCACTTTTCAGTCGGCAGCCGGCCAAGGTTATGTCAAAACAGAAGGCACAGCTCGCAGCACTTAAGAGTGACTGTGGTCTCTTTTTCGAGGCTGTACATCTCGTGTCAGACACGGGATGGAGACATGGACAATTTCTTCTCCCATGAAACCAGGCAGCCCCGCCAGCTCTGTCAACTGGAGGAAAAATGCGGTTTGAGTTAAAAGCAGATCTACTTCGCTGCCTGGAATCAAATCTGCTCGAAAACAATAGTGCACCTGTGGCCCCAAGCAATCATTCTTGATGGTGCAGCTGTGATTCAAATGCTCAATCCTGGAACATCAAGAACATTTCAAGAGTATGGAAAGAGTGTTTGCCCCATACATCTTTGCTCAACTCGAGAAAAGCATCCGCATCGACCTTGTCTGGGATGTATACTTACCTGCTAGCCTGAAAGCCTCAACAAGACAGAAAAGGGGAAAGGGCACCAGGAAAAGGGTGGCTCCTTCTACTGTGCTGCCAAAAAACTGGAAGGACTTCCTTCGAGTCAATGAGAACAAAACCGAATTGTTTGCTTTCCTGTCACGCGAAGCCGTTCATCTTCCTCTACCACAGGGCAAGGAACTGTATGCAACAGATGGAGTGGAGTACTCTGCTCTCCTGCTGAGTCACACTTGGCAGGCTCCCCCCATGCTCGCACGAGGAGGCTGACACTCGTCTAC
The DNA here is from genome assembly GCA_029582265.1 of Zoroaster sp. YZ-2022. Taxonomy (NCBI): domain Eukaryota; kingdom Metazoa; phylum Echinodermata; class Asteroidea; order Forcipulatida; family Zoroasteridae; genus Zoroaster; species Zoroaster sp. YZ-2022. The sequence continues at coordinate 16,489,098 of CM055821.1, read as the reverse complement.
TTCTGCATGTGGCAGATGCTGTGCAAAAAGGGTGTAAAAAGGTAACCATACGTACCGTTGATACTGATGTGGTTGTACTGGCCGTGGCTTCATTCAGCAAGACAGCTCCTGATGAGCTGTGGATCGCTTTTGGTGTCGGATCAAGCTTTCGGTACATAGCTGTTCACGAAATGGTTGCCACCATGAGTCCGACACAGTGTATGACTCTCCCAGTCTTTCATGCGTTCACCGGGTGTGACACTGTTTCTGCATTCGCTGGCAGAGGAAAGAAGACTGCCTGGGAAACTTGGAAGTCTTTCCCAGAGGTGAATGATGCTTTCAGTGACCTCCTGTGCATGCCAAGTGAGGTCAGTGAAGGATCAATGTTACTGCTAGAGCGATTTGTGGTGCTGATGTACGACCGAACCAGTGAGAGCATGGAAGTGAATGATGCCAGGAAACAGCTCTTCGCACAGAAGTCTAGAAACCTGGAGAACATTCCTCCAACCCAGGCAGCACTCAAGCAGCACATCAAGCGCACTTGCTAGGCCAACTGTTGGAACCAGACATTGGCCAAGAATCCAGAGATGCCAGAGACCATCTGACTGGGGCTGGACAAACGAAACAACTGGGTGGCAGCCTCTTTGGACCACTCTCCCGGAGGCATCAAAATCGTGCCATGAATTGATCCACTGTCGCTGCAAGAAAGGGTGCACTGGACGTTGCAAATGTGTCAAAGCTGCACTCAAGTGCACTGCACTGTGCTCTTGTTCTGGAGACTGTTAGATTTTGATCGTTACCATTGGGATATTCATAAGTTGTGGACAGTGCTAAATTTATGTGGATATCTATAGCTGTGGTAATGAACAGGTTTTAGGTCGTATTTGGAATAGCTTTTGGGTCTTCTGGGCCCAATTTCATAAAAGTTGCTTACCGGTAGCAAATTTTCGTGCTAACTGTAGCAGAAAAATTTGCTTAAGCAGGTTATGAGGTCTCACAGGTTAGCAAGAAAACAAGGCGTCCACCTTGCGCGTTCACAATGGATTTGCATTGTTACAAAATTCATTTTCGTGCAGTAAGCACCGTAAGGTTAGCATGCATTTTCGTGTGCTTACGGTTAGCAGCGCTATGAGTAGAGAAACTCGTACGTAAGCACAGAATCGGCCGTTAAGCAGCTCTATGAAATTTGGCCCTGGATAGTCAAAGTGGTGGTACATGGGTCTTTTATTATTTTTAAATAATGACTCCTTAAGTGTCAAAATAGAGGCAAAGTTTTTTTAAAAATCACTTTTTGGCCTAATTTGACCTTGACCTTGACCTAATTGCACCGTCCTGAGTTCTGGCGATCTCAAAAGTATTACCAAATGAATTGGCATCCCCAATTTAGTTGGAAATGACACCTTAAACGTTTTTCTGGACTATTTGGTTCAAAAGTTAAGCGTGTTTGTACATTAGACCATGCGGACTGGCGGCCATTTTGGATTTGACCTCTCAGGGTCATCAGAGGTCAAATCTGACTTCCCTCCACATCTGAAAATAAATCTTATGGTGAAAGCTAACTATGCTAGAAGTTTCATGCTTTTCTCAAAAAGTGCACAATTTTCTTGCTAATCCGCTGCACTATAACTGGCTATTTTTGTAATTTGGCAAAGTGACCAATACCGCATTGGTCACTATGCCAACTGAATTCGGGATTGGTCACTATGGCAAATTAGGGACGAATTGGCTGTTCGTGAACACGGAAAAACGTCTCGCGTGTGAGTTTTGTCCTCACAGTGCATGTATAAAACTATGCGGAATTATCGACATGTCATGAACCAGTGTGAAGCTGGTACCAGTATAATTCTGGATTTGTACGCACGCTATGAGGAAAATTGAAGACGAAGTAGTTTTTTGCGTTTTTACGAAGGGACAATCGTCGAAGCGTTTTCATCAAAGGGCCAATTGGAAAAGTTGTGTTGATTTGAGCGTTGTCTCGAAGGGATTATTGTCTTAAATTATTAATTACGTTGTGATTAATCATCCTGTTATTGAAAAGTTAAAACATTTGGAATGTTTGGAATCTGTTCTTTCACATAGGGCACATGGTTTATTGTATTTTGCGTCTTGAATGTGACATGGTACGTTTAAAATACACTCTTAAAACTAAAGTGTTAATTCAACATTTTAAAGAGTTCGGTCAGTGACAACTCTTTATACAGTTGGATTTAACTTTTAAAAGTGTTGAATTAACATTGATAAAGTTAGATTTATCTTGACTCCGTGTTAATTCAACACTTTATAAAGTGTTGTCACTCACCGAACTCTTAAAAGGTTGATTCAACACTTTAGTTTTAAGAGTGTATATGTATGTTTTAAAGCTCGATGCTGTGTGGCCCAATTGTCTCTTTGTGAAAACGCAAATTGGTCGTTAGCACCCGTTTTGCCCTTGAACAATAAGTGTAATTACAAAACTAATGATTTTTAGACCCTGTAACTTTGTGGGATTGTAGATTTCAGTGAAGTAATTCAATATGTCGGGAAAAAAATCAAAATCGAAAAAAAAAAACGTTTTCCCCCAATTGGCCCTTTGTGAAAACGGTGATGATGTATGCGTCACATTGGGGCGTTGAAGTAGGTGACCGCGCTTGTGTATTTTCACGAAGGGACGGGCATCGTTTTCCAAATATCATGCAAAATTAATGTGCGAATATATGAATATTAATTAACTACATTTTAGTCTGGTTTTAAAGGTTCAATTTAAAATTAAAAATCATATGAGGGGGCAAACATTGCAAATTAGTTTTTAATTTTGTGCATAACTATCGTAGTTTTAAACGGTTCCATTAATAGTTTTAATGCGTTCTACGTTATTCGACATGCCTGTCCCTTCATGAAAAAGGTGGCACAGGCCAAAACTGTTGTTTTTCAATTCTCAGCAATGCAATGCAATCTTAAAGGGAGTGTACACGTTTGACCGATTACTAAATTACTAAATTACAATCTAAAAAATTATTTGGTGTGAAGTTGGTGATGGAATCAAATCTCATGAGAAATTATTCCTTCTGACATTCTGTCATTTTTTAGAAAACGTGAAACTGAAATTTATCGGATTCATTTAGAGATAGATGTAAAAAATACTCTGCGGAGTTGAACTGCTTCTATAACTGTGAAAATGTTAATGAAACAAAATGGCGGTATGTGAAAACGAGTCATTTTGCAATGAGTCATTGAACAATAATTGGCACTACAGAGATCGTGATTTGATTAGACTTAGTGTGTAAGAAAACATGTATTTTGGTAATATTTTGTTTTAACATATCCTTTACAAAATACCAGAAGCCTGTGACCGTGGCGTAAATATGGGTGGGGGGGGGGACACGGGGGCACGCCCCCAGTGGCCCCCTCAGAATTTTGATCCGTCAGCCCGTCATAAGGTGTGCCATAAATTCCCCTTCTGTAAATCCTGGTGCCAGCCAACCAAGTTTCCCCTGCTGAACCAACCCTATAGTACCCATCATTATTCCGCGAACACTGGGTTTATTCGGTGATTCTGTCTTCAGAAAAGCCAGTTATTATTTTCTATATTGTGATATACACCACCCAATCCTTGGGAGGTGATTGGAATGGCGAGGATACTAGAAGTGTGAAGAAGCTTGGGCGTCTCGTGGGCTCATCGTTTGCGGTGATCAAGTGAATTTATTCAGCTGCCACTAGGCGCCAACGCCCAATGTCAAGTTCTGTCCATCCACCGCCACGAAGACAGTGACACAGCCCGTTATGACGATGCACGCAATAACAGCTCACATCGGTTGCCATCAGGATCGATGACTGTATCATAAAGCTTTTATACACTAATAACAATGTTGACAAAAACTGCTTCGAAAATAGTCCTGTATTCTCTATTATATATAGATATAGGCCTATACATTTAACAACCAACATGGGATTGTGTATTACGTTGTGTTGTTAATTATTTGATGTGAAATTTATACAATTGTACCAAACATGTAATTTTCATTCACATGAGTGAAACACAGCAAAATGGAAATGCAATATTGACGAGTTTAATTTATGCGCATTTGATGTGAGCCACAACCATTATTGGTATAATTTATTCATTATACGAATATGAAGGTGGTTTCACATCGGTCGCCATCGATGGCTGTATCATAATGACTCTTTTGAGTCATTAGGCCCAAAAAAAATGTTGAGTTGCCCTCCAGTGAAAATATTTGAAGGGGTCGGTCGGTCGGGTTTTATTTTTCTTTTTTTTTTTCTTTCTTTTTTCTCCTTGATCTTGACTGTCATTTTAAGATTGAAATGCATTGGAACTGAAACCACATACCACATACCAAAGACAATGATCTAGCAGTATGCACAAGTACCTAAAGAATAAAACCCTGGTACTGGTCTGGTAAATGTTGTTCAAACAAACATTGGAAAGATCCATTTAGACTTATTCTTGATGTGAGGGCCATTTGATTTGAAAACGTGTAGATTGAGTCGCAATCGTTGACATACAAAACAGTGCGCGAAGCCAGTGGAAAACATGTGAGGGGCCATTCGATTGGAAAACGTGTAGATTTGAGTCGCAATCGTTGGCACACAGTGTGCGCGAAGGCAGTGCACCATGTGAGGGCCGGGCCATCCGATTGTAGATTGAGTCTTGGGTACAAGTAAATTTGAAGTGGAAAGTTTCACAAATCAAACGTATTATGTTTTATACACAGAAAATTGGTAAGTTTCATTAATAAATAGGCCTATGAATGACGGGAGAAAAAAAAAAAAAAAAAAAAAAAAAAACCGACCCGAGATTTCAGCACTTTTGGGTCGGTCGGTGGAGGGCAACTCAACATTTTTTTTTTTGGCCTTATACACTAATAGCAATGTTGGTAAAAACTGCATGCTTCGAATCCTGTACTTAGATATATAGGCCTATGCCTACACATTCAACAACTAACCAGAGATTGTGTATTACGTTGTGTTGTTATCGAGAAAATAATGAAATATGCATTCAGGTTTTTTATACTAACGTTGAATTTCAAAAATGCAATTGGGATTTTGTTTACTATAATACTTAGACAATACCACCTCAGATAAAAATATTTAAGGATATTTCTTTTTCTACAAATTTCCACCAAGAAATATTGATATATAACTGGTATTTTAAGAATACCAATAGGTAGTATATAGCTGCCCTTAATCAGGTAATATTAATTTTCTCTGAAAAATTGCGCTCAGTGATTTACATAACACTTACATTGTGTATATAATTGATGGTAACAAACATCCCTTGTAACGTGCTATCATTTTTAATTAGTACAATTAATCAAATTGATTCATTTTCCGGAGACGAAAATTCCACACTACGAAAATTTTAATGCATTTAAAAAAAATATTTTCATTAACGACGCAATGAATTTGTTGTTGTTTATTTGTTTTTTTGTTTTTTGTTTTGTTTTGTTTTGTTTTTTGTGTTTTTTGTAAATGTGCATGTTTTTATTTTTCCTCTCTCTTTCTGAAATAAAAGCACTTTATAAAGAAAACATTATTCAGATATACTGGTACAGGAAGTAACTTCACATCAAGTTAGCTTTCGGTTAATGTTGTAATCATTGTTGTGCATTTTCCCTTTTAAGGGAATTTACACCTTTAAGTAATTACCTGATCACAAAATTACTGAATTATAATTAAAAACAAATTACTTGATTTGAAATTGATATAAAGTCACCAAACATCTTGAGAAACTGCTCCGTTTGACATGCTGTAATTTTGGCAACAAAATGGAAATATACTAATGGTGTATTTTCCCTTAGAAATAGGGACTATGCAATATTGGCGAGTTTAATTTATGCGTATTTTATGTGAGCCACAAGCATTTTGATATAATTTATTCATTATACAAATATTTATTGAGGTGGCTTCTATGCAAGGCAATTTTAATTTTATAATGGTTTTGCCATATTAGACGAAATTAATCATTTTAATTATCCATTTCATTCACATGCATGAAGGCACATTTCATGTTTAACGAGCTCCTGTTAAAACTCAGAAATGTCAACTGAATAGCACTATATATAATATAGCAATATATTTTTTACACAAAAACTAGAACACAAATTAACTCAATTTATTACATGTCCAGAATATTATGTATAGCTTGGCCTACGTGTTACAACGCACCACAGGATACAAAGAGCCCCAACCATAATGAATTTCACGCCTTGGTAATTGATTTCATAGCGTCGTTTTTAAATTAAATATTCCGACGGCCGTCTTTGAGTGTCATTTTCCCCGCCGCAACCTGAAGCGAAGGCAACTTGTTGTCGTAGGCAGACGGTACGAAGTCAGTTTTAGAGCAGATCTTCAGAGGTAAACAGGAGTTTCAATGGACGACGCGAAAGGACATACAGGCAAAACTATTTAGCAACCTATCTTTGGCATTCTTAGGTAAGTGTTTAGGGCCTTTAGGGCGTGAATCATAAGGATTGGGAAATGGGGTTTAAATACCTCCTTCTTTTTTACCTGGGGATGGTCAATAGTATCACTATTTTTGGTCCCGGTAAAACAAAACAAAACTCAGTATCTCTTCATATTTATGGAATTCCATATCTGCCATTCTAAACGTCGCCCGTCGCCCTTCTAAACGTCGCGCGTCGCCCGTCGTCCGTCGACCGTCGACCGTCGACCGTCGCCCTTCTAAACGTCGCCCGTCGCCCGTCGCCCATCGCCCGTCGCCCGTCGCCCGTCGCCCTTCTAAACGTCGCGCGTCGCTCGTCGCCTGTCGACCGTCGACCGTCGCCCGTCGACCGTCGCGCGTCGACCGTCGACCGTCGCGCGTCGCCTTCAATGTGATTGACCTTCGCTGTATTTTTTGTAATGAAATAGAAGCATCAAATAAAATTTGCAAAAAAACAATCGTCTTCCTTCCAAGTTCCAATGTGAATTTTTCCAATATTCCTAGCAAAATGGAACAGAGATATGTTTGTTTAGGAAATTGTGATTTTGATTTGTCTCTAGGAATATAATTGTTAGTGAAACTTATTATCTATTTAGTATTGTAGGCCTATAAATGGGTAATAAAGTGGTCCAACCACTCTCAAAGTTATAACAATATTGCTTTCCCTGTGACACTGAAAGGAACATGAACAGAAATCATTTGACACTAATACATTTGAAAGTAACCCAAGTGTCCGCAAAAAATGATACTAAATCTCGGGCTTCTGACAGCTGATAAAATGAAACTGGGCTTTGACGCTAGGTCACAAAACACGAGACTGGTCAAATTTCACGGGGGCGTGTTATTAGGTGTTCGGGTATGTACCCGAAACACCTATTGTTTTTGTTCGTTTTTTAAAGTTTTTTTTTACTTCTTCTTCTTCTTCTCCCCCATCTTGTCCGCAAACAAAAACATACTTGCAAACTTCACATGAACTTGAAACTTGGCATGTACTTAGAACTTAACAAGTAGATGAAACTCCAGTTGTGAGTGACCCCGATTTGACCTTACTTCCTGTCCAAAACCGGAAGTCAAAGTTTAATATTTAAAAAAATCATATCTCAACAACCACAACAGGTAAATGGAAATGTTTTGCACTATTGTATAGATTGTTAATTGTCGAAAAATATTTACAAAAACATGACCCCAATTTGACCTTACTTCCTGTCCAAACCGGAAGTCAAAATTTAACATTTAAAACAAATCATATCTCAACAACCACAAGAGGTAAATTCATAATTTTTGTACCATTATACAGATTGTTAATTGTCGAAAAATATTTACAAAAAGGTGACCCCAATTTGACCTTACTTCCTGTCCAAACCGGAAGTCAAAGTTTAATATTTTCAAAAAATCATATCTCAACAACCACAAGAGGTAAATTCACAAATTTTGTACCATTGTACAGATCGTTAATTGTCGAAAAATATTTACAAAAAGGTGACCCCAATTTGACCTTACTTCCTGTCCAAACCGGAAGTCAAAGTTTAATATTTTCAAAAAATCATATCTCAACAACCACAAGAGGTAAATTCACAAATTTTGTACCATTGTACAGATCGTTAATTGTCGAAAAATATTTACAAAAAGGTGACCCCAATTTGACCTTACTTCCTGTCCAAACCGGAAGTGAAAGTTTAATATTTAAAAAAATCATATCTCAACAACCACAGGAGGTAAATTGACATTTTTGTACCATTGTACAGATTGTTAATTGTCAAAAGTATTTACACAAAGGTAACCCCAATTTGACCTTACTTCCTGTCCAAACCGGAAGTCAAAGTTTAATATTAAAATAATTTCTAAATTCAGTATTGTATTGTATTCAAATAAACTTCTCGCGAGAACTTCAACAGACGTTAACATTTGACTTCTCCAACACTTCGAATTGATGACGTAACCATTTTAACTTCAACCGAACACCTTCTTTTTGTTGTGACAAAAACTTATATCTAGTTAGTCTTATTATACGAAATCTCCAGGTTATTTCGGGGTTAACGACAAGTCTTAGCAACGAAACGAAAATACATACACCCAGGCAACTAATCTCCAGGTTAATAAGCAGCTTGGAGTGCATGAAAGAACAGTATTACTCATTACATATTTTCCTGACTGCATAAATATTTTACGCTCGTCTGATATGCCTATTATTGGTTCAAAGCCACAATCCCTTGGTATTGCAATATTTTTACTTCACGTTTACTTCACGTTTCTGATGTTGTCAATATTAAATATAATTATATCATATTATCTGAATGATTATGTTTAGATGATTTGGGGGTGAGAATTGAACTGAATGTGGATTTTGTTGGATTTATTTCTTTGAGAGTGGTTGGACCAGTTTATTACCCATTTATAGGCCTACAATACTAAATAGATAATAAGTTTCACTAACAATTATATTCCTAGAGACAAAATCACATCAAAACGGAACTGGGGTGATAGGTCGTTTTCTGTCGCAGCTCCGAGACTCTGGAATCATCTTCCAACTAAACTCAAATCTTGTCATAGTATAACCAGATTTAAGTCGATGCTTAAAACTCATCTTATGTCACAACTCTTCAAAGATGATGTATATTTGTAATTGCATTGTAGGTACATGTATCTCGGTACATAATTTTTTTTTCCCCTATGCTATCATTGTATATTGTTTGTATTCATGTTTTTTCTTTGTTTCCGCGCCTTGAGCGCCCAGCAGGGTGGATATGTGCGCGCTATAAATCTTTATTATTATTATTATTATTATCAAAATCACAATTTCATAAACAAACATATCTCTGTTCCATTTTGCTAGGAATATTGGAAAAATTCACATAGGAACTTGAAAGGAAGACTATTGTTTTTTGGCAAATTTTATTTGATGCTTCTATTTCATTACCAAAAATACAGCGAAGGTCAATCAATCACATTGAAAGCGACGCGCGACGGTCGACGCGCGACGGTCGACGCGCGACGGTCAACGGGCGACGGTCGACGGGCGACGGTCGACGGTCGACGGGCGACGGTCGACGGTCGACGGGCGACGGTCGACGTGCGACGGTCGACGGTCGACGGTCGACGGGCGACGGGCGACGCGCGACGTTTAGAAGGGCGACGGTCGACGGGCGACGTTTAGAATGGCAGATATGGAATTTCATATCATATTACGTATTATGAATATTTTATTTTAGAATTCGTTACTATGCAAAAGCACCAATCAAACCATAGAGCAAACCAAGTACAGACTATCATTGATTACATTAGGGAAGGTGCAATAATTATTTGTAATTGACAGATAATATATATTTTTTCAAATGGCTATAATATCGTTTCGGTTTGCGGTAACACCATGTGTTTATCTCAACTATCGCTAAGTGAGGTTCAGGTTCTGAAAAGAACCTTATCGCACAACTCGTATCTCAACTGTCGCTAAGTGAGATTATGGTTCAGGGGAGAACCAATATCTGGCAACTCGTTTCTCAACTGTCGCTAAGTGAGAACGTGGTTCAGGAAGAACCATGGGGACTTCATGGGGTCTTCTCTACGTTGCGATTAGCGTGCTCTAATCTTCGTCAGGAGAATATTATAATGACTATAATGATTGGAATAAAGTTGGTAAAAGTCATTTTGAGAAATTATTCCGCCTGGGGTACTTTCATCTGAGACCAATGAAAAGAAGGAATTATTATGTTGAATTTATTGCCTGACGGCAACGTTTGAGAAGCATAAAGCAAAAAGTCTGCAAAATATCTTACATTGAATTTCGTCATGACCAGAACAAAATATACAGTTCGTTGCATTTATTTGTTTTTGTTTGTTCCGAACACAGTTTTAGCAATGAAATCCTAAGATTCACAGCATCGGTCAACTTGCCCGGGAAACATCACTGAGGAATCGTTGGCGGATACTCGCTCCAACGACCGATAACCACAATCAGTAGCCAAGATGAACACTCGCAAAGCATTCAAGGCGTCAATGGTCCGCCTTGTGTTTCTCTGCCACGGGATGGTCAGTGTATTCGCCGCCGTCTACACCACCCAGATGTCAGAGTACTGGTTCATAGGTGTCACCGCCGTGCTCTCCATGATGGAGATGATTCTAACCTATAGACTCAACGACAATGGCGAGTGGAAATGGTATGGGCATGGGATGCTATTAAGTGTTGTCTTATATTATTCCAACATGCATGATCATTGGCGGATTTAGTGGGAGGGCGGCGCATGCCTCCCCTCCTATTTTTTTTTACCGCCGTGCACGTTAATTTACCATACGTTTTTGAGTGATCCCCACTCCTTATTTGGCACCTCCCTTATTTGGCAGTGTGCTCCTCCCTTATTTGGCAGTGTGCCCCTCCCTTATTTGGCAGTGTGCCCCTCCCTTATTTGGCAGTGTGCTCCTCCCTTATTTGGCAGTGTGCCCCTCCCTTATTTGGCAGTGTGCTCCTCCCTTATTTGGCAGTGTGCCCCTCCCTTATTTGGCAGTGTGCTCCTCCCTTATTTGGCAGTGTGCTCCTCCCTTATTTGGCAGTGTGCTCCTCCCTTATTTGGCAGTGTGCTCCTCCCTTATTTGGCAGTGTGCTCCTCCCTTATTTGGCAGTGTGCCCCTCCCTTATTTGGCAGTGTGCCCCTCCCTTATTTGGCAGTGTGCCCCTCCCTTATTTGGCAGTGTGCTCCTCCCTTATTTGGCAGTGTGCCCCTCCCTTATTTGGCAGTGTGCTCCTCCCTTATTTGGCAGTGTGCCCCTCCCTTATTTGGCAGTGTGCTCCTCCCTTATTTGGCAGTGTGCTCCTCCCTTATTTGGCAGTGTGCTCCTCCCTTATTTGGCAGTGTGCTCCTCCCTTATTTGGCAGTGTGCCCCTCCCTTATTTGGCAGTGTGCCTCCTTATTTGGCAGTGTGCCTCCCTTATTTGGCAGTGTGCCTCCCTTATGTTGGCAGTGTGCCCTCCCTTGTTGGCAGTGTGCCCTCCCTATTTGGCAGTGTGCTCCTCCCTTATTTGGCAGTGTGCTCCTCCCTTATTTGGCAGTGTGCTCCTCCCTTATTTGGCAGTGTGCTCCTCCCTTATTTGGCAGTGTGCCCCTCCCTTATTTGGCAGTGTGCCCCTCCCTTATTTGGCAGTGTGCCCCTCCCTTATTTGGCAGTGTGCTCCTCCCTTATTTGGCAGTTGCTCCTCCCTTACTTGGCAGTGTGCTCCTCCCTTATTTGGCAGTGTACTTTTTTTCGAGACCCTGAATCTGCCTCTGACTATGATTCCAATGCAGCAGCTTATTTTGTCCTCGATCCTCAAAGAACACTTACCTTTAGACCCCGGTGTATGAGTGCAGCAACTGACAATAACTTAAGATTTAACTTTCCAAAATTTATTTAAGGCTTTATCTCAGACAACATTGCAGTAAATTCGGGAGGGGGGCATATGTCCCCTTTGCCCCCTCCTCCCAGACCCGCAATTAATGAGTAAATTAATTTTGGTATGGTGTGCAAAAATACATTTACCAGCTCAAATCATCATCACCCTACATGTATTTTAACCTAATCCTGTTATGTATATTTATAGCCATCATAGTTGGGTCTCAATATGTGTCCCCCAACACATGTTTCCGTGTAATGGACTTCCAAAGTTCACAAAACGTGCATGACAGCATTATTACATTATTAATTTATCACATCCTAACACAGGAATGAAATGAACCAAAAATAAATATTTGGCATCATCAGAAAGCCCATTAAATTCTCTTTAAGTTGATATCCATGTCTCAAAATGTGAAAGTTAGGGGACATTCCTCATTTCGATGAAGCGGGTCACAATGTCAAATTACACGTATTCAAAACTAATATTTAGAAAAATTGCCCACCAATTCAAAAAATGCCTACCTTCATTTCGTTTTCAAAATTTCAATATCCAATACCATTTGTATTGAAAACGTGTGAGAACATATTATATTCCTACTTGATGGCCCGTAATAGTTCCCGTCACGTGGAACAAACTTCTACACTTTCACTGGTTCGTTCCCAAGTGGCGCGTATTCGCATAGGCCTACTTCCTATTTGGGGATCACAGATAATGTATAGCCTGACGTCACACTTCTGACCTCACACTTCGAGACTCCTGGATTACGCCATGTTTTCTCCGAGATTCAACTTTGATCTTGGTTGGTAGCTAGCACGCGAGCCTCGAAGCGGGACGTCAGATCTTCAGCATAACGTATCCAATGAAATCCCTTGAATGGTGCGCCTGGAGCCTGTCTTTATCCTTGATAGGATAAAGACAGGGGACCAGTCTGAGGCAGCTGGTCTTTACCGGCCGTTAATACACTCCACGTGATCACGTTTCATCCAATCAGATTGTTTTAACTGTCTGCATTTGAATGGCCAATAATTATGTCTAGTCTGTACTGTGTAACAGAAAATGTTGGTATGTTGTATTTATGTCATTATATTCCTTTCTCTTTTAGGTTCGTTCCTTCAGCATTTATCTATCTGATGGCAGTGACACCAGTAGTGTGGATACTGGAGTTGTCAATGCTTGACTTCAGACTGAACCTTCAAAAAGCACTGGGTGCAGACGAGTGTGTCACCAAGCTTGAAGACGTTGCCTGCTACAAAAGCGTAAACTTAACAACATCCGTTGAAGTGACTAAGGAACAAATGGTAGGCCCGGAGAAGGGGACTATTTAAAATAAGAAAGTTTATTGTCGGTGCTTCTGCTGCTGCGGTTTTTGAGATCAATCTGTATATTTGGCTGTATTAGTTTATATGTATAGCTGAAAGAACACCGTAACGCAGATTTGTGCTACTGCAACGGTTATTACGACTAGGTTTCAGCTCCAGTTATTCAGACGTAAAGCCCCTTTACACTGTTGACAATCTCGAAAACATATCAAATGATCACAAAATGTACACATTTGCAAAAAGAATATTCATAGCACTTACGTGTGAGATTGGTTAATGTACAACGTGTACAAATCGAAGACGAGTGTGTCAAGTCTCTGATGCTGAGAAAAACATACAGACGAATCGCCACTAGAGGGAGGTATTTCAGACGATGTTGAATGTACAAAATAATACATCAAGCATACAGAGACTTGATCTGCTAATGTTGTCATTGTTGTTGTTTATGTGTTTTGTGTATAATTTTAAAAGAATCACAACATCTATGATTTTTTTTTTTTAAATTTTCTTTTTACATCTTAACCTACAGGACATTTACAACATCAAAGCCGACTTCTCGACGACTCTTCAGCAAACATTGATGCTTGTCCTCATCCTAGGCCGGTGGCTTCTCCCCAAGGGACAACTGACCCGGGACCAGTTGTCGCAACTCCTGCTGGTCTACATCGGCATGGCGGCCGACATGCTTGAGTTTTCCTCGGAGACACTCAGGCTCGACAAGATCGCATGCAACTTGGGCATCTTCTACGCCATCTTGGCCGTCTGGACATGGAGCCTGATGCAGTTTACCCTGGGACTGACAGCCACTAAGGCCCGGAAGCGCCGGGTGGCCGGTAAGGTTTACCGGTCCGAGCTAGAAGAATTGAACAAACGGAGATACCGGTATTCAAAGAAGGTGTCTGTGTTTTGTTGCGGTACAGAACTTTGGGCTTTACTGACCTCTGTATTTATACAGGATGGCCCCTACCTTGTCATTCGCCTTTATCTCATCTTCGCCTTGAGTATCTATGACCAGTCAACTATTTTCTTTACTTGTAAGAACGCCCTGTTGCTGATCCTGCAGTTCTACCGCCTTTCCGTGGTCTTGACGGAGACCTACCATGCACACGAGAAGAGTCTACGCATCCGCCGTCACGCGCAACTTTCACTTGATGAGACGATTAAACCCGAGGATCAGGACCAGACCAATGAGGATTTGACCCTTGTAAATGAAGTCGCAATGGCGATCATATCTGGTAACATGTTACCGAATGGTGCAACACCATCCACCAATCACATTGATTCTGACCATGTAGATGGACCGCAGCTGGCCAATCATTCAACAGGCATCGATGACGGTGTATCACGTCCATCCAATGGGGACGCAGTGATAGAAATGGGCAATGGGAAGATGGAGACCGGTTCCCCTAAAGCAACAAGGAATCACAGGATGAATGGGGGCCTGAGAGTAGATGACGTAGAAATTTATTCACGCCATAATGTGACCTTCGATTTGGATGATGACCGATAAAAGTATGTTGAGTTTCGTGGTATTACGTTTTCAGGAGGAGACAAGATTGGCAAGGGTGGCACACCGCCTCGGTCACGGCCTAATGAGGGCGTAAGTCAAACCACTGTTTTCGCCAGGCAAGGATATCACTGGTTGCTAGCGTGCGTGATTGGCTCCATTTGCATTCAGTTGTTAAGGGTTACCAGTGAAGAGTTTTTAACTGTAAACAAGAACGAACGAAAGAAAAATGGCCTATACAAAATTTATTTTCGGGTAGAAAACTCTTCAAACTCAGTGATAGGGCTTAAGTGCAGCAATCATGTGTTCAAAAACATAGCTAAATATATTCTATTTGGAAGAAGGTGGATGAGAGGATGGAAATGCAAGTGTCTGCATTTTCGGTTTGTATATAAAATGATCTTATCCATTCAAGAAACGGTACTGTGACATTACTTTCATACGTGTGTACGTAAATAGGCGATAAAATGGCACCGCCGTGTACCAAACTCGGAACTGAAGTGCATTTCACCACTAGAGGGCTACGATATGCACAAGGCAGTAACGGATCTCACAAATTTGATTAGAAAATAGATCCTGAGCTCTTATAATTTGTTGTCAAAACATGAACATCATCTGTGAAAAGATCACAACAATGCATGATTATAAAATCACCATAATATAATACACTTTTTGTACAATCTCAAAAAACATAAGCTGATGATGGTATCAAACATCCCTTGAAATATTTCTGTCATTTGAGTATAAATTTATCAAATTATTTCGCAAATGATTTTTCCCCCTGATGACGTGAATTCGCTGTAGGAATGAATAAGAAACATTTTCACTATTTTCTCGTTATAACGACAGATAGAATGATTAGAGCTGTTTGTTTTTATGCATATCTCTTGATTCTTATAAAGTATGGATGCCTTTACACAAATTTTGCCAAAAGTGTATACTGGCTTTATTATGACAATTGGTTTTGATAGACTGGATTGTTTTGAATGATGGCTTATTTGTTGGTATGAGCATATTATTCGCCAACCAAACTACTCTACAATTAGTACGTCGAAAACAATGTAAAATGTTGTTTTGTTTTTCTTCTTTCTGGAACTGTATTGTGGGTAATATATTTGTTAACAAGTTTGTGAAATATTTTGTGACATCACAATTCACATACATTTGTGATTTTGTTGTATGAACATCACAACTGTTTATAAAGGTATTTGTGATATTTTTGGTGATATTTGTTGTGAATATCACAAATATTTGCGAAGACATTGCTGATGGCTGATGTCCCTTCATGGCCACTGTATCATAATCCTATTTGGAACTAAATACATACCTGTAATATTACAATATGCCCTTTCGTACACAGACAATACCTGCTGGCGGGACTTGTCTCTTTTCAATATTATATAAATATTATATGAATTGAATTAATTATACGAATGTGATTCTTGTGTATGCTGTGTCGTCTATGTAGCTATACACAAGGGTCAGGTTTTTGACTCGTTCCCCCGTTTGGTAAAGTTGTAGTGCACTTATTGGAACTCTGCAAGGCCTTAGCACGTAGGCATGCAATCACAGCGTTTTTGCAAATAGGCCTATTTTTATTTGTTATATAGGGCTATACGCGTCGAGTGATCCCAAAAAATTCCTATGATTTGCGGCAAGGATGTAATTACACACTTTTTAGGAGCTTGTATAGTGACTGCACTTGAGGTGCTATATTCAGCACTTCGTTTTTTTAGAGTGCAGCTAAAAATTGTCTCAGCAAAATAAAGATTTAAATTGTAATTACATGAAAAATTAAAAGGCTTTCTGGCCCTTAATTTGTTTGTCTTTCCTGAAAAATGGCAAGGTAGGCCTATACGCTATTGGGAGAGGGGTAGCTGTATACATACATACATACATCTGCTATACACTCTAAAAAACGAAGTGCTGAATATAGCACCTCAAGTGCTAAATTCAGCACTTTGAATATTTTTGTATATATATATATATATATATATATATATATATATATATATATATATATATATATATATATATATATATATATATATATATATATATATATATATATATATATATATATATATATATACATATATATATATATATATATATAGAAAATGTGAATAGTAAAGGTGAAACAGTGCTCACCAGATAGTTATACCCGAGCTTAATTCCCCTGATGACGGTGCATCGCACCGAAAGCTCGGGTATAACTATCCGGTGAGCACTGTTCTGCTACTATTCACATTTTCTATATTCTGATGCTACACAGCATCCCTACATATTATATATATATATATATATATATATATATATATATATATATATATATATATATATATATATATATATATATATATATATATACATTTCTTTGTTAACCTTTAATGCTCTATTAAATGATTAATGTGCATTTTTATGATACTACATTTATACAACACAATGAGCTTCACCATTCAAAATGTATTGTCGAAGAATATAATATAATGTGGATGGCAGTATGATTGTAGAGGGCATTATGTGGAGGGCACAAAATTAATCATTATAAACGTTCATGATAATATATGAACATGGAATGATAATAAAATAATTATATGAAACGTGGGAGTCCACACCAACTCGAACGAATTATATTGGCTGTCTTAATTAACGAACAGGGTTGGGGGACTGTACGGCTTTCGTGCCCCAGCCTGGCTACGGGCCTACGGCAGACATAACGTACCCTGCAAACCGCTGTCAAGTCAAGTGTTAACTTTATTCTTCCATTGTGTTGATATTGGGCGAGTTTCTCAATTATGTACACCTCTGGTGTAGGTTTGAACACCTCAATTATGTACACCTCTGGTGTAGGTTTGAACACCTCAATTATGTACACCTCTGGTGTAGGTTTGAACACCTCAATTATGTACACCTCTGGTGTAGGTTTGAACACCTCAATTATGTACACCTCTGGTGTAGGTTTGAACACCTCAATTATGTACACCTCTGGTGTAGGTTTGAACACCTCAATTATGTACACCTCTGGTGTAGGTTTGAACACCTCAATTATGTACACCTCTGGTGTAGGTTTGAACACCTCAATTATGTACACCTCTGGTGTAGGTTTGAACACCTCAGTTATGTACACCTCTGGTGTAGGTTTGAACACCTCAATTATGTACACCTCTGGTGTAGGTTTGAACACCTCAATTATGTACACCTCTGGTGTAGGTTTGAACACCTCAATTATGTACACCTCTGGTGTAGGTTTGAACACCTCAGTTATGTACACCTCTGGTGTAGGTTTGAACACCTCAGTAACTGCATAAGTGCCCTCATGTTTGGGGATCGATATTAATTATTGAATGTTAATTTTTGAATATTAATTATTGAATGTAACACTCCCCTGGTCACATGTTGGACAGTTTGGGGATGGGATAAGGACAATAACGCCGAAGGGGTCGTTGGCACCCATATGTACTTCACAATGGTACCCAGGCAATCATAAAGTACCCTGAATGAAAACGACATCTTCTGCGACAAAAACTGATAAGCTCATTATTTCGGACATAATTATGTTTAAAAAAATATCCTTTTTCATTCGACTGCACGAGCATATACGTTCACAAGTCAAGCAGTTATAATAAAATAAATTATAATTTCGACAGTACACTTTACTTTATTATTAAATAATATTCCGTATTTTTGTTATAGTTTTATGTTATGCTAATATTTTATATCAGTCGGGACTAATTGTTTTCAGACACTTTCGGTGATATTTCAG
The DNA here is from genome assembly GCA_029582265.1 of Zoroaster sp. YZ-2022. Classification (NCBI taxonomy): domain Eukaryota; kingdom Metazoa; phylum Echinodermata; class Asteroidea; order Forcipulatida; family Zoroasteridae; genus Zoroaster; species Zoroaster sp. YZ-2022. The sequence continues at coordinate 16,470,720 of CM055821.1, read as the reverse complement.
TGGGAAGGCCCAATAATTTTTTCAGTCGGCATTTACAGCCTCAGTCGGCAAATCAAAAGTACTAGAACAAGGGTTGGTCCATAATAAATTTTCAGTCGGCAAACCTAGAGCTATGGACTGAATCCCCCCCCCCCCCCACTTCTAAGTAGCAATCGACGCCCATGACTGAATGGCAATCCAGGCACTCTATGAATTCATTATGGTGATCAGTTAAGTTTAGGCATAAGCCGCAAGCAAAAATCAAAAAGGTTTGTTGAAGTATTGTCAGTAACCTCTATTTAAAACTATAAGTATAATCGTATTGCAAAATCACTACGGTATTCGTTCAAAGCGTCTAGGACCGAAAAGACGAACTGCCGCCCGAAACCGCAGCTCTAAATTTCTGTGAGTAAAATACAGTGTATTACAAAGTAAAAACAACAGATAACAAACAACTCAGCAAATCTTCAGTTCTTAGAAACACGATACATTTTCAAACCCATTTGCCGACTGAAAATTTATTGCATCGTGCATGTGTCCTTTTTAGAACACCATAGTTTCCTGACTTTGTTTCTGAATGTTTTGTACCATTTGCGGCTATTATGTTTGTTGCGCAAGGCACATTTATACAGTCTATTTTTGGATTGAACTAGTTTGATTATTTTGGGAGTGATCGTTTACCTTTAATTTTTATCAAACACGTCAAACACTTGGACAATCGAGAAGCAGTACGGAACATAAAATGAGGAAAACTTTGAAGATGTGGAGATTGAAGGGTACAGTGATGATGAAGCAAGCGGTGACGAGGCGGAGGATGAAGAATATTTCCAGGATAAATCAGTTTGGCCCTTCAAGGTGCCCACTCTATGGTTTCAGGCATATTGACATGATTGACTATATATAGAAAAGGATCATATCACAACCCCACCATTAATTTCAAACAAAAGAGATCACGAAATCATGGGTATGTAGACAGCTCCCCTCAATCCCCTCCTTGTGCCACACACAATTGGTGGAACCATAGAGATCCTTTCTCTATGGTGGAACGTAGAGTGAAACTCGTATCAGAGGCCAGCCAGGCAGTTCATAAGACCAAAGAGACGGCTTCATCAGGCAAAGAATAACATCCAGATCACCAATAAAAACATTTTCTTCAAAGAAAGACTTCAGTTCCTACATATAGCCTACTATAACTTGTAGATTCAACAATGGCTAAAGTGCTCCATATGTGTTTTATGCATACGTTTCTTTTACCATGTAAATTCAATATTGGACTCACAAAATTATGCGTGGGACATCTCTGGAGCTTATTTGTATCTAACTACACAAGAAAAATATTCTCAAAACATTTAGTGTACAGGTAAAATGCAACTGAAAACACATTTCAAAAAGTGCACATTACCCATTTGCATCCCTGACAAGCCATATAGTAGTATGACACTAACCCCAAATGACCGTATTTAGACACAATCCAGAGACCTCTTTATAGTGTATTGGAATTAAATTAAAATTCTTGGAAATGCCTATTTGTGAGGTCTCTAGAGCCTGGAGAATCTATTTGAACAAAAACTAAATAAAATTGTATGTATTTCCATACATAAAATCAAACAGAAAACGCACAAAAAATGATGACTCTGCACTTTTTGGTGGAATGTTATAATCCATTTTTTGGTTGGGCAAAGTTTTTTGGATGAATTATTTTTTGGTGGAATGTCTTAGATATTGCATGCCAGAACATCATTTAAGGGTATTCAGAACTTAAAATTCCAACTTTTCCAAAATTCACTGCACCCTACTGTAGAGGGTAATTTTCATTGGGATGAGAATAACTCACTGGAAACCTGGACTATCCATAATAAATTGAGAAGAAAATAAAAGGTTATACATCGATAAATATATTTTTTGGGTTTTAAAAACTGTATTTTTAATGATTTTTTGAATATTTTGTATTTAGCACTGTTTACTGTGGGAGTTTATTTAGTTGGGTGCACCCATAACCGTCAGTGACACCGACCAAATTGCCATCTTGCCATCTTGCAGGGGCGCCCTCAAGGCATACAGATTACAGTACGCACGTGCGTACCATTACAGTTTATAAAATATTATTTATTTATAATTATTTATACAACTTTATACTTAACAATATTTCCACGTGAAATCCCTTAAAAACACAGACTTCCCATGGGCTTCACACCCTACATCCCAACAAACATCCCCACATTTGTCGCCGGCTATTCATCCATCAGAAGTTGTAAATTTATATCTTTGCCTCATACTCATCAATTTTAATGAGAAAATGTTAAATCATCGAGTAAAGAGGATCATTTCTCGCTAGCATACCACGTGACCCAACACATGCATCATGTACAGTACGTACATGTGACTGTTGTGTTGCTGGGTTGCGGGTACCGTGGTGGAAACATTTTGACCGCGGATCAGTTAAATTATGTTTGTATGGATTTTATGATTTTTGTTTAGATATATCTACATATCGGGACAAATATTTATGCAAAAGTACAAGTCTCTAAATCATTTTGTTCGGGAGTTATAGGGCTTTTAAATTTTTCCATTGTTTTAGCCCATGATAACGGAATCGGTCACGCTTCAATGTTTTTTATGACTTAAGATACATCATCATATCAAGACTAATGTTTTTGCTCCATAGTGCAAGTCTGTTCGTTTGGGAGTTATTGGGCTTTGAATCTTGCCATTGTTTTCGCCCATTAAACCGGAACCAATGGATTTTATTTCAATTTAAGGTACATTTACATATCATAATTAATGTTTTTACCAAGTTACAATTCTGAACATCATTTCATTATAGGACGTTTAAATTTCATTGTTTTAGGCCATAATAGCGGAACTAATTATGTTTGTATGGATTTTAGATATTATTTACATATCAGGACAAATGTTTGTGCAAAATTACAATTCTCTGCGTCATTCCGTTTGGATGTTATTGTGGTTTTTACATTTCCATTGTTTTATTCCATTAAATGCCGACTTATGACTAGAAACTGGATACCTTGTTGCTGGCTTAATAATATGAGGGCCCATTGATATTTTAACAATGCACTAAAAAATAGGCCTATGAAGGGAAACTACCGCGACATTGCACAATCTTACCAATACCAGGAAGTTAATATATATTAATAGTATATAACATTATGGTTCTAGTCGAAAAAATAGAACAGGAAAGACGAAACCACAGGTGTAACAACGAAGAGAGTGATACTGCAGGAACAATCATGGAAACTTGGCCAACTTTACTCGGGTTTAAAGCTTGTATTTTACTGGGGACCGTGTGCTGTGTTCTCGCTGTTTCTGATGGGGCCATCTCATTTGAAAATTGTGGTAAGACTTAATCCTCGTATCTTCCTTTATACCGGGAAATATCAATAATTAATAAATAAATAAATAAATAAATAAATAAATAAATAAATAAATAAATAAATAAATAAATAAATAAATAAATAACAAAAATTGTTTTTCTTTTCCCTTAGGGCCACCTTTTGAGATATCGATTGAACCAAATCCACCCCGACTTCGTCAATCGTTCAACATGACATTTGTAGGCAAGGCTGGTAAGTTAAATATATTTGTAGGAGAGAGGCAGCTTCCCTTGATACCGAGCTAATGAAATAACGCATAACCGGCAGTGGCGTAACTAGGGTCTAAATTTCAGGGGGCACTAGGGGGTGCACCACTTTTTCTAGGGGGCATGTCAATACTTGAATCCTGCAGTCTCAAATAGTACTGTTGCATTCCCCACTTTCGTGGGTCAACAAATAATAGTCGGACACAAACTTTGTTGTGACAATCTCAATCAATGGGGTTGGTTTATTATTAACATCACTATTTAACAATAATAACAGGCACTAGTAACATGTATGACAGGAGTGGTAGCGTATAGGTACATGTCAATAGTTAAACTTATATACTTCTGCTAAGTTCCGAATAGGGTGTACGAATACCAACTATTGGGTACAGTCAGTGGGGACCATCGTTCGTTCATGCGGCTGTCAACGGAATGAGGTAGAAAATGTGATTATACAAAGTGCCTTCCTTCAAACGTAAATTTCTGCCTATAGACATAATTATGTAGTGTTCTGACACTTTTTGGCTCTTCGTGATGTTGCTGACGATGTCTTTGGTATGCAAAGATTAAAACATGTCCATATACTGAAAATTCTCTCGAAATTACCACTAGAAGCTTTTCTGGTCATAAGTGCGGTGACGAGTTTGCTATGAAACGATGCCCAATTGCTGCCAAAATTGCTGGATCGATTGGAATTCTGCTGCGTTGTGTTTTAAAAGGCTTTTTTTTTTTACGTAGGGGCATGAACGTTTACCCGATTTGTGCGGCCTCTCTTAGCCACCGTACTAAACCAAAAATACACCAACAACAGGAAGTTATAGGACTATAGTTCCAGTCGGAAAAAATTAGAACAGGAAAGACGAAACCATCATACGGTACTTTGTGTATGGGGAATTTCGTCTGGTTCCATCCAATAACCGCGTAGACATCTCTAAAAAAGAAGTAGAAAAAAGCGTGTCACCTCACCGTTTTGAAGCCGACCTATGACCAGAAACAGGAGACTTTTTTGCCTAAAGTGATTATTGAGCAGTTTTGCTCAGAAATCCGTTAGCAGATCGGGGGGGGGGGGCGAGACATGTAAATTCACCATACTTTTTACCCGCCTTTTTTGGCGTGTGTCTTCCTTTTTCAAGACCCTGGATCGCCCCGAAACGACCAGGCTGGTTGTGATGAGTCAGTGAGATTGTGCTGTATTATACTAATTCATGCATGGTTGGTTTTGAATTTAACTTCAAGTGTTTAATGCAAATGCCTACACGCCTGGTAAAATCACTGTGTGACATGATTTATAGATGAGGGTTCATTCCGAAAAGATTTCAGTTTCCAGTGTGAGACCTCTAAAAAAAAGGTTTCCGTGCAATGTGGTTTTAGCCGCTCGTAGGGATCCGATACAATGGAACATAAATTCCCAAGCACTGTTTTCATAAACCGATTTTCATCCGGTTAATGATAATTATTTCAGCCATTTCTCATTTAAAATGTGACTTTATTTCAGGTCGAAAAGTCTCCGGTTTCTGGTCTCCGCGCGCGTCACCTCTGACCCGCGCGTCCGCGTCGCATTTTTATTAATTTTTTTTCTTCCCCCCTATGAAACGATGTCTAATTGCAGCCAAAATTGCTGAATCGATTAGAATTCTGCCGCGCTGTGCTTTAAACGACTTTTTTCACATATGGGTATGAACGTTTGCCCCGATTTGTGAGGCCTCTCTAATAGCCACCATACTTTATATAGCCCTATGGGAAATTTGGTCCCCGCGTATAATGTATCACGTATTTTCCTGCTGGCAAAAAAAAAACCATGGCCGAAAAAAGCGTATCACCGTACCGATTTTGAAGCCAACCTATGATCGGAAACCGCAGACTAAGTTGGCCTAAGAATGTAGGAGGTAGAAAACGTAAAGTTGTGGAATGGCCGTTTGTTTATATTATTGTTACAAGGATATATGATGGAGTTATAAAACAATGATAAGTGAATTAGTTTCGTTCAATGTGGAAATTTATTATAAATTATCACTCGGAAACAACTGGGTGATTTTATGGGGATACAATATCAAAACGATAAGGATCTATGTGATTCGAGTTATATAAAACAAATATTGGGTGCCTTTATTTCGGCTAATGGAAGCATTTTATTATATCACTGGATGAACATCTGGACTGTTCCATCTTCAACAGGCGAAGCCGAGTGTAAATGGAACAGTCCAGATGTTACCTCGTGATATAATCGTTCCCAATGTCCTCTAAGACACCCAATTAGTGGTGTGTCGTGGCCGAGCGGTCTAGCTTACCGCACTCAAATTTTGGTGTTAGCAGCAGAATGTGGGTTCGAATCCCGGCCGTGACACTTGTGTCCTTGAGCAAGACACTTAACCATAATTGCTTCTCTCCACCCAGGGGTTAAATGGGTACCTGTGAGGGCAGAGTTGGTTGATTAGCCCTATATGCACTGTAATGGCAGCAATTGAGCTGTATACTCCCCAGGGAGCTGAGATGGTTTCAGGAATGATTTATGAGCCTTATGAGCCTTATGAGCAGGGGTAATGATATAATGCGCCTTGAGCACCACTTAGTTGGTGGATACGTGCGCTATATAAGTCCACACATTATTATTATTATTGTTATTAATTATGTATAATATTTTACATTTGTATATACAGCTTATAACGCGATTGCTGGATTCGTAGAAACATTTATCAATGTGTGGCCTTTCCACATAAAAGATGTGATTAATATCGGCATGATCCTCAACCATAAAGGACAGTACATCATCAAGGGAGGTAAGTGAAACCAAATGAGTTTGGTACCATTATTAATACAAAACACTACACATCTACCTCTCGGATTGAACGAAACATTTCATTTCATTTCTCTATAAATATAATAATAAGAGAGAATGAGGTTAGTTGACCTGCCTTGTATCTCTGACCCAAAATACTACTCAGCAGTAATGAGTATAGGCCTATATAGGTTATCCAAAGTAAGAAATCAAGCCCTCTATTGGTGACCCAAAGTAACGTCTTAATGCACATTGAAATTGACTGCACGAACGGCATAGTCTTGAATCAAGACGTTTAGTGAATGCGTTTGATCGCGCTGTTCCCGGACTCTGTGTGCATTGTCAGAAGTGATATCTCATAATGTCTCGGTGCAAGACTGGACGTGTCCGAGTTTTTCAGGTGGGCGGGGACTATTGCAAATCTGGATGTGTATATATAAATATAACTGCTATTGGTGGCATAACTATGGTGCTACCCCTCCGCCCCATGACATTACTAGGCCCTCATAGTGACCTAAAGTAAAGACTCAATATAAATGCGCTCTTTATCGACGGTTCATTGTATGCAAGACGTTGGTCAGGCGACATTGGTAAGAAAACTAAAATGAATAGTTTACTTATTCTCTCCTGGCAATTCTTTAAGGAACCCTGCTATATCGGAGGGAATGGGTACACACGATCGTCAGAAAGACAGTTTTCGGGATGAGCAATATTCACATACAATACTTTCAGTGTAGACTACTACGGAATTGCTAAAGTATTATATTATTTTCACTTGAAGGAATATTTAAAAGGTTCGAACTTATTTTTCAAAACCTGTTTATTTCCAATTATTGCAGAGAAGGTGGCTTTTTCGAAAGTGTTCTGGATCGACGATAATTTACAGAAGGTATATGGACCAAGTTTTTAAAATATGTATTTCCGATTCATTATTTTTCCTGATTAATATTACTGTTATAACGACTGTGTGTATGTGCACATAAAATCGTTATCATTCAAGGGAGACTTGTATTCGAGTCCTCAAACCTCAAGTCCGAGTCCGAGTCCCCAGTGTCGGGCTCGAGTCTGGACGGTCCCGAGTCATGTGGCTCGAGTCCGAGTCACAAGTCACGAGTCACAAAGGTCGGGTCCGAGTCTGGGTTACGAGTCACTTAAACAAATCAAAGGAAAAAAGAATACCGTTATATCAAGGTTCCAAATTAAGAGAAAAATACTCGATATCAGGACTAGTATCTCATCAATTTGACTAAACCAAATATTTATTTCCAAAATCAACATTATTTGATTTACTTTTCTTATTTTAATTAACTTGAATGAAATGAATGTAATGAAATTGAAAACAACTTATGGAGTAATATATTTTTTTTCTCAAAAAAGAATGATCAATTTTTAATGTACAAATTGTCCACACAAGATGTCACATCAGTAAATAAAAGGGAAGCCAGAAGACTGAATTGTACAAAGGTATGCTCATTCCAATTCTCTTTGAATGGACGAGCAGTACACTTCATCAATGACTTAGAGATTGGCATATATATTTTGTTAATGTGTTAAAATAGTGATTATTGGGCATTTTGCTGCCGAGTCCGAGTCACAAGTCCGAGACCGAAGGGTCGAGTGCGAGTCACCGAAAAAGTTACTCGAGTCGGACTCGAGTCCGAGCCCGACTCACACAAGTCTGGTAATTACCCACAAACGAAACTAAGATAATAGACCCTTCCCATAAAATATGCTAATTGCATTCGCACATGCGCTCAAACACCACTGGTTGGCAAACTCAAATGCGGGATCGTCACACAACGCACATCATCACACACCATGCGCGCGGTATAGCGCCTAGCGCTCGCTAAATTCCGTCAATATACATGTAATGGAGACCAATGACTAAGTGCGAGTTATAACACGCGCTAGGCGTTGCGTGACGATCCCGCTTTTGAGTTTGCCAACCAGTGGTGCTTCAGCGCATGCGTGAATGTAATTAGCATATTTCATGGCAAGGGCTCATTATGGGTTTCAGACGATAACAATTGCAAACATTCTGATAAGTTATTTCATCTACTAGTGGAACACTGCCCTTACAACTTGTAAGACTATGCTCACTTATACAGCTATTCATTCGATCATATGCACTGATGAACAACTACATGAATAAACAATCTCTGTTGTGGAAAATGTAAATTCCACTCTGGAAATTTACGTGTTTGGGCCGATTTGACGATAAAAATAGATTTAAATGTTGAATTGCTATTTTTTCCGGGGTTAAATTTCGTTCGCTTTATAAATTCTATTTTTTGAGTCGTCTTAGCCAATATATCTCGAATGATTTAAGAAGACAAAATCATAACGAAATGTTTATTGTTTTTGTTTTACAGATGTTGTATCACGGAAATGTAACAGTTCGAAATGAGAAGGATCAGTTGATGCTATGCTTGAGATACAATGTGACCATATACTGACCTTCAAAACCTTCCTGATATACTCATTGTTGCTATTGCAGATAATAGCCTGTACAATTGTTCTCAAAATGAAATTCTTTGGACAAATTGTTTTGAAAATGGTATCAAATATGATATAATCTGTACACAAATAATAATATTTAAAAAAAATAATAAAACGTGTCTTTCATGAACTCTGATTGTTCTGTTAAAGGTAAGGTATAGAAATGGTAATTAAAAATAACATTTTTGAATTAATGTGAAACTTAATTGCTGTAAAGTTGGTATCAATTCTGCTACATATGTATTTTCACTATTTACTCATTAACGCAACGGAATAAGCTGGTGGCTTTCCCAGGTTGGTTATTTTAATGTATATATTCATTCAAAGAAAGTACGCATACTCGTGATAGGCTCAGCAGCTCTGCTAACATTACCAATGATATACCAGTAGCTTACCTTTAAATGGTTATTTAAAAAAAATGCAGTTTGAATTTAGAAGAAAGAAAAAACATTCTTAATCTAAATTCCACATACGAAAAATATGAATGTATTCTCACTATTTTCTCGTTAACGCTGAAACCTTTCTGAAGCTGAGGACCAAAAATATGATTCAGTACAATATTCATTCATTCACCTGCATGAAACGAAATAATAGAAACATAACAATAACTAGAATTTACCGTTTGTTTTAAAATACAAATACTGGTTGTTCGAGTTAACTCCCAGTTCAATCAAGTTAGCAGTTAGCTGTGATAATGATTATGTTTGAATATGTCTGACGTCTATTGTCATGACAATGTTAATGTAAGCTTCAATATACATATACATTTAGTGTCAGAATGTGTTGAAATTGAAGTTCATGTTTGGACCGGAAGTAAAGGTCATATCAGGTCAGTTGAAAGTGGTATAATTATGTGAAACAATAACACTTTCTCATGAACATGAAAAATAAGAGTAGTACCTACTTTAGTGCAGGAGATATGAGCTTTTAGAATATAAAACTAAAATTACATATAAGGCCAAAAATAAAACAATTGTGTTTAATACAGAAGATTTATAATGCGCACATAATTATCCACCAAGAAGTGCTCAAGGCGCTTTACAGTAAACAAGATAATCATACAATAGCATAACAATACAACAGCAAATGCAATATAATACTAAACAAAAGATAAAAAATACATATATGAATGTTAGTAGTCCTTATAGGTGTGGTGATCTAAAGTTTTGCCCTTACTTAATACACATGTTCATGTATTCGGCTAAGTCTGTCAAATGAGGGCGCTGTTCATTGTTTACTTCTGCCCAGGTTTGGTGACCGCGGATGCTTATCGGGTCAGTGGGTGTGAACAGTGATCAGCTAGATCCTCCAGGAATATTATGGTTTTCTTTGATCTATAAATCCTTACGTAAGGAGGGTAATTATCTCACTGGTGGTTATATTGTTTCCTTTTTTTGCTTTACATGTTATTCAGTGGGTTGAAATGTCCCAGTTTGCGGCGTTTTGTTTGGCGCGGTTAGATATGTTGTTGAGTGAGGGTGAGTAGTTTCCCGCGAGTAAAAGTGTCCTCTTTTTAGATGGGCTCGGCGGAGATCGCACCAGATGTTGACAGCGGGAACGTTTCGAGCTAGTTTCGGGATATTTTGAGCTGAAAGAGGAGGCAATGAGTTGTTAATTTAGACGGTAGAAACGTGTGCAACGACTGGTGAGATAATTAACTGTAATTTTAATGTGAAATATGCAAACTTTACATGATGATTTCGTGTTAACCCTTGATATAAATTGTTCATGTACTTTCATTGGACCTGGAACGGTGGTCTATTTGTACATAATTATACTATATAGATGTAGGCGAGTGTACATGTATGTAGGCCTCATGGATAGTTCTGTTCCGTGACAAATTATGTATTAATGCAGTTGTGACTACATTATCTGTTCATTTGAGGTTGATTACGTTACTGTATATCAACAGGTTTTTTGAGGATAGATAGAAAGAATAAACACTAGAGATTCGAGTTTGTTTACACAAACTCTAGGTGTTCGGGAGGAAGTAAAGGTCAAATTGGGGTCACCTTTGTGTAAAATTGTTTTGACAAATAACGATCTGTACAATGGTGCAAATATTGTGAATTTACCTCTTGTGGAAGATTTTGTTTTAAATATTAAACTTTGACTTCCGGTTTAGACAGGAAGTAAAGGTCAAATTGTGGTCAACTTTGTGTAAAATTGTTTTGACAATTAACGATCTGGACAATGGTACAAAAATTTACCTCTTGTGGTTGTTGAGATATGATTTTTTTTAAATATTAAACTTTGACTTCCGGTTTGGACAGGAAGTAAGGTCAAATTGGGGTCACCTTTTTGCAAATATTTTTTGACAGTTAACGATCTGTACAATGGTACAAAAATTGTGACTTTACCTCTTGTGGTTGTTGAGATATGATTTTTTAAAATATTAAACTTTGACTTCCGGTTTGGACAGGAAGTAAGGTCAAATTGGGGTCACCTTTTTGTAAATATTTTTGACAATTAACGACCTGTACAATGGTACACAAATTTTGAATTTACCTCTTGTGGTTGTTGAGATATGATTTTTTTAAATGTTAAACTTTGACTTCCGGTTTGGACAGGAAGTAAGGTCAAATTGGGGTCACCTTTTTGTAAATATTTTTTGACAGTTAACGATCTGTACAATGGTGAAAGAATTGTGAATTTATCTCTTGTGGTTGTTGAGATATGATTTTTGTTAAATATTAAACTTTGACTTCCGGTTTGGACAGGAAGTAAAGGTCAAATTGGGTCACCTTTTTGAAAATATTTTTTGACAATTAACGATCTGTACAATGGTGAAAGAATTGTGAATTTATCTCTTGTGGTTGTTGAGATATGATTTTTTTTAATGTTAAACTTTGACTTCCGGTTTGGACAGGAAGTAAGGTCAAATTGGGGTCATGTTTTTGTAAATATTTTTCGACAGTCTATACAATAGTGCAAACAATTTCCATTTACCTGTTGTGGTTGTTGAGATATGATTTTTGTAAATATTAAAATTTGACTTCCGGTTTGGACAGGAAGTAAGGTCAAATCGGGGTCACTCACAACTCGAGTTTCATCTACTTGTTAAGTTCTAAGTACATGCCAAGTTTCAATTTCGTGTGAAGTTTGCAAGTATGTGTTTTTTTGCGGACAGTCACGGGGGAGAAGAAGAAGAAGAAGAAGAAGTAAAACTAGATATAAGTTTTTGTCACAACAAAAACAAGGTGTTCGGTTGAAGTTAAAATGGTTACGTCATCAATTCGAAGTGTTGGAGAAGTCAAATGTTAACGTCTGTTGAAGTTCTCGCGAGAAGTTTATTTGAATACAATACAATACTGAATTTAGAAATTATTTTAATATTATACTTTGACTTCCGGTTTGGACAGGAAGTAAGGTCAAATTGGGGTCACCTTTGTGTAAATATTTTTCGACAATTAACAATCTGTACAATGGTACAAAATGTCAATTTACCTCTTGTGGTTGTTGAGATATGATTTTTTAAATATTAAACTTTCACTTCCGATTTGGACAGGAAGTAAGGTCAAATTGGGGTATAAATATTTTTTGACAATTAACGATCTGTATAATGGTACAAAATTTGTGAATTTACCTCTTGTGGTTGTTGAGATATGATTTTTTTAAATATTAAATTTTGACTTCCGGTTTGGACAGGAAGTAAGGTCAAATTGGGGTCACCTTTTTGTAAATATTTTTCGACAATTAACGATCTGTACAATGGTACAAAAATTGTGAATTTACCTCTTGTGGTTGTTGAGATATGATTTTTTTAAATGTTAAACTTTGACTTCCGGTTTGGACAGGAAGTAAGGTCAAATTGGGGTCACCTTTGTGTAAATATTTTTCGACAATTAACGATCTGTACAATGGTACAAAAATTGTGAAATTACCTCTTGTGGTTGTTGAGATATTTTTTTTTTTTAAATGTTAAACTTTGACTTCCAGTTTGGACAGGAAGTAAGGTCAAATTGGGCTCATGTTTTTGTAAATATTTTTCGACAATTAACAATCTATACAACAGTGCAAAAAATGTCCATTTACCTCCTGTGGTTGTTGAGATATGATTTTTTTAAATATTAAACTTTCACTTCCGGTTTGGACAGGAAGTAAGGTCAAATTGGGGTATAAATATTTTTTGACAATTAACGATCTGTATAATGGTACAAAATTTGTGAATTTACCTCTTGTGGTTGTTGAGATATGATTTTTTGAAAATATTAAACTTTGACTTCCGGTTTGGACAGGAAGTAAGGTCAAATTGGGGTCACCTTTGTGTAAATATTTTTCGACAATTAACAATCTGTATAATGGTACAAAAATTGTGAATTTACCTATTGTGGTTGTTGAGATATGATTTTTTTTAAATATTAAACTTTGACTTCCGGTTTGGACAGGAAGTAAGGTCAAATTGGGATCACCTTTTTGTAAATATTTTTCGACAATTAACGATCTGTACAATGGTACAAAAATTGTGAATTTACCTCTTGTGGTTGTTGAGATATGATTTTTTTAAATGTTAAACTTTGACTTCCGGTTTGGACAGTAAGTAAGGTCAAATTGGGGTCACCTTTGTGTAAATATTTTTCGACAATTAACGATCTGTATAATGGTACAAAAATTGTGAATTTACCTCTAATTGTGGTTGTTGAGATATTATTTTTTTTAAATATTAAACTTTGACTTCCGGTTTGGCCAGGAAGTAAGGTCAAATTGGGGTCACCTTTTTGTAAATATTTTTTGACAATTAACGATCTGTACAATGGTACAAAAATTGTGAAATTACCTCTTGTGGTTGTTGAGATTTTTTTTTTTTTTAAATGTTAAACTTTGACTTCCGGTTTGGACAGGAAGTAAGGTCAAATTGGGGTCATGTTTTTGTAAATATTTTTCGACAATTAACAATCTATACAACAGTGCAAAAAATGTCCATTTACCTGTTGTGGTTGTTGAGATATGATTTTTTTCAATATTAAACTTTGACTTCCGGTTTGGACAGGAAGTAAGGTCAAATCGGGATCTCTCACAACTGGAGTCTCATCTACTTGTTAAGTTCTAAGTACATGCCAAGTTTCATGTTCATGTGAAGTTTGCAAGTATGTTTTTGTTTGCGGACAAGATGGGGGAGAAGAAGAAGAAGTAAAAACTAGATATAAGTTTTTGTCACAACAAAAACAAGGTGTTCGGTTGAAGTTAAAATGGTTACGTCATCAATTCGAAGTATTGGAGAAGTCAAATGTTAACGTATGTTGAAGTTCTCGCGAGAAGTTTATTTGAATACAATACAATACTGAATTTAGAAATTATTTTAATATTAAACATTGACTTCCGGTTTGGACAGGAAGTAAGGTCAAATTGGGGTCACCTTTTTGTAAATATTTTTCGACAATTAACAATCTATACAACAGTGCAAAAAATGTCCATTTACCTGTTGTGGTTGTTGAGATATGATTTTTTTCAATATTAAACTTTGACTTCCGGTTTGGACAGGAAGTAAGGTCAAATCGGGATCACTCACAACTGGAGTCTCATCTACTTGTTAAGTTCTAAGTACATGCCAAGTTTCATGTTCATGTGAAGTTTGCAAGTATGTTTTTGTTTGCGGACAAGATGGGGAGAAGAAGAAGAAGAAGTAAAAACTAGATATAAGTTTTTGTCACAACAAAAACAAGGTGTTCGGTTGAAGTTAAAATGGTTACGTCATCAATTCGAAGTATTGGAGAAGTCAAATGTTAACGTATGTTGAAGTTCTCGCGAGAAGTTTATTTGAATACAATACAATACTGAATTTAGAAATTATTTTAATATTAAACTTTGACTTCCGGTTTGGACAGGAAGTAAGGTCAAATTGGGGTCACCTTTTTGTAAATATTTTTTGACAGTTAACGATCTGTACAATGGTGAAAGAATTGTGAATTTATCTCTTGTGGTTGTTGAGATATGATTTTTGTTAAATATTAAACTTTGACTTCCGGTTTGGACAGGAAGTAAAGGTCAAATTGGGTCACCTTTTTGAAAATATTTTTTGACAATTAACGATCTGTACAATGGTGAAAGAATTGTGAATTTATCTCTTGTGGTTGTTGAGATATGATTTTTTTTAATGTTAAACTTTGACTTCCGGTTTGGACAGGAAGTAAGGTCAAATTGGGGTCATGTTTTTGTAAATATTTTTCGACAGTCTATACAATAGTGCAAACAATTTCCATTTACCTGTTGTGGTTGTTGAGATATGATTTTTGTAAATATTAAAATTTGACTTCCGGTTTGGACAGGAAGTAAGGTCAAATCGGGGTCACTCACAACTCGAGTTTCATCTACTTGTTAAGTTCTAAGTACATGCCAAGTTTCAAGTTCGTGTGAAGTTTGCAAGTATGTGTTTTTTTGCGGACAGTCACGGGGAGAAGAAGAAGAAGAAGAAGAAGTAAAACTAGATATAAGTTTTTGTCACAACAAAAACAAGGTGTTCGGTTGAAGTTAAAATGGTTACGTCATCAATTCGAAGTGTTGGAGAAGTCAAATGTTAACGTCTGTTGAAGTTCTCGCGAGAAGTTTATTTGAATACAATACAATACTGAATTTAGAAATTATTTTAATATTATACTTTGACTTCCGGTTTGGACAGGAAGTAAGGTCAAATTGGGGTCACCTTTTTGTAAATATTTTTCGACAATTAACAATCTATACAACAGTGCAAAAAATGTCCATTTACCTGTTGTGGTTGTTGAGATATGATTTTTTTCAATATTAAACTTTGACTTCCGGTTTGGACAGGAAGTAAGGTCAAATCGGGGTCACTCACAACTGGAGTCTCATCTACTTGTTAAGTTCTAAGTACATGCCAAGTTTCATGTTCATGTGAAGTTTGCAAGTATATTTTTGTTTGCGGACAAGATGGGGGAGAAGAAGAAGAAGAAGTAAAAACTAGATATAAGTTTTTGTCACAACAAAAACAAGGTGTTCGGTTGAAGTTAAAATGGTTACGTCATCAATTCGAAGTATTGGAGAAGTCAAATGTTAACGTATGTTGAAGTTCTCGCGAGAAGTTTATTTGAATACAATACAATACTGAATTTAGAAATTATTTTAATATTAAACTTTGACTTCCGGTTTGGACAGGAAGTAAGGTCAAATTGGGGTCACCTTTTTGTAAATATTTTTTGACAATTAACGATCTGTACAATGGTGAAAGAATTGTGAATTTATCTCTTGTGGTTGTTGAGATATGATTTTTTTTAATGTTAAACTTTGACTTCCGGTTTGGACAGGAAGTAAAGGTCAAATTGGGTCACCTTTTTGAAAATATTTTTTGACAATTAACGATCTGTACAATGGTGAAAGAATTGTGAATTTATCTCTTGTGGTTGTTGAGATATGATTTTTTTTAATGTTAAACTTTGACTTCCGGTTTGGACAGGAAGTAAGGTCAAATTGGGGTCATGTTTTTGTAAATATTTTTCGACAGTCTATACAATAGTGCAAACAATTTCCATTTACCTGTTGTGGTTGTTGAGATATGATTTTTGTAAATATTAAAATTTGACTTCCGGTTTGGACAGGAAATAAGGTCAAATCGGGGTCACTCACAACTCGAGTTTCATCTACTTGTTAAGTTCTAAGTACATGCCAAGTTTCAAGTTCGTGTGAAGTTTGCAAGTATGTGTTTTTTTGCGGACAGTCACGGGGGAGAAGAAGAAGAAGAAGAAGAAGTAAAACTAGATATAAGTTTTTGTCACAACAAAAACAAGGTGTTCAGTTGAAGTTAAAATGGTTACGTCATCAATTCGAAGTGTTGGAGAAGTCAAATGTTAACGTCTGTTGAAGTTCTCGCGAGAAGTTTATTTGAATACAATACAATACTGAATTTAGAAATTATTTTAATATTATACTTTGACTTCCGGTTTGGACAGGAAGTAAGGTCAAATTGGGGTCACCTTTGTGTAAATACTTTTGACAATTAACAATCTGTACAATGGTACAAAAATGTCAATTTACCTCTTGTGGTTGTTGAGATATGATTTTTTTAAATATTAAACTTTCACCTGATTTGGACAGGAAGTAAGGTCAAATTAGTATAAATATTTTTTGACAATTAACGATCTGTATAATGGTACAAAATTTGTCAATTTACCTCTTGTGGTTGTTGAGATAGGATTTTTGTAAATATTAAACTTTGACTTCCGGTTTGGACAGGAAGTAAGGTCAAATTGGGGTCACCTTTATGTAAATATTTTCGACAATTAACAATCTGTATAATGGTACAAAATTGTGAATTTACCTCTTGTGGTTGTTGAGATATGATTTTTTTAAATATTAAATTTTGACTTCCGGTTTGGACAGGAAGTAAGGTCAAATTAGGGTCACCTTTTTGTAAATATTTTAAAATTTTTTTTTTGGGGTTTTTTTTAAACAAAAACTTTTTTTTTTGGGGGGGGAAAAAAAAGGGGTTTTTAAAAAATTTTTTTTTTTTTTTTTTTCCTTTTTGGTTTTTTATATTTTTTTTATTAAAAGGGGGGGGGAAAATTTTTTTTGGGGGTTTTAAAAAACCCCCAAAAAGGGGGTTTTAAATTTAAAGGGGTTTTTTGGGGAAAAACCCAAAAAAAAAAAAAGAAAAATAAAATTTTGGGGGGGTTTTTAAAAAAAAAATTTTGGGGGGTTTTTCCCTTTTTTAAAATTTGGAATTTTGTTTTTTAAAAAAAATTAAAGAAAAAATTTTTTTAAAAAAAGAAAATTTTTAAAAAAAATTTTCCGGGGAAAAAACCCCCCCCCTTTTTTAAAAAAAAATTTTTTAATTTAAAAGAAATTTTAAAAAAAACTTTTTTTTTAATTTTGGAAAAAAAAAATTTAAAATTTTTTTTTCCCCAAGGGAAAAAAAAAAATTTTTTTTTAAATGGAAAAAAAAAGTAAAATTTTCCCTGGTTTTTTAATTTTTTTTTAAAATTTTTTTTTTTTTTTTAAAGGAAAAAATCAAATTTTTTTTTTTTTTTAATTTTAAATTAAAAAATTTTTAAAAAAAAAATTTTTAAAAAATTTTTTTTTTTTTTTTAAAAAAACCCCCCCAAAAAAAAAGGGGGAAAAAGGGGAAACCCCTTTTTTTTTTTCCCCCCCTTTTTTTTCCCAAAAAACCCCCCGGGGGGGGTTGGGTTTTTAAATTTCCTTTTTTGGGGGGGGGGGCCCGGGGACCCGGGGGGGGGGTTTTTTTTGGGGAAAAATTTGGGGGTTTTTTTTTTATAAAAATTTTTTTTTTCCCGGGGGTTTTTTAAATTTTAAAAAATTTTTAAATTTTTAAATTTTTTTTTTTTTCCCTTTTAAAAACCCCTTTTTTTTTTTTTTATTTTGTAAATTTTTTAACCCCCCGGGGGGGGTTTTTTGGGGAAATTTTTAAAATTTTTCCCCTTAAAACCCCCCATTAAAATTATTTAAAAACCCCCGGGGGGAAAAATTTTTTTTTAAATTTTCCCCGGGGGGGGGGGTTTTTTTTTTTTTTTAAAAAAAACCTTAAAAAATTTTGGGGGCCCCGGGGTTTTTAAAAATTTTTTTTTTACCCTTTTTTAAAGGGGGGAAAAAAAATTTTTTTAAAAGGGGGAAAAAAAAAAAAAAAAAACCTTTTTTTTAAATTCAAAAAAATTTTAAAAAAAAAGGGGGTTTGGGGGGGAAAAAAAAAAAGGGGGAATTTTTTTAAATTTTTGGGAAAAAACCCCCCTTTTTTTTTTTGGGGGGGGAAAAAATTTTAAAAAATTAAGGGGGGGCGGGGGGAAAAAAACCTTTTTAAAAATTTTTTGGGGGTTTTTTTTAAAAAAAAAAAAAAAATTTTTTTTTAAAATAAATTTTTTTAAAAAACCCTTTTCCCCTTTTAAAAAACCCAAAGGGTTTAAAAAAATTTAAAAATTTTTTGGGAAAAGGGGGGGAAAAAATTTTTGGGGGTTTTTTTTTGGGGGGGAAAAAAATTTTTTTTTAAAAAAAAAATTAAATTTTTTTTTTTTTTAAAAAAAAGGAAAGGGGGGGTTTTTTTTTTTTTTAAATTTTTTTTAAAAATTTTTCCCCCTTTTGGGAAAAAGGGGAAATTTTTTTTTAAAAATTTTAAAAAAAGAAAGGAAAAGGAAAAAAAAAATTTTTTTTTTTAAAATTTTAAAAATTTAAAAGGTTTTTCCCCCAAAAATTTCCAAAAAAAATTTTTTTTTAAAATTTTTTGAAAAAAATTTTTTTAAAAAAAATTCCTTTTTTTTTTTTTTTTTAAAAAAAAATTTTTTAAAAGGTTTTTTTTAAAAAAAAATTTTTTAAATTTTTTTTTCGCCAATTTCCTTTTTTTCGGTTTTTTTTTTTGGGGGTTTTTTTGGGGGGGAAAAAAAAAAAAACCAGGTTTAAATTTTCCAAAAAAAAATTTTTTTTTTTTTCCTTTTAAAATTTTTTTAATTTTTAAAAAGTTTTTAATTTCCAATTTTAAAATTTTTTTTTTTTAATTTTTTTTTTTTTTAAAAATTAATTTTTTAAAAAATTTTTTTTTTTTTTTAAAAAATTTTTAAAAAATTTTTTTAAAATTTTTTTTGGGGGGTTTTTCCCTTTTTTTTTTTTTTAAAAATAAAAATTTTTTTGGGTTTTTAAAAAAAATTGGGGGTTTTTTTTTTTTTAAAAAAAAAATTTTAAAAAAATTTTTTATTTTGGTTTTTTTTATTAAAAAGATTAAGGTTTTTGGGGGGTTTTTTTTTTTTTTTAAAAATTTTTTTAAGGGGGGAAAAAAATTTTTTTTTGGAATTTTTTTTTAAAAATTTAAAAAAGGGCCCAAAAAAACAGGGAAAAAAAAAAATTTTTTTTAAAAAAAAATTTTTTAAAAATTTTTTTTTTTGGGGGGTTTTTGGGTTTTTAAAAAAAAAAAAAAAATTTTTTTTTTTTAAAAAAAAAAAAAATTTTTTAAAAATTTTTTTTTTTAAAAAAGGGGGAAAAAAAAATTTTTTTGGGGGGGGGGGTTTTTTTTTAAATAAAATTTTAAAAAAAAAAAGGGCCCCTTTTTTTCCCCTTTAAATTTTTTTTTTAACCCCAAAAAGGGTTTTAATTTTTTTTTGGTTTTTTTGGGGGGTTTTTGGGGGAAAGGGGGGAAAAAAGAAAATTTTTTTTTTTTCCCCCAAAAAAATTTTTTTGGAAAAAAGGTTCGTTTTTTTTAAAAGTAAATAAAAGGGGGTTTTTTTTAAAAACCCCAAAAAATTTTAAAAATTTTTTTTAAAAAAAAATTTTAAAAGGAAATAAAGGGGCCCCCCCCAAAATTTTTTAAAAAAGGGGGGGGTTTTTTTTTTTTTTGGGGGAAAAAAATTTTTTTTTTTTTTTTTTAAAAAAAAGGGGTTTAAAAAATTTTTTTTTTTTAAAAAAATTTAAAAAAATTAAAAATTTTTTTTTTTTTTTTGGGGGTTTTTTTTTTTTTTTTTTTTTGCTTTCCTTTTGGGGGGGGGGGAAAAAAATAAATTTTTTTTATTTTTTAAAAATTTACAAAAAAATTTTTCCCCCGGGGGTTTTTTTAAAAAAATTTTTTTAAAAATAAATTTAAAATTTTTTTAAAAAAAAAAAAATTTTAAAATTTTTAAAATTTTTAAAATTTTAAAATTTTTTTAAAAAAAATTTAAATTTTAAATTTGGGGGGGAAAAATTTTAAAAAAAACTTTTATTTTTCCCCCAAAAAAAAGGGAAAAATTTTTTTTTTTTTTAAAAAAAATTTTGGGGAAAAAAATTTTTTTTTGTTAAAAAATTTTTTTTTTAAAAAATTTAAAAAAAAAAACCCCCCCGGGGAAAAAAATTTTTTTTTTTAAAAAAGGGGGGCCTTGGGGAAAATTGGAAACCCCCCTTTTTTTGGAAATTTTTTTTTTTTAAAATTTAAAAAAAAAAATTTTTTATTTTTTAAAAACCCCCCCCCTTTTTCAAATTTTTAAAAAAAACCCCCCCCTTTTTTTTTTTTTTAAAAAATTTGGCCCCCTGGGGGTTTTTAAAAAAAAAAACCCCCTTTTTTAAACCCCCGGAACCCGGGAAGGGTTTAAATTTTTGGTTTGGGGGGGGGGGGAAAAAAAAAAAAAAAAAAAAAGGGTTTTTACAAATTTAAAAAAAAAAAAAAAAAACCCCAAAAAATTTTTTTTTTTTAAAAAACCCAAAAACCAAAAAAAAATTTAAAAAAAAACCCCCCCCCCAAAAAAACCCCAAATTTTGGAAAAAATTTTTTTAAAAAAAATTTTTTTTTTTAAAACCCCCCAAAAAAAAAATTTTTTTTTAAAAAAAAAATTTTTAAAAAAAGGGGCCCCGGGAATTTTTTTTTTTAAAAAAAAAAAGGGGAAAAAATTTTTTTTTTTCCTTAAATTTTTGGGGGGAAAAAATTTTTTTTTTTCCCCTTTTTTTTAAAAAAAAAAAGGGGGAAAAAATTTTTTTCGGAAATTTAAAAATTTTTAACCCCCCTTTTTTTTGGAAAAAATTTTTTTTGGGGGGGGAAAACCCCCGGGGGTTTATTTTCAAAGGGGAAAAAAAAAAAAAAAAATTTTTCTTTTTTTTTTAAAAAAAAAACCCCTTTTAAAATTTTTTTCCTTTTTAAAAAAAAAAAAAAAAAAAAAAAAATTTTTTTTAAATTTTTTTTTTTTTAAAAAAATTTTAAAAAAATTTTAAAAAAAAAAACGAAAAATTTTTAAATTTTTTGAATTTTTTTTTTGGGGCCCCCCCCTTTTTTTTTTTTTAAAAAAAAAATTTTGGAAAAATTTTTTTTCCCCCCCCCCCTTTTTTTTGGGGGGGGGCCCCCAATTTTTTTTTTTTTTTAATTTTTTTTTAAATTTTTTTCCCCCCCCAAAAAAAAATTTTTTTTTGGGGGTTTTTTGGCAAAGGGGGGAAAATTTTTTAAAAAAAAAAAAAAACCCCCCCAAAAAAATTTTTTGGGGGGGAATTTTTAAATAAAATTAAAAAAAGGGGGAAGGGAAAAAAAAATTTTTTTTTTAAATTTTTAATTTTAAAAAAAATTTTTTAAAGGGGGGTTTTTTTTTTCAAAACCAAAAGTTAAATTTTTGGGGCCCAAAATTTAAAGGGTTTTTTGAAAATTTTTTAAAAAAAGGGGAAATTAAAAAGGTAAAAAATTTTTTTTTCGGGGGTTTTGGGCCCAAAATTCCCCTTTTTTTTTTGGGGGGGAAAATTTTTTTGGGGGTTTTTTTGGCCCGGGTTTCCCCCCAAAAAAAGGGAAACCCGGGCCTTTTTTTTTTAAATTTTTTTTCCCCCGGGGGAAATTTAAAAAAAAATTTTTTTAAATTTTCCCGGGGGGCCCCCCCAAAAAAAAAAAAGGGGGGGGAACAATCATGGAAACGGCCGCTTTACTCGGTTTAAAAGCTTTATTTTCTGGGGACGGTGTGCTGTGTTCTCGCTGTTTCTGATGTGGCCGTCTCATTTGAAAATTGTGGTAGACTTAATCCTCGTATCTTCCTTTATACCAGGAAATATCAATTTAACAAAATTGTTTTCTTTTCATAGGACCACCTTTTGAGTTGTTGATTGAACCAATCCACCCAGACTTCGTCAATCGGTCAACGTGACAGTTGTAAGCAAGGCTGGTAAGTTAAATATATTTGTAGGAGGCAGCTTCCCTTGATACCGAAGCTAATGAAATAACGATAACCGGCAGTGGCGTAACTAGGGTCTAAATTTCAGGGGGGCACTAGGGGTGCACCACTTTTTCTAGGGGGCATGTCAATACTTGAATCCTGCAGTCTCAAATAGTACTACATTACTGTACGGTACGGAGGTTGCATATGACAAAATAATAATCAAATTATCATTTAACAGTTTAAAATTCATTGTCATCAACGGTAAAACTGGCAGTTCATACTTGATTTTGTGGGTAAAATAATAAGTCCTTCCGATTTTTGCGTTTTCACGAAGTACTAAATTGTTTATTAATGAATTACACTTAATTAAAAGCAATTTGTACTGTTAATGATTTCAATTGTACAAATACTAATTGTAAGCTGTTTTTACAGTTCGGCCAACGGAATGAGGTAGAAAATGTGATTTTACAAAGTGCCTTCCTTCAAACGTAATTTTCTGCCTATAGACATAGGTAGTGTTCTGACACTTTTTGGCTCTTCATGATGTTGCTGACGATGTCTTTGGTATGCAAAGATTAAAACATGTCCATATACTGAAAATTCTCTCGAAATTACCACTAGAAGCTTTTCTGGTCATAAGTGCGGTGACAGGTTTGCTATGAAACGATGTCCAATTGCTGCCAAAATTGCTGGATCGATTGGAATTCTGCTGCGTTGTGTTTTAAAAGACTTTTTTTTACGTAGGGGCATGAACGTTTACCCGATTTGTGCGGCCTCTCTTAGCCAGCGTACTAAACAAAAAATACACCAACAACAGGAACCTATAGTTCCAGTCGGACAAAATAGAACAGGAAAGACGAAACCACAAGTAGAACATCGCGTGTGAACGTACGTTTGCCCGATTTGTGCCGAACGTACGTTTTTAGCCATCATACTTTGTGTATGGAGAATTTCGTCTGGTTACATCCAATAACCGCGTAGACATCTTTAAAAAAGAAAATTTAAAAAAAGAAGAAAAAAAAGTGCGTCACGTCACCGTTTTGAAGCCGACCTATGACCAGAAACAGGAGACTTTTTTGACCTAAAGTGATTACTGAGCAGTTTTGCTCAGAAATCCGTTAGCAGACCGGGGTGGGGAGACATTAAATTCACCATACTTTTTACCCGCCTTTTTGCCGCGTGTCCTCCTTTTCAAGACCCTGGATGCGCCCCAAAACGACGAGGCTGGTTGTGATGAGTCAGTGAGATTTCGCTGTATTATACTAATTCATGCATGGTTGGTTTTGAATTTAAGCGTTTAATGCAAATGCCTACACGCCTGGTAAAATGATTATAGATGAGGTTCATTCGAAAAGATTTCAGTTTCAGCGTGTGACCTCTAAAAAGGGGTTTCCGTGAAGTGGTTTTAGTCACTCTAGGGATCCGATTCAGGAACATAAATTCCATACACTGGTTTCATAAACCGATTTTCATCGGGTTAATGATAATTATTTCAGCCATTTCTCATTTAAAATGTGACTTTATTTCAGGTCAAAAAGTCTCCAGTTTTATTTTATTTATTTATTTATTTTGTTCCTATGAAACGATGCCAAAATTGCTGAATCGATTAGAATTCTGCCGCGCTGTGTTAAACGACTTTTTTTCACATAGGGTATGAACGTTTGCCCGATATACCATAATTCTTCTCTCCACCCAGGGGTAAATGGGTACCTGTGAGAGCAGAGTTGATTGTTGTGTTTGATTAGCCTATATGCGCTGTAATGGCGAATTGAGCTGTATACTCCCAGGAGCTGAGATGGGTTTTAGGAATGTTTATGAGCCGATGGGGGGTTTAAATA